>JARHVA010004106.1:1055000-1698832 GCA_037957365.1 Torreya grandis
CATTTAATGGCTTGTTTGACATCCTTGGGTAAGGTGAAGGTTTCAAAAGGTGATGACATGTTTCATGTGTCCTATTATTCCTTAATCAACTATTTCTAACTAAAAAGTGGTAGGTTATTCAAAAGAAAGAGTAGTTTTCTTAGAAAAAGGGGAGTTTCCCTGAGGTGTACAGACTTGTATGGCCTCCTATAGTTGATGACAATTCAATAGTGTCATTTGAGATTATACACAATTTTTTTAGTGATCATCTTGATTAGAAGCTCAAAAAAACAAAGAAAACTACTTCTCTCTCCTTCCACTAGGCTTGGCAAGCAAGAATGGCCCTCAATATTTCACATGGTATGGCCAATAGGGGAGGTTTCAAGAAAAATTATCTTGGTGGTGTCTTCTAAACTTATTCATCTTATATTTTATGTTTTGTTTTATAATAATGATGGAATGTGCTTTATGAACCACTCTTAAGAAGTTAGCCTATCTAATTTACTTACCAATTTGTACACCCTATAGGTTTTGATCTTGTGTGGATAGTTATGTATAATCTAATTATTGATATTGATTCAATAGGATGTTTAATCCATACTCTCATTCTACCCATTATTAGTTTCATGTTTTAAGGTCTTTTGATTGGCAAATCATCTCATGTTGCAGGAAGGTGCCACAATGAGAGATCTCAGTCAGTTTCCTTGCTTTAATAATGATTGGTTATCACCAAGGGTATCATGTGAATTGGATATGATGTTTTACATGTTTCAATACCAAAGGGATCACCTCCCTTCCATGGTTGGTCTTAAAACACCATACTTTGATCAAACATTCAATCATGTCATACTCATAGTCAACCTTCTATTTGCTTTCAGCTACAACCATGATGTTTAAGCTATGACCATGTTATAGAGGGGTAATGGAGAGTAAAAAAGGTGTTTTAAATGATTTATGAAAAATAAGATTGAACCTTCCAAATAGCATAAAGGGTCTGTGATGGTAGTCATATGCAACATACACAGTTAGGCAACCATGAATGTACATCTGCAAGCATCTCTTAGAAAGATATCACATTGGAACAGAGGTTTTGAAACTTGTTTCAAGATACCCATAGTGATTTTTTTTTGAGGAATTGGTAAAGAGCTTAGGTTTGTTCATGAGACCATTCACTATGTATATTGCTCCAATTTCACTCACTACCTGTATGTCAAAATGCACCTATAGATGTTCTCATAGAAACCAATCATGTTTAAAATGAGTATCTAAACTAAGAAAGGTCCTTGATAATGAAAAATATATATTTTAAATCTTTGAGACATGTTTAAACTCATTAAATGGTCAAAATGATGCACATTGTCCATACTCAACCTCACTACCTGTATGTGCAAAATTCCACCTACATGTGGCACCAAAAAACTATAAAGGTACTTGTATGAAGGAAATTGAAGCATGGTGAAATGTACCTTGGAGTCATATTATGTGGTTTTGATCATGAAAAACTTATTTGAAGTGTTAACTTGGCAAATGGAAGTGTATATCACATTCTAACATGAGATGACAATGTTTAGGGACTTAATCCCTAAAAGATGAAAATAGAGGTCTGAGCCTTTTTGTCAAGGTCATATAATAGGGTTATCATGAATATTAGTGTATCTAAGTGACTATGTCCTATATTATCCATATAGGAGTCCATATTTTAAAAATAAGGAAGTGATTTAGTCATGTCGTTTTCTTACTAGGAAGGCACAAAGTTGCACTTTTATGCACTAAATTTTGACAGTGCCATCTACAAGTTTTAAGCTCTAAAGAAGGTCCCTACACCCAAGGTTGAAAATAAAGGCATACAATAGTATTTTAATGAACTTATCAAGTGAAAATTAATATCAATTAGTATAAATGTCATCAAGATAGGATTATATACTAAGTTTTGACCATATTCACACCTACAGGTGTCCCTTCTTTTGAAAGCATCCACCTATAGCTAACGGTTAGCTCCTACTTCATCCATGAGAGAGACTTAAGCATGGAAACACATACATTGGTTTATGGAAAATGTTTCCAATTGGATATTAATATATAAAGGTGATTTGTCACATTTACTAAGATGATTTCTTAGCCACAAGATTCTACTTGTCTCAGTATAGTCCACTATAGACTGTATGCAACAGTGAGATGAAAATTGATGTTTTGGTGTTTGTATTATATAAGCACTAGTTAAATGGGTATAAATATATGATAATAAACCTATTAAAATTTAATGGTGTATTTAAAAATTTTATCAATCTTAAAACATGTAAATCAGCCCATAGGTGCCTCTCCAAAGGAAGAAACATAGTCAAGAAAATTGCACACACTCTTGACCAGTCAAGGTATGGGAAGAGATATGTAGGGAGTTAAAGTGATTAATAGACCTAAATCACCTTAATCATGGAAATTATTTTCTCCATATTATATTTACAGTTTGAAACAAGTAGAGAGAAAGTTCTAATTAGGTAAAATATAGTTCACCGAAAACAACCCTACACATAGTCTTTTGCTAACAAACTATCTTGGGTTTTAATGATATTGGAAGGTCAAATGACCTGATAAAGGGGAATTTAAAAATATGTATATATATTAATTTTATAATCTATTAAAATGAATAATTTTTCTAAGGGAGTATGTTAAGTACCCTCTATTTTGTCTCAGATAGAGGGTACTCCCCTAGAGCACAAATTATCAGGTTTTGAAGAAGCGAAGTGATAAGATGAGTTAAAGGATAATACCACCTTGAAATGAGGTGTGAGAAGTTTTATGAAAAATATGAAAACATGATAAAAATATCATATAATTGATAACCTCAATAGGGTGAACTAGACCACAAGGGATATAGTCAGGCCTATTAGGTAGGGTTTTGGCCTAAAGCCCAAATGAGGTCAATTTTACTTCCAACCTCAGATAAGCACTATAATGAGATGGAAAATGTTTATGATGTAATTTAAAGTGTGTAAAATATTTTGGAATTTATATAATCAATAAGTTAATCCAATTTTGTTTTATGACCAATTCAAGCTTGCAAGAAATGGAAAAAATAGCTGGAGTGGGCAAAATTGGAAGCTCATATCTACTTGGATGTTTTGCATGGAGACTCAAGGGGATGTGATGAGTTGGATAATGTCATGAAAAAAAATTTAGGTAATTATTTTCTATATCCAACATAAAACCTTTATGAAACATCACCAAATATCAAAACTAACTAAAACCCTTGCAAACCCTTGCTAGTAACCAGTTTGAGAAGACTGAGCAAATTGTGCACCCAAATGGCCTAATTTTCCCAGAGTGATAATTGGATGTTATAAATATTAAAATAAAATTTGAGGAAATATTTATACTTTATATAACTCCCCATTTCCATTTCATACTTTATAAAAACTCCTAGGTGCCTCAACAAGAGCTCTCATCTCAGCCAGTCAGACCTAACATAGTAAACTTGATAGTGAGAAGGGTGAAAACTTTAATTAACTTGATTTTAAGGTATTCATGATGAATATAATGATATATATGGTATTTATAAATTTAATTCACCCAATTTTATATATTTTCATGGAAAATTGAAGCTAATTTTGAGGCCAAGTGTGAAGGGTGACTAAAAAAGGAGTTTCTTTGACTACAAAAAATGATGACTCACTTTTAGAGAGATCAAGATGATTATAAATGCATAAAATGAATGGAAGATAATTTATAAAATGCATCCCTCTCAATACAATCATGAAATATATCCATAGTTATTTCTAGGACATTCCAATAGGGGTGAATGATGAAGGTAGTTTTCTTGTACATAATGAGAACTCCTATGCCACATTTCATGAGTTGCATAGTTTAGAGAGCCTTTTTTCCTATAAAACCTTGCATGGTATATCTACTACTTCATTAATATATACATGTAAATCCTCCTCTTATCATGATAATTTTCCTTGTGACCTTTCAACTTCTTTCTTCTCTTCTCTCTCTCAAGTTTTATAAGAACTAGCTATTTTGGCTATTATAAGGATGATCCACCTTAGTATAGCGAAGCCCTACTCATTTTTATACCATGGATAAATAAAGACTACTAATTTTACCTCTTTTATGACTATTCATAGTGTTTTAACTTGAATTATTTATTTTTCTTAGTGATTATTGTTGTTACCTTAGCATTATTATCTCATTCTCTCACCTATTTGTAGATTGAAAGATTCTTCTTATAGGTCATGTGAAGTTTTCTATGGAGTGTCAAGGTTGAGTGAGTTAGCATATTCAATAGTGCCATTATAGGCCTCTTTCCTAGTCCTCCTAGCCTAAACATTCATCACAACCTCATAATGAAATATTGATGTGATAAGATTTAGATTAGCAAAGTTTATGCCTAGTTAGTCTCTTGGTCTCATGTGTGACATGCAGCTAGTTGGTAGTTATCAATTAATGTTGCTTATCACCACCTTTAGGATAGTTTGATTTTAGTTTTATCTCCATTTTAATTTAAATAATAGGTGTATTAGTTATCTAATAGTGGCACGTTAAGGGATCTATATCTATCTAGAGATTCACCTCATTCTTAGGCTACACACAACGTAAAGGTGTTTCAATTGTGCCACTTGGATGAGGAGAGTTGAGACATCTCATCAAGAATTACAAATCCAAGTGAAAATAATTTTTGGCACACTAAATGGGACTCATTTTCAAAGAATTTTAAATATGTTTGGTGTTGTATTTTAACACATCAACATTTGGAGTCATCTATTCAAGCATCAATGGTGACATTGAAGTTACATTAACTAGTCAAGCAACCTAGGTTTTCCTTTTGAAGATTGTTGGTAATTTTTATTTATGTTATTGCTTCCCAATTAAGTTTTATGGATATTTTTGGTGTTGAGTATTGTTTTACACAAGTTCATGAGATATCTCAAGGTTATGGCATTCCCTATCAGCCTTTGTGATGACTAATGTTTCCTTAGCATTATTGTCTCATTCTCTCACCTATTTGAAGCTCGAAAGATTTTTCTTGTACGTCATGTGAAGTGTTATATGAAGTGTCAAGGTTGAGTGATTTATTCTATTTAACAATTCCATTCTAGGCCTCTTGTCTATTCCTCCTAAACTAAACATTCATCACAACCTCATAATTAAATATTAATGTGAGAAGATTCAGATTAGAGAAGTGTATGCCTAGTTTGTCTCTTGATCTCATGTGTGACATACAACTAGTTGGTAGTTATCAATTAATTTGGTGTATCACCACCTTGAGGATAGTTTAATTTCATGTTTTTCTCCCTTTTTATTGTAATCATAGGTTTATTAGTGATCTAAAAGTAGTACATCAAGGGAGCTAGCCATATCTAGAGATTCACCTCATTCTTAGCTACCTACAGCGTAGAGGTTTTTCAATTGTACCACTTGGATGAAGAAATCTGAAACATATCCTCAAGGAGTGAAAATATAAGTGACACAAATATATGTATATGATACTCATGGAGTATAAAACACTCTCTAATATCTAAGTCATCATGAAACATTGAAATAACATCAATACAAGCTTAATTATACTTCTTGGGTCACTTGTAGAACAAACAAAAAAATACATTAAAATTTGAACCTTCATAACTTTGAATATACACACTTTAAAACCTTAAAATATATATTTCTATATGAAACTTCGAGTCCTCTACAAATTCTCTTTTTACACCATGAGAAAATTCTACATAGATCAAAAGATATGGTCCAAAAACCAAACACTGATATTTCCTTTGTTAAATTCAAATATTTGAATTAAACAGTCATAGTTAAACTTTGATCACCATGTTAAAATATCGTGTCCTCACTTCTTATATTAAATTAACACAATTGATATTTTTCAAACTTTAGCTTATATTTCACTACTTCCCAAATGTTAAACTTCAAACACTTAACCTTATATAGTGCAATCTTACAATCTTGATCACACACGCTCTGTCGATCTCTTTGAGATTGTCCTTGATTTAATAATGATAGACAACTGTCACTTTGACCTTTTGAATTTAATATGCATAATTTATATCTATGAATATGAACACCTATTCATAATTGATATTTATAATAAACTTGATCTTTATCTTTGCTCTATGTTAAAATTTGAACACTTTTCCTCATCTCACTACTTCTAGACATCTTGAAATGAACATGCTCCATTGATCCTTTTGTAAGGAGCTCAATATTTAACTTCATTAACCATTGAACACCTTGAAATCATCTCTTTTAACACATACCATATATATTTATCTATATGAATTACAATAAGTTGTTGGATCTCCATTTGGTCCTAGTCTTTAACATCATGCAAAATAGGCTAAGTATGAGGACCGTTGCTATATGCCTAGAAGGTGAAATTTGGACCTCAATAACTTTTGTTTCACTTAGATGCATGAGTTTAAATTTGGAAAATAATATATCCTCAAATAGGAAAATATAACCATATTTCAAGACACTCTTATAACCCTCACATGTGCGAGATGTAACTCTATTAATCTGCTCACTTACATTTCTTCTACCATAAAGCCAACTATGTTAAGAACTGCCTGGAAGGCCAAATTTGCACAAGCATATATTTTGATGTGCTTCATCACATGACCTAAAATTTAGGTCATATAAAATAGGGAAAAAAAATAAACAAACCCATATGATCAATTTATTTTAAACATCCACACATACAAGATATTTCATCACCAAACTACTTACTTGGTTCTTTCATGCCACATACAAAGAAAACACTATCAAACTACCTGGGAGCCCAACTTTGCACTTGCATATATTATATTTTGGTTTGTTAAATGACCTCAAATTTATAGAATATAAAATAAGAACAAATTTGATCATAACCATATGACCAAATCCCTCTGACACATCCACACATGGTAATGGTGATGTTAGAGAACTGCCTACTTAGATTTTCTACCACTATACCCAAAGTATCTAGATGAAAACAATGGTAAAATATATGAAATTCACTCATGCACATAAGAATTCAAAGCATATAAAAAGTCTTATAGGAACCCTTTCACATTATAAATACTCCATGATCATCTTTGAATAACTCTAACCATGCCAAAATTGAAGATTAACCAAGCCTCTTTCAAACATATTAGGACAAGCATATTACACACTTTGTCATTGTCACTTAGACTATCAAGGAACTTAATCCACTAATATAGACACCTTCATCCCTTAAAAAAATATAGTTTAGTAAAAATATTCAAAGTAGATATATTAAAGGAGCTATCCTCATAATCTAAAGGTTTGGTCTAGGTACAGTTTCCTATAGCCTATATACCAATCCAATGTTAGTCCAGATTTGAAGGAGATTTGAGAAATCTACTTCAATAGGGTGCAACTTAGGTTGCTATAAACCAATCCAATGTTAGTCTAATTTTGAAGGAGATATTATAAATCTACTTTAGTAGGGTACATCTTGGGTTGTTAACACCAATATTTCAGAGATTTGTTAGGGACCCAACCAGAGGACATCAAACTTGCCATGTTGTTCCTTTTTATCATGAGCCTTGTCCTAGAGAAGGACTATATCAAATATCTAGAAGGTTTTTAATTTTAATCATTTGTCAAACTAATACTGGATAATTCCTTCAAGTTTGATAAAGTTTAGTAGGGTTTTATCACATTTTTATTCCAATTTAATTGGGTTAAGGACATGAGCTTCAATCTTGTCATCCAGTTCTAAGTAGTCTCTCATTAAATGTAATGTCAGAATTATAAAGTTCACTAGAAATATAGGGTCTTAATTGTAAACAAGATGATACAGTGATTTTCCTAGGGATTATTTGACTCTAGTCCTATCAAACCATAGGTCAAATTTTAAAAAATTATGTTAGTCCTTAGGGTTCTTTTCAAATACCTTCTTAATTACATATAACAGGGTATTATTCATTGATTCAACAACCTATTAAATTTTAGGTAATAACTAGATGATAACTTGAGGATTACCTAATTTTTAAAATCACATTAATTAAATTTAAGAGAGGAAAAAACATGAATATTAAAATATACCAAAGTAAATGACATCCCAAACCTAGTGATGATATGCTCCTTGAGGAAGATTATTACCACGTTGGTTTTGTAATTTTTGAATGTTTGAGATTTAGTCTAATGGGTACAATATTTAGTTTCTATAAGAATGAACTTGTGTCATGTAGAGGAATTATCATTTATTTTTGTAATGAAGTCTATTCCCCATATTTAGAATGACCAGACATTAATAATTAGTTGTAATGGCATGGTAGGGGTATGTTCTCTATGTGCATGAATTTGGAAAGTATGACAATTTTAGACATGAGCATGGGTATCTTTGAAAACATGTGGCTAGTAATAAGCTATCTTTAGTATTTGATTGGTTGTATCACTCCCTAAACCATGACTAGTTCTATATTTCCCATGGAAACCATTGAGCAATTTAGTTACTTCATATTTATTTAGGCATCTTAGATATATGCATTCATGATAATTTTTATATAGTATGTCTGATTTGATCATGAATTTTATACTTTTTAGGTGTAATGTTCTTATTTAAGTGGAATTTAGGTGACTTTTAAACTAATTATTTAACAATTAATAGACCACATACTGGTACCAATCATCATTTATGATATATTACACCATTTAAGATTGGAAAACTATATATGGGTCTACTTTAGACATTACCTTATTGAGTCCTTCACCTCTCACAATTTTCATCAGATGGAGTTCTAGGTCAAACTCTTGGAGAATAGTCATCCACTTGCCTCTTTGTTCACCTAGCTCATTTTTCATTAACATAACCTTCATAGTTGGGTCTGACATAACTAAAAATACCTCACCACAGAGAAGGTAATACCCAAACTTTTTGGCTACTTTGATTAAGACAAAAGCTTCTTTGTCTATCATTGAATACCTATATTCAATATTTTGAAGTAGAGAGATCATAAATGAGATATGTATCTCATCTCTGGATTCTTGCTTCTATGTTAGTAAAATATCATTGGAGTGTTCTAAAGTTTATGAATAGATGTAGAAGGGTTGCACATAGTCAGGACTGATAAGCACTGATGTGTTTACAATTGACATCTTGATTCGAGAAAAAGTTGTTTGTGCTTCAATCATCCATTCAATATTATCATCCTTATTTAGAATATTTATTATTGGTCAAACTATTTTTTTCAAAGCCTAAGATGAAATCTCTTATAAATTTTATCTTATCATATAGTGACTTCAGCTCTTTTATGCTACCAGATAATAGGACTTTTAGAATTTTCTCCACTCTCTTTGGGTCTATAGATATACCTCATTCAGATATGATGTGACCCAAAAACTTTATCCTTTGTGACCCTAAATATACATTTCTTTGGGTTTAGAGAGATTCTATGTTCTTTTCACCTTTACAATACTGCTCTCAAGTATTTCACATGGTCTTCTCAGTTCTTAGAAAATATAGTTAGGTTATCTATGTATATGACTATGCATTTACCGATGAGGTCATTAAATGCAATATTTATGACACTCTAAAAGTTGGTACCTACATTGATTAGGTTGAATGAAATACTTTTATATGTGAATGTACCCCACTTTGTGGTGAATGTTAGCTTGATATGGTCCTCATAGTTGACCATTACCTATTTATAGCCTAAATACCCATCTAGGAATGACATCATTTGAAATCCATTCACTATTTGCAAGATTTTATCTAGTGATGATAACAAATAATTATCCTTTTTTAAGTGTTTATTTAGGTTATAAAAGTCCACACAAATTTGTATCTCTCCATTATTATTTAAAATTAGCACCAGATTAGCCACCCATGTGGAGTTCCCTTCATGAAATATGGTCCTTATTAAAAGTAACTTTTGCACTTCCTTAAATATCAATAGTTATCTTAATGGATTCATTATCGTTTACCTCTCACGAAATGGTTTGACTCCTAGATTGAGAGGGATGGTATACATGAGAATAGAAGTTTTAAACACTTTAAATTACTCATATCTCCATGCAATAATGTCATTAAAATATTTTAGGGTTTTTACAATCCTGTATTTCTCATTTTGGGTACATTTTGTGCCTAAAATCACATGTTCTGATTCATTAGCATTTAACATAATTCATTTTTGGTGTACTATACCTTTAACAAGGGTTGTTTTATCCTTTTCACCTTGGTAGCCCGAGTCAAACAAACTTTCAAGATAGACCATGCCCTTTGTTATATTATTGGTTTACAAGTTTATCACCCCTTATTCATCCAGTTTAAATTATTTTTTGTCATCTTCATAAATGATCTAAGACTCAAACACATATATGTTGGTGATGAAGTTGATGATATGATGATTATTGTTAAATACCTAGAAGTTCTTAACATTATCAAGAATGGAAGTAATTAAGACTAACTCCACTGAGAACCTTCTCAACTTGGAGTTAGTTATAGGTTCTAAATTACTAGTAGCTATTTCCAACGTATCGCCCGTATAATTTCTCCTCTGGGATAGTATTTTAATGTTGAATGCATCAAAATCCTCTATTAAATTCCACACTCAATTGTGATATACTTATAAAATCTTGTCATTACAAGCATACTCACTTCTTACCTATTTAACCACTAGTTCTGAGTCACCAAAAACTTTTATATTATTGACTTTCTTCCTTAAGGTACATTAGATATCATGAATTAGTGTCTCATATTCAACCACATTATTCGTGTAGGAAAAATGTAATAAAAAGACATCGAAGTATGATTTCCATTATGGGTTAATGAGTTTAATGCTATCACAACACCCACTCTTGGACTTAGATCCATAAAACTTCTAAACCCACAAGTGATTTTTAGCTATGTACATCATATTATAATTAGTAGATGCAGTTGTAACATTGATCTCTTTATTAGTTTTCACATGCCAAGTGGGCACACATTTTTTTTCTCATCTAATAACGGCCTTCTAATTATGATTTTAGAGGTATAAGTAGGTATAGGTTTGTCCAAAATAATTATTTTCTCATATGAAGAGCTTGCAAGTATTTTATTCTCACTTGGATCAACCTATTTCACACCCTCATACACCATGTTAGCACTAGGGAATGAAGTTATATCTAGTGCATAGATGAAATCATCATCATATAGCTTATTTAACACCTCAAATTTTGATTTTTATTTCATGAACATGTTAATGAATAATTTATTATAATCTTTTACCTCTTTCTCAAGTTTGCAGACTCTAAATTCAGACTCTTTGTACAATATTTAACTTGTTTGTTATATTATGTGATCATATGAGTCATTTTTAGTTCTATTTCAATTCTAATATGATTGGGTATGCCTCACCATGGGATAAACATGTTGGAGAAGTCAATTTTTGTGTATTTATTTATTGTTCTACACAAATATTTGCTCAAAAACATACTATAACCATCAAGTATAGCCACTACCTGAATATCAATAAATTGTTACACTCTAGGATTGGAATCCAATTGCACGTGGATGTGGTTCAAATCATTAACAACCTTAAACTTTAACTTTTATAATTGAACAACCTTTCTATTTGACTTTGCAAGAGTCAAACCCAACTATTGGCAAACTACAAAAGGCATCATGTTTTCAAAATCACTTGATCCATAAAATAATTATGTATTTTTTTTATCAAAAATATGAATTATTAGGAGGAAAGGAGAGGTTTCCATTTTATCTTTTTGAATTAAAATGTGAGTGTTAGTTGTCCTATTATTGACCTTCCCTTTAGGAGTAGATAATTATTTTAATAATAGGTATTTTGAGTTATAAATTTGGACTAAAACAAACATTGTTATATTAGCCTTAGTTTTCTTCATGTCATCTGCAATGTTATAACCACGTTTTTTTATTTCATTAGTTTTTCATTTTATAGGGTTATAGAGTTATTTTTGGGTTGATAAGATGTGTTAGTCCCTTTACATATAAATGGGTTATTTCTCAAGTATTTTTAAATAAAATATCAAGAACTTGATGTAGTAATAATAGATAATGAAGTAAACAAAAAACTTATAGCTCTCTGTAAGTATTCTCAATAACACAAGCGAGAATAAGGATCTTTGACAATGATGCCATAAAGACACTGGTTCCCAATTGTACACCTCTGTCGCTCAACATTGCACACTTGATAGAAATGGCAAACAAATATGGAAAAAATAATTAATATGTCATTGTAGTTGGGGAAGGGTTTGACATCAATATTAGATCGAATGGATAAAATAATTGGGAGGCACCTAAAAATGGTATGGTCAGTTCCCTACTACTTCTAGCTCTACTTGAACCAAGGTGAGAGGACCTAAGGGATAGATTGCTCACATGGAGAGATTACACAATTCAATTTCCATGGGGATTATTGGCATAATAGAATACAAATTTGACTAGAACATAACCAAACTTACTCAATCCACCTAGGAAGGGTTGTCAGATAGAATGAGTAAATGTTTTAGGTCAGACACAAGCTACTAAAGATAGATATGAATATGATTTCAAATTTCATTCTAAATAATATTCAACAAAAGAGGGTTGAATAAGATATTGTAATGCTAATATTTAATGTACAAAATGAAAACACATGCTAGGTATACAATATTTATGCATTTTTAAGAAAATAACACTTTGGATATGCAAAGGGCATGTTATTATGTAGGGTAAAATAAGTTAGGACAAAATTATTAGTTAATGGAAATAAAAGTGGAAGGAAAATAAATGAGAATAAAGGAATTCAACTAGACTGATATGTCACCTTTACTTACAAATGTACCATAGATCTGAAATAGATGAAATTAAAACCATGCATGAATGATATCCCATAAGAATCCTCTTCAACTGAATCAGTAAGCCTATGACTACCCTTAAAAAGAAAATCAATGCCCTATTCCTGAATATCAAAGACAAAAGGATTTTATAATCTATATGTACACTCTAAATGACTACCATGAAGATGAATACCTCAGATTTCTAATCAACTAAGCATGTAAAATAGAGAATTATACTTCAATAATAAAAAGGGAATGGGAACCACAAACATATTTAATTTATAAATTAAATATGAAATGAATACAATGAATTTTAAACAACATAACATGCTAACAATGTGCAATATAGTTATGTGACAAGGAAGACATTTATTATGCTCTCAAAACTTGCCAATGATTTTATAGATGAAACTAATTTGGCACCAGAAAGATCACACATAGATAATTATTTGAGGTTATATCTCCTGACTCAAAAAATTAATTGAACCTTGTAAAGGGACATACCCCCTTTACTTATACAACTAAGCTAAGCCTAGCATATTCCTAAAGATGCTCTAGCTAGAAGATTCCTTCACAGGTTTGGAGTTTGTTAGACCTTGTAACAAACATGATTCCTTAGATTATGATCATGCTCCTGTGATGATGTCAATCTTTATCCTCCACTACGGTAGAATATTTTCAATTATCTATGTGGAGGGTGATCCCACAAATGACAAAATAAACCTTTGTCCTCTTGCATAACAAACAAACACATCCCTTTATTATGCACATGATTACACAAAAATTAAATTTGAAAGGGACATGCCACTAATAGGTAAAATACAATGGTTTCCCAGTGGGAAATGAGAAAAAAGGAAGAAGGGAGAGAAAAGAAGAGAGAAGTGGTGCCATCTCAAAAGAAACTAAAATATCTAGTTATGCTCTAGAGTCGATCTAGATAATGGAATCCTTCACCAACCTATTCTTATACTTGGTATATTCTTTGATCATGGGGATGAGGTTACCTTGGTTTGGGCCTACTTGGTATTTGAACTTTATGTGATATTTCTCAAGCCAAGTGGAAACCCTCTGAAGCATGGTTTGCTTCAATATAATGAGTTCTTTAAGACGGTCACAAGATTTCTCAAGTTACACTAACTAATTTATTTTTTCAACATTGAAGGACTCATATGATGCATCAATGAGGGTTTTTATAGCATTAAGTACTACTTATTCCTCTAAATCATTTTCACCATCGAAGCTTACCATTTTCTTGACTGCAACATCTATTTCCTTTGTTGCAGTCTTGAGGGACTATTCTTCTCCTTTCAAATCAAAGATGTCATGCTTGAGCATCATCAGATGATGCTTGATTTCTAGTTGACATTCCTTGGGCCTTTTGTGATCATTTGGAGCAATGATATTTTCCATAATAAAAGTGTTTATGCCCATCTTACAGACCTCATCTATCTTTTGCTAAACTTATTCCCACTTTTTGATATTTGCCTCATAGAAAAACATTTGTGCATCACACTCCCTTTTATTATCCACTATTTTTTTCAGTCATTTAAATGTTGTGTTAATTATTTCTTCAACCCTAGTTCCCAAGTCTTCTTTCCAATTTTTTTTCTCATCCTCTAGTCTTCAAATCAATGATTTGACTAGAGTCAAATGATGCAAATGAGAGATGGAGAGAACCCAAAGCAACACTGGTAGTTGGAGTTATTTCCTTAGGCTCACTCAATAAATTTTGAAAGTACTAGATCATATCTTGGTTTTTACTTTAATTAATCTATTGTGGCTTTATTTGTATCCATTTTATTGGCTACCATATTTACCAAAACTTGTGAGCTATGCTTTAGCTCATTCCTTAATGGATCCCCTAAATTATAACTATAGATAGTATAATTTTTAAGGGGAGCATCCTTATTTAAATCATATCACATGGGAATAGCTATCTCCACATTCCTTTCTCTTGTGGTGGTGAATGTGGTCCTAGAATGCATTCTATCCTTCTTGGGGGTTTGGCCTTATACACCTGAGTGATCTTCATTACATCTATCTCCCCAATTTTTCTCATAATGTCCTTTTTCTCCTTGACCTATTCATTAACCTAGAGAAGAGGTATATTTTAGAATCCCATTGATGTGGTGGAAATTGATGATGGCCTCAAGTTAGTAAAAGGTGGTGTCATCAAAGTAATTGATGTAAGAAGTGTCACAGGAGTGGGTTGTGGACTTAGCACAAACTCTTCAATCTCTTCATCATTCTTTAAATCCTCATCACCTTTGTTTGATACAATTTCCCCTTATAGATTTTGTTTTATCTACTCAAAAATATCAAATTTTAACCTCAGATAATGAGGCTCTTTGAGAAACCTTTCAATGGAGCTCCCCTATTTTGTTGATGAACTAGAAGGCTATGTAACCATTTCACCTTCTTTATTTACTTGAGCTTTAGGTTTGGAAGAGGCTATGGTAATTTACTTATTGAATTTAAGAAAATATTCACCAATCATGGCCTTAGGAGCTTTATTTTGATTTGGATCATTGACCTTGATGTGAAGAAGAAGATCACATGGTACTTTAATTGAATCAACACTTCCCAAAGTACCCTCCTCAACATATTTATTTGAGTGATCCAATTCCTTATGTGTTTCTAAATGGGTGGGGGTACCCAATTTTAGGTTTTCTCCCCCACCTTCCTCTACACTCACCTTCTCCTCTAGTGTTGAACTTGACACCTTTAGAGGGGAAGGGACATCTTTTGATACCTCTAGAGCTGCTTGTAATCCTCCCTGCTCAACCACCACTTTAGAATCGATGGTAAATTGAACATCCAACTCTAGCTCTACCTTGGATCTCTCATTAGATTTTTTTAGATCTTAAACTCCACCTTGATCACCTTGGCCTCATGATTAGGTGATGAACTTTTCAAAAAATATCTTTGTAGCTGATGAGACTGCTTCCTTCTTCTGAGGGGCTTGAGCTTACATGGCCACCTCAACTCCAACTTATACAACATCATCAAAAGACAAAGGATCATTTGAGGTTATAATGTCTTCCTCATTACCTTTAATTTTTACTCTTGAGGGACCCTCTTCTACAAATAAACCCATCACCAAGGCCTTCACTGGGGTTTGGGGTCTTTTCCTCAGAGTTCTTTGCCTAGTTCTCACTTATGGAGGAGTGAATGCATGTTGATTATTCATTACCTTGAAAATGGGCCTTCCTTCATCTGAGTCTTCATCATCACTCATATCACTTAACTTTTGGGCATATGAGTATTGATCCTCTTTCCTTTTTATAGGGATTTCCTTGGAGGGCAAGTCCTTAAACACAACCTCCTTCTTCTTCATAATAAATCCACTTGGAGGTTGTAGAGCCCTATTAATTATCTTTAGCTTTAGATACTTTCCTTTATTCTCACATCCTCTCTTCCTTGAATATATATTTGGGGGAGGGGCAACTGCTTATTATTGTGCTAGTGGAGAAGGTGGAACATTAGTTAGATTAGCCATTGGGATGGCTGCTAGAATGGTTGGCATTATTGGGGATCCCTTTGTCAAGATGGATATGGGGGTAACACTGGCTAATGTAACCTCCCCACTAATAATATTATCCCAATTTTTATCTAGACTTATTATATTTGAGAAGGGCAGTCTAACCTTAGACTAAAATGTTGTTATTAATTCCACATAAATTAGTTTATTGAAGTCAACATAACCAAGGTCGTGCTTCCATTTGACATTTACTATTGGTGGTGGAGAAGGATCACCATTATACTCAAGGAGGAAACCTTTTAGTTCCCAAACTTTTTTGAGATCTTAAAGGGTAGGGGTATCAAAAGAACTGAGGTCAACCCCATGTTCCTTTAACCACCTGAAGGTTCTCCTCATAATAGTTATGACTCTCTAAAAAATAGAATCATTTTTGTTAATATTGAGGTATAATTGATAAATGGATAAGGATTAAACATTAGATTCATTGTATATTATAGACAATGTCCTTTTATCATCCACCATGTCCTTGGGGATGGGAACAATGTTGTAGGGAATAACCTCTTGCATTATCATTCTCATATAATCCAATTTTTGATAGCCTCCTCGGTAGTGCAATCTGACCAGATGTATTCATAATGTGATTGATGGAGAATCACATTGGTTGATGTGTTTATTAGCCATCTGATATCATAATTGGGCCTGGGTGGCATCTTATCAATCATATACTGGCCCATTTCCTACTCTAATCCCTTCACCTTAGTAATTGAAGGGCATGAATAGTATCCAATTTGAACTAAAAATTTGAAGGGATTGTTCACCTTCTTTGTAGTTATCATCTCATGTGGGGGCACCATCTTTTGGCTCAAATCCATCACTACCAACTTATCATCTAGGTATCTTGATAATTTATGTGGAGACCCTAAGTAACCACTTATTTTGATGAAGGTAAATGTCTTGAATTGAATATAAGAGGCACCATAATTGTAAATTGTTTTTGTGGCTGCCTGGGACATTTTGCTGAGGCTCTTTAGAGGAAAAAAGACACTCATCATGGTACTAAAGAAATAATTGTAGACCTTGCAAAGATTCTTTTTGATACCATCTAGAGTTATTTCTAGATAAATCTCATAAATTCTCATCCCATTGGGGTTCCTAGTTAGTCCCTTGAATGTTCTATTGTGCAATAGATTGTACATAAGGTAAAAATACATATAAAAATTACCTATGAATGCCTCTTTTGAATGGATTTTGTTCTAGAGCTACATCATTTTCCTATGTAGATTGTCACTCAAGATGGTGGCCTAGTCTAGCTTCTTATATCACTCTAACACGTAGATTAAGACTAAGAATTTCAAAATCTCAAATTTTTCCATGGTGGGCATCCCATAAATTCTTGATATCATGGTAATTATATACTAGATCAATTCATTAAATTTCACTAGTTTCAGACTTTTAGACATTTTGGAAACCTTTTGCCTTTTCTTGGCTAGCCAACATGAGTTGAGAATATCCCAAATTGCTTTGTCATTCTTCTCCACATACTCTTGGTATTCCTCCAAGGAGAGGGTAATACTTTTGGGATGGGGAGGAATCCTACACATAGTACTGAGGGCCATAAGAGTGAAAGAATAAACAACCAACTGACTACTATCAACAACGGTCCTAGTGCCTGGTTGATATACTTGAGCATATGCAATAACTAGTTTTAGGTATGGGAATCCAAGGGGAATGCTTCCATAGGGGTAATGTAACTCATGTTAAGGTTGAAACTACTAGAAGAGGGTCTATCCATTACAATACATTCAATAGGGCCACAAAATTTAACCCCTAAACATCTATGTCTATGATCCCATCCAAAATGGAGATAATATTGCTCTTCATAGAGGTTAAAGGTACTGCCATTTTTACTTAATTTTCTAGTGAAATACTTATGAATTTGAACAAACACTTCACTCAAAAAACCCTCAAAATACCTTCAAACTCCTCTTAAATAAAACAACATAAGAAGCTAAAAGAACACTTACTACTAATCCATAAGGTTACACACAATTGAAGAATTCATCCTAATCATTTTTTCATGTTGCACATAGCTAGGGCACAATAATATATTGAAGGCAAAAATAAAATATCTAAATGCAAAAGGTAAATGCAAATGAAGGAAAATTCTTTAATTATAATCATTTACATTTTTAAATTAGGGTTGCCATTAATACTTCTAAGCATAATGGCTATTTACCAACTACCATATTTAAGTCATTTGATCTTCTTTAGAAAAAGTAGAGAGAAGGTGAAAATATTTATTTTATGCCAGGAAATACTTCATGCAACATGTGGATCCATATAAGTAAACTTTTTCATTTTGGCACTTTTCAGGCTGTCAAGAGCTTTTTGTACTTTGCCCACCAAAAGGTGAGGCAATCTTCAAAAAGGGCCCAGAGTTTGAAAATCCCTAAGGATATGCTAGCATTCAAGCCCTAGAGACCTTTTACACCTTGCCCACCAAAAGGTGATGGGCAATCTTCAAAAAGGGCCTAAAACTCATAAGGCTATGAGAACCCACCATGTGTCCAACCTAGGTGTAAACTCAGATTCTCAGCCACTTTTTAACTTTTCACCATCCTTTTTTATATGGGGAAGGGTGTGAGATCCTTTTGACCCTTGATAATAGTCATAGGAGTCCTTTGAGATAACCATGTGTCTTTCATTTGGCTCATCAGGCAGTTCCTCACCTCAGTCACCAAAACACATTGAAGGTGAAACTCGATAATTTAATCTCGAGCCCTATAACATTTTATTCAAGCATAAGGTAACAAATATATACACATAAATAGGCTTGGATACATTTTATCTTTCCACTGTGAATCATCCCACCATGAAACCATTGGTCAAACCATGCAATTCCTTCAAAACTATAGAAAATGTCCTTCATCTTCATAAAGTTCCCTTCAAACCTTTTGTAGACATCCTTTAAGAAAATTTCAAGGAAAAATGTGCATGAAGGAAATAATCCTTCTAACATTTTTTAAATTCAAAATGACCCTTCAAAGGTGCCCTTCAGGGATCTTGCAAAGGCAAAATGCCCAAGGGAAAAAATTCCTTCAGAGCTTTTACAAGGGCAAGATGATCCTACAAATCCTTTAATCATTTTGTGTAGGAAAATCATCTGAAGGCCAAGTACCCTTCAATTTTTTTTCATGGAAAAAAAATTTAAGATAAATGATTTGAAAATACTTAAGACCAAAATATAAGGTATGGAATTTTTTTGGAGCTCTTAAAGCAGACAAAATGTTCAATGAAAATAAGTCTTCAAACATTTTGTCAAGACAAAAAATCCCAAATACATATTTCTATCAAGCATTGTGTTCATACAAAAAGGCTCAAAAAGATCTAAGGGAAGGAACATTTTCACCAAGCAAAAACCAGACAAAGGAATTGGCATATTATAAACATGAACTTGACTTTTTAAAGGAAAACATAGAGACAAGATTGAGGCTAGTGACTTAAACATTTATACTCAACCCAGTTTGGACTTAGGCATTTTATTGATAGGAGCCCAATTACTCTAGTGAAAATTTGGGCACTAACATAGGCTCTTACTCAAGGACATGTACCCTTAGCAGGTATATAGAGAACACCAAATTGAAAGCCTATCCATTGGGCCATGGAGTCAAATTATTTCATAATAGAGGCAAGGAAAAAAAAACCATGGGTGAACAAAAATATAATGAGGCATCCAAAATTAACAAAGAATGAAAGGAAAAGACACAAACTATATAAACACAACCTTAAACAGGGCAACAAAACACAAAAGGACTATATAACATGTACATATATACATGGGCTAGCATGAACTCAATCCAAAAAATGCTTGAGGTGTCTGCCTTTAACTAGTAGCTCTAATATTTCTCCATAAATATATCCATGATAAAATGTATGGTTTCCTATTTGATAATCAATGGTGTAGGGAGCCATCCATAGGGAATCCCATGCTTTTCTTTGTCTTCATGTATATTATCCCAGAGTAGTACAAGAATACTAGTTCGAAAGGCTCTTAGGGTGACATTCTTGTCAAAAATACTTTTGAGCCTCTCCTTGAACTTCAAATGTTTTTCATGAGCTTATCTGCATGATTCATCAAGCTCTATGATTTGGTTGGTTCTTTCCTCATAGTGGTTTATTTCTTATTCATCCTCAGCTATCTATTGCATGAACTAGTAAGTGGGTAACTATAGGTTAAGGGATAAAAAAATTTGAGATTCATAAACAAGATTAAAGGGGATTCTTCTAGTATACCTTTTAGGAGTCAACCTATCAACCTAGACAATAAACTTCAACTACTCAACTCATTTCCTTTTGTTAGCATCTAGAGTCTTTTTAATAATCTTTGATAGATTCTTTTTACTAGAATCAACCTATCTATTTATTTACAAATTGTGATTAGAGGCATATTCTATATCAATCCCATAATATTCACATAATGTAACTAATTGTTTGGCTTTAAATCATATGGCATTGTCATAGACAATTTTAAATAACACTCCAAATTGATAAATCACATTATTCAAAAGGAAGTCAATGACTACCTAGTGGGTTGATTTTTTGGTAGGGATTACATCAACCCATTTTATGAAATAATTAGTGGCCACTAATATCCACTTGTGACCAATACTTGAATCATTTGATATTTCACCCATGAAGTCTATTCCCCACTACCTAAATGTCTCTTAATAGAAAGTGACTATAAGGGAAGAGAACTAGATGCTTTAATTTTCCCAGTGAATCATTAACACTCTTCACATCTCTTTACCATAATAGAAACATATTTGAATAGTGTGGGCCACCAATAAATGACCCTTAAAATCTTGTGTGCAGTGACTTTAGGAGCAAAGTGACCACCACACACATCACTATAAAACTCTATAACTAGTGAAGTAATCCCATGTTCCACTAAGCACCTCAAGAGGACACCATCTTGGTTCCTTGAACCTAGCTCATCTTGTAGCAGAAGACATTTTTGGGATAATAACTTCAAGGTCCTCCTTTGATTCTTGTCTAAATGGGGAGGATAACTTAGATTCTTTAAATAATAGACTATATCTTTATACCATAGATATTGGATATAATTTGATTTAGAGATATCAATAACCCCTTCTACATTATTCACTTCTATGACTTGTAAGTTGGTTTTAGTCATCATCTTAGTGAGACCCATGCCCCTAATCAAACTAGTAGTTTGTATCTCTAGGTCATATTCTTGAAGTTTGTTGACCCATCAACATCTTTTGTTAGTAGTTTCATTTTTAGTTAATATGTCCTTTACCATAGTGTGAGGAACATAGGCCATGATCTTTAAACTCAGAATGTAGGATCTAAACTATTTGATATCCTTTAAGAGATCAAAGGATTATTTTTCTATTATGGTATATTTCAGCTCAGATCCCTACAATGCCTTGCTAAAAAAGGTAATTGGTTTCTCATGACTTTCATCATTATTTTGTAGCATTATTATAATAATACTATGTTTGAAGGAAAATGAAAAGATCTAGAAATATTTTCTATAATCAAGAATAGAAAGCATCGGGGTAGTTTTCAAAGTTTCCTTGATGTCTTGGAATGGTTAGGTATACTTCTCCTCCCACTTTATAGTTTGATCATTTTTCAACATTGAAGTAATATGTAGAGTAATCTCTAAAAAAATATAAATAGATCTTCTAACGAAATTAATCTGTCCAAAGAAATACTAGATACCTTTTTTGGTCTATGGGATAGGTACCTTATCAATGGCCTTTACCCTTTCAGGATCAATCATCACACCTTATTGAGACACAATGTGCCCTATTAGTTTTGCCTTTTTTACTCCAAAATGGTACTTCCTAATATTGAGGGAGATTTTAAACTCTCTACATCTGATAAGCATTTATTCCAAGTACCCCAAGTTGTCATCTTTTTTCTTGGAGTACACTATAACATCATCCTAATAAACTATGATGAACTGGTTGATTAACCTAGTGAAGGCTACATCTATTTCTCTATAGAAGGTGACACCTGTATTCATTAATCCAGAAGGCATTTAAAAATACACATAGGTACCCCATGGGGTAGTGAAAATAGTCTTTGACCTTTGAAACTCCTTTACTACTACCTAGTTGTAACTAGAGAAGTCATCTAGAGTTGAAAACAACTCAGAACTAGTAACATCTTGAAGCATGTTGTCCATGTTAGGCAATGTATAATTATCCTTTAGTGAAGACTTGTTAAAACTATATAAATCAACATAGAGTCAGATGTCTTCATTTTTCTACCTTACATGGACTAGATTATCCACCTATGATGAATACTTGATGGGTTGAATGATCCCCCTGTCCCTTAACTTCTTGAGTTTTTCCTACATCTTGGTGGCCAAGATGGGATTGATAGGTCACTATTTTTGGAAAAATGGTGTTATACCAAGCTAGAGGGGATAACATGCTAGAATAAATCCTCCCTAAAAGCCTTTAGTTCTGAATATAATCATACTAAATAGTCTCAGTATTTTATCAAAAGCTTGATGAACACCTCCTCTTTCTTGCTCAGGTGAGTGTCAAGCCATATTTTCCTTGGATTTTCCTCTCTCCCAATGTTAATCTTAGTTATATCCTTTGATATATAGATATTCCTAGATTTAACTCTATCAACTCCATCAAAGGATGCTTCAAGACTAACCAATCCTCTAGGGATAGTATTAGTCTTCAAATAGATTATTTCTTTTCCAAACAAGTTTTCTTTTACATCACATACATGTACCATAGAGTCTATATCTATGATGGTTCCTTTGAACTCATCCATATAACATAGAAACCTTTTTATTTAATCATCATCAAATACTTGCCAATGATCAATGTTGTTTGGGATATAAGGCCTCACTATCACCTCCACTTCATATTCATAAGAGGGATTTCTATGTTTAACTTTGAACTTTTTAGCTCTCTTTACAAACATATCTACCACTTGATTAAAATCAAGGGCATGATATTCAATATTGAAAGCATTGAACCATTCCAAGTAATCCCATATAATGTTTTGGTACTACTTAAGTCTCTTCTATTTTGTGGTATAAATAACTTGGACTTGCTTCACCATAATTCTTAATTGATCTTAACCCACAACCTTTTGAGTCCATATTCATGGGTGATCTAAAGGCCAATTAGGAGTGCTTCATATTCTATAATATTATTATTACACTCAAAAAATAATTAGAAAGAGTATCTATAAGCTTGGCCATTAGGGGAATAGAAGACAATCTCTACCCCATTTCTAATACTTGAACATGCTCCATCAAAATGCATGGTCCTAATGGAGTCTTCATCTATAGCACAAAATGTAAGAGGTATTTCTTCATACTCAATACTCCCCATAAAATTTCCATTATCAGTATCTACATATAACACTTCATTCAGTTGGTATTTGGGATCTTCCAAGACATGAAGCATTTGTGGCTCCTAATTTATATGAACCATTTTCCCATCTAGAGGTATAGTGGCATAGGACAAGTCCATCTGGACACTACCCCTAATACTAGCAACCCTTTTTCTGGACAACAACATACCCCATTTCGATAGACAATCCATAATAACATCTATACTCAGGAACTTATCAAGGTATTGTGTGAGCTACACCACCAGTACTTTAACCATGCCAAAAATAGGTACTTCTCTAGAATCCATGTCAAGTTATCATCCATATGTTTAGTTATCCTTATATAAATTTTATTTAGCACAACCAGTGGCATAATATTACAAGATGCACCAGAGTCAAACCTGTAGTTATGTTTAATTAATCCATTAATTAGTAAGGTGGTATAGAATGGGTTGACATCCATATGAATCTCTACCAATTTTATTCCCAAATACACCACCAAGTGATCTTTATGGGATTTTGAGGTGTTCTCACTTTCCACAAGGAAAGAAAGAGAAGGCTTACCTTCAACAATCTGATTGGTAGTAAGTTTCTTGATGAATCCTAAATACTCAAAATCTCTTTTCCTATGCTTTAGAATCCTAAGCAATTCCACAAGGGGTACTGTGACCTTTAGTTGACTCAATACATGGGCCATGTCACAAACACTATATTTGGGCAAAGGAGTGTTAATATGTAGACTAGTGACACTTTCATTTGGGATACACCCCTCAAGAGTCAGGGGTAAAGAAGTAGGTGGACCTGCATTCTTAAATTCAATTTTAAAGGGAGGCTTCCTAGGTTCATCCTTCTTGGGAATACTAGATAATAAAGGAATTCTATTCTTGGCTTGGGTACATGTTGGCTTGACATTATAAGGTGTAGAACTAGGCTTAGTGGAAATTTGGACCTCCTTATTCCCTTTGGTGTCTTTTTCTTTAGTCTCTAATTTAGGGGCAGAATAATCTTTATCTTTTGGAGGAGTATTTTGATCTTTACTCTCAAATTTTACTCCTTATTCTCTTTGGCAATTATTGTGTAGATCATCAATTGCCAGTTCTTAACTGATGGAGGTGAATATCCATACTTTTATTTCATCATTGATCTTAGAAAATCAAAATCATAAATAGGTTATTCATATTCATGTATCATGTTTATTTCATAGATCAAATCTGGGGTTAGGAGTTTTACTTTTTTAGTTGTTTTCTAGAATGCCTAAGCAATATTAGCGCTTATCAGCTTTGTATATGGAGATGTAACCATCACATCTAGTTCACTAAGTTATAAATTAAAATGTTCATAGTTCAAAGTGTCTTCACAATCAAGAATAGTTAAAGTACTCATAACTTCTTCTTAGAAGGTGTAACATTCCATCTCTTGAAAATCAACAATGTAAATATCATCTTCATCATATGTAGATTCAAAGCCTTCTGCACTTTGACCATCACTATTAACTATGTTACATAGGGATGAGGGAGGAATCACTTATCACACTAGTAGATATCAAAATTGACTACATTAACCTTTTTAGCTAAAGGATCTAGTACTTCCCTTCCATTTCCTTGGTTCTCATTTCTTTCATGCTTATCATCCCTTAAAAGCCCCTTTTCTTTATCATTATTCCTAATTTGGAAAGCTAGCCTACCTTGATCCTAATCCTTGGGATGATTTCTTTCCTCCCTCTTGTGGTCCCTCCTATCATCATGGTTAGAAGAACCTTGAGACAACCCCTTTTCTACTCTAGCCTATTTGTAATAGATTTCTTTCATAGCATTGGCTAGGGTCTTTACAGTTTCCTCCATATCTACACTTTTGTGGGAGGCTTGAGGCTTTTTAGGATTTAACAATTTGACATAAACCCTCTTGTTCAAAGGCTTACCCAGATTTTTTATGTTATTCTCTATTTAGATATCCAAATTGAAGGCCAATCTCATATTTTTGGGAGCTTTATCTCTGAGATAATAGGTTTCCTTCTTCTCAAATGCATCACATTATTTAATCAAAGAAGTAGCACCACTGGGTCTAATGTCCTATGGTAGCCTTCTCAATACCTTACTGAATCTAGAATTAAAATCCTTGACACATTCATTAGGATTTTTCTTAAGGCTATCAAATTCAACAAGCAAGAATCTGGGATCAATACTATCACCAAATTGCATCTTAAATGCATCAATAATAGCTTACCATGTGTTTATGGATCCATCAAGGATGTATTTGAACCACTCCCATGCCTCTTCCTCAAGTGTGTTCACAAATATTTGTATTCACACATCTTTTAGATCTATTTCATAATCTATAATGACATTCAAGAAGGCTTTCAAATGTTGTTCCCTAGACACAACACTGCTCCCTTGAAATTTAGGTAGTATATTCCTTAATTTGATGGGAACCTCATTAGGGAAACTAGACATACCATTGAATTTGATAGGTCTAAACTTTAGGATCATAAATGGTCTATGTCTATTAGCTAGACCTTGATCTTCTTCTCCATCATTATCATTATCTATATTAAACATCCTCCTTCTTAGATCATGGTATCCCATCTTTGAATTTGAAGATGAAGATGAACTAGGGGATGATTGAGAATGAATATTATGAGGATGGATTGAAGGAGGATAAATAAAATGAAGCCTTAATGCCCTGTTAGGAAGAGAAAGGTTTTTTTAGGGAGAAAGAATTTCACTTGCGGGGAGCTTAGAATTCTCTTAAGTGCTTAGATATCCTTCAACAAAAGGGATATTTTAGAAAAATGGGTAAATATAATGGGGGAAAAATTTATTAGGTCTTAATTTTTTGCCTAATTTTTTGCCTACAATAAGCTTTCACATTTGTCTCCTTCTGGATGGAGCTTTTAACTCAAGGACAAGATCTTTAGATGGATTTTTCTAAAAGGAAGACCTATTATGCTCTAGATTTTTAGATCTAAAGAAAAATCTTGAAGATAGAGAAGATTACATATAAAAAATACTAATATTTAAACAATTAAAATAATGGAGTCACCACTAGAAGTAAAAAATTCTAGACCAGAATAATCATAAATACCAATAGTACTTGATAGGGTGAAAACTTTCAAACACTGAAGATAATTCCAAGAACATTGCAAAACTTCCAATAACACATAGATAAACATCCCCTAGTGGAACCACTAACAAAGGCTATAAATATGTTGATGAATCAAACATCAAGAACTCGATGTAGTAACAATAGAGAATGAAGTAAACAAAACACTTATAGATATTTGCAAGTATTCCCAATAACATAGGTGAAAAGAATGATCCCTGACAATAGTTCCAAAAAGATGTTGGTTCCCAATTTTACATCTCTATTTCTCAACCTTGAACACTTGATAAAAATGGAAAATAATGATGGAAAACCTGATTAATATATTGTTATATTCAGGGAAGGGTTTGACATCAAGACTGGACCAAATAGAGAAAATGATTGGGAGGCACATAAAAAGGGTTTGGTCAATTCTCTGCTACTTTTAGCTCTACCTAAACCAAGGTGAGAGGACCTAAGGGATAGCTCACTCACATGGAGAGATTCTACAATTCAAATCTCCATTAGGATTATTATCACAATGGAATACAAATATGACTAGAACATAACCAAACTTGGTCAATCCACTTGAGAAGGGTTGTCACATAGAATGAGCAAATGTTCTAAGCTAAACACAAGTTACTAAATATAGATATGAATATGATTTCAACTTTCATTCTAAAGAATCTTCAACAATAGAGGACTAAATAAGAGATTGCAATGTTAATCTTTAATTCACAAAATGTAAACACATGCTACGTATACAATATTTATGCATTTGCAAGTAAATAACACTTTAGATATGCAAAGAGAATGTTATATGTAGGGTAAAACATGGTAGGACAAAATTATTAGTTAATGGAAATAAAAGTGGAAGGCAAATGAATGAGCAAAAAGGAATTCAACTAGACTGTTATGTTGCCTTTACCCATAAATGTACCATAGATATGAAACAAACAAAATTAAAACCATGCATGAATGACACCCTTCAAGAATCCTCTCCAACAATATAAATAAGCCCAATACTACCATTAAAAAGACTATCAATACCCTATTCATGAATATCAAAGCAAAAAGGATTTTATAATCTACATGTATACTCTAAATGACTACCATGAAGATGAATGCATCAGATTACAAATCAAATAAGCATATAAAATAGACTATTTTCAATGACAAAAAAGGAATGGGAACCATGAACAAATTTCATTTATCAATTGAATATGAAATTAATAAAATGCATTTTAAACAACATGACATGCTAATAATGTGCAATACAGTTTTGTGATAAGTGAGACATGTATTATGCTCTCAGTGCTTTCCAATGGTTTTATAGATGATACCAATTTGGCACCAAAAGGATCACACATAGAGAATTATTTGAGTCTATAGATCCTAACTCAAAAAATTAACCAACCCTTGTAAAGGGATATACCCCCTTTACTTATACAACTAAGTTAAGCCTAGCATATTCATAAAGATGCTCCAGTTAGAAGATTCCTTCATGGGCATGGAGTCTATTAGACCTTGTAACAAACATGATTCCTTGGATTATGCTCATGATCCTATGATGATGTCAAGCTTGATCCTCCACTATGGTAGAATATTTTCAATTATATACGTGGAGGGTGATATAAAAAGGGACAAAAAAACCTTTCTTCCCTTACATAACAAACAAAAATGTCCCTTTATTATGCATATGATTACATAAAAACTATCTTTGAAAGGGATCTACCAACTCAAAATAAATTAAAATATCTATTTACACTCTAGAGTCAATCTGGATAATGGAATCCTTCACCAACCAATTTTTATACTTGGTATATTCTTTGAGCATGGGGGTGAGGTTCCCTTAGTCTGGGCTTACTTGGTATTTTAAATTTACATGATATTCCTCAAGCCTAGTGGAAATGGTTTGAAGCATGGTTTGGTTCCATACAATGAGTTATTTAAGATGGTCACAATATTTCTCAAGTGACACTAATTTATTTTTTCAACATCAAAAGACTCTTGCATTGCATCAATGAGGTTTTTCAAAGCATCAAGTACTACTTCCTCCTCCAAATCATTTGCACCATCAAATCTTACCATTTTCCTAAATATGGCATCTATTTCCCTTGTTGTAATCTTGAGGGACTGCTCTTCTCCTTTCAAATCAAAGATGCCATCCTTGAGCATCATCAGACAATGCTTGATTGCTATTTGGCATTCCTTGGGGCTTTTATGACCATTTGGATAAATGATATTTTCCATAATCAAAGTGTCTATTCCCACCTTCTAGACCTCATCCATATTCTATTAGACTTCTTCCCACTTATCTATATCTACCTCATAGAAAAATATTTTTTCATCATACTCCCTTTTATTGTCTACTATGTTTTTCAAGCATTTCAATGTTGAGTTAATTATTTCTTCAGCCCTAGTGCCCAAGTCTTCTTGCCACTTTTCTATTTCTCATCTTATGGTCTTCAAATCATCGATCTAGCTAGAGTTAAATGATACAAATGAGATATGAGTAGAACCTAGAGTAACACTAGCAGTTAGATTTACTACCTTAGGCTCATTCAATAACTTTTGCAAGTACTTGATCAAATCTTGGTTTTTTGCCTTCAATTCCTCCATGGTGGATTTATCTTTATCCATTTTATGAGCTACCATATTTTCCAAAACTTGTGAGCTATAATTTATATCATTCCTTGTTGGATCCCCTAGATTATAACTATAGATAGTATAAATTTCAATGGGAACATCCTTCTTCAAAGCATCTAGCAGATGAATGGCTATCTCCACATTCCTTTCTCCTATGGTGGTGAATGTGGTCTTGGAATGCTTTCTAAACTTCTTGGGAGGTTTGGCCTTATACACCTGAGTAATCTTCATTACGTTGATCTCCCTAATTTTTCTCATAATTTATTTTTTCTCCTTGACCTATTTTTTGACTTAGAGAAGGAGTCTAGTCTAGAATCCCATTGACATTGTAGACATTGATGTTAGCCTTGAGATAGTAAAAGGTGGTGTCATCAGAGTGCTTGATATAAGAAGTGCCATAGAGTTTGGATATGGACTTAACACAAACTATTCAATCTCTTCATCACTCTTTAGCTCCTTGCCACCTTTGTTTGCTTCATGTTCTCCTTCTAGGTTTGGCTCTATCTACTCCAAAACTTCAAATTATGACTTGAGCTAATGAAGATCCTTGAGAAACCTTTCTATGGAGCTCCCCTATTTTGTTGACTAGCTATAAGGATGCATATCCACTTCACCTTCTTTATTCACTTGAGCTTTAGGTATGGAATAGGCTATGGTGATTTCCTTGTTGGCATCAGGACCTTTATTATGGGTTAGATCATGGACCTTGATGTGAGAAAGGAGACCTCATGGTACTTCAATTAAATCAACACTTATAGAAGTACCCTCCTCAACATATTTATTTGAGCGATCTACTTCCTTATTTATTTTTGAATGGGTGGGGGTACCAATTTTAAAGTTTACTCCCCCATCTTCCTTCACACTTGCCTTCTCCTCTGGTATTGAACTTGACACTGTTTAAGTAAAAGGGACATATTGTGATACCTCTAGAGCTACTTGTAATCCTTCTTGCTCAACCACCATTTCAAAATTGGTGGTAACTTGAACATCTTACTCCAGCTCTACCTTTGATCTCTCATCAAATTTTTTAACTCTTTAGCTCCACCTTGATCACCTTGGCCTGGTGATTGCATGATGAGATTTTCAACAAATGTCTTTGTGTCTAATGAGACTGCTTCCTTCTCATGAGGGGACTGAGCTTGTGTTGTTACCTCAACTCTAACCTATATAACATCATCAAAATATAAAGGATAATTTGAGGTTAGAATGTCTTCCTCATTACCTTTACTTTCTACTCCCAAGGGACCCTCTTATACAAAAAAACCCATCAATGGGGCCTTCACTGGGGTCTAGGGTCTTTTTCTTCGAGTTCTTTGCCTAGTTTTCACTTGTGAAGGAGTGAATGCACTTTTCTTCTTTATTACCTTAATAATGGGCATTCCTTCATCCAAGTCTTCATTATCACTCATATCCCTTAACTTTGGGGCATATGAGTACTGATCCTCTTTCATTTTTATAAGGAGTTCCTTAGAAGGTAGGTCCTTAAACACAACCTCATTCTTTGTAGGAAATCTACTTGGAAGTTGTAGAGCCCTCTTAATTATCTTTTACTTGGGAAAATCTCCTTCATCCTCACCTCCTTTATTCATTGAATATATATTTGGGGGAGGGGAAACTACTAGTTATTATTCTGGTGGAGTAGATGGAACATTAGCTGGATTGGCCATTGGGATGGCTGCTAGAATGGTTGGCATTATTGGGGCTCCCTCTATCAAGATGGATATGGGGGTGGCACTGGGAAATGTAACCTCCCCAATAACAATCTTATCCCAATTTTTAGCTAGATTTATTATCTTTGAGAAAGATAGTCTAGCCTTAAACTATGATGTTGTTATTGACTCCACATCAATTGATTTGGTGAAGTGAACATCACTAAGCTTACTCTTCCCTTTACCCTTTTCTACTAGTGGTGGGGTAGAAGGATCACCATTTTACTCTAAGAGGAAAATGTTGACCATTTTTTACCCAACAGGCCAAAAATCGGTCCCTTTCTGTCCCTACTATTCTAAGCCATTTCATTTTTTGGTTTTGCACAAGTCTAGGATTTTCTACAGACTCTACAGGTCTAAATATATGGACTCTGTAGGTGGAATTTCTACAGACTTCAAATAATTTCTATAGACTCTGTAGGTCTAAATCTATGGAATCTATAGAGCTTGGATTTCTATAGACTTAGCAGGTTTCTACGGACTTCACAAATTTTCTACAAACTCTGCAGGGTTAGTCTTTTGGTGCATGAAGAATTAGTTTCAAAGAGTGTTGGGTTTTACAAGGCTTCTTTGGGCTCTTTTTTGAAGAAAATCACAAATTTGGCATTCATCAAACTTGGTTCAATTAGTGGGTTCATCACTAATTCAATGCATTGGTTCAATGCCTCGTTCATCGCTTGGTCCAATCAGCCTTAGTTCAATCGACAGGTTCATTGCTTGGTTCAAAAAAAAAGTTCAACGCAAGGTTCATCAATAGGTTAAAACAAATGGTTCATCACTTGGCTCAACCACTTGGTCTAATCACTCAGTTCAAAGGGGCTCAGTGTGCAGCATTGAACTGTTGAATTGGTTCAATGAGTTGGTTCAAAGGGCTAGGCACACAACATTGAACTAATTAAACTATTGAATCATTAAACCATTTTTGGTTCAATGGGTTGGTTCAACGGCTTGGTTTAAGGGGGTGTCCCAAAGACCAAATTCAAGTGCCCTTGCGAAGGGTAGTCTAGGGTTTAGGAGCCCTTGCGGAGGGCAAGAAACATTTCAAAGGTAGTTGAAGGGGTAAATTTTTCATAATTTTGAAGAAATTCATAGAAAGGCCTCTAGTTCAAAGTAAAGGACCCAAGCCAGTTTAAAGTGGCCAATTTATATAGACTTTTTGTTTGTGGAAAGAGAAAATCCAAAAGACCTGATGAATTTTACCAAGGATGGTGACGTCCCAAAAACTATCAATTTCAAAGAGACGAATTAGCCATTGTTTTAAAGCGATGATGGGTGGGTGGGCATCAATTTTAAGGTAGTGAAATATCCATTTGTTTTGAACTACCTAAGTGCCAACCATGGAAAGATCCCAAGGAACACAGTGACCCACCAGAAGATCACCCCCGAGGGCTGAAAGAGTAGAAAGAGACAAAGCAGGAAGAAGACAAGGTGCAAAAAGAGACAAAGTAGGAGGTGAGTTATTGCCAGATGAGTGGTGTGGCCTATTTTTCTCCAGTTGGCATCTATGAAGGGAAAAACTATAGTCTATTTACAAAAAATAGGTGCAACCATGTTTTTACATTAATATGGAATGCCAGGAGCCGATAATCAGACGGCTTCCTCTTCCCAAGGTTTAGAATGCACATGGGCCACTTGAAAAAGGAGTGCCAAAATCTTTCTCAGGAAGCACCAAGTTCTCTTCCTCTTTCTATATATTATAAAATTTCTCATTGGGGATGGATCTATATTCTCTTAGCCTTAAGGCAAAACTCTACCCAAAATTCTCTCGAGCTTGTAAGGCAGAACTGCCAGATATTTTACCTTGAATCAGAACTTAGCTTTTTTTACCTCTATCTGGACTTGCACTTTAAAGTATATGTCTATTTTCTTATTTTTTTGTTAAGTCATTGTCTTTCATGCTTTCACAGATCGATCATAGCATGTCTAGTGCATTGTGAAGTCTCCTTTTTGTAGGTCTACCAGAAGTGTTTACAGAAAGAATATAGGTGCCTATGAATAGGCTATCAAAGTGTGTCCTAAAACACCTTTGCTAGTTCCTTCCTCCCTGTACTTCTACGAACCCCTAGTTGCCTGTTGCAAAAGAGCTTCCCACTTTAGATGAACTGTATAGGTGCTTATTTTGGTGAAAAGTGTATATTCGGGCTGGGTGGGTCACATTTTCTCGTGTATCACCTTTTACTTTTTAGGCTTAGGTTCTATTTTTAGCATCTCTCTCTCCCTTTTCATCCCCCCTTTTTTTCATTTTATTTGTTAGCAGGAGGAGAAACTAGGGCCTAAAAGATACATCAGAGGGAGCTAGCTCTCATCTAGAGACTCTCCCCTCTAGCTTCACTAGTCCCACAAGCGAGAGGGGACTTTCCATTGTTGCATGTGGAAAGGCAGGAGCTTCGCCTCCTACCCCCAGGTGCAGTCCACTATGTCAACAGTTTTTGTCACGCTTGGTGGGACCAACTAGGACAAGTTGTGTCTACAGAGTTGAAGAATTTTTGGTGTGTTCTTCGACCAACCAACCTTTGGAGGCTTTTACATCAACACCAATGGTGACTCTAAGTTAAATCAATTGGTTAAGTAGTTATGGTACCATACCATCAAGAAACAATATTTTAGTATGTATAATCCCATCATTCAGAGCCATGGACCCTATTTTCCTTGGCCAATATGGCTATGATCATCACTAGCCTTATGTTGATCCTTATCAAGTCCAATATGACTGGTCCCAGCCCTATCATAAGCTATATCAATCGTATGCCCAGTCTTCTCAATGTGTCACTTCTCCCACTCAACCCAGTCTCTTTGCCAATCAACCCATTTCCACCTTCAAATGAGCATTGCTGGGACACAAAAAGTATGTAATAGATCTTGACACCAGAAGGGGATGTGGCCAAGAAATTCATGATCATGTCATCTATCAAGTGAGAAATGCATTAGATCAGGTTAAGAGTGAATGGACTCCTATTGAAAGAGCCAACTAGCAAAGGCTTACAAGCGAGATGCTGGATGTGAGTGGTATGATTGCATCTTTGGAAGAGAAGCTGAGTATTTATGAGAGGTAGCCTTACCAAGTCTATCAACCTGCATACTCACTGCCCCAAGTATCATATCAGTCACACACAACCCCTGCTTATAAGCCAAGTCAAGCCTGCCAAAGTCCTTTACCCAATTATGTTGAGGAGAGTTTCAAAATAGAAAATCTTGCATTTAAGGCTAATCTTGATAGACAGATCAAATTGGCAAATCTTCAGATGCAACAATCCATTTTGGTAGTAAGGGAAGTGGAATCCAAACCCTCACTACCCTCTCACATTGTGGCCCCATCACCCCAAAAGGAGATGACCAATCTAAATATCTTGATCTAGAATAAAGTGGTTGAGTCATGGAATAGAAAGGAGGAGAAAGACATTGTCCAAGAGTGTGAGGTAAAAAATGAGGTTAGTCCTTTTCAAGTCCCTCCCACCCTTCCTTAGGAAGCTTCTTGCATTTCATGGTAATCTTCATGCACTCCCCATCTCTATGATGATTTCCATGAGCTCCAAGAGGTACAAAATGAGGATGATCTGGCTAAGTGGATTGAGAAATTAGAGAAGATGAGACTACTTGGAGAAAGAGAGATGGAGTTTTTGGACCTTGTAGAGGAGCCGACACCAAAAGACACCCCTTCCACCAATCCACAAGCTAATTTCAATATTGATGAAGTGTTGGTAAAATGGAGGGATGAAAATCAAGAAATTTTGGCCCAAGGTCTGCCCCTTCCTATTCTAGAGAAAGCTCCCTCTTGTGTGGCAAATCCTTTCTATTAGATGGCACTTGCTCATTCTAACTCATTCGATACATCAATTGACCCTACCTCTAATCCTATACACCTAGCTTTTTAGCATGCCTCTTTTTAGAAAACTCTTCCTATACATGAGCAGGCCCTCCCAAATCTTCACCAACCTCTCAAGTCTTTCAAAATGGTCAACAAATTCCAAGCTGGAAGAAGGAATATCATGAACCAGCACAGGACCTTGAAAAGGATAAAGTTGCTACCTGTTCACAGGAGTAAGATTCCAATCCCAAGATCATGATTTGGAAGCAAACATTGGAATCTTGGGGCAGAAAGGAAGAGGAAGAAGAAGGTTTCGCTCTAACCCTTGAAGAAGATGAGGCTACTCCTGCTCCTGATGATGATTGTGACCTCCAAGAAAGGCTTTTCTAGGAAGATATGGATAGGCAAATTGTAGAGTTGGAGTCCAAAGCAAGTTTCCTCAGCGAACATGTGATGGATGTTTTAGACCAGATAGTAGTTTCCATGTCTAAATACACTCCATCCACACACCTCTAAGAAAGCTATTAGGCCTTGCTTGATATAGATTATGCTTAGTTTATGACTGACCAGGGAGACTTCATGAGTATGGATGAGGAGGAGATCACCTTAGATGTCATGGAGGAGCATGGACAATCTATTGTTCATGTTTTGAATGATTCATTTAAGGTCATTAAGGCAGGCTATACTATTCTTCAAGGGGGCTATGAGCTAGATAAGAGTGGAGAAGGCAACATTGAGACTCAAATACATATGCAAAGGCACTGCAGGCTTTCAAATTTATCCTTTCAAGAGGTTGGTGAATCTTAAGATACTTTCTTCGAAATCATCAAGGAGGATGGTCATACCATGGAACTCGAGCATGAGGCAAAAGAGAACAAGTCAGTCAATGATGCATATCAAGGGGCTTATGGTGATGAGCTAGCAATGATTGATTTCTTGATGAGATGCACCAGCATTCAATAAGCTTCCAAGAACAAATAGAGTATGTATATGTTGGAAGCATGTTTGAATTTGGTCCACTCGGATACAAGCCAACATAGCTGGTAGGCAAGGGGAGCGTGTCACCAACTCTCCATTTCATTCAGCCACTTATTTGGTGCCATAAGTCTTCTTGCCAGGAAGGGGACTTAAGAAGTTTTCCCTTTGATCCAGGAGGGAAACAGATGTACCTGGTTAGTTATATATAGTAGTTTGTTTTTAGTTTTATTTCCTACTTTCCCTAAGTGCAGTTTGCACAGGTAGTGTTTTTAGTGTTGTGTGTGTTTTCCTTTGTGTGTGGGGTAAAAAGCTTCATGTTTGATTCTTGGATCTTTTGGGCTGTTGCTAACCTTTCTTTAGAGCTACATGACTCCATACCCAATGGACTACAAGGCAACTGGTCTCTAAGCATAGTAAGCATGCTTCCCTTGGGAGTCTCTAGTTTGTTGACCATTTTTTTCCCAATAGGCAAAAAATCAGTCCCTTTCTATCCCTACTATTTTAGGCCATTTCCCTTTTTGGTTTTGTACAAGTCCAAGATTTTCTACAGATTCTACAGGTCTAAATCTACAGACTCTACAGGTCTAAATCTATGGACTCTGCAGGTGGAATTTCTATGAACTTCTAGGAATTTCTATGGACTCTACAAGTCTAAATCTATGAACTCTATAGAGCTTGAATTTCTTTAGACTTAGCAGGTTTCTACGGACTTCACAAATTTTCTACAAACTCTACAGAGTTAGTCTTTTGGTGCATGAAGAATTAGTTTCAAAGAGTGCTAGGTTTTACAAGGCTTTTTTGGGCTCTTGTCTAAAGAAAATAACAAGGTTGGCATTCATTAAACTTGGTTTAATTGGTAGCTTCATCACCAGTTTAATGCCTTGGTTCAACACCTGGTTCATCGCTTAGTCCAATCGGCCTTGGTTCAATCAGTGGGTTCATCGCTTGGTTCAAACAAAAAGTTCAACGCAAGGTTCATCAGCAGGTTCAAACAAATGATTCATCACTTGGTTCAACCACTTGGTCCAATCACTCAATTCAAAGGGGCTCAACACGTAGCATTGAACCATTAAACTAGTTCAATGAGTTGGTTCAAAGGGCTAGCGCACAACATTGAACCGATTGAACCGTTGAACTGTTGAGCCATTTTTGGTTTAATGGGTTGGTTCAATGGCTTGGTTCAAGGGGGCGTCCCAAAGACCAAAGGTAAGTGCCCTTGCGAAGGGTAGTCAGGGGTTCAGGAGCCCTTGCAGAGGGCAAGAAACATTTCAAAGGCAGCCAAAGGGGTAATTTTTTTAGAATTTTATTTAAGTCAAAATTTCTTCGGAAAAAAAAGTCTGAAGAAATTCACAAAAAGGCTGCTAGTTCAAAGCGAAGGACCCGGGCCAGTTCAAAGTGGCCAATTTTTGCAGACTTTTTGTCTACAAAAAAAGGCCCAAAGTAGAAAACCCATGAGAAAATCCAAAAGACCCAATGAATTTTTCCAAGGATGGTGACGTCCTAAAAATTGTCAATTTCAAGGAGACGAATTAGCCATTGTTTTAAAGCGATGATGGGTGCGCGGGCATCAATTTTAAGGTAGTGAAATAGCTATTTGTTTTGGACTACCTAAGTTCCAACCATGGAAAGAGCCCAAGGAATGTAGTGACCCACCAAAAGATCACCCCCAAGGGTTGAAAGAGCAAAAAGAGACAAAGCAAGAAGAAGACAAGGTGCAAAAAGAGACAAAGTAGGAGGCGAGTTATTACCAGATGAGCGGAGTAGCCTATTTTTCTCTAGTTGGCATTTATGAGGGGAAAAACTGTAGTCTTTTTACAAAAAAGAGGCATGGCCATGTTTCTACATTAATATGGAATGCCAAAGTCAAAGCAGGAGCTGACAATCAGATGAGTTCCTCTTCCCAAGGTTTAGAACGTGCATGGGCCACTTGAAAAAGGAGTGCCAAAATATTTCTCAGGAAGCACCAAGTTCTCTTCCTCTTTCTATATATTGTAAAATTTCTCATTGGGGATGGATCCATATTCTCTCAGCCTTAAGGCAAAACTCTGCCCAAAAATCTCTCAGGCTTGTAAGGCAAAACTGCCAAATATTTTACCTTGAATCAGAACTTAGCTTTTTTTACCTCTATCTGGACTTGCACTTTAAACTATGTCTATTTTCTTATTTTTGTGTTAAGTCATTGTCTTTCATGCTTTCATAGATCAATCACATCATGTCCAATGCATTGTGAAGTCTCCTTTCTACAAGTCTGCCAGAAGTGTCTACAGAAAGAATATAGGTACATGTGAATAGGTTGTCAAAGTGTGTCCCAGAACACCTTTGCTAGTTCCTTCCTCCCTGTACTTCCACGGACCCCTAGCTGACTATTGTAAAAGAGATTCCCACTTTAGATGAAGTGTATAGGCACTTATTTTTGGTGAGAAATGTATATTCAGGCTGGGTGGGTCACATTTTTTGGTGTATCACCTTTTACTTTTTAGGCTTAGGTTCTGTTTTCAGCATCTCTCTCTCCCTTTTCATCCCCCCCCCTTTTTTTCATTTTATTTGTTAGTAGTAGGAAAAACTAGGGCCTAAAAGATATATTAGAGGGAGCTAGCCCTCATCTAGAGACTCTCCCCTCCAGCTTCACCGGTCCCACATGCAAGAGGGGAGTTTCCATTATTGTGTGTGGAAAGGCAGGAGCTCAGCCTCCTACCCTTGGGTGCAATCCACTACATCAATATAAACCTTTTAGCTCCTAAAATTATCTGAGGTCTTAAAGGGTAGGGGTATCACAAGAATTGAGGTCAACCCCATGTTCCTTTAACCACCTAAAGGTTCTCCTCATAATATTTATGGCTCTTCATGAAATATAATCATTTTCCTTAATAATGAGGTCCATTTGAGAGATGGATCAGACTTCAACATTAGATTCATTATGTACTATAGATAGTGTCCTTTTATCATCCACCATGTCCTTGGGGATGGGAGTAATGTTGTAGGTAATAACGTCTTGCATTGTCATCCTCATATAATCCAATTTTCTTATAGCCCCTTAGTAGTGCAATCTAACCAGATGTTTTCATAATATTATTGATGGAGAATCAAATTGGTTGTTTTGTTTATTGGCATTCTAATATCATAGTTGGGCCTGAGTGGCATCTTATCGATCACATACTAACCTATTTGAACCATAAATTTGAAGGGATTTTTCACCTTACTTTTAGATATCATCTCATGTGGGGGGGGGCCATCTACTTGTTCAACTCCATCACTACCAACTTATCATCTAGTTATCTTGGTAATTTGTGTAGAGACCCAGAATAACCATTTCTTCTGATATAGGTAAATGTCTTGAATTGAATATAAGAGGCACCATACTTATCAATTATTTCTCTAGCTGCCTGGGACATTCTATTGAGGCTCTTTAGAGGAAAGAAGACACTCATCATGGTATTAAAGAAATAATTATAAACCTTGTAATGATTATTTTTGATACCATCCATAGTGATTTTTAGATAAATCTCATAAATTCTCATCCCATTGGGGTTGCTGGTGTTTCCATTGAATTTTCTATTATACATTAGGCTATACATAAGGTATGAAGACATATAAAAATAACCTATGAATGCCTCTTTTGAATGGATTATGGCCTAGAGTTGCATCATCTGCTTGTGTATATTATCACTCAAGATGGTGACCCAATCCATCTTCTTCTATCACTCTAATACACAGATTAAGACTAAGAACATCCAAGGCTCAAATTTATCTATGGTGGACATCCCATAAATTCTTGATGCCATGGCAATGATATACTAGGGAAATACATTGAATTTTTCTAGTTTCAAAATTTTGGACATTCTAAAGACCTTTTACCTTTTCTTGGCTAGCTAGCAGTTGTTGATAATGTCCCAAATTACTTTATCATTCTTCTCTATGTACTCCTGGCATTCCTCTAGGGAGAGTGTAATACTTTCAAGCTAGGGAGGAATACTAAGCATGGTGCCAAGGGCCATAGGAGTGAAATATCAAATAATCAATTGACTACTATCGATAATGGCCCTAGTGTTTGGTTGATATACTCAATCACATGCAATAACTAGTTATGGATATGGGGAAACCAAGGGGAATGATACTGTAGGGGTAATGTAACTCATGCCAAGGTTAGTAACTATTGGAATAGATTCTAGTCATTTTAAGACATTTGATAGGGTAATAAAATTTAACCCCTGAACATCCATATCTTGGATCCCATCCAAAATGAAGACAATGTTTCTCTTCATAGAGGTTGAAGGTGCCACCATTTTTCCCTAACTTTCTAGTGAAATAATTGTGAATTTAAAAAAACCCTTCACTCAAACAACACTTTAAATACCTTAAAATTCCTCTTAAATAACACAACACAAGGAGCTAAAAGAACACTTACTGCTAATCTAGAGGGTTGCACATAATTGAAGCTAAAAATCCATGAAAAATTCACCATAATCACTCTTTTGCACTACACGTAGCTAGGGCACACAAATAGCTCAAAGGCATAAATAAGAGATATGAATGCAAAAGGTAAACACAAATGAGCGTAAATTCTTTAGTTATAATCCTTTGCATTTTTACATTAGGGTTGTCATTAATGCTTCTAAGCATAACAACTATTTGTCAACTACCCTCTTTAAGTCATTTGAGTTTCTTTCAAAAAAGGAGAGAGAAGGTACAAATATTTCTTTTATGTTGGGCAATCTTTCATGTAACACATGGATCCATATAAGTAATTTTTTTTCATTTTGGCACTTTTTTGGCCATTGAGAGCTTTTTACACCTTGCCCACCAAAAGGTAAGTGAGACAATCTTTAAAAAGGGTACAGGTTTGAAAAGAATTAAGGATATACTATGTGTCATTACTTTTCTTCATAAATTCAAGCATTTAGGCCCTGAAGACCTTTTACACCTTACCTACCAAAAGGTGAGTGGGGAAATCTTCAAAAAGGGCCCAAAACTAAGAAGGCCTTGAGAACCCACCACATGTCTAACTTAGATGTAAGCTCAAATTCTTGGCCACTTTTTACCTTTTCACCATCCTTCTTTATATGGGGAAGGGTGAGAGATTCTTCTAACCCTTGAAAATAGTCATAAGAATTCCCTAAGACAATCGCATGTCTTTCATTTGGCTCATTAGGCACTTTCTCACCTCAGTCACTAAAACATGTTGAACGTTCAACTGAATAATTTCATCCAGGGTCCCAGAACCTTTTCTTCAAGCATAAGGTAGAAAATCTATGCACACAAAGAGGCTTAGCTACATTTCTATCTTCTCATTATGAATTGTCCCACCATGAAACCATTAGTTGAACCATGAAATTCATTCAGAACTATATAAAATGTCATTCATCATTAGAAAGTGCCCTTTAGACCTTTTGTAGACATCCTTCTAGAATCTTTCAAGGGCAAAATGCCTGAAGGAAATAATCCTTCTGACATTTTTAGAGGCAAAATGACCCTTCAGGAATCTTGCAAAGGCACAATGTCCAAAGGAAAAATTCCTGTAGAGCTTTTACAAGGGCAAGATGATCCTAAAAATCCTTTAGGATTTTTGTGTAATCAAATCATCTGAAGAGCAAGTGCCCTTTAGACTTTTTGTCATGGAAAAAGAGTTTGAGACAAATGATCTTAAAATACTTAAGACCAAAAGACAAGGTATGGAATTCTTTCAAATATTTTGAAGCAGACAAAATTTCCAATGAAAATAAGTCTTTAGACTTTTTGTCAAGGCAAAAAATCTTGAAGAACATTTTTGTCAAGCATTGTGTTCATGCAAAAAGGCCCCAACAGATCTACAGGAAGGAACATTTTCACCAGGCAAAAATAAGACAAAGGACTTGGCATATTATAAACATGAACTTGATTTTATGAAGGAAAACATAGAAATAGGATTGGGGTTAGTGACCTAAACATTGATACTCAATCGAGTTTAGACTTAGGTATTTTACTGACAAGGGCCCAATTACTCTAGAGTAATTTTGGGCACTAAAAAGTCCCTTAGATAGGTTTGTATGGCAGCCATTTTTGTCTACATGTATGTTTATTTTAATCTCTAGTATAGATTATGGAAACATGCATTACAACACTCATTATCTCATTTATTTTCCTATGGGAAGCAATAAAGTGATGGTATAGGATATCCAAATCAATAGGAAGCATAAAATTATTAACAAACACCATTTCTAGATCATTTCAAGAAATGATAGATTTGTTTTGAAACCCAAGGTACCAAGTGTACGTAGTATCTCCTAAGGATTAGTTAAATATGTGGAAAATCACATCCTCATGTTGAATTTTAGATTTTATCAAGGCATATTTGAATACTTTAATATGTTCTTTAACTATTTGATTCCCATTAGGTAAGTATTTTAGATATAACTTGTCAAGATTCTTTGGTAAGTCATGGGCCAACCCTGGAACGTTCACAGGGCATACATCTCCACCAAGACAAGCATGATTAATCTCTATTGGTAGGTTATGATGGGTAATAAATGGATTTATGAAGGAAACTACAATCGTATGTGAGCTACTAGTTAAGATTTTTATCAAGTATTTAATTTTTCTTTATTTTCTCTTAGTTTTTGATGTTCAGTAAGCTCTAATAGCTCAAATCCAACCCCATAAAACTTTGATCTTATGGGTATCCATCTAATTTATTTTTTATTTTTTATAATACCTAAGCATATGCAATGCTCCTAAATGTTTAAGTTTTTATTTTTAGTTAAAACTTTAGTTTTACATTTATTCACAACCCTCCTAACACCAAAATTATTGACATGTCATTTAACATAGCTCACCAACATTAATATTTCATAGTGGTAAATCTTATCCATCCTATCTTTAAGGGAGTCCCATGAGGTGGACCTCCCTAAGGTATTTATCTACCATTCAAGGGTTTTCTAATGTGAATCCAAAACTTAGTTCTAATGGTTTGTAAGTGCTTGAAAAAATAGATGGGTAATGCTTATTTATTGTCTTATTTGAATGGGTTTCATGTAGATGTCAAAAAAATAAAACTTGAATTCATTTAATATGTTGAATAAATCAGTGTTTAAGGTTTTTCTTAGTGTTTTAATGACTAATTTTAGCATTCATCTATTATGTTTAACATTCAAAAAAGTAATGATATCAATGGATGCAACATTGAAATCAAACTAGACATTCATATAGATTGCATTAAGATAAAACCTAGACTAACAGATCTATATAAAAACTAATAAAAGAGAAGGGAGAGATAAAATGAAGCCTATGATAATCAAAGATGGATTTAAAATCCTTAGATTGATTACAACACTAGAAATCAATCCCTTGTTTGATTAGAAAATCTAAAATCACCATGGGGAATGATGCAAGTATATTAAAGAACAATATTATGGAAGGTAAATAAATGACTACCTTTCACATGCATAGATCACCAATAATACTTCCAAAATATTTGATTGATCAATATTTTGTGTTTTTAATAATATTGATTTGATTACAATTAATTGAATCAAAAATATCCCAGTATAATGCCAAGGTTACAAGATCAAGGATAGATTACACTACTAAAACAATAATTGCATGAAAAAAAAGTGTGATTGGCTCTATAGTCTCTTTAGGGAGAATAAAAGCCAACCCTTTTACAATGAAAATAAACTTATATATAGGAAAATATAGTTTCCCAAGGAAGGATTTTCCATCCAAAATTTCAACCACTACCATTAATGCTCAACTACCACTTTTCCTCCCCATTCCCATCCTTTCTATGCCACTTTCATTGTTCACCACCTATACAAGACCAAAAATAAGTTTCTTTTTTAATGGAGAACTTTTGGGTCATCTATGTTCATTTTACAAAGATAAACAGGGAACAAGGATGGGGGGATGGATATTTGAAGTTAGGGCCTCGATCCCAACTAATGGGTCTAGCCTATCTAGACTCTCTATATGGTCATTGGTATAGAGGGATGATGAGACCATAAAATGGCTCATTATATCCATGAAATAACATCTTTTTTCCTTGTATAGGAAGTGGATCTAAGTGTAGTTTCTGAACTTATAGTTTATTTAGAATGAAATAGATAACTATACCTTAGCTATTTATTTATAAATTATTGTCTTTTTGTTTATTGATTATTGTTACTAAATATTTGGAAAATTTTGTTAATGTGTGTATATGTAGCCCATAATAAGCTATATTAGACTTGAACATGAAGACCCAACCAAATATCAACTTTGAAGTGAGCTACAGGCACTTTGGGCACAACTATAGACACACCCAAACTAGCTATGAACTCACTCAATTCATATCTATAGACTTGGCTAGTAGCTCTACATCTATGTAGTTTATTGATTGAAGATTAGTTCAAAACATCAAATGTCAAGAGAGCCATCATAGTCATCAACAGTTTGAAGAATGCAACTTGAATAAATCTACGGACTCTATAGGTGTAAAATCTATAGACTTTGTAAGTTCTAAAATCTATAGACTATGTAGATTTTGAAATCTATGGAATCTATAGGTTCTAAAATTTATGGACTCTACATGTCTGAAATCTATGGAATCTACAAGTTTAAAATCTACAGACTGCCTAGGCATATCTATGGATTATATAAGTCTATCTATAGACTAGTTCAGGATTGTATCTAAATTTAGATTTGTATAATTTTATTCCATAAATAATTATCTTCATATTTCATGAAGATTGAGCTTATGTTTTAAATAGATAATAACATCTCTCTCCATATTTTGTAGAAGATTGAGATAAATTAGAATATTTAATTTATTATGTTTCTCTCCATATTTGGTGGAGAACATCTAAGATTGTTATTCTTGAATAAGGAGTTGGTTAGAAGCATGAGATTATAAATGTAACTTTCCACACTATTATAATCAATTTTGGCTATCAATAATACATTCTGAAGCTTTGTGACATAAATCTAGTGTTCTGATTAAAATCCTCTTTCGAGGAATGAGCTGGCCACTCATTCTAAGGAAGATGGATAAATTTATTTTTATTTATTTATTTATTATGTAATTATGTTTTTGAATTTTTATTATTTATTTATTTATGTAAAAATTTATTTTTTTAAAGTTTATTGTGAACCTATAGGTGTTTTCTATGTTTATCATTTATTTTCAATTCAATAATTTACTTTCATTTATTTTCAATTCAGTTATTTACTTTCCTACAAGTGTGATTTACTTTTTGCAAGTGTGATTTACTTTCTGCAAGTGTGATTTACTTTTCTACAAAGTGTGGTGTTATTTAATTTTTTGCAAGTGTGCTTTTCAATTCATACAAATGTGTAGTGCAGTAGAAGAGACTAGTTACTAGATATCTCTTTCTCCTATTGCATACAACCTTAGACACCAGCCCTAGATTGACATTATTAAATGATGAATTGATGAATCATCATTTTTAGTTTCATTTATGGGGACACAATGTTATTAGGAGATTCAAAATTTGTTAAGATAATTGTCTAGTGGTAATAGATAAACAAGTCCCAAGTGAGAAGGAATGTCTCTCTACTGATAGGAGATACTTAGTTAATGGTTTATTTAAAATTTATTTAACTACAAAATAGATTAGAATTTATTTTCCTGCAACATAGATTAGAGTTTATTCTTCTACAATTATCTTTAGAAATTTTAGTTTCATGCAAAAAACCACCCATGTCATATGAACACAAATGTATAGAAAATAACAACTTCTAACACCATACGAAAAGATTTAAACGTTGATGTAGGTTGGAAGAAGAAAATGATGATCTAAAATAGCCTACAAAATGGAGAAAACTAGATTAAATTTATAGTTATTCACAAAGAGTAATCTATAATCTATGTCCTTGTGCCTAACATACCTATTAAAGCATTAATCTACTTGTTTGAAGAAAAGAACTAAGATCGACTACATGAAGGATAAAATACAGTTGCACTTTTTTTTAAACTGTCAACAAAAGATCACATAATTTTTAGATTAGTTGACTTTAAAAATATTTCATGTGATTTTATTTATATAATAGAATAAGGAAAAATACTCAATTAATTTGATCTCATTCTATTCTAAAAAGGATATGATAGATCATGCATGCATGAAGTTAGTTGCATAAATTTAGATTGCATGCATAAATCTAGGTGGAAAGATAGCATGCATAAAGTTAGTTGCATGCATAAATTTAGATTACATGCAAATAAATCTCCATTCATGTGGGTCAACATATAAATCAAGCATTGCATACAAATACATGTGGGTCAATGCATAAATCAAGTATTACATACAAATAAATCTCCATGCATGTGGGTCAATGCATAAATCAAGCATTGCATGCAAATAAATTGTCATGCATGTGGGTCAATGCACAAATCAATAATTACATGCAAATAAATTTCCATGTATGATGTTAGTTGTATAAATTTAGATTGCATGCATAAATATAGTTGGAAAAATAACAAGCATGAATTTAGTTTCATAAATTTAGATTGCATGCATAAATCTAGGTGGAAAGATAACATGCATGAAGTTAGTTACATAAATTTAGATTGCATGAAAAAAAATATCCATGCATGTAGCATTACAAGTAAATAAATCACCATGCATGAAACTAGAATGGATTCCATGAGGGTCAATAGATTTGACAAGAATAATAAAATTGAATTATTGATATTTTATGCTATTAATTCCTTGGCTAGATTTTAAGAATGACAAATGAAGATAAACACAGAGAATTTGTGGTTGTAAGGAGAAGATTGAAGGTTTTATTTGAGCCTAAAAAAATAATGCCAACAAATAGGAATGTACTATAAATATTGTATGGACTAATATTTATGGAAATGTTAATATCAACCATAAGGCTAAGGCTAAGGTATTGACATTAGCATTATAATAGAGACCTTGATCCAATCCTTGATTATTAAGACTAAAAAAAAGACCTTGATCTAATACAGTAGTAGTAGTAGTAGTAGTAGTAGTAAGGATATCCTACAGTACAATATTATAAATGAGGAATATTTAGGTATGTTTTCTTCTACTCTATTTTATTTTAGTTTGGTATTTTCATATCATTTATCCATTAGGTACTATGCATACAAATCATAGGTCATTGTATATTCACTCCATACATGCATTATCATTTAAGGTATGATAAATTTTTATAAGTTAATAGCTAGTTTTAACTAAAGATTTTTAACAGATCTATCATTATCCATGTGCATATCATAGTTAGACATTCCTACTCAACCTATAAATAAAAATATTTGATAACAATCATCTTAATTATATTTCATCTATTATTCAAACCCATATCAACCAATCATAATAATAGAGCTTATCTAAGGGACTTCTTGTTTCCATAATAAAAATCTATTAAAATTTTTGAGCCACCAATCATTTTTACATAGGCTAAACTGCATTCTTCCATGTATTTTTAAATGATTCATTTTAATGGTTTATTGTTAGTTTTTATATTTCTATGACATTAATGATATTATGCTTGGTTGGAGAGGTCTTGTTTGTTTCTGGTTTTTATAAGATACTTTCATTACAAGGAGTCATTTTGAAGATGAAAATTTATATTCATGACTTCAGCAAGTAGTTGGGACATTATCCTGAATTACCTTTGACAACAACATGTAAAAAAATTAGTGTCTATCATCAGTTATTGGTCATCACTCCATATATCGATTATGTAGAATGTCAATATATAAAAAATTTCTTGCTACATTTGCAAGCAGTATAAATATGTATAAAGTCTATGGCTAATATTTTCTATGTCATCAATTTTCAAAATTTAAAAAAAAACAACCAACAATGAAAAACCTCAGGTGTTGTTGGAAGTCTTGGTTTTAAACCCAACTTTATAGTGGATTAAGTACTAAAAAAATGAGCTTTGATTAGAAAACTAGTTTTACTAGCTAGTCAAGGGCAAAAAAAAACAAAAAAAAATAGAAAAAGTTGAAAATCAGCAATGACTACTTTTCCCACCTGCAATAAATACTTGGTTGCTAACTTTTTATGCTATCATTTTCAGTATTTCTTGGGCTTTCATTCTTTAAACATCTTTTCCAATATGATCCATGAGGTTGACATCAAGAAAGATAAGATGAACTGAAGTTGTGCCAAGGTATATAGTTTATTTTATTTCACTTTTAAATTTATTTGTAAGTTTTGTTATTACATAAATATCTATTTTTTTTAGAAGAAATAAAAATAATCAAATATATCCACACTTTATACATTTGCATGCATGAGGACATGCATGGGATTAGGTGTCGGAGAGGAGAAAGAGAATAGTCTCAAAAATAAATCAAGAATGTGGCTTAGTAAAAATAAATTTGGCTTTGATAAGAGGCATATAGTTTCACCATTGTTTTGTAAGAATCTCAAAGCAAAAAAAATTACTTCATATTTTATATCAAATTTGTGTAGTAAAAATAAATCAATGTAAGCACAATAGGAAATTCTCAACACAAGAACTGCTTTCAACTTATTTTTTAAAAAAGGGCAGCATGAAAATTTCACACAAGAACCTGTGTCAAAGAGAAATCAAGGATAGAAAAAAAATCCACACAAGAACCTATCCTTGAAAAATGTATTTTATTGACCACTTTCATTGAAAATTTTTTCCTATAAAATCCAAAAGGATTCTACAAGTTAAAAATAATTTTACTTATGCAAGGTCAAATCTAGAAAGACTATTTGCAAATGAGAACATCTAACTCATGTATTTGTATCTCAAAGAATTTTTAGATAAAGGAATGACATGCATGAGGACATACATGAGGTTAGGTGTGGGACAGATGATGAGACCATAAAATAGCTCATTATATCCATGAAATAACATATTTTTTTCTTGCATAAGAAGTGGATCTAAGTATATTTTCTAAACTTATAATTTATTTAGAATGAAATAGAGAACTATACCTTGGTTATTTCTTTATAAATCATTACCTTCTTTTTTTTTTTATTCTTGTTACTAAATCTTTTAAATTTTTTGTTAATGTGTGTATATACAACCCATAATAAGCTATATTAGACTTGAGCATGAAGACCCAACCAAATATCAACTTTGAAGTCAGCTATAGGCACTATGGACACAACTATGGACTCATCTAAACTAGCTATGAACTCACTCAAATCATATCTATAGAATCGGATAGTAGCTCTACATCTATGTAGTTCATTGATTGAAAACCAATTCGAAGCATCAAATGTCAAGGGAGCCATCATAGTCATCAACAATTCAAAGAATACAACTTGAAGAAATTTATAGACTCTACAGGTCTGAAATATATGAACTTTGTAGGTTCTAAAATCTATGGACTCTACATGTTCTAAAATTTATAGACTCTGTAGGTCTAAAATCTATAGACTTTATAGATTTAAAATCTATGGAATATGAAGGCATATCTACAAATTGTGCAGGTCTATCTATGGACTAGTTCAAGATTGCATCTAAATTTAGATTTATATAAATTTATTCCATAAATAATTCTTTTCATATTTTATGAATATTGAGATTATGTTGTAAATAGATAATAACGTCTCTCTTCATATTTTTTGGAAGATTGAGATAAACTAGAATATCTAATTTGTTATGTTTCTCTCCATATTTGGTGGAGAACATCTAGAATTGTTATTCTTGAATAAGGATTTGGTTGGAAGTATGATATTATAAATTCAACTTTCCACATCATTATAATCAATCTTGGTTATCAATAATACATTTTAAATCTTTGTGACATAAATCTAGTATTCTGATTAAAATACTCTTCTAAGGAATGAGCTAGCCACTCATTCCAAAGAAGATGGATAAATGTATTTTTAATAATTTTTTTATTATGTAATTATGTTTTTGAATTGTTATTATTTATTTTTTATGTAAATATTTATTTTATATAAACTTTGTTGTGAACCTGTAGGTGTTTTATTTGTTTATCATTAATTTTCAATTCAACAATTTACTTTCATTTATTTTCAATTCAACAATTTACTTTCTTTCAAGTGTGATTTACTTTCTGCAAGTGTGATTTACTTTTCTATGAAGTGTGATGTGAATTACTTTTTTGCAAGTGTGTTTTTCAATTCCTATAAGTGTGGAGTGTGGTAGAAGAAACTGGTTACTAGATATCTCTTTCTCCTATTGCATACAGCCTTGGACACTAGCCTTAGATTTAAATTATTAAATGATGAATTTATGACTCATCAAGGGATACTCATCTTCCCCTATCTACACATCTATCTATCTATATGGGTCGGGCCCTCCCTATTTATATAGTCCATATTTAATAGATATATATTAATGTTAGAGTTATAATTCATGATTGAACTAAATTCCTAGAAAACTAATTGAAACCAACATGTTCATGTCAAAACTATCTTTTCAATGCATAAAGTGTTTGTGTTTTGAAAATATGACAAAAATATCAAAATTTATGACCATTTTAATGAGCCCATGTCAAAAGATGTTGGGACAAGTGGCCTAAAATGTAACCCTTATGCTCTAAGAGTTGTAGTCTATCCTTTAGGCTCTAAAGGATGCATTATAATCCTCAAGATATGAGGTATACACTGTAGTCCTTAGATTATGAGGCCTAATATGTAAGAACATAACTCTTCCAACCTCAAAAAGGGGGGAAATGTACTTTCAAGCCAAAAGAAAAACATGAAACTTTATCACATGGATTCAATCTCTAATATGGATGGTGTTTTCATAGCCAAAATGGTACACAAATTGATAATAACCCCCTGGGATGACTTAAGATAGCTAAATAGGCTACATGTAGAGCAAGGGCCTGACTCTTACGACTACAAAAAGATGGTCAAAACAATGTTTTAGGATAAGTGTTATATACAAAACTTTCTCACATGGACTTGGTCTCTACAATAGAGGGGTTTTCAAAGGATAAAATAGAATGAAAATTGAGAATAACCCCTAGGATGACTCAAGAGAGCTAACAAAGCCAAATTTTCAAAGAAAAATTGGGAGGTCAAGACTCTATTTTCACACTGAGTGTCTTATATGAAGTTTTATAGCATGTACATGGTTTATCCAACATAAATGGTTATGGGGCCTATTTTGGCATGAAAATTAAGGCATTGTACTAATTCAACTTGAGAGTGATGAAACAAATGACCCTTGAATGCAAGTGAGAGTGAAGTAAAAAGCAAAAAGAGGTTTCTTGATTATTGAAAGAATTAGGATGTGTTGATCAAGAAAAAATAAGCTCAAGAATCCTATTTCAAACCATACACAATCTACACACTAAATTTTATTTCTCACTGTGTGCATACGTAGGAGGTTGGGACATGTAGAATTCTTCTTTCAAGTATCCATGCAAGAAAAAACTTTTAACATCCACATGATGGAATTCCATATTTTTATTGTATACAAGGAGAGTGATACTCTGATGGGGTTAATATTTAAAATTGGAGCAAATATTTCATAGTATTAAATACCTTTAATTTATGAAAAACCTTTTGTTATAACCTAGATTTGTATCTATAGACCCATTTACTACATACTTAGTGTGGTACACCCAATTACACATCAATAGTTTTCTTCCTTTTATTATTGGAACTAGTTCTCAAGCTTTATTTTGCTTCAAAGAGAAAATTCCTTCTATCATATATTCCTATCATTTAGGATGCTTATAAGCTTTATGATAAGTATTTGGATTGTGTGTCACTTTAAACTATGACAAATTTATAATACCATATATACTTTATGATCTTGACATGTGTGGATCACTTGGATCCCCTACCATTACACAAGCCTCATTGTAAAATTTGCACACACATTTTGGTATAGGATGTGTAGTCATATTTTGAATGTCATATATAACTTTTTGTGGAGGTGTTAGTTGGCCCCCCTATGGCTCATCATATGAACTGTAGTAACTCTCATAATTGAAGTCATATAAAATATCTTTGTCTTCATTAGATACCTCAAATTTTGTATCCAATACAACATAATGTAATTTAGGAGGAGGATTAGTATATTTTGGTATAAAATCCTAGTATTTTTCAGCAAATAACACATCACACTTATAAATCACTTTACTGGTGCCCAGAACAAGAAGATAATATGCATTAGCATTTTCATAATAGTATAAAAATATACAATGATTTCCTCTTTTCCATTACTTTACACTTTTCATTTGGAATGTTCAAACATGAATTACATCCAAAATATCTAAAATTATAAACATCTAGCTTGAAACCAAACTATTTTTCTTCGGGAGTCATAATTTACACGACAAAGTGCGGAGTGCAATTTTAGATGTAGGTAGCACACTAGATTTCCTCTTTCCACTATTATGGAGGAAATTATTTGGAGTGTACCATAAAATTTTCCATTTCCTTTAGTGTGTGATTTGTGTTCTCAACTACACCATATTTTTGATGGGTGTAGGGTATAATATGCTAAATTTGAATATCTGCTTGTTCACAAAATCTAATTATCAAATTTTCAAAAAATCTCCTCCATTATCTATTTTAAGATGCTAATTTTTTTTATCTTTGATAGGTTTTTAAAAATGTCCTTAAATATTTTGCATTTCTCAAAGACTTTACTTTTTTTTCACAAAGTAGACCCAAGTTCTACGAGATAAACCATCAATGAATGTAAGCACATACATATGTTTTTAAAAAGAAACATTGGAAAATGACATAAAATATGTATATATTTTTTAATATTTCACTTAACCTCAATGAGTTTCCTTTGGTAAATGGATCCTTATATTGTTTTCCATGTCCACAACCTATAAAAACTCCATCTTTGAAAGAAACGCATGGCAAACCAATAACCATATCATGCTTATTAAGGTCCTACAATGAGAGATAGTTGAGGTGACAATGAGAGATAGTTGAGGTGACCAAAATGCTCATGCAAAAGTTTACTCAAGTCATTAATATGAGAAATCATGATTTTTGAAGGTTGAGTGAACACATAATTATAAAAAAATTACAATTTTGCTTGATGGTTATTGTTGCTAGTGGCTACAATAGTGAACTAGTCTTTGATATTTTTGATGAAAAAATAATAGGTGTAAACTCAATGATTTTCCATTCACATAATTGTGTGATTTAATATATGGAAAGTAGGTTAAAAAATAAGGTTGAAAATTATAATTGTAAAAAAATTACAATGAGAGATAGTTGAGGTGACCAAAATGATCATGCTAAAGTTTACTCAAGTCATTAATATGAGAAATCATGATTTTTGAAGATTGAGTGAACACATAATTGTAAAAAAATTACAATTTTTCTTGATGATTATTGTTGCTATTGTCTACAATAGTGAACTAGTCTTTGATATTTTTGATGAAAAAATAATAGGTGTAAACTCAACAATTTTCAATTCACATAATTTTGTGATTTAATATATGGATAGTAGGTCAAAAAACAAGTTTGGAACATGGATACTTTGTTTATATTATTCTCCATCTCAAGTGTCTTTTTTTCCTCAACAACTAGAGGATTGGAGTTGCCCACAAAAAATTAGTTGTGCAACAATGGTCAAGATTTTCAAATCTATCATTTTACATATGTTGAGAGGACCCTTAATCTAGAATCCATTTATATATAATAAATCAAGCTATTTTATAAAGTTATTCTCATGTCTTAGAAGGAAGGAGATATATTTTTATATCTCTACTTCTAAGTATGTTATTTTATTGAAACATTGATGTTCAACATGGCCTAGTTTATTTCACCAATTTCAAAACTTTTTTTATTATGTTTACATTTACTTTTATTTTAGCTTCATGTCTTGACTTGGGGAAGGATTCTACTAAATTTATTGATTTACCTTAGGTATAAGATTTACTTTTCCCTTTTTATTAAAAGGTCCCTTTCCTTTACCAAATTCAGGTTGTGGCATCTCATTAGTATCATTGATCACTAATGCCCATTACCTAATACCTTTAGTTCATATTTACCCAACAAAAATTAGTTTGTCTTATTCTCCATGAAGTTTATCATAGAACTTATCAAAATTTGGTGCCACATATTTAAAACCCATAGATTATTGATGCTTTTAGAATTTTGAAAAAAACTAAGGATGACTTAATTTAGACAAAATAGTCATAATGAATTCTTTATCAATATTTATTTCACCAGTCTCAATAATTGGAAGCCTCAAGTGTTTGAATTAAGTGATAAAGTTCTCAATGTGAGGATAGTTATCTAGACTAATAGATATAATCTCATTTTCCATTTGGAATTCCCTCAACTTATTGTGCTTTTAAAAAATTAACTCTAAGGTAGTCCAAATTTATAAGGTTTTATGATGCCCTAAAAATGAAACTTCAATTCATGAGATACTGACTAATAAAGGATTCTTCTAGCTTCATTAGAAAATAATGTAATTTTTTTCATTTGAGAAGGTCAAAAGATGAAAGTTCTTCATATATTATAATGAAGTAAAGTGCCTTATTGAGGAGCACACCAACAATGTATATTTTTTAGCTAAAGTAGGTTAGGTAATATTGTACATAATATCTATTAATATTAGGTGTAGGATCATTTTCATCTATTTGTATAAGGTGAATAGTCACCATAGGAGATGAAGTGAATAACCATTCTATGGCCTTTTAATTTTTAATCTCTCTTCTCTTTTAAAAAATGCAATGCAAATTAAGTTTACACCAATCTAATTATTTTTTTGTATTCTAATTACATATCCTAACATTGGTATCACAGATACGGTTTATTTATTTTTCTCAATTCTTATTATCAATTTTAAGTTTAATTATCAACCATTCAAATGCCCATTTTTATTCATTTCTTCCTTCATCTTAGCCGTATGACCTACACATTTGTTTAGTATGAAAAATAAAAGTGGAGTGTGGTCTTCTTGGAATTATATTCATATTTCTTGCTTCATTATCTTTGTAGACCTGCACATTTATTCTCATTGATGCTTTAAAGTTTCATTGGAATTAAATTTTTGTCTCACTAGGATACTTTCTCTCTCTTATGGTTTCCTCTATCTAAAATTTTTTTGGTGGTATTTTACAAACTTATGTTATGGAATTACATTCTAAAGCATTAAGTGGCACTAAAAGGGAGGGAATCAAACCATAATTTTTATGGAATTTTGAAATATGATTGTGGAATTCAATACACAAATAATGGTGCTCATGGTGTCATAAATTTCTAAAATTGTATTCAAAGGCTACTACAATGACTTCTAAGTGTGTTGTTTCAACTTCATTTGAAGTGTTTTTGCCTACACAAGCATTCTAATTATTCAGAATGTGTTGGAACAAGGCATATTTTCTTCTAAAAATATTTTACATGCTTATTTCAAATAATTTAGGTGGAATTTGGAATATCTTCAAGCTGAAAACATTTATTTTCTATTATAGGACAAAGATAAGTTTCAATGTATATGTCTATGCTTTTTCTTTTCAAGTTAAAAATAATAATTTTTATTTCATTAGAGGATATTCCAAAAATAAATATGGTATTTTTTAAAGTTTATAACTTATAAAATAATAAATAAGTCATATTTTTTTCAAACCAAATAGAAAATAAAAAATATTATTTTTCAGAATAAAATAAAATTTTAAAAACAACAAATTGAAAAATTCACAATGTTCAATATTAGTGATTGATCTAGTTCATGTTTACAAGTAATGTTATCATGATCAAAATACTACATCTATCACCTAATATAGATGAAAAAAATATTTGAGGCATCATCCCTATAAATTAGTGGAGATAAATAAGGATAAAACATCAGTTTTTACATGTTATCTTTGTTACCCATTTGTATCTATCGCTATACATAAATCCAAATAGAAATAAAATATGATTATATATGTAAGATACACCCATGTACACATATTTATTACTAAGTGGATGTCATAGATAGAGTGAATCATTTTCATGTATTACCTAAGTGTCACATATAATTCTCATCTCATGTATTTTAACATTTATTTAATGTACCACCAAGTATATAGAAAGGACAAGGTTCTATCATGTACCATTGAGTATATAGGAAGGATAAGCATATCAAAAGATTTGGTATATTGGTATGGTAATATATAGAAAAGGAAACATTTTGGAGTGATACAAAACCAATCCATTTCTATTCTTAGTAAAATTCATTCATAAAAATAATTATTGGCACAACACTATCTAGAAAAATCACTTGGTTATATCAGTCAAGATAGGTGGAGAACACTCTCATCTTTAATTATTTGTGGTTTTAAATTTATGATGGGATGCACAACCAGTTGAACCAAAGGAAGCAAAGGAATTACAATCTTGGTAGCATAAGAATTCAAAATCATTGGCCTTGATGAGATCCTCAATTGATGACAAATTTTTTTGTCACATAGAAGGGTGTAAAACTCCTTAGGAAACACTACAAAAATTGAATAACTTATATGATTCTCACTTAGTATTGGAGTTCATATAATTTTAGTTGAAAAATTTCAACCTTGAGTTGAATAATGGTGATGTCATGATTTTGACTTCATAAATATGAGCTATAAAAAATGATGTTGATGTTGATAGTGTAGATATTGATGTATATATGACCTCATTCATAAAATACCTTCTCCTTACATATCCAACCTACTTGGAGTCTTTGAAATCAATAAATTTACTGAAGACTCTCACTTTTGATCAACTAGTTGAAAAGATGATCGAGAGAGAAAAACATTTGGAATAAATACTAAGCCCACAAGAGAAATCATTTTATATGTTAATCAAAAGGAAAATTACTTTAGGAATGTTGGAAATAATAAAATAAAATTGAAAACTAAAAGGTGAGGTGGAAAAGATAGAGAAAATAAAGGTCAACATCAAAATAATTAAAATGACATGAAACACTTGTTTAAAAATGTTGTGAAATAAAATGGAGTCATGAGACCCAAGAATTTAAAATGTCATGGAACAATATTGAAGCCTATATAAAACAAAAAATAATAAAAGGAAAATAAGAAAAGCTCAAAATTAGACTCGGCTCAATTTTTAATTGAATGTGTGTTTTCCATCTCAAATAAATTAAATAATGACTCATTGAGTTCAACCTAGGATAATTCTTGGGTCCTAGACACTAGTGCCACACAAGTTATGAATTTTTTACGGGACTTATTTGAGAAGGTTGATGAATAAAGTTATGGTCCAATATATTTGGTAGATAAAATAAGTTTGAAACCTCAAGAAAAGCTTCAATTAGACTCAAGTCACTAAATCTTCTAGATTTCATTATTTTAAATGATTGTACCTTCCTAAATTGAAAATAAATTTGTTTTATGTAGTTCTCATTTAAATGCAAGGACACTCCATTTTGTTATATGATGGAGAGGTAAATATTTACAAAATGTGATACTGTAGTTGTTCTTACTAGATTTTATTAAGGAAATTTGTTAAAACTTAGGGGTGAGCATTCAATTCTAAGAATTTTTTCCATCTTGTTGAAGAAGGAATATTTAGGCACACTCACTATGGAAAATTTCATACAATGAAAAATAATGGTATTATAGGTTTTCTAACATTTCCAAAAAATATTGAAAAATGTGAAGCTTGCACATTGGATAAACTTTAAAAGGAACCATTTTAAAGGTTAAAATGGAAATTTGATAGAAAATTATAGTTTACTCACTTTGATTTGTGTTGTTTTAAAATTATTTCCACTAGTGGTCATTATTAATTCATGATGTTCATTTATAATTATAATATAATGACTTTGATATATTTTATTAGTAAAAAATTAGAAGCCTTAAATTTTTTTCAAAAGAACAATGCTTAAAAATGAAGTATAATTTTGAATTGGGACACTCAAGATTGATAAAGTAGTGAATTCACATCAAAGGTGTTTGAAACCTATCTCAAACAAAATGGGATCAATAATAATTTCGCATTCCCTTACACTCCTCAACAAAATGTATTAGTATAGAGGGTGAACATGACCGTGATGACCATGTTTGAGCAATGTTTTACTTCAAAGGGGTAAATATATATTTTTGGGTAGAAACAACTCAAATAGTTACGTATCTCCATAACAAATAACCATAAAAAACACTTTAAATGGAGACTCCATATGAATTTTTATGTATTCATATCCATTTAGTGTGACATCTTCAAGATGTTGGATATACTTACTACACATTGATTCCTAAAGAAAAAAGGGAATAAATTGCACCACATGACTTGAATATAAATTCTTTTTGGATATTAAAAATCCTCAAAGGATGAAAAATATATGATAATAATAACATGAAATTTATCATCACAAGAGATGTTGATTTTATGAAACAAAAAATGACACATCTAACATATGTTGGGAATTGAATCACTTGAATGTTAAATTTGATGTTTCCAAGTAGATTAATATGAAGGCTACAAAAAGGAGCTTTAGATCAAGAAAATTAGGAACCATCTATTTAGAAATAAAATTGTAAAAATATATCAAAATGGCCTACACATACATTGAAATATTTTTGAACTGATGAGGTTGGAAATGTAGGTGCTCGAAGTGCACACAAAAATGCTAAGCAATAAGATGTCCTAGAATAAATTTAAGATAATATATAAAATATTACCTTGGATGAACTTACAAAATAATAATTCAATTTTTATTTTTATTTTTATTTATAACCGAATTCTTTTAAACAAGTTGAAAATCATGATTTATAGAGAAAAGCAATGAAAATTGAATATGATGTTTTGGTCAAGAATGGAACTTGGGAATTATTTTATACTCCAATAAACTGCAAATCAATTGATGCAAGTGGTTATTTTGAAATAAATAAAAAGTAAATGGCTCACTTTAAAAACATAAATCAATTATTGTTGCATAGGCATTTACTAAAAAATAAGAGATAGACTATAATTTAAAACTTTGTACCAACAACAAAATGGACTACTATTTGGTATTTATAGGCTCTAACAGCACAAAAATGATGTAAATTTAATTATATGGATGTGAAATTGATTTTATAAATGGTTATCTCAAATAAAATGCAACGTGAATTAGTTATAAGGTTTTTCAGTTGATGACTGAGAACACAAAGTGTGCAAGTTCATAAGAACATAGTATGGATTGAAATAATTCCCAAGAGCATGGTATGAAAATCTCACAGAGCACCTTTTGAGAATGAAATTTTAGTGTTTTAAATTTTAATGTGAAACACTTTTTATCAAAATATTTGACAAAAAAATTGTATTTCTAGTTATATATGTGGATGATATACTCATCACAAGAAATAATAGAAGGTACACTATAAAAAAATAAAGCATAATTACACCATAAAATTCATTGAGTTATTATACAATTTGTATGTTATTAGGAATCCTCCTCATCTTTTTTTTCACCCCTTGGATTTATTCCTTGTGTTATCCTATTTTTTCCCCTTGGATCATTTTTCCATGTTTGATTGAATTCTCCTTGACTCTTATTACTTGTACCCCTATATATATATATATATATATATATATATATATATATATATATATTCCATGTTTTTACATTTTATGATTTTATAATAGGATAGACCAAGCAAGGAGGAATCTAAGGGGTACAAGTAATAAGAGTCAAGGAGAATTCAATCAAACATGGAAAAATGATCCAAGGGGAAAAAGTAGGAGAACACAAGGAATAAATCCAAGGGGTGAAAAAAAATATGAGGAGGATTCCTACTAACATACAAATTGTATAATAACTCAATGAATTTTATGGTGTAATTGTGCTTTATTTTTTATAGTGTGTGTGTGTGTGTGTGTGTGTGTGTGTGTGTATATATATATATATATATATATATATATATATATATATATATATATATATATATATATATATATATATATATATATATATATATATGTATGTATGTATGTATATATATAATTATTTATCTTTTTTTTATTACATAGTGATACATTGATACATATCATGCTTATATACCTATGATATAGTTTCAAATATCAATTATTACACATGTGACTCTCATGGTATCTGATGATATGGATGTAGGATATATAAGTTGCATATTATCATGGATTTACATATACTTTGAAACTTCATTATACCCACAACTGAGGAATTCTCACATTGGGGTATACCTACACCAAAGGTATATGTTTAGTGAGTCTCAAGTTCTATCCTTCCTAATTTCCATTTTTCATAAAGAGCTTTATATCATTATGTTATATGGATATATTGTGTGATATTATATGTTTGGTGTCATGATCCAGATCATGCACACTATTAATTATGGTATATTATACCCGTTTCACATGTTTTTATTATCTTTTGCCATGTATAAATTGGGGCATACTACAACTATTATGTGAGTGATTAATTTTCATATCTCACCCTCATAGGGACACGTTATTAAATTAGCACCTATCACTTGTCCTTATTTACTTTACATTTTTTCATATCAATTGTCCCTCTTCTTATCAAGCTTCTTACCTGTGCATTTCCATTATGGGCGTCATATCCACATGTTCATAGAATTTATTATACACACATTTTTATTTAGGGCATCATACCTATATTATAATTAGGGGAATCATACCTATACATTCTCCATGATCATCATTGATCCTATATTAATTACACATATTATAATCCACCCATGGTCCTATTGATCCTACATTTATTATATCAGGATGTTCCATGTCATTCATATACATATTCATATCACAATCACTATATTGGTTACTTCTATTGCTATGTCTAGTCCATATTAGGGTATATGATTTGTCACCCTTTACTAGATGCTATCAAGACACATCACTTTCCCCTCATTTTTATTATTAAAACCTTAAATTGGTCATATATTCCTATTGAGCCTTACATGATGATATATTTCTATAGTTACATACATGTGTTACAAGTGTAATTTCAATGATAATAATGAATAAGATTACCTAATATGTTATACATAATAATTTGAATCCTTTTATTTTGAGATGAGTGATTTTTAGGACATCCCTAACTCAAAAGGGGGAAATTTATCAATATATTCTATTACCATAAATTCTATCACCATGTCTAATTTTTCTTAAATTTCTAGTTATACCCAAAGTCACTAGAGATATCCATATGTCTTCAAGTTGTAATATTTCCAGATGTCTACTTCTCTTATCAATAAGTAGAGCTATTTTTTCTATACCATTGAATCCAAATTTACAAATACATTTTACATGTTTATCACAAGATATCCAAGAGTGGTAGTGGGGTTTGAATTCTACCATGTGTATGTGTTCTTATGCTCATTTTTCCAGTTGTAAATATTTCATTTTGTTACATTCAAACCAATTTACCAAGATATTGATATACTTGAATGAATTCATGTTTTGTTGTAGGTACACTTAATTTTTTGACATTGTATTACGAGTAAATATATTTCATAAAAATAAATTATTCATCCTTCCATCCCTATTAGGGAATACTTATGTATGCACTTATTATTTTTTATTTTGATATGCACACATGCATTCACAGACACACATAAAAGTAGGGAATTATGTACACACCTAATTTTTGGAATAAGTCATGTTATCACTAGATAATTCTCATATTTTATTACACTTAGATCATTTTTTTACATTTGGATTCTTTTTAAACACATTCATATCACACTGGAACCTTCATAACCTTACGTCTTCCACATTTACTCATAAACACCTTAGATCTATCATATGTCTACATTAGGATCCATTTTGTCATCATTCCTGCATCTAAATTTATGATTTTAATTATTTTCATGTCATGACCATAATTGTGGGATTATGATTCATGTTTGACTATAATCAATGGTGATAGATTTTGGTCACCTTTCTTTTCTGGTCCTTTTTTCCATATGCTGATTTTTTGTACCTTGATTACCAATTCTCTTTATTTTACATGGTTTGTGCATAAATGTGTCTTTATATAACCTATAAATGGAGGTGTGTGTGTACCCTAATCCAAGTATCATCTCCTATTAATCTCTAAATATTGAGTGTCGTCAATCAATCTCCTTTATATAGTTGCACATTGAGTATATCCATTGCACTTTTTTCAATGAGTCTACATGTTGATTCTAATTTTCCTCATCATTTGCCAAATTATGATGCCTATAAACTTTTACCAAAATAAGGTTGCATTATTAATCATATTATTTTATTTTATTATCTAGGGTGAGGAGGTGAATGTTAGGTATATTTAAGTTAGTTCTCACATTAGTGAACTTAAATATTGTATTAGTTTAATATTTAATTGGTGGGTTAAGTTTAATAGCAACTTAATTATGAGTTGTATTTAAACCCATGTAATATTAGAGATAGGAATAAATAAATATACATCTCAGAGAGATATTAGGCTGAGATAAGGTATAATATTTTATGGGTAAGTGTTGAATCCTATCATTTAGGATAACAATACACTATAAAATGTAACCTTTACTTATGAATAAAATATCTCATTTGATCGATAATTATTGCTCCTCAAAATTTAAATCATATTTCTCATTTGGGTTGGTAACATTCATGAAGCACTAGAATTTAATTCAACCCTCATTCAGAGTGTGCAGGATATATAGTTGCAACAAGTGGGCCTAGGATACTAACTTTGAAAATTTTCTATATTCTTGAAAAATTATGGTGAAATATGGTTACATTAATGGAGATAACTTAAAGTACTGAACAAAACAATTTTACAAGTTGAATATAGATTCCTAGACCTTTATTGTTAGTGAAAAGTCATAAAAAGTTTCATAAAGATAAGATAAATAGTGCCATATTTTTTTCATCTTTATAAAATGATGAAAAAATACCATAATTCTTTGTATGATTTTAGTCGATCATAATCATTAGTGGCCCATTTTGGTCATCATTAGAAACACAATCAACTTTCAAGATTTAAGTTTGCATAGTCATGAGCCTATTTTCCAATATTAAAATCCATTTACAGAACCCAAGTTATAATAAGGTATGAATCTCTCTTTATCCATCTCTTGTCTAATTTATCAAGTTTATTAATTGTTATATTTATGGGTAAATGGTATTTGGGGATAAAATGGGGATCTTAAGTAGCCATATTTTTTGAAAATAACAATCCTAAACTTTGAGAGACTTTTAGAGACACTTGGACAAATAATTTTATGATAACATAAGAATATGAATTGAATGATTTTTAATTTATTTTCTAAATATATAATTTTTTAATACCTAAATGATAACATATGTAAAATTGATGCATTTATGATAATGAAATAGTATATTTTCATGAAAAAAATAATTGAATTTCATGTGTACAAACACATTTTTTGGAGTAAGCGGATGAATTGTTATATAAAATTCCATATAGGGATAGATAAAATGTCAAAGATTTTTTATAAATTTTTCAATTGTGTGTGTGTGTGTGTGTGTGTGTGCGTGTATTTTACAAGTCAATAAATTTTGAAATTTGAAATTGTAACTATATAGACACAAATTTTTTACCTTAGCTTCATAATTTTTTTTGAAATCATATCCAATGATGTGTATATTATTGATATATAAGTTACACAAAATTTTGACTAATAGTAAAAAAATATTATAATATGTGTAACAATATATGCATGAACCATAATAAAGTATATTATATAAATATTAAGTAACAATTAATATATATATATATATATATATATATATATATATATATATATATATATATATATTACATTATCCATAATACGATCTCATATAAATTTTTTTAAATAAAAAATATGCCTACTCAAATGTATCTGCAAACATTTAAGAACTTATAAATTTAACAAAAATAAGTTGGTGAGTCTATGATATGTTTTCCCTAGGTTCAGATCCTCTAAGCCTAAAACTAAGGTTGTTATATAGGTAAATTCATGAAATTAAATTTTAAATTTAATAAAAATTCACACACTCTTTATAAATGGTGCACACCCTTTATAAAGAAGTGCACCCTTCTTACAATGGGAAATGCATTAAGTGCATTTTCCTATTTGCATCTACTCACATAAAATCCTTGTGTTGTATAAAAAGGGCACATTATTTTTATATTTATATTATTTTTTCACAAAATTTACCATCTCAATGGTTTTTACTCAACCATATTCCATTTTACAAGCTTTGAATTAGTTTTTGGAGCTAATAGTCTATAAATTCTTCTTTTACTTTGTTTCAATTATCATAAATTCATAAATGTTTGTTTAAATTTTAATGTTTCTTTAACTTAAAAACATAAAGATATATCATGGGTTTGGGTAGTCACCAAAAAAGACCAATTAAGGAGTTAACAAATGAATAAAATAAAATCAAGAGAGAAAATTTTTAAAAAAGACAAGCCGATAGGATAATATCCATAAAAACTTATAAATAAGTTGAAGGTATTTATTCCACACCAAATAATGTTTCAATAGAAAAAAACATGTCCAATTGTATGTAATTAAATTTAGAAACATATTTAAGTGGGATAATATTTAATCAATCCTTGTTGAATTATGAAACTAAATATGTAGAACATGTAAATGATCTTTTATTGAATGATGAAACATAGGGAGAAACATAATATAATGATAAATCTATACATAATGAAGTTTTTGATCACGATGATACACTAATTTCACATGATTATATTTAACATCAAATAATGACCCCAATTTAACTATCTCCAAATGAATAAGAATTTACTTCACTTAACATAGCAATTAAGTTTAAGAAATAATGTAGGTCCTAGGCCCACACCTCCTAGGATAATCTAAAGAACACCAAATAATTTAATTTAAATGTATGAGAATGTATTAAAAACTATGAAAGGTGAAATTATAAAACATACAGTTAGACATCATACTCAACTTGTATGGTATTATGAATTTAAGAAGAAAACCCACACAAAACAATGTCAACTATTTGTTGAAATGATGAAAATGTAAAAAATGTGGCTGTAGTGCATAAATTATAGATAAGAACAAGAAACCTAGAGGGAGTAAATAATGAAATAGTAAATAATATAAGTAATGCATTTAATTCAATAGATAAGATAAATCAAATTAAAGATAATAATGTGGAAAGATGGGTAATGATAGATTATATAGTGAGTAAGACAACATTTAAAATTTGATTTTTGAGTCAAACAAGTACTATTTAACCCTAAATTTAGATATGTGTGGTATCTATGATTAAGGTTTATTATATTAGATTTTACACAAGGATGGTGAAAAAACCTAATAAGTAAGACAATTAATAGAAACATAGATAAATATTATTATGAAGTTATACAATTTAGATTGCTAAAAATAGTAAATACAACTATTGAGAGATAGTGCAATGAATAGAGAACAAAACGTACTTAGTTTTTTGTGCTTATATAGGTGTGATCTCAAATAAGCTATAAGTGGAATAGAAGATGATCCTATAACAATCATCATATTTTAAGAATATTATTTCTATGGCATCAAACACTTGCATCAAATCTAGATAATTTCATCGATGTAGGTGTCTAAATTCGATGCAAGTATTCTATACAAAATATTGAGTGGATCTATATGAAATAAACCATAACCTTATGGATTTTTTATCACTTTTATTTTGATGTATATAAATCATGTGCACAAGTTGTTTCTCTCTATCAAATGATCAAACCTTAGCCTCCTCACCCTTGGAGTGACTACATGAAAAATGGGTTAGTGGGATCATGGTATTGAACTATCCCAAATAACCCTTTGTCAATGGGCACTACTTAAATAGTTAGTTATTCAAAGACAACCTTATAATTATGTATTTCTCCCCTATGTATTGGCTTACATGTGCAAAAGGATATAATGTGTGATAATCATAGACATGTAGTGACCTAGATTGTAACTTATAAAATGTGACTCATGAGATACTCTTTGAATGCTTTAGACCTATGTAAATACTACTCTTATGACTTATATTAAAATATATATGAATAGGGCATGTTTTCTCACTTTAACGTTTGATTGAGTGGTTCTTGGTATATTTCCTTATGAGATTTATGTGATTTCTAGAGGAGGAATGAATGAGGGTTGATCTTGTATTTATACCAATCCCTTATAAAAATATCTCACGCTAAATCATTTAGGCCAAAATTTAAGATATGTTTAATTTGTAAAATGGATGACTTTTGGGCACTAGACACTTTTTAGGAAAGATGGCCACTTGCTCAATGTAGGTGTTTGTCTAGGACACAAGTGAATAAGAAGCTAAAAATTAGGTACATGTCCAAAACTAGTAGTGAACGATAATGATAAGATTTAGAAATTTTTACACAATGTAGAAGGTTTAGTCATCAGAATGACATTAGTCAAATTAAGTGATAAGCAATACGGCATAAAGATATGGTAAATGCAAGCCTTTCAATATTAGGCATGTCTATAACTAAAAGTTATAGCCATGGTAGATATTTTCCAAGTGTACAAGACTAGATTACTACATTAATTATATTTTAATATCTACATTTCCCCCCCTTTAATCTAATAATAAAATTACTAGTTTAAAGGAAATAAATGTGTACATGGGTGTGTATAACACACCTTGTCTTTGCATGATCCCAACTTGATTGATTTTTTGGTGACTAAAATACAACCAAGATGATGTTAAAGTATATAATCAGTGTATGAAATCTGAAATTAAAATAATTTAAAATTATTCACAGTATAAAAATCAAGGTTAGGAGTGTGCATGTGTGTTGATGTAACCATCTTGCCTTTTGACAATTTTATTTGGAAGGATGCTTTATTATAAATCATTGAATCTGATATTAAGATAAATATCAACTTGCAAGTGCATATATATATAGAGAGAGATATTGGATGACACATTCCCCAAACCTTGATGTAAAGGTGAGTTATAACACATCCATTAATTTTGTTCCATCTGAATCATGCAACCCAAATATGTGCATTATTTGGTGAGTACGAGAGATTTAATTAGTTTAAAATATATATCTAATGAGGGTGGATGATTTAATAAAATCCAACATATAAATTTCATAAATTTATATGATTTAATAACTTCTAACTTATAAGATTGGTAAGATTGAGTGATTTAATCAAATTAACCTTCCAAAAGTGAACCAACTACTATAATATATTATCTCAATAATAGTCCATAAAAATTCCAACTTGAGTATATTATCTATCCATAATAGTATTTTAAATTTCTAGATGATTTTATTTCATAATTTTAGGTGCCCTTTTTGTTTCATATTCACCTCATATATGTCTCAAGATGGAATTTAGATATAGTAACAATATCAATGTATGTAATGCCACCATAAAAGTGTACATGAATCATATACTACAAAATATGGTGAATCTAAAATTGGCTTAAGTGTAGAGAACATGTTTCCATAACATGCCCCAACCATAATCTAAAGAATCTAAAAACTAGTGTAAATGTGGAGAACATGTTTACATAACATGCCCCCACTGTAATCTAGGGAATCTATGAACTAGTGTAAGTGTGGATAAAAAGTTTACATAACATGCCTCCACTATAATATAAAATTTTGAAAGTGTGTAAGCCATGCCCCCATTGATATGCCCCCCATTTTGAGGTGAGGGGAAGTATAATTGAGTAGTTACCTTACCATAAGAGAATAAGATAAATGTATACGTTGTGTATGTATCATATAACATAATTGGGTAATATGTCTAGGTAGATATATCATTTAAGTGCATAATATGTGATCACATAAAATCCTAGAATACATGATGTAGATCAAAACAATGTCTAGAGATTAAAATTACAAGCTCATCAAGTAATCAATCACACACATAAGGGCACTCAAAATCAAAGAAACATGAAATGGTCCAAGGTGACCTCATACAAGGGGCATGTTCAAATGCCACATAATCAAATGGATATGACTTAGTCAAATATCCATAAAGCATATAATGTCATATTATAATGTCCACATATGATAAACAATAACATATTTAAATGTAAAAATAGGTAAGCATAGGCATAGAAGCCATAATTAATTGAGCATATTCAAATGTTCCAACATACAATATGATGCAAGATAATATCAAACAAGCAAAGATAGGCAACCAACATGAACTAGTATACTAGTTCTTAAACATATGTTTTTTCAAAGAATGTTAATTACATAGCATATCAAGTACATTGTGAAAGGTATAAGCATGGATAGATGCATGTGTAAGTATATATAAGCTCAAATATGATAATGGAAAGTTATCATATAATAATGTAACCTAAGATAATTATGATCAAAGAAGTAGATGCCCCCAATGTACATAGGATGTGAGTGGATGGAAATCCAAACATATGTATGTGAATATATCTTGTGCCTGGGTATGCATGTATCACACTCAAACAAAGTCTAAAAGACACATGTATATGGAAAATAATGATATTATATCTACTAACTTGGAGTAAATAATATATGTATAATAATAGTACAATAGGAACATGTTGAAATTTTTTGGTATTTTTGAATTATTTGAATGTTTTTGGTGTTTTTGAAATGTTTGATATTTTTTATTCTTTTGGTTAAGGTAAAGTCTAACTAATTAACCCATCTAATATATTCTCATATGTAAGTGTTATGAACACTAGATATAGTATATATCAAATTGATGGTACTATTAAAGAGCATCTATAGGTGTAATATCTAGCATTGTAAACTCTATAATCATTTGTGTATATGTTATAGAGATCTATGGTATTGAAGAGATAATAGGCTTAGGGGTTCATGGGACCCATATTTTTGTGATTTATATTGTATTTAAAGTATAAATAATATTAACACGTTTATTTTCTCTTTATAACTAAGTATATTATATAGTAATAGATGAGGATTCTATGGACCACTTTGGTCAAAGTGTGTAAGTCATTATGTGTATATCCCAAATGTATAAGTAATATCATGATGCAAACATTTTTGATATCACCATTATCAACCATAACACTATGAATAGGCTAGTGATAGAGGTATGCTCAAATAAATAATGAATGAATATTTGATTCATCATCCAAAATATCATTGTCATCAAAATTAATAGATGGTCTCTAAACCATAAGAGGTGTATGCCACGTATAAGTACCAATAATCCCATTTAATGGGTGGCCATAATTTGGTGGATGAGGACGTGCATTATAATCCATTTTCACTTCCATATTATTTTGAGAATGATCTTATAATGGATCACTAAACATATTTTGGCTATGATGGGCACCAGGTTGTTACCCTAAATCTTTGGAAGGGTCATCAAATGTAAGTTGTCAATTATCAATAAGATCTTGGATTTTATGTTTCAATGTATAGTTTCAGTTGTTAGAATGCTTAGGGCCTTAGATAGTCACAATAACAATTAGAATCATATCCATTAGGTAGAGGTCTACTCAAACCAACCTCTATGCGAGGAGGGAGATATATGAGGTGATAATCTGCAAGCTTCTTAAGTAGATTATCTTGAGACTTATGTGACCATGTAAATTGTCTCATCATTGCATTAGATAAGACAAGCTGATTAGGTTATTGTGACACTACATTAATAGTTGTAGTTGTTTCCTTTTTAGTTTTTTTAGGTTTGGCCTTATAGTTTAGTTTGATATGAAACTTGGTACTAGATTTATTTGGTGTTTTGGATATATACTTAAGCTTGTTCAATGAGATAAGTTTCATTTCATGATCTTGTAGAATATGCAATAAGTCATCAAAATATTTGATTTTTTTTAAAATGATGGACTCATGTAATGGGAAAATCAAACTTTACTTGAAGATGTCTTGCATCTCTTAATATTCCATTTGGATTATCATTTTGTCCAATGTTGTCTTGTACCTCAATACATATTCATTGATATGTTCATTGGTTCCTTGTTTATTTTTTTCAATTTGGGCATAGGATACCTTTTTGGTAATGTTGATAGAGAAGAGTGGCAAAAATTGATCTGAAATATGTTTTTTATGAATTGGATTGGTATATCATAGAACCACCTTAGAGAATCATTCTTGAGGCTCTTTTGGAAATAATTTAGTCAAAATTTTATCATTGGAGGCATAATCAATGCATGCCACATATAAATATTGAATTTGTTGTCTATGATCACCCTTACCATCATGAAATGTGAAATAAGGTGAAACAAAACTAGTTGGATATAGGTGTAAATATATTTTAGGTGCTAAATGGTTATGTAACACCTCTTGTGAATCAATGGTGTAAGTTGACTTGATATAGTTTTGCTCAATATTTTTAACCTTAGCTTGAAAACATTTTATAGTTTAGACAAGATCTTGAATATTTTGATCACTAAATTTTGAAGTTTGAGAAGTCACCAAAGGATGCGTACCCATATTTTGAGTTGATATAGGCATTGAAACTGGTAACTGAGTTGAAGTACGAATGTTTCCCATGGAGAATGTAGCAATATTAGGATTTATTTTAGGGGAAAATGGTGTAAACACATAACCCATATCCCCATTATAAGTATGAAGTGGTGACATGATTAAGGGGAGAGTTATTGGTATGTAATCAATTGTATTACCCCCTAAGGATTCACCATCACTAGGGAAGGATGCATTATCCTTAACATGTTTACTAATTTCATATCTTATATAACATACAAAAATACATCCATTAAGTATTTGTTTTTATTAAGATAAGTGACTAAGGATTCTTTATCTTCCATTTGAAAATGAGTTTTTTTATTAACATTTTCCATTTCCTTTAAATTAAAAAAAATAGAATTTTAAAATGCAATTAACAATCATAAAATTAGAACATAAAACCCTCAATCAACCTAGGGTATTGAGAATTTCATGTCAGGTTCACCAAATTTTTAACACTAAATTTAGATATGTGTGGTATCTAGGGTCAATGGGTATTAGAATAACTTTTACACAAGGATGGTGAACTAACTTAGAGAGTAGGCTAATTAATATAAACTTAGAGAAATAATATTCTAAAGTTATACAACTGAGATTGCTAAAAATAGTAAAGCATAATCATTGAGAGATATTTAAATGAATAGGGAATAAAAAATACTTACTTGTTTTATTATTCTCATCCAGTTATAATATAGAACAATATATAAGTGGATGGAATGGTGGTCCTATAACAACCATAAAATTTTTGGAATAATATTTTTATAGACTTAGACGCTTACAATGGATCTAAACATTTACATCAACTCATGTGTTTAAATTCAATGTATGTGTCTTGTAAAAAATACCAACTATATCCAGATGTGACCAAAAAATATCATTTTGGTTTTTCTATAATCTTTTTTTTGATGTATATAGATTTCATGCATAGGCTATCAACATTTTTCAAATGATCAAACCCTAGCTTGCTCACCCTTGGAGTGACTATGAGAAAAATGGGTTAGTGGGTTTATGATGTCAAACTAAACCAAGGACCCATCTGTCAATGGGCACTACCTACATATCCAATACTTTGAATAAGACCACATAATTAAGTAGTTCTCCCCTATGTGTTGGCTTGTTTGTGCACAAGGATGTAATGTGTGATAAGCACAGACATGTAATGACCTATCTTGTAACTTGGAAAATATGGCTCATGGGCTAATCCTTGGATGATTCAAACCTATAAAAAACTACACCTATGATTGATATGGAAATAGGGATGAATAGGGGAGGTTTTCTCACTTGAATGATTGATTGAGTGCTTCTTAGTATATTGCCTTATCAATTATATGTGATTTCCAGGTGAGGAATGAAAGAGGATTGATCTTATATATATAACAATCCATTTTGAAAATATATCAAACTAAATCACCTATACTAATCTTTATTATATATTTCATTTGAAAATTAGATGACTTTTGGGAACTAGACACTTTATAGGAAAGGTGGACACTTACATTGACAATGGTGTCTGACTAGGCTATAAGTGATTAGGAAGTTAGAAAATAGGTATAGGTCTAAAACTAGCATTGAATAATAATGATAAGTTTTATATATTTTTACATAACATAAAAGGCTTGGTCATTAGAATAATAGTAGTTAGATTAAGAGATAATCAATTAAGCATAAAGAAATGGTGAATGCGAGCCTTTAAATAGCTTGTAATTCTATAAATAAAAGGTACAACATGATGAATGTTTTCCAAGTGTATAATACTAGAGTACTACATAAATCATATTTTAGTATCTATGAGTACAACCCTAAACTTGAATAAGAAAACTCTAATTAAATCCATAAAAAAAAATAACAAGACTTGATGACTCTTTACTCAAATTGTTGGGTATTTAGTGGTAAACTTCCATGAAAATACAAGGTCTTAGTTTAAGAAATAAGATATTTGATCAATTTTTTTCCCATGATAATACAATGGTTGATAGGACCAAAGTTTCCCAAAGTTCTGACACAACTTGTTAGATTTAAGAACACACATGATTACCAATGTATAAGAAACTTAAACATGCAGAAATACCCAGAAGAACAAATAACTATCAATGAGAAATAACACAGAAAATGAGAGGCAACACACAATTGTATTCAACTCATTACAAAGGAAATTACAATAAAGAGATCACACTCTTCTTCCACCTCTGTGAGGCCTTTCGCACCTCAAGGTCTCCAAGTAATCTTCCCACCTGAGTAATCTTCTCTCATAGGTCACAACTAACAACTAACACAAGCTGTTGTTCACCTCATTGTACGTCCAGCACAATCGAGTACGAACTGGTACTCTAAGTAGATCTAACCATGAACCTTCTCCTGATGTATTGCTATCACCTTGATCTTGCTCCCCCGCTGATCCTCTTCTATCCCTCACATACACACATCCCAGTAGACCAACCTGATCTTACTTATCACATGTAGATCTCCTCCATGATCCTGCAACACCCTGCTGACCAACCCTGATCTTACATACCTAGAAGAACATGCTCTTCTAGGGGAAGAACTCTCTAAGTTCTACTTAGTTCTTCTCCTTAAAAATACAACCCATGAGTCTATTATATATATCTCATGCATACAATAATTAAACAAGCATCTCAAAGACTCAAACTAGTATTTAACATGCAAACAACCCATTCACTTAACTCACTGTCTATCAACAGCAGTTCTAGAACCGCACAAGTGATCGACGTCAGTCCCTGTCTTCCTAGAGGTGACCGACGTTGGTCGACAGCTGCCGAGGTTAGTTTCCTTCTGCACTGTCCACTGACTGACATCGGTGATCCTGTTGATGCCAGCGACTTCATACTCAGCAACCTCCTACCTCTTTGCATTCGAGTGAAGCTTTTAGCTCTACACACTAACAATCTCACACTTGGAGATAAACAGCTGCACCGATACCCATACTAGTACTTTATCTATTCTGCATCCTGGCTTGTATTCCTCTCTAAGCTCCCACTTGAAGACAACCCACCACACTCTCATGGTGCTACACCTATGTCTAAATTTCTCCATTCTTCTGCCTTGCTATACTCCCACTCAAACAGCAACCCCTGTGAGTAACCTATAATCAACAACACTTAATAGATCTAAACCACCTATTAGTCAAACTCGCTCTAAGAACGTCCAACCTCGCTCTGATACCATTTGATAGGACCAAATTTTTCCAAAGTTTTGACACAACTTGTCAGATTTAAGAGCACACATGATTACCAATGTATAAGCAACTTAAACATGCAGAAATACCCAAAAGAACAAATAACTATCAATGAGAAATAACACAGAATATGAGAGGCAACACATAATTGTATTCAACTCATTACAAAGGAAATTACAATAAAGAGATCACACTCTTCTTCCACCTCTGTGAGGCCTTCCACACCTCAAGGGCTCCAAGTAATCTTCCCACCTGAGTAATCTTCTCTCATAGGTCACAACTAACAACTAACACAAGCTGTTGTTCACCTCATTGTACATCCAGTACAATCAAGTACGAACTGGTACTCTAAGTAGATCTAACCATGAACCTTCTCCTGATGTATTGCTGTCACCTTGATCTTGCTCCCCCACTGATCCTCTTCTAACCCTCGCATACACACATCCTAGTAGACCATCCTGATCTTACTTATCACATGTAGATCTCCTCCATGATCCTGCAACACCCTGCTGACCAACCCTGATCTTACATACCTGGAAGAACATGCTCTTCTAGGGGAAGAACTCTCTAAGTTCTACTTAGTTCTTCTCCTTAACAATACAGCCCATGAGTCTATTATATATATCTCATGCATAGAATAATTAGACAAGCAGCTCAAAGACTCGAACTAGTCTTTAACATGTAAACAACCCGTTCACTTAACTCACTGTCTGTCAACAGTAGTTCTGGAACCGCACAGGTGACCGACATCAGTCCCTATCTTCCTAGAGGTGACCAATGTCAGCGGATAGCTATCAAGGTCAGTTTCCTTCTGCACTATCCACTGATCAAAGTTAATGATCCCATCGATGCCGGCGACTTCATACTCAGCAACCTCCTACCTATTTGCATTTGGGTGAAGCTTTTAGCTCCACACCCTAACAATCTCCCACTTGGAGATAAACAGTTGCACCCGTACCCATACCAGTACTTTGTCTATTCTGCATCATGGCTTGTATTCCTCTCCAAGATCCCACTTGAAGACAACCCACCACACTCTCGTGGTGCTACACCTATGTCTAAATTTCTCCATTCTTCTACCTTGCTATACTCCCACTCAAATAGCAACCCCTGTGAGTAACCTATAATCAACAACACTTCACAGATCTGAACCACCTGTTAGTCAAACTCACTCTGAGAACATCCAACCTCACTCTGATACCATTTGATAGGACCATATTTTCCCAAAGTTCTGACATAAATTGTTAGATTTAAGAGCACACATGATTACCAATGTATAAGCAACTTAAACATGTAGAAATACCCAGAAGAACAAATAACTATCAATGAGAAATAACACAGAATATGAGAAGCAACACACAATTGTATTCAACTCATTACAAAGGAAATTACAATAAAGAGATAACACTCTTCTTCCACCTCTGTGAGGCCTTCCACACCTCAAGGGCTCCAAGTAATCTTCCCACTTGAGTAATCTTCTCTCATAGGTCACAACTAACAACTAACACAAGCTATTGTTCACCTCATTGTACATCCAGTACAACTGAGTACGAATCGGTACTCCAAGTAGATCTAACCATGAACCTGCTCCTAATGTATTGCTGTCACCTTGATCTTGCTCCCCTGTCGATCCTCTTCTGACCCTCACATACACACATCCCAATAGACCAACCTAATCTTACTTATCACATGTAGATCTCCATGATCCTACAACACCCTGCTGACCAACCCTGATCTTACATACCTGGAAGAACATGCTCTTCCAGGGGAAGAACTCTCCAAGTTCTACTTAGTTCTTCTCCTTAACAATACAGCCCATGAGTCTATTATATAGATCTCATGCATACAATAATTAGACAAGTGGTTCAAAGACTCGAACTAGTCTTTAACATGCAAACAACCCATTCACTTAACTCACTATTCCTCAACAGCAGTTTTGGAACTGCACAGGCGACCGACGTTAGTCCCTGTCTTTTTGGAGGTGACCGATGTCGGCCGATAGCTGCCGAGGTCAGTTTCCTTCTGCAGTATCCACTGACCAACGTCAGTGATCCTGCCGACGCCGGTGACTTCATACTCAGCATCCTCCTATCTGTTTGCATTCAGGTGAAGCTTTTAGCTCCACACCCTAACAATGGTCTCACCTAATATAAAATATATTAAAATAATAAAATTTACAAAAATCATGAGCCATATGTGAAACACTTATTTGAAATGACCCGAACATAATTATATAAAAAGTTTCTTGAAAATATTAATGGAAAATTGGTGATTAGACAAAGATCATTGTGAAAGATTTTCTATATCAAAATCAACCAAATATGCACAACTTGTTATTTTATGATCCATTTTAAATTTGTTATGCATTTTGATGTTTCCATAATATAGGTTGTACTTTACATACTAGTAAGATTATGTAGGGATGTATGGTGGCTTATCCACCTAAAATTTCAAGAATTAATTCCAAGTATTTATGTTAAAGATCTGAGAGGTAGTTATTTTTTCCAAATAATGTTTAGATAAAATATGCAACACTTTTACTTGTTTGTCACATTTGGCTAGCTACATGCACGAGGAAATTTACCATAAATTTGGAAAGAAACTAGTTGATTTTAAGAAGTTAAAATATGTAAAGTATGCATTAAAATATGAAAAGGAGTCATCAAGATTTGAATTGGTTATAACCAAAGTATTTTTATCTAATTTCATGGTTGAATTCAAGAATAATAATATTTACTAATCTTCAAAACACACACACACCAATAAAAATAGTTAGATGATCAATTCAAGTTATGAAAGGAAAATTCCCACTCATGACCTTTATTTTAGTTTTTAACTTTCTTTAAAACTACACACTACAACCAAAAAATGAGGTTTAATCCCAATACTATAATTTAATTCAATTTGGAATTTTTGTGCATATTGCATATAAACATGCACTTGGTAGCAAGGGGATAGTATAAATAGTTTTATGGAGTACCATTTTTACATGAGTGATGATAGATCACATTCTTTAGAGTTTTATAAGGATTTTTTTAGATTTTTTAATGAAATATGAATGTAATATAAATTATGTTTAATGCACACTATATTTGGTTAGATAATTGTGCAGGTTAGTTTAATAATTCTCAAATATTTTATTGATTGAGAAGGATGTATATGAAGAGTGGGGTATAATATTTTTGGATTTTTTTTAAGTTCAGACATGGAAAAGTGGATCACAATGGTACTTGTGCATGTTTAAAAAGAACCTTTAAAAAAGAGTAGAAGTATATGGATGGTGTTGATTTGATTCATGCTACAAGTATTATGTCTTAGTGTAATGAAATAATTTATAATGGATCAGATAAAAATTCTTATGTGCAAAGATTATTTTGATTAGTGGAGAAAGAAAATAATACAATGTTTTAATATTATAATATAATAACTATATCAAGTGATTTTCACTCATTCCAAAGCTCAAATTATAGTTCATTTAATATTTATATTGGGGCATGTCATTCTCTTTTTTGGGTTGTATATAATTTGATCAGAATGAATGTGACTCTAAATATGTTAGTGTAGGATATTTATTTTCCTTTTATTTTTTTTATTTAGATTATTCATACACACATGGATTATTACTACACTTGATTTAGCTTGCTTAGGTGTACTTACACCTGGCAATTTACTATTCTCCATCATCATTGGTTAGTGGATGTTACTCTTTGATTATTCTATCATAGGAGTTTCATGCCTATTCTAGGCCATTTGTGGATGTTCATGGAGGAGTTTATTATATTACTCTCTTATTTTTACATCTTTTGGGTGAGTGATTCCATATGGAGTGTGTTGGATGATTTGTCTTTGTGTTGTGCAATATTCTTAAATTTCTAGTTTTCTCATAGGAATGATAATGAAATGGATTTGCTCTTACTTACAAATCTAAACATTTGATTGATCCATAGATCCTATCTAATGCTCTAAATACCCGAGAGGTTTTTTTTTTCAAAGAATGTTTAGATAATATATGTAATAATTTTGGTTGTTTATTACATTCAGATAGATACATGAGGAAATTTACCATGAATTTAGAAATAAACTAATTGATTTTAAGAAGTACAAGTATGTAAAATATGCATTAAAATATGAAAAATAGTCATGACTATGTGACTTGGTTATGACCAAGGTATTTGTATCTAATTTTATGGTTGAATTCAAGATTAATAATATTTACTAATATGCAAGACATACACACCAAGAAAAAAGTTATATGATGAATTAAAATTATGTGTAGACACTATTTTATGAATTATATATCACCTTAGTCTCTTAAAATTGGCAAACTTGGACCTTGGTTGTTCATCTTAGTTATAGACCTTTATCACTTTTTGAATTCTTGTATCTACTCTATCTGGTGCCCCTTGGCTTATCTCTTAGTCTGACTAATCTTATGCTGATTACCTAGACCTTCTATCTTTTACTGAATGCTTAAAAATTGGTTATCTTCCACCTCTACAAGTTCTAAGTTTATGCCTACTTTCCTATTCCCTAAACACTAGAATACAGTAGACAATTATGTCGACATAAGTGTCTTACTCGATGCAAGTGTCTAGTTCCCTAAAATTCATCTAATTTTTAAATGAAATGTATCTTAATGGTCAGCCTAAGTGCTTTCATTTTAGTTACTTATCTAAAAGGATTGATATAAATAAAATATCAACCCTCATTCATTGCTAACCTAAAAAACCTAGTATACACTCAAAATGACCTAAGGCAACTTATCAAAGCACTTGATAAAGAAAAGCTTCCCTATTTTTTCCTATTTTCATATTAGTCATAATAAAAACACATACATAGGTATGAAGTGATGAAGGAGCATCCCAAGAGCTATATTTACAAATTTATAATCTAACTCATTGTTATACTTACTTTGCACATATTACATGATTCACACACAAACCAACACATAGGGGATAAATACATTAGTCTAAGGCCCTCCTTAGAGTGTTGTCTATGTAGGCAGTTTTCATTGATAGAGAGGTGTTTAGGGTTAGCTCGACACCATGTGCCCATTAACCCATTTTTTCCCAAGGCCACTATGAAGATAAGGAACTAGGGTTTTAAAAATTCATGAAGATTAATAGTCCATGACCCATATATGAATTCACCATGGCAAAGGTGAATAAAAACCTAGAAGAATCTAGTTGGTTACATCCTTTTCTAATAGGTATTCCATTTATGATACCTATATCAAGTTCAGATAGTAACATCGATGTAACTATCCCAATCTGATGTTAGTGTCCATATATCTAGAGGCACTCAATCTATAATCTAATGACTATTTCAAAATCATCTTCCGATCTAGTTTATACCTATTCTATATCTAGAACTTCATTAACATTAGAAAAAGATAAGAACATTACTTCTTTGTCATTTTCATATCTATCATATTTATACTTACTATTTTAGCATAATAAAATCTACATATGTTATACTTGAGTTTAACACCAAAGTGGACTAATTTAGAAATAGTTTATTTCCCTTATGCCCTATGTTATATTTACCCCTTTAACCCTAAATAACTCTAATCTAGAATTTAATTTAAGGTTAAACATTTTATGAACCTAATCTTTGAACATCTTTTTTACCTAAGTGTACCATTTAGGATGTTTCTTTCTTGATTTGTCCTAATATTTATGTTATCTCTCTAATCATAAATGATATTAATTACTTTAATGACTATGATTATGAAACTCTCTAACTTTTTATTAAGGAATGGGTGAAAATTGATTACTCTTATATTCTTCTAAGTGCTAAACCCTCAAACATCAAATATTTGAATGGTGGTAGCTATCATCCCTCTAATCAGGTTCATACTCTCACCATTTCAAGAGATGATTTGATCCATCTACCCATATTTCCTACACCACCATTATATGATTTCGGCCTTCAATATTTTTTAAAATATGGATATCAAGGCCAATGATTGGGAAAACATGAGTAAGGTATTAACCACTATGAATCTCTTTAAAATAATACAAATCAACAAGGCTTGGGATTTTCAAAAAATCCATGAGTCACCAACAAGGCAAGTCATTTACTTAAGCCCTTCATGCACATCTTAACACAAAAATTATTACATATGACCAAGATGATCCTTCATATGATCATCAAAAGTTATGATAAATACATAAGGAAATTATGACTCATTTATAAACTTATTATAAAGTAAATTAACCAAATTCTTCCAATGGTCTAATATATTCAAATGATATACCAAAAGTACCAAAATTCAAATATCCAAACCACTACTAACATATCCTAAATTTATTGATCATGAACTTGCACTTGTTATCCATGAGGATGATGATACTCATATGCCTCAATTAAAAAAATATGGTGGGTTGGAGCCAATGATAACATTGATGAAAAACACCACTGTTCTAATGGAGTATCTTATTTTTATGATGACCACTATTAGGGATCTTCAAAAATAGGTTTATATACTTAAAATTCAAATGGTTTTCCATAATACTAATGTAAATTTGACTTCATTTAAAAATCAAACTCTTGCATAATGTATATTTGAATATCTTTACCCATAATATTTTGAAAAACTAGATTCACCTCTCTTTTTGAGTCATAAGGACCCATTTAACCATTTCCTAAGGTAAATATATGGATTGGATGAAGAATTGATCAGGGTATTTCTCTATAAATTTGATGACTTCTTGAAAGGGAAAGAATTTTCAATACAATAGAAAGAATATTGAAGAATTACTTTAAGTTTCTCTACATTCTCTTCTCTTGTTTCTTTGCACCTAACTTGTGTTTTTGAACTCTTCTTCCTCTTGTAAATTTGTACCATAATTCTGTAAATTTTTATAAATGAGAAAAATATGACAAACTATTGTTAAAAATATTCCACATGAGCATTTCTGATGAGGCTCATTATTATTCGATAAATTACCAAAAGTTTCCTTAACCAATTTTACATAATTACAAGATGCATTCTTGTGGGCATGAAAATTTTCAGGAGAGTAAATCGATGAGTTCATGTCAACAACATGGGGGAAAAAGTCCCTCTCTTATTATCAAGTAGATATACCTTTATTAAAATCCAAAATAGAAAAGCAAGAAATATTTACAAATGAATGTAAAACATGGAGAAGTAATTTTAACCTAAAATTATGAAAAGGAGTATCTTAGAAAGGAATATATAGAGAGGGAGAGAGAGAAGGGTGAAGTTTTGATCGATAAACTCACCAAGTTAGAAACCAAGAATAGATGAAAGTGTTGAGAAAAAAAATGACTTTCGAAAGAGAAAAATCTCTCTCATTCAATGGGTTGAAAAGACATAATCATATCCTTAGAGATATGAAACAAAAACTAATAACCTTTTATATTTTATAATAGAAACCACTAAGAAATTGTTTCTATTCCCACTGAGATTTTCACATGTGTTGGAAATGTAAATTACAACTCTAGATAGGAACTTTGTCATCCAATCTCCTATTCTAAAAAATTTGAAATATATAATAATGGCAATTAAAATCAGAAATGTTGAATTAAGAAAAAGACATAATTCAAAAGATATCACTAATGAAAAGTTAAGAAACACCTCTTTTTATTGATTATAAAGAGTAGAATTAATCTCCTTTTACAATGCTTTACCAAAAATTATATCTATTTTGAACCCTTATTATGAAGCCCTAACTTGTATTTATAGGCTAAAATGGGAGATTATGATGCAAAACCACCTATTTTTCCTTTTTACAAAATTGCTAAAATACCAATGAGAAATTACAACTTGAAATGTTACAAAAAAAATTAAGCATTTAGCACCATTTGAGAAAATAATTGGGGTTTTTGCACTGCTTGCAAAAGTACATTATCAACTTGCACAACTTGAAAAAAAGTTATCAAAATTATAAAGAAAATTTACAGAATTATGGTACAAATTTACAAGAGGAAGAAGAGTTCAAAAACACAAGTTAGGTGCAAAGAAACAAGAGAAGAGAATCTAGAGAAACTTAAAGTAATTCTTCAATATTCTTTCTATTGTATTGAAAATTCTTTCCCTTTCAAGAAGTCATCAAATTTATAGAGAAATACCCTGATCAATTCTTCATCCAATCCATATATTTACCTTAGGCAATGCCTACTGAGTATTTTAACTCTTTCATTTACTAAAGCTTGCCTCAGAGACTGTTCATTTTCATATCCAAATTATCCACATTCACTTGGCATTTGGACATCTGATGAAGTTATTCATAACCAAATGCAGATGTAGGATTGACAATGTCATAAATTCACTCTTTAAATTCTCAAATTATGGTCTCAATTGAAATCAAACTTTTCTCTTGATCCTTGTCACTGAAAAATTGACAATCCAACTTCTTGACTTTAGTGTCAATTTCCATCATTATGTCACTTCCAAGTGACCTTGCATTAATGAATTTTTGAATAGAATCTTAAAGGTACTGATTATAAATTTAGTGGCCCAAAGAAATTCAATTTGATAGATGATTTCATCCTTATTGATTACTCATTTTTCAACATGATCAATAGAAGGAAATTTAGAGAATTTGAGCAACCCAGGATTTAGTTCCTCCAAATTTTGCTTCTCTTGAGCATATGCATTTTCCTTTGTTGTTAGTTGTTCACATTGTAATTGAATTTCATAGAATATCATCATTATGGTGAAAATTGATAAGACCCCTTGGTCAATAACTTTTCCAATAAAGTCTTTAATTGCATTACCCATTTGGCCTATCTTTCTCACATTTTCTAATGTCTCAGCATGAAGATTCGATGAAATGATAGCTGATTGAATTAGCCCAATCAGTCTATGTATTATTGATTTCAATTATTCCACCTTCTCTTTTAGTTCATCTTTCATTGCCTTGTCTTTGTCCATTATTTTAAATATGGTGCCAATAACTAATTGAACATCTCATTTTACCCCGTGTCTAGCTTATTTTCCCAAATTAACCCTAGATACCTGATAGTCTTCAACCTTGATTTTTTACTTATCCATTTCAAACACAAGAATGTCCACTTATACATATTTTTATCCCTCTTCATATGTCATCATTCACAAAACTATTCTCACTTGTTTTGGCCTCTTTGAGAAAGGAAATATAAAGGTTCCAAAATCTATCTCTTGAGGTTCAACAATTTTTCTCATTCTCTTCACTACTGTAGACAACCAATATGAAGTTATCATGCTTGAGGAAGGTAATGGGATAGAAATTAAAATAGGTGAAATAATCCTTGATAAATTTGAATAAGGTGTTTTCTCAATTAGGGTACCTTGAAAAGATGTTTCAATTTTCTCTTGTGTATTGATTATATCAAAAGGAATTCTTAGAGGAGCAATGGGCAACTTAGGATTCAAGGAAGAAGATGATGAGATATGATTAACCTCTTGAAATGGGAAGGTAGTTGACATAGGGAACATTATATCTTCTAAAGCTAGGAATTATTGAGTTTTATTCTCTACCAATTCTTGATAAAATGGAAAACTATCAACTAGAACCTCTTGAGGAACTTAAATTTTAGGAGAAGAAGAAACATTTTCATCTAACCTTTTTATTTTCAGCTTGATAGTCTTCCTTAGTTAATTGTCTTGTTGAGTATCTTCAGATTCATGTACTTCTTCTATCATTTGGGGTTTTCCACTAGGTCCTACATCATCTATCTTTTTAGATCATCCTATTGCTTATAAAAGCTACAAAATGTTGGAAATATTGTCATTGATGTCAAAGGTTTAGCATTATTGGTGATAAAGGTCCCATTGCATTTAATGTTGTTTGTAATAAATTTATCTTGGCTAATATGAGTTAATATTTATTTAATATTAACGAATATATTTTTGGTTGCATATGAGATAAAAGAAGGGCCCATGGAGAAGTCAAAGAGCCACAGGGTAAAGACAAAAGAAGGATGGGACGCATTTTCCCATGAAGAGTCATCTTGGGGAATACCAAGAGTCACCAAGTGAAGACAAAAGAGTAAAGGCACAATTTCTCATGAAGGGACACTTTGAGTAATATGAAGAGTCACCAAAGATAAGGACAAAAGTGGGAAGGACATTTTTGGTCATGAAGGGTCACCACATGACTTTTTAAATGCTTGAAGATGAAGGGTCATCCAAGATTGGTGCCATTTTCCATGAGGATTGAAAGGTCACAAAGGGGGAAGGCCAAAGGTCATTTGGAAAGTTATAAATAAAGGTTTGAGTAGCCATTTGTAACATGGAAGTGAGAGGTTGATTTGATATTGTAATATCTATCTTAGAAGATCAATTATGAGAGATGATTTGTATTTATTATATCTAGCTTAGAAGAGCAAAAGTGAGAGAGAGGAAGGAGATGTTGTATCGATCTATCATTTGTTGAGATAGAAACATTGAGAGATAGGTGTGTGGTATACACAAAAGGGTTGGTGCTCATGTGGGTTGGTGCTCACGAATTATTGTTGGGTTGGTGCTCGACAAAAGGGTTGGTGCTCGTATGGGTTGGTGCTCATGAATTATTTCTAGGTTAGTACTCGGCAAAGGGGTTGGTGCTCATGAATAGGTGCTGGGTTGGTGCTCGATAAAGGGGTTTGAAGCTCATGTGGGTTGGTGCTCATGAATTATATCTAAGGTTTGTACTTGGCAAAGGGATATGGTGCTTTTATGGGTTTGTTCTCATGAATATATTTGAGATTGATTCTCTGTGGTTTTTCCCACATTGGGTTTCCACGTTATATCTGGTCTCTCTCTCTCTCTCTCTCTCTCTCTCTCTCTCTCTCTCTCTCTCTCTCTCTCTCTCTCTCTCTCTCTCTCTCTCCTCTCTCTCTCTCTCTCTCTCTCTTGTGTGATATTTATTGTTTGAGTTTTATTGCATATCTTGAATGTTTGATTAAGTGGAATTTGATAAAGGAAAAGTTTTATAAGATATATAATATACTGATTAACCCCCCTCTCAGTATATTCCATGCTTAACAATTGGTATCAGAGCAAATTCCTTCAGAAAGGGTTTAACAGCTTGAAGGTAGATCAAAGAAAAGCATAAGATGGCCAAACAACTAAAGAAGGAGAATCAAGAATTGAAATCTATGGTTGAAGCTCTTAAGGAAAAGGTGTGTATCTTGGATTCTAAGATGGCTAAAGAAGTAAAATAAAATAAGATATTTATTCAGGATCTTAAGAATCAGTTAGAGGTTACAACTTCAATTTTAACATCAAAAGAAGAAGAATGTAATTAGTTGAAGGTTGAGTTAGGCTCTTTAAAGGATAATTTTGAGAAGCTTATAATCAAGGTTGAGAAAGATCATGAAATATTGGTTCAAGGAAAGAAGGATGTAGGTTTTGAAGGCAAATCAAAGAAGTCGATCAGGCAGCCCAATGCTTTTAAGTTTTCAAATTCTTTTCATGGCTGTTGTTTTGTTTGTCATCATGTTGGTCATAAGGCAAGAGATTGTATGAGGAGAAGCAATCAGTCAAAGGGAGATCTCAGTCACATTCAAGAAAAAGGTATGAGAAATATTCTTTGATTTTGTTGTCATGAGGTTGGCCATATTGCTAGATTATGCCAAAATAAAGTAAAGAGATATTCAAAGTATGTCAAAGGTTACAGAGCCCCTAAAAGATATGAGAAGAGTCAAATTAAGGTTTGGAGACCTAAAATAGTAAAGTTTGATCAGGTTGAGTTTAAAAGTGAAAATGAATTACTTGCTATAGTAGATAAAGAATCAGATAGGAAGGATTGTGCAGAATCTCTTGTTACATTTGAGCATGAGCTTTGTCAAGATAAGATAGTTGCAAAAGTTGAGAAAAAGAAAAACATCATAAATGATAAGGTTAGTAAGTCAAAAAGGTTATACATGATTAAATGGATTCTAAAATAAAAACACAAGAAGATCAAAGAAGAAACAGAGGAGATGTGGGAATCTCCTGAGATTTATTTGTAGAACCCTATTGTGTGGGGTGTTTCTTCTAGGCTTCAAGAAGACACTTTTAAAATTTGAAGCATGGTGGATGCTATTGGGTCTTGGTTGTGTTGCATGATAAGAAGTTTTTCAAATGATTATGGTCATAAGAAATTAGAATGTTGAAAAATAGCTAACAGTTTTAGAAAGAAGGAAAAGAATACTCATGCAGATTCAATCAAGAAGGATCAAAGTTTCAAAGCTCCATTCATCAGGAAGAAGGTTCAATCATGTTCATGGCAGAAGAAACAACCTAAAGATTCTATGTTGGTGCAAATAACTTTGCATGTAAGAGATAAAGATTAGCCATGGTTCATTGATAGCAGATGTTCAAGGCATATGACAGGAGATAAGAGTAAAGAAGATCAATGGTGGCACAGTGAGATTCAGAGATAAAACCACTACCAGGATAGCTGAAAAAGGTACTTTATTTTTGGATAATGGTAGAACCAAGACTAAGAATGTTTTATAAGCATAATATATTGAGTGTAAGGCAAATATGTGATCAAGGATACACCTTAAAGTTTCATATAGAAGAAAATATTCAAATGAGTTGTTTGCAGATGCTCAAAGGACACAGAACAATGTATATGTTTTGTCAGATATCTTCTCAAAGGCACGATCAAAGGATACATTCAAAGATCAGTGAGAGGAGTTGGGAGTAATTTCTATTACTTCCTACCATTGATGTTCAGCATCAAGTGAGGGGGAGCTAAGTGTTAGCTCCATGTAGGCCCTTTGCCATTGATGTCAAAGGAGGAGAATAATAGGTATAGGTACAGGTGCAAAAAATAGGTACAGGGAATAGGTACAAGTTACTATAGTAAGGGGGAGTTATTATAAATTTTTAGATGATGGTATGTGTAGGTGATAGGATGTGGTAGTTTCAGGATTGAGGTTACCATCAATGACAAAGGGGGAGATTTTTGGAAATATTGTCATTGATGTCAAAGGTTTAGCATTATTGGTGATAAAGGCCCCATTGCATTTAATGTTTTTTGTAATAAATTTATCTTGGCTAATATGAGTTAATATTTATTTAATATTAACGAATATATTTTTGGTTGCATATGAGATAAAATAAGGGCCCATGGAGAAGTCGAAGAGCCACAGGGTAAAGACAAAAGAAGGATGGGATGCATTTTCCCATGAAGAGTCATCTTGGGGAATACCAAGAGTCACCAAGTGAAGACAAAAGAGTAAAGGTGCAATTTCTCATGAAGGGACACTTTGAGGAATACGAAGAGTCACCAAAGATAAGGATAAAAGTGGGAAGGATGTTTTTGGTCATGAAGGGTCACCATATGACTTTTCAAATGGTTGAAGATGAAGGGTCATCCAAGATTGGTGCCATTTTCCATGAGGATTGAAAGGTCACAAAGGGGGAAGGGCAAAGGTCATTTGGAAAGCTATAAATAAAGGTTTGAGTAGCCATTTGTAACATGGAAGTGAGAGGTTGATTTGATATTGTAATATCTAGCTTAGAAGAGCAATTGTGAGAGATGATTTGTATTTGTTATATCTAGCTTAGAAGAGCAAAAGTGAGAGAGAGGAAGGAGATGTTGTATTGATCTATCATTTGTTGAGATAGAAACATTGAGAGATAGGTGTGTGGTATACACAAAGGGGTTGGTGCTCATGAATTATTGTTGGGTTGGTACTCGGCAAAGGGGTTAGTGCTTGGCAAAGGGGTTAGTGCTCCTGTGGGTTAGTTCTCACAAATAGGTGTTGGGTTGGTGCTAGACAAAGGGGTTTGAAGCTCTTGTATGTTGGTGCTCATGAATTGTAGCTGAGGTTTGTACTTGGTAAAGGGGTATGCTGATCCTATGGATTTGTTCTCACAAATATATTTGAGATTGATTCTCCATGGTTTTTCCCACATTGGGTTTGTATGTTATATCTGGTGTCTCTCTCTCTTGTGTGATGTTTATTGTTTGAGTTTTATTGCATATCTTGAATGTTTGATTAAATGGAATTTGATAAAGGGAAAATTTTATAAGATATATAATATAATGATTCACCCCCCCTCTCAGTATATTCCATGCTTAACAATTGGTATCAAAGCAAATTCCTTCAGAAAGGGTTTAACAGATTGAAGGTAGATCAAAGAAAAGCATAAGATGGCCAAACAACTCAAGAAGGAGAATCAAGAATTGAAATCTATGGTTGAAGCTCTTAAGGAAAAGGTGTGTATCTTGGATTCTAAGTTGGCTAAAGAAGTAAAATAAAATAAGATATTTATTCAGGATCTTAAGAATCAGTTAGAGGTTGCAACTTCAATTTTAACATCAAAAGAAGAATAATGTAATCAGTTGAAGGTTGAGTTAGGATCTTTAAAGGATAATTATGAGAAGCTTATAATCAAGGTTGAGAAAGATCATGAAATATTGGTTCAAGTAAAGAAGGATGTAGGTTTTGAAGGCAAATCAAAGAAGTCGATCAGGCAGCCCAATGCTTTTAAGTTTTCAAATTCTTTTCATGGCCGTTGTTTTGTTTGTCATCATGTTGGTCATAAGGCAAGAGATTATATGAGGAGAAGCAATCAGTCAAAGGGAGATCTCAGTCACATTCAAAAAAAAGGTATGAGAAATCTTGTTTGTTTTTGTTGTCATGAGGTTGGCCATATTGCTAGATTATGCCAAAATAAAGTAAAGAGATATTCAAAGTATGTCAAAGGTTACAGAGCCCCTAAAAGATATGAGAAGAGTCAAATTAAGGTTTGGAGACCTAAAATAGTAAAGGTTGATTAGGTTGAGTTTAAAAGTGAAAATGAATTACTTGTTATAGTAGATAAAGAATCAGATAGGAAGGATTGTGCAGAATCTCTTGTTACATTTGAGCATGAGCTTTGTCAAGATAAGATAGTTACAAAAGTTGAGAAAAAAAAAACATCATAAATGATAAGGTTAGTAAGTTAAAAAGGTTATACATGCTTAAATGGATTCTAAAAGAAAAACACAAGAAGATCAAATAAGAAACAGAGGAGATGTGGGAATCTCCTGATATTTATTTCTAGAACCCTATTGTGTGGGGTGTCTCTTCTAGGCTTCAAGGAGACACGTTTAAAAATTGAAGCATATTGGATGCTATTGGGTCTTGGTTATGTTGCATGACAAGAAGTGTTTCAAATGATTATGGTCATAAGAAATTAGAATGTTGAAAAAGAGCTAACAGTTTTAGAAAGAAGGAAAAGAATACTCATGCAGATTCAATCAAGAAAGATCAAAGTTTCAAAGCTCCATTCATCAGGAAGAAGGTTCAGTCATGTTCATGGTAGAAGAAACAACCTAAAGATTCTATGTTGGTACAAACAACTTTGCATGTAAGAGATAAATATTAGCCATGGTTTGTTGATAGTGGATGTTTGAGGCATATGACAAGAGATAAGAGTAAAGAAGATCAATGGTGGCACAGTGAGATTCAGAGATAAAACCACTACCAGGATAGCTGAAAAAGGTAATTTATTTTTGGATAATGGTATAACCAAGACTAAGAATGTTTTATAAGCATAATCTATTGAGTGTAAGGCAAATATGTGATCAAGGATACACCTTAAAGTTTCATATAAAGAAAAAGATTCAAATGAGTTGTTTGTAGATGTTCAAAGGACAGGGAACAATGTATATGTTTTGTCAGATATATTCTCAAAGGCACGATCAAATGATACATTCAAAGATCGGTGAGAGGAGTTGGGAGTAATTTCCATTACTTCCTACCATTGATGTTCAGCATCAAGTGAGGGGGAGCTAAGTGTTAGCTCCAGGTAGGCCCTTTGCCATTGATGTCAAAGGAGGAGAATAATAGGTATAGGTACAGGTGCAAAAAATAGGTACAGGGAATAGGTACAAGTTACTATAGTAACAGGGAGTTACTGTATATTTTCAAATGATGGTATGTGAAGGTGATAGGATGTGGCAGTTTCAGGAATGACGTTGCCATCAATGACAAACGGGGAGATTATTGGAAATATTGTCATTGATGTCAAAGGTTTAGCATTATTGGTGATAAAGGCCCCATTGCATTTAACGTTGTTTGTAATAAATTTATCTTGGCTAATATGAGTTAATATTTATTTAATATTAATGAATATATTTTTGGTTTCATATGAGATAAAACAAGGGCCCATGGAGAAGTTAAAGAGCCATGGGGTAAAGACAAAAGAAGGATGGGATGCATTTTCCCATGAAGAGTCATCTTGGGGAATACCAAGAGTCACCAAGTGAAGACAAAAGAGTAAAGGCACAATTTCTCATGAAGGGACACTTTGAGGAATACATAGAGTCACCAAAGATAAGGACAAAAGTGGGAAGGACGTTTTTGGTCATGAAGGGTCACCACATGACTTTTAAAATGCTTGAAGATGAAGGGTCATCCAAGATTGGCACCATTTTCCATGAGGATTGAAAGGTCACAAAGGGGGAAGGCCAAAGGTCATTTGGAAAGCTATAAATAAAGGCTTGAGTAGCCATTTGTAACATGGAAGTCAGAGGTTGATTTGATATTGTAATATCTAGCTTAGAAGAGCAATTGTGAGAGATAATTTGTATTTTTATATCTAGCTTAGAAGAGCAAAAGTGAGAGAGAGGAAGGAGATGTTGTATTGATCTATCATTTGTTGAGATAGAAACATTGAGAGATAGGTGTGTGGTATACACAAAGGGGTTGGTGCTCATGAATTATTACTGGGTTGGTGCTCGGCAAAGGGGTTAGTGCTCTTATGGGTTGGTGCTCACAAATTATTGATGGGTTAGTGCTCGGCAAAGGGGTTAGTGCTCCTGTGGGTTAGTTCTCACGAATAGGTGTTGGGTTGGTGCTTGACAAAGGGGTTTGAAGCTCCTGTGTGTTGGTGCTCATGAATTTTAGCTGAGATTTGTACTTGGTAAAGGGGTATGCTGATCCTATGGGTTTGTTCTCACAAATATATTTGAGATTGATTCTCCATGGTTTTTCCCACATTGGGTTTGTATGTTATATCTGGTGTGTCTCTCTCTTGTGTGATGTTTATTGTTTGAGTTTTATTGCATATCTTGAATGTTTGATTAAGTGGAATTTGATAAAGGGAAAGTTTTATAAGATATATAATATAATGATTCACCCCCCCTCTCAGTATATTCCATGCTTAACAATTGGTATCAGAGCAAATTCCTTCAGAAAGGGTTTAACAGCTTGAAGGTAGATCAAAGAAAAGCATAAGATGGCCAAACAGCTCAAGAAGGAGAATCAAGAATTGAAATCTATGGTTGAAGCTCTTAAGGAAAAGGTGTGTATCTTGGATTCTAAGTTGGCTAAAGAAGTAAAATAAAATAAGATATTTATTCAGGATCTTAAGAATCAGTTAGAGGTTGCAACTTCAATTTTAACATCAAAAGAAGAAGAATGTAATTAGTTGAAGGTTGAGTTAGGCTCTTTAAAGGATAATTATGAGAAGCTTATAATCAAGGTTGAGAAAGATCATGAAATATTGGTTCAAGGAAAGAAGGATGTAGGTTTTGAAGGCAAATCAAAGAAGTCAATCAGGCAGCCCAATGCTTTTAAGTTTTCAAATTCTTTTCATGGCCATTGTTTTGTTTTTCATGATGTTGGTCATAAGGCAAGAGATTGTATGAGGAGAAGCAATCAGTTAAAGGGAGATCTTATTCACATTCAAGAAAAAGGTATGAGAAATATTGTTTGCTTTTGTTGTCATGAGGTTGGCCATATTGCTAGATTATGCCAAAATAAAGTAAAGAGATATTCAAAGTATGTCAAATGTTACAGAGCCCCTAAAAGATATGAGAAGAGTCAAATTAAGGTTTGGAGACCTAAAATAGTAAAGGTTGATCAGGTTGAGTTTAAAAGTGAAAATGAATTACTTGTTATAGTAGATAAAGAATCAGATAGGAAGGATTGTGCAGAATCTCTTGTTACATTTGAGCATGAGCTTTGTCAAGATAAGATAGTTGCAAAAGTTGAGAAAAAGAAAAACATCATAAATGATAAGGTTAGTAAGTCAAAAAGGTTATACATGCTTAAATGGATTCTAAAATAAAAACACAAGAATATCAAAGAAGAAACAGAGGAGATGTGGGAATCTCAAGAGATTTATTTCTAGAACCCTATTGTGTGGGGTGTCTCTTCTAGGCTTCAAGGAGACACTTTTAAAAATTGAAGCATGGTGGATGCTATTGGGTCTTGGTTATGTTGCATGACAAGAAGTGTTTCAAATGATTATGGTCATAAGAAATTATAATGTTGAAAGAGAGCTAATAGTTTTAGAAAGAAGGAAAAGAATACTCATGCAGATTCAATCAAGAAGGATCAAAGTTTTAAAGCTCCATTCATTAGGAAGAAGGTTCAGTCGTGTTCATGGTAGAAGAAACAACCTAAAGATTTTATTTTGGTGCAAACAACTTTGCATGTAAGAGATAAATATTAGCCATGGTTTGTTGATAGTGGATGTTTGAGGCATATGACAAGAGATAAGAGTAAAGAAGATCAATGGTGGCACAGTGAGATTCAGAGATAAAACCACTACCAGGATAGCTGAAAAAGGTACTTTATTTTTGGATAATGGTAGAACCAAGACTAAGAATGTTTTATAAGCATAATCTATTGAGTGTAAGGCAAATATGTGATCAAGGATACACCTTAAAGTTTCATATAGAAAAAAAATTCAAATGAGTTGTTTTTAGATGCTCAAAGGACAGGTAACAATGTATATGTTTTGTTAGATATCTTCTCAAAGGCATGATCAAAGGATACATTCAAAGATCAGTGAGAGGAGTTGGGAGTAATTTCTATTACTTTTTGCCATTGATATTCATCATCAAGTGAGGGGGAGCTAAGTGTTAGCTCCAGGTAGGCCCTTTGCCATTGATGTCAAAGGAGGAGAATGATAGGTATAGGTACAGGTGCAAAAAATAGGTACAGGGAATAGGTACAAGTTACTATAGTAAGGGGGAGTTACTGTATATTTTTAGATGATGGTATGTGTAGGTGATAGGATGTGGCAGTTTTAGGATTGAGGTTGCCATCAATGACAAAGGGGGAGATTGTTGGAAATATTGTCATTGATGTCAAAGTTTTAGCATTATTGGTGATAAAGGCCCTATTGCATTTAATGTTGTTTGTAATAAATTTATCTTGGATAATATGAGTTAATATTTATTTAATATTAATGAACATATTTTTGTTTGCATATGAGATAAAAGAAGGGCCCATGGAGAAGTCGAAGAGCCACGGGGTAAAGACAAAAGAAGGATGGGATGCATTTTCCCATGAAGAGTCATCTTGGGGAATACCAAGAGTCACCAAGTGAAGACAAAAGAGTAAAGGCACAATTTCTCATGAAGGGACACTTTGAGGAATACGAAGAGTCACCAAAGATAAGGACAAAAGTGGGAAGGACGTTTTTGGTCATGAAGGGTCACCACATGACTTTTAAAATGCTTGAAGATGAAGGGTCATCCAAGATTGGTGCCATTTTCCATGAGGATTGAAAGGTCACAAAGGGAGAAGGCTAAAGGTCATTTGGAAAGCTATAAATAAAGGTTTGAGTAGCCATTTGTAACATGGAAGTGAGATGTTGATTTGATATTGTAATATCTAGCTTAGAAGGGCAATTGTGAGAGATGATTTGTATTTGTTATATCTAGCTTAGAAGAGCAAAAGTGAGAGAGAGGAAGGAGATGTTTTATTGATCTATCATTTGTTGAGATAGAAACATTGAAAGATAGGTGTGTGGTATACACAAAGGGGTTGGTGCTCTTGTGGGTTGGTGCTAATGAATTATTGTTGGGTTGGTGCTCAGCAAAGGGGTTAGTGCTCTTGTTGGTTAGTGCTCACAAATTATTGATGGGTTAGTGATCGGCAAAGGGCTTAGTGCTCCTATGGGTTAGTTCTCATGAATAAGTGTTGGGTTGGTACTCGACAAAGGGATTTGAAGCTCCTGTGTGTTGGTGCTCACGAATTGTAGTTGAAGTTTGTACTTGGCAAAGGGGTATGGTGATCCTATGGGTTTGTTCTCACAAATATATTTGAGATTGATTCTCCGTGGTTTTTCCCACATTGGGTTTGTATGTTATATATGGTGTCTCTCTCTCTTGTGTGATGTTTATTGTTTGAGTTTTATTGCATATCTTGAATGTTTGATTATGTGGAATTTAATAAAGGAAAAGTTTTATAAGATATATAATATAATGATTCACCCCCCCTCTAAGTATATTCCGTGCTTAACACAAAATACAGATGCAAGATTGAAAATGTTCTAAATTCACTCTTTGAACTCTCAAATTATGGTCTCAATTGAAATCAAACTTTCCTCTTTCTCCTTGTCATTGAAAAATTGATAATCCAAATTCTTGACTTTAGTGTTGATTTCCATCATTATGTCACTTCGAAGTGACCTTGCATTAATGAATTTTTGAATAGACTCTTAAAGGTACTGATTATAAATTTAGTGGCCCAAATAAATTCAATTTGATAGATAATTTCATCCTTATTGATTACTCATTTTTCAACATGATCAATAGAAGGAAATTTAGAGAATTTGAGCAACCCAGGATTCAGTTCCTCCAAATTTTGCTTCTCTTGAGCATATGCATTTTCCTTTATTGTTAGTTGTTCATATTGTGATTGAAGTTCATATAATATCATAATTATGGTGCAAATTGATGAGGCCCCTTGGTTAATAACTTTTCTAATAAATTCTTTCACTTCATTACCCATTTGGCCTACCTTTCTCACTTTTTCTAATGTCTCAGCATGAAGACTTGATGAAATGAGAGCTAATTGAATTAGCCCAATCAGTCTATGTATTATTGAGTTCAATTATTCCACCTTCTCTTTTAGTTCATCTTTCATTACCTTGTCTTTATCTATTATTTTAAATATGGTACCAATAACCAATTGAACATCTCCTTTTACCCCTTGTCTAGTTTATTTTCCCAAATGAACCCTAGATACTTGATAGTCTTTAACCTTGATTTTTTACTTATCCATTTCAACCACAAGAATGTCCACTTCTACATATTTTTATCCCTATTCATCTATCATCATTCATAAAACTATCCTCACTTGTTTTTCCCTCTTTGAGAAAGGAACTATAAAGGTTCCAAAATCTATCTCTTCAGGTTCAACAATTTTTCTCATTCTCTTCACTACTATAGACAACCAATATGAAGTTATCATGCTTGAGGAAGGTAATGGAATATAAGTTGAAATAGGTGAAACAATCCTTGATAAAGTTGAATAAGGTGTTTTCTCAATTAGGGTACCTTGAAAAGATGTTTCAATTTGCTCTTGTGTATTGATTATATCAAAAGGAATTCTTAGAGGAGCAATGGGCAACTTAGGATTTGAGGAAGAAGATGAAAAGATATGAGTAACCTCTTGAAATGGGAATGTAGATGACATAGGGAACATTATATCATCTGAATCTAAGAATTATTGATTTTTATTCTCTACCAATTCTTGATAAAATTGAAAACTATCAACTAGAACCTCTTGAGGAACTTAAATTTTAGGAGAAGAAGAAACATTTTCATCTAACCTTTTTATTTTTAGCTTGATAGTCTTCCTTAGTTAATTGTCTTGTTGAATAGCTTTAGATTCATGTACTTCTTCTATCATTTGGGGTTTTCCACTAGGGCCTACATCATCTATCTTTTTGGATCATCTTATTGCTTATAGAAGCTACCAAATCTGTCTTCCTAAGAAGGTATAGGGAAATCAACATTTGTAACATCAACTCCTTTGTCTTTTAACTACCTAAGAGTTGTGTAAATACAACTCTTGTTCTACTTCTGAGATATGTAAATTGCCTTTTGTCCCAATTTACTATGGTCAATGACATTATTACAATTCCTTATTTTTCAAAGATGGGGTCTAATATGGCCTCATCATCCACTAACTATTTTGGTACTTTTATTATGCCAAATTTGACTATTTGTCTCATGGTAAACTGTGAATAGTCTTTTACTCTCACTAATTTATGTTCATCATAATCCATCCAATAGTCTTCAAAATGTGGAACATACTAAAATAAATATCCAATATTGTGTTCAATTAGGCCCTTATTATCAAATGAAAACCTAATTTCAAATGTCTTGAGGTTATAGCGACACATGTATTGCTTGACTGTCTTGGCCTTCACTAATGAATGAAAAGTATACATGTTTATTGATATTGAAAATTTTATCCCTATTTTATATCATCTTGCTAGGAACTATGTATTTCAATAAATTGTCTCACAATTTCCATCAATGCCCATTTGTCATATAGAATTTTTATGTGACTGCTCCTAATTGATATATTGCTTGTTTATAAGTATGATCAAAATGAATATGTACATCCATGTATTAAATTTTTTTGACATTTGATTTTCCATTATCCTATGCAATAATGTGATCATGTCACTTATCTCATCTTTGAAATTTGATCTTGCAAGATTTTTCGGAAGCTAAATGGATGAATGTTTCAGCTTAGTCAATTAGGTTTTGTTGACTTGTTTAGAACATGCCATACTATTATCATCCTAAAAGCTTTAGGAGTACTTAGGGGTTACATGTACAAAGGATTCATGATCTGGAAGGTGAAAAATGCTGCCAATTTGCTCAAGAGCAAAACTCACTACCAACTCCCCCTAAGGATCTCTTACCTCCCTAGTTATAATTATTTACCATAATGAAAACTAATTTAAGAGACTATAATGACATTGGGAACCTTGTCTCCTATGCCAATCCACTATCATAAATACTTTGAGCAAAACCCATCTTATGCATTGTGTTTATTCTTTCCCAAAACTCATCTATGATGTGGCCTAGATCAGTGTTAGCGATATTTCTAATGTTGGACTCTAGTGATGAAGGAAGACACCTTAAAATTGATACTTCATGATTTATTTTACTTTACTTAGAATTTCCTTTTATGGAGTAGGAGATGAAGACATCAATTTGATAATAAAATTTACAAATTTGAAAATATGTGAAAAAGTTTCTTATTTACAAAAAGTGATGAAAATGCAAATTGAAGTAAGTAGTCACAAGTTGATCATGTAAATTACTCCAACATATTTTTAACACTCCTCATATGAATTTCAATTTCCCCTTGACTAAATTATCTATATGCAAATGAACCTATAGAACATTCCTCTATGTATCTTATTACAAACTTTTATGGCCAATGGAAATGAATTTAAGAAATTATAAAAATAATTTCTTTTTCAAATTTTAAACTATTTCCCTATTCCTTGTGATTTTTTAAATTTATGTAATTTTAAATTCCCACATTTTTAAAAAAATCAATGCTTAGTGTTTTATACAGGAATATCATGACCATGCAATGAACCAAAATGATTAAAATTTCATCACCTTTAATTTTATTCCTAATTTTTACCAGTTTAGTGAAAATATTTTTTTACTAGAAAACCCTATCAACATTTTCAATGTCCTCCTCAAAGCCAAAACGTACCAATATAAAAACATAAAAATTGAAGATTTTCAAAATTTACAAAATATCAAATATCTATGTCAACTCACGCTCTTTCATTTTCCCCCTTTTTTAAATTTTATGCCCAACTTTTTTATTTATTTTTTGTTACCCTCCCACATAGGCGTACGACCTGTCATACAATAGTCATATGATTTGGTATGGGAGGAGATAATAAAAATATTTAAAATTATTTTGCTTAAAATTTCTCAATAGTGGACCATACAACTTGGAAATAGATAAGGAAAATTAAAAATTTTAACAAAAATCTGACTTGACTATTGGTCATACAGCCAGTCAGTGCCCTTGTACAGAAAAATTTAAAAAATACCCGAATGAACTTATGATGCAGGTCATATAGCTTGCATAGCTAGGGGAAAATCAAAAATATTTTTAATTTTGTCATTTAGGAATTGTATGGCCTGTATAGCATTGAGAAGAAAAGAAATGAATTCCTCAAACTTTTAAAAAAAAAATCCTACTTCTTTTGGGGGTTGTACATCTAACTTGGCACCTTGGTTGATTGAGGAAAAGAAATTTTTTGTTAAAAATGCACTACCTTTTACCTCAAATGTGTTCTTATTTTCTTTGGGCACTTCAGGAGGAAACTTATAAAATTAAAATGAAAATTGTATTTGCCTAAAATTTTCTTGTGTCGATGTAGCACCTAGCTCAGTCTTGGAAAATATTTTAAAAATATCTATGAACTTGCACAACTAAAAACATTTTCTTTTTCTTCAATTTTCTTCCCTTTTGTGAACTTGAAAGTTTTCTTCTCGGTATTCACTGGCTAAAACATGGATGGAAAATAATTTTTTTTAAATGTTTAAAATTATTAGAATGAAAATGCAAATTTAAAAGATAAATTTCAAGGAAATATAAATGTCTTTTAAAACTATCTAAATAAGCAATGGTATTTGCGTGATTAATGGAAAAAAAATTATGAGTTTGTATGTAGGCTTGAAAAATAAGCAACAATTTACAATGGCAATTTGCACGAAAAAATGCAGTTTTCAAAGTGGAAGTTTGCATTAACATGGCTTTTATAACTGTAACTTGCATTTCCATGATTAGGAGAAGCATGATTTTCATTTGCATGACTTGCAGAAATAGAATTTTGAGTTGCACAGAGAATGGAAGTTTATGTTTTTGTGATTAGCATGAAGTTTTGAAAAAATAATAATTTGCATGGAAAATGAAAACTTTTTGTAATTTTCAAAGAAACTGAAAACATTTTTGAAATTTGCACAGAATCTAAAAATATTTCACAATTTGCACAACTTATGAAAAAGTAATGCATGTTTGCATAATTCATGAAAAATAAAATGATTTTTGAAAATTATGGGGAATGCTAATGGATTTTTGCACAATAGGTTCAAAGTGTTTCTAAATAGTTCAGGAATAAAATCAAAATAGCCATAAATTTTTAATTAATCAATTTTTGATTAATTAATTAAATTTATTATTTTTTTCAATATTTTACATTTTGGAGCAAAATTCAAAAAAAATAGTTGTTTATTAAAAATTGATTTTTCCACTAATTTTTTCCATTTTCAAATTCTTTGACAAAATCTAGCTCAAACTAGGATTTCAAATTGCATGGAATGAAAATAACTTGAATTCTTTGGTTTTGTAGGATGGAATTTTATCTGTTAGGCAACAGAGTCTTCAATAGAAACTTTGATGGATTTGAAAAATCTTCAAATTTTTTATCTCTGAGAAAGGGATGGGTCCTCAAGCCGTCAAAAAGATTTCATGTGTCAAATATAGTGTATTTTAGGGTTAGGTACTTAGCCTAATAGGTGCTCTCACATATCCAAAAGGATAGTATATGTAAGGGCATTTTTATTTATGTATTTTTACACAAACTAAAATGCAAAGAGAGAAGTGTTTTTCTTACACTTGTCTATCTAGATTAAACCAAATGATAGCCAATTTTCCCATCTCAATCATATGAGAAATGAACATACACTATTGGGTTAGATCATCTATTCACTTGAAAATTTGCATGCCCTAATCCGACCAACTAATAGCTAGTTCACCCATTTTAATTATATGATAAATTAACATGTGTTTTTAGGTCAAATCATTTATTCACTTGAAGAGATCCATAAAAAAACATGTTAAATATATCACTCTTGAAAAACTTGTTATCACCCATGACATTCCTAGATGGAAAAAAATATACAGGCAAGAAGACCAAAGCATAGATAAGGAGGGGAAATAGATAGACTATTGCATTTATTGAAAAATAACACGCATGCTAAAAAAAAAATTAGGAAAGAAGCACATCCAAAATTGTATTCACATATGTACAAAATAGGGCCACCTAGTTCTTAAAATAAATAATGTTTCAAATATTTCCCACTAAAGGGTAGTGGTAGATGAGTTCCATCATGATACACCAGGTAAAAAGTGTTATAATTACAAAAGTACCTAATATTGAATGGCCCCATCCAAAGTGAATCAAATATTTTGTGACTCCCTTTTGGCTCTCTATGACTATCCCAAAGTAGCACCAGATCTTCTACTTGGAATTCTCTTTTCTTAACCTTTTTGTCAAAGATAACTTTGACACAGACCTAATGTTCTATGATCTTGTCAATCACTTGTATCTTTTTTTCTTCTAATTATTGTAGATAGAAGATTCTCTTATCTGATGAGATTTCAAAATATGGAATCTCAACTACTCTAAAAAATTGTAGGATAGGTAACTAAAGAGTTATGGGAATCATAACATCTATTCCATATAAAAATTGGAATGGAGACATACCAATAACCTTTTCCAAAGTTATAAAATTTGCCCAAAGATCATCATATACCTTTTTATGCTATTTTTTTAAAATTCTTATCTACTACCTTGTGCATGATTGTAAACATATTTTTGTTGCTTGATTTAGCCTAACAATTACCTTGTGGATGATATTTCAATGAATGAGATAGTGAAATTTTGTATCTGTATCAAAATGCAATCATTTTTAAAAAATAAAATCTAGTGGCATTATTTGTAATAATTTTTTGTTAGTTTACATATCATAACAAGATATTTTCCTTAATGAAGTTGTAAATGACTTCTGAATTTGTTTATTTTATAGGTATCACTTCTACCCACTTTGTCAAGTATTCCATTTTTATGAGAACATGAGTACAACCTATGCTCAAATGAGAGTTCAATATCCTAACAAAATCTAGTCCCTGTTATTGAAAAGGTTCTTCAACTATTACTATTCTAAGAGGAAGCATTGCTAACCAAGGTTTGCTTACAAACTACTAACATGCCTCACACTTTCTCACCCATTTGTATGAATATTTGAAAAGAGGTGACCAATAATAATGGGCTTTGAGAATTTTATATGTTGTTACCCTATCATAAAATCGCCCTCCACAAGCTTGATCATGAAAATCTTACAATATTTTTTTATATTATTCTTTGTCAACACACCTTAATAAAAATCCATCAATTATTTTCTTGAAAAGAGTGTCATTCCATATGATATACTTATTAGCCTATAGTTTGACCATTATACATTGTTTAGCATCCAAGTGTGAAGGACATTCTTTATACATTAGGTAGAAATCAATGTTAGAAAACCATTCATCAGTAGAATTGATAAACAATACCAAAGGAAGCTCTTGATTGTCATGTTCACCTAAAACTTTCAAAGAGTCTAATTGGATATCTCCTTGTTCTACCATGAGTTGGCATAATCCTTTTTCTTGAAATAGTTTTGTAGGTTTTATTTCTAGATCATATCCTTGCACTTTAGTTATCCAATTCCCTTATTTAGAACTAGGTTCTTGTTGAGTTAGAATAGATTTGACTAATGTACTTGGTACCATTACCATAAAATAAACATGCAATATGTAATACCTAAATTGATTGACTACTTTCATGACTGCATAAGTATTTTTTTCCTCAAGAGAATATTTCAACTTAAAATCTTTGAGATTACAACTCATGAAGGTAATTAGGGATTTGATACCTTCATTATTTTTATGAATCAATATTATTGAGAATGTATGCTCTGAAGTGTAGTAATAAATAATGAATTCTTTCTTAAAATTGGGACATACCAATGTCGATGAATGATAAATAGTAGTCTTTATATTTTAAAACACATCTTTACCTTCATTGTTCCACTTCAAATAAGGTTTTATTTTCATCGTATCTACAATATGTCTTGTGATATTAGTAAAATCAAGAATGAATCTTCTCAAAAAATTTACTTTCCTAAAGAAGGAATGTATTCCTAGTTTATTGGTATGTAAAGAAAGTTTTTAAATCACCTGAACCCTTTCTAGATCAATCTTTATTCCTTATTTAGAAACAATATAACCTAGGAGTTTACCTTTAGTCACTCCAAATATGGATTTATTAGGGTTGAGATAAATTCCATGTAAATGAAAATCTTCAAAGACTTTCTCTAAGTACTCGTAGTGATCTTCTCACTTTTTTGAGAAAATTATCAGGTCATCTAGATACACAACAATGATTTCATTCTTCAATTCTTTGAACTCCAAATCCATTGCCCTTTAAAAATTATTTCTTGCATTAATTAATCTAAATGGAATTATTCTGTATGCAAAATTTTTTCAAGGTGTTATGAAAATCATTTTATGTTGATCTTCCCTATTAATCTCAATTTAATTATATCCTGAGAAACCATTAGGCATCAAAAGTATTTCATCACCTATTACCATTTGGATAACTTGATCCATGACTAGAAGTGGATAATTATCTTTTAGGGATGCTTGGTAAAGGTTCCTAAAATCAACACATATTCTAATCTCACCATTCTTCTTATGAACTAGTACTACGTTATCTACCCAATTTAAATGGTGGATATGGAAAATAATGTGAACATCAAGCATCTTTTGCACTTCGGCAAGAATCATTCCTATGATTTTAGGATTGTATTATCTTAGTTTCTATCTAAAATTTTTTGTAATATGATTTAGAGGAATCGTATGTTGCATCTCTTTGGGAAGAAAAAACTTAAGGTCTACGTAAGAATATGAGAATATATCACTATACTTATAAAGAAGGATAACAAACTTTCATGTTTCTTTAGGTGAGACATATTTTCCAATATTGATGAACCTAGGATGTTCTTCTAAACTAATGTTTACTTTTTCATAGTTGGCATAATCAATATTTCCATTTTATATTTTAATTTTAAAAATATATCATGTTTGTCTAATAACTCTTCTAAAGAGACCAGGACTTTAAGAATTTTGTTTCCTTTCAAATTGATAACACCTTCATCATCCTATTCATCTATGATTCCATATTTTGATGTATGAACTCAATATTCTCTGTATAAGAAATCACTACCTTCAAAGTACAAATTTCTAAAAATGTCTACTTTCTCAAGGAAAGAGATGATCTACTAATCATCATTAAAAACTTACTAATTATCTACATTGTTTGGTATGCTTGGTTTGTATATTATTTCAATCATGTATTTTTTGATATTAATATCTGCATGGGGAATCATCAAATAAGCTTATATTACTAAAGTGTCAATTTTAGAGTTATGTTCTTGAGGAATTATATTAATAGAGAAAACATCAAATATTTCAATGCTATCTTAAACTTTATTTCTATAATTCTTTGATGATCATTTTTCACCTAGTATTAACTTTTTACCTGTTTCACAATGAGTTAAACATCACCCAAAACTTTCAAATTATTTATTCCCGTCTCTTTTATTACCTACAAAAAGTGCCTCATATTCATCTATATTATTGGTACAATCAAACTGTAACTTATAGTAAAAATGAAAAAATTTCTTAGATGGAGATATCAAGATTTTTCCTATGTCTAAACCTCTTGATAAAAAACTACCATCAAAATGTATCATCCAAACATCATTCAAATCTGATTGCATGATTTATGCTAACTCTACATCTTTCTCTATCATTAGAAGATAGTTATGAATTCTTACATATTCATACAAAATGTCAACTCTAGGATCCTCAACCTTTTATAGTATGTACTTTTTTTTCAATTTAGGCTCTAAATGTTGTTTGACACCTTTGATCAGAATCATAGCATGTGATAAATCCAGTTTAATTTTTCCTCCCAATTCTTTGCAAAAATTTCTACCCAAAAGAATTTTGTAAGCTGCTAGAATATGTATGACCAAAATATTGATTTTGATTCACTTTTGGGGAAAATATAACAAAGCCATTTATATGTCCTTAACCTATCTAATGAGAGGAACTTGTTTTTCCTCCATGAAATAACAATTCCCAAAGGTCTTAGTACAGGTTAAGCCAAGAGTATGAGCAACTTTGGTAGGCATTACATTATCTGAGGCTCTTATGTTAATAATAAAATTATTGATTTTGCATCCCTTAACGAATAGGTAAATTTAGAAAGGGTAAAATTTATTTTAGAATTGGTTGTTGCCATAGATTTAACTTAATTGGAGGTAATAGGGTTAGTTAGGATTCCCTTGAAATTGGCCCTTTTAGCATTTGGGTTTTTCCCTTTGATGAAATCAACTAACCTAACCAACTGCTCTAGATATGCTCTCAAGTATTTAGCTTATGACATCTAAATCTTAGTTTTGTTGACATGATCAATTATTTCAAAATTAGATAAAATACCAAAATGGATCTTAATAGGTTGAAAAATATTTACATTAGATGAACTACCTGTCAGTGGTTGCTTTCTTTTTGTTTACACTAGTGGGGTAGTTTCTCATGGGTGGATAACCTTTGAAGTTTCCTCCTATAAATCACTAGACCACTTTTTTTGATTCTAAGTTCTAGTGAAAACTAGAAAGGGTTGACTATTCATATCCCTAACACTCTCTTCATAGTCATCTTCATCTGAATTATATTCCAAGAAAGTGTTTGCGGAGTCACCCCTAGGTTCTTCAATTTCACATTCTTAAAGTTATAGATTTTTTAATTCATTTTCTTCTTCAACTTCTTCATATATAAATATTTCCATGGTTTCTAAGACTGCATTCACCAATGCATTAGTGTTTTGTTGAGGAAGAGCCTCAAGTGATAGTCTTAGTTGAGGAGCTTGCAGTTTATGATGATCTCTTTGAAAATTAACATAATTCCTTCTTGGAATATCTTGGTATCAAACTGTAATGGCCTTCTAAGATATTTTATTTTTAATGTATATTATATCATTAACCATTTTCTTCAAGATTTGTTCTGTTGAAGATTGTCTTAATATTTGAGCTTTATTATTTGAAGGTTCTTTTTTAAGTTTTTCAGACATCATCATGTCATCCTCAATGTCGATAGCCAATTATTGGGTTGCTTTCAAATCAGCTACCCTAGCTCTTCTCAATTGATAACTTACTTTATATAACTAATAATTTATAAAGAAACATCTTTTACTTTTATCTGTAGGTTGTACAGTAGCTAGTATCTTATTTATAAACCTATTGAATTTGATGATAAACTCTCTCATTGGCTCATAGACTTATTTTTTCATTTGTGTAAGTTAATCAAGTAAAGCATGGACATATTTAGTTGGTTTAAATCTATTCTCAAATTTAGTTTTCATGGTATTCTAATTAGTAATATATCCTAAAGTGAGATGGTAAAACTAGTTTGTATCCCCATCGTGTAATGTTTCAATGAATAGTCTAATGGCAACATCTTCATGAATAACACTTAACATGTTACATGTAACATTGAAAGCTACAAGGTGTTTATCTAGATGTTATTTTTCATATCCATGAAATATTATAAAGTTCTTTCTTGACCCTTTTATAAGTTCATCTAATTGTCCTAGATACAATAGACCAATCACATTTCACCATGGTAATGCCATAGTTTGAAAATTTTCTTATTGGGGAATAACATTTCTTGATAAGACAAGATCTTAACTTGTCAAAGTTCCTCTTTCAGGTTGTTTGTTTTTCTTAGAGGTTGAGGGAAGACTAGTTGTTCTTTAGACCTTTCTCTGATGTTCAAGACTCAACTTGAAGCTAGAATGTTCTCGTAATTGATAATAAGAGTCAATTTCACCTTTTGACTTACTAGCTTTAGTGAATCACTTTTATGCTAGTTTGAAATAAAGTTATTAGCATTGAGGTGTAGGTTGAATTTGAAGAGTGCTATGATTTGGCCTTCTTTTATGTATTCTACATGTAGCTAATGCTTCTGCCCTCTGTGATAAAACTACTTGATCTTATTTTTGCTTTAAGATTCTAACTACTCTATAAAAATGTGAAAAACTCATTCTATTATCCAAAGTAAAAGTTGTCAAATATGATGAAATATTATCTTGATTTTGTGTTATCCAATCAATGTTAGGTTGAATAACTAGAATTTGAGGTACCTAAATTATTATGAAAATAAACTCTAGTTGCATAAAGTTTTTGATTAGCTATACGATCTACTCTCTATGTTTGTCTCCTCATTTGTCTTCTTAAAATTTCTCTGGGTAATGGTAGCACATGTTTCTTATATATCTAGCTCTATGCTAATGGTATCAAATTGAGCTTTGCTTATTCTATTGTCAAAATAAAACAATCAAAATATTGAAATTAGATCTTCCTCTAAGGCTTCATCCCAATTCAAACCAGGTTGATGATTTGGATTCTAAAGGCCTAAAATGGTCATATGTGAGTTTACTAATAATGGGTTGCTAGATAAACTCTACATGCTTCTCTTCATTCATGGATTCTTTATGTTCTTTTGTTACATTCTAACTCTTGATTTAGGATAGCTAGGATGACTTGAAATTGAGTTACAAAGATTTCATCAGAATCCCAAAAGATTTGTTTGAGGTCTAACACAATATCTAACTAAGTATATTATTCCAAGTCTAACTAAAGATGTTTGAGTGGTCCTTGAGATGATGTTAGAGTCATATGGACTAGTATAATATGGGTGGCATGAAAGGCAAAAGCATGCCCCATGGTGGGCACCAACAAAATACTAGCATAAAAATTTGTCAAGATGACAAATCAATGACTTCACATCAATAGCGTGGGGAACAAAGTCCCTCTCCTATTAGTAGGCAGAGATACCTTTATTGAAACCCAAAATAGAAAATCAATAAATATTTACAAACAAAGAATATAAGATATGGGGTAGTATTTTTAACCTAAAAGTATGAAAATGAATTTTTTAGAAAGTAATATATAGATAGGTAGAGAGAGAGAAGGGATACGTTTTTAGCAACAAACTCATCAAGTTAGAAATTGAGACTAAATAAAAGTGTTGAGAGATAATTTAACTTTCAGAAGAGGAAAATATCTCTTATTCAATGAGTCAAAAAGACATAATCATATCCTTAGGGATATGAATCAGACACCAGAAGACTATTTAGCTTTGATAACAAAAACTAATAAGCTTTTATATTTTGTAACAGAAAAAACTAAGAAATTGTCTCTATTCCCACTAGAATTTTACATGTTAGAAATGTAAATTACAACTCTAGATATGAAATTTGTAATATAATCTCCTATTCTCAATAGTTTGAAATTTATAACAATGTAAATGAAAATTAGATATGTTGAATTAAGCAAAAGACATAATTCAAAATATATCACTAACGCAAATTTTAGAAACACCTCTTTGTTTTGATTTTGAAGAGTATAATAATTGATCTCCTTTTACAATGCTTTGCCAAAAATTCTATCTATGTTGAACCCTTATTATGAATCCCTAACTTATATTTATAGGTTAAAATGGGTGGTTATGGTACAAAACCACATATTTTGCATTTTTTAAAAAAATTTAAAACACTAATGAGAAATTATAACTTGAAATGGTGTAAAAAAAATTTAAGCAGTTAGCAACATTTGAGAAAATAATTGGGATTTTTATACGGCTTGAAAAAGTGCATTATCAACTTGCACAACTTGGAAAAGTATGTTGTAAAAATTAATAAGATAATGTATATAATTACAATGCACATTTGCAAAGGGGAAAAGAGTGCAACAACACAAGTTAGGTGCAAAAAAATAAGAGAGGATAATGTAGAAACACTGAAAGTTATTCTTCATTATTCTTATTGATGTATTGACAATTATTTCCCTTTCAAGAAGTCATCAATTTTTTTAGAGAAATACCTTGATCAAGTCTTCATCTAGTCCACCTATGTGCCTGTAGGTAAAGTCTATTAATTAGTCTAACTCTTTCATTTATTGAATCTAGCCTTGTAGACTATTCATTTTCATATCCAAATTATCTACATTCACTTGGCATTTGGACAACTAACTAACTTCTTCATAACCAAATGCAAATTTAGGATTGATAATGTATTGAATTATCTCTTTGAATTATCCAACTATGGTCTCAATTGAAATCAGATTTCCCTATTTATCCTTATCATTGGTAAAATGACAATCCAACTTATTGACTTCAATGTCAATTTCCATCATTGTGTCACTTCCAAGTGACCTTGTATCATTGAATTTATGAACACACTCTTGAAGGGACTGGATTCTAAATTTAGTGGCTGAAATAAATTTAATCTGATATAAAATTTCATCCTTATTGATTACTTTTTTTTCAACAAAATCAATAGAAGGAAATTTAGAGAATTTGACCAACCTAAGAATAAGTTCCTCCTAATTTTACTTTTCCTAGTCATATCCATTTTTCTTTGTTTCTAGTTATTCATATTGTGATTGAATTTAGAGAATATCATCATTATGGTGAGAATTGATAAGTCCCCTTGATAAATAACTTTTCAATCTAATCTTTCATTGCATTACCCATTTGGCCTACCTCTCTCACTTTTTCCAGTGTCTTAGTATGAAGAGTTGCTGAAGCGATAGCTGGTTGAATTGGCTTGATCAATCTAGTATTATTGAGTTAAATTATTCCACCTTCTCTTTTAGTTCATCTTTTATCACCTTGTCTTTATTCATTTTTTCAAATATGGTGCTAATCGCCAACTAAACATCTCCTTTCATCCCTTCTTTGGTTGATTCCCAAATGAACCCTAAATACCTGATAGTCTTCAACCTTGATTTCTGACTTATCTATTTCAACCATAAGAATGGAAACTTCTACATATTTTTTTCCCTTTTCATTTTTCACCATTTTCAAAACTATCCTTGCATTCTTTGGCCTCTTTTAGAAAGGAACTATCAAGGTTCCAAAATCTATCTCTTAAGGTTCAACAGTTTTTCTCATTCTCTTCACTACTGTAGACAACCAATCTAAATTTGTCTTTTTTTAGGAAGGCAATGGGAAAAAATTTGAAATAGGTGAAATAAGATGGGCTAAATTTTAAAAAGGTGTTTTCTCAATTGGGTCACCTTGAAAAGATGTTTCAATTTGCTCTTGTGTATTGATTATATCAATAAGAGTTCTTGGAGAAGGAATAATTGGAAACTCAAGATTTAAGGGAGAGATGAAGAGATATGAGTAACCTCTTAAAATGGGAGAGTAGATGACATATGTAACATCTTATCATCTGAAGCTAAGAATTTTTGAGTTGTGTTATCTACTAGTTGTTGAGAAAATGGAAAAATATCAATTGAAACCTCTTGAGGAACTAAAATTTTAGGAGAAGAAGAAAATTTTCATCTAACCTTTTTATTTTTAGCTTGATAGTCTTCCTTGGTTGAATATATTTTTGAGTAGCTTTAGGTTCATGTACTTCTTCTATCATTGGGGGTTCTCTACTAGGGCCTACCTCATCTATCTTTTTTGTATCATCCTATTGTGTATAGAAGTTACAAAATTCATCTTCCCTAAGATGTGTAGGGAAATCAACTCCTTTTCCTTTCAACCACCTAAGAGTTTTGTCAAGTATAACTCTCATTCTAATTTTGAGACAAGTAGATTCCCTTTTGTCCCAATATACTATGGGAAATGACTTTGTTGTGATGGCCTCTTTTTCAAAGATGGGGTCCAATGTGACCTTATCATCCATTAATTGTTTTTTCACTTTCATTATGCCAAATTTGATTATTTGTCTCATGATAAATCATGAATAGTATTTGATTCTCATTACTTTCTCATCATCACAATCCATATAATATTATTGAAAAATTTGAACATGTTGAAATGAAGATCCAAGATTATGTTCAATTAGGCCCTTATTGTCAAATGAAAACCTACTTTCAAATGCCCTAAGGTTATAGAAAGACATGTATTTCTCAATTATCTTAGCCTTCACTAGTGAAGGACAAGTATACCTACCAATTTAGATTGTAAATTTGACCCCTATTTTAAATAAGCTTGTTAGGAACTTGTGTGTTTCAATAAGTTATCACATAAATTCTATCAATGCCCATTTATCACTAACACATCATGGGAGCATGTAAGGAGAAACTTAACAACCATTGACTATTAGATAACTTAAGGTTGATAAATATATTAATAAATCTCCTATTCTTTATATTTTTAGTGTTTGTAACTAATTTTCTCATGTTGAAGAGTTTATTTTCAAATAATTAGATGATGAAATGAATAAAGCAATCATTTACTCTGTTGAAGTGATGAGTGTTTTATTCCAATGCTAGCTGAGGATATAAGTCATACACCATCACTATCCCTAGATCATCCACTATATGTAATTCATCAAAATATCTTTGAATTATTATAGTGTAAATAAGATACAAAGTCATATAGAATTTTGATGTGAATTTTACCCCCATGAGCTACTTGTGAATGGCATCACTGATCAATATCCCTTAATTGATACATTTCTTATTTATAAGGATGATCCAAATGAATCTATACATCCATGTCTAAAATTTCTTTATCATTTAATTTCCCACTATCTTATTCAACAATGTGATCATGTCACTTATCTCATCTTTGAAATTTGATCTTGTGAGATTTTTTGGAAGCTAAGTAAAGGAATGTTTCAGCGTAGTCAACCAAGATTTGTTGACTTGTTTAGAACATTCCATATTATTGTCATCCTAAAATATTTGAGAGGACTCAAAGGTTATATGCATAAAGGAATCATGATCTAGAAGGTGAAAAATGTTATCAATTTGCTCAGAAGCAAAAATCACTACCAAGTCCCCCTGGGATCTCTTATGTCCCTTGTCTCTGAGTTATAATTATTTTCCATATTAAAAAATAACCCAAAAAAATATAATGAAATTAGGAGAACTACCATCTATGTCAATCCACTGTCATAAATACTTTGACCAAAATATATCTTATGTATTGGATTCATTATTTCCCAAAACTCATCCAAGTTGATGTGGCCTAGATCAGTGTTAGTGATATTTCCAACATTTGACTCTAGTGGTGAAGGAAATGTCACACCTTGAAATTGATACTTCATGATTTCTTTGCCTTTACTTATAATTTTCTTTTCTAGAGTTGGAGATGAAGATGTCAATTTGATAATAAAATTGACAAATTTGACAATTTATGAAAAAGTTTTTTATTTATGAAAAATGATAGAAATACAAATTGAAGTATGTACTCACAAGTTAATCATGGAAATTAATCCAATGTATTTTTAACATTCCCCATACAAATTTCAATTTCCCCTTGACCAAATTCTCTATCTACAAATATACCTATAGAAAATTCTTGTGTAGCTCATTACAAAATTTTATGGCCAACAAAAATGAATTGAAGAAATTATAAAAATAATTTATTTTTCAATTTTTAAACTATTTCCTTATTCCTTGTGATTTTTTAAATTTTCATAATTTAAAAATCCTATAAAAAATATTTTATTAAATCAACACTTAACATTTTATAGAGGAATCTCATGACCGGGCAATGAATCTAAATGATTAAAATTTCACCAACAGTAATTCTATTTCTAATTTTTACAAGAAAACCCTATCAATATTTTTAACATCTTCCTCAAATCCAAAACGTACCAATTCAAAAACATGCAAATTGATGATTTTCAAAATTGGAAAAATAGAAAATATCTATGTCAACTTCCACTCATTCATTTTTCCCCTTTTTTATTTTACACTCAACTTATTTATTTATTTTTTTCTATGCTCCCCCATAGGCGTACAGCCTACCGTACGGAAGTCATATGATTTGGTATGGGAGGAGAAAATAAAAATATTTAAAAAAAATTTACTCAATATTGATCAATAGTGGAATGTATGGCTTGGAAATAGATCAAAAAAATTAAAAAATTTAACAAAAATCTAACCTTGCTATAGGTCATATGACCAGTCAGTGCCCTTGTGTAGAAAATTTCAAAAAAAAATCTAGAATGATCTTATGGCATAGGTCGTACAAATTGTGTAGCTAGGGAAAAAAGAAAATTAATTATAATTCTATCATTTAGGTGTTGTATGGCATGTATGGCACTAAGAAGAAAAGAAATAAATTCTTTAAACTTTTTTTAAAAAAAACTTTCTTCCTTTAGTGGTCGTACGTCTAGCATGGCACCTTGATTGACTGAAGAAAATAAAAAAATTGATCAAAATATACTTCCTTTTACCTCAAATATATTCTTGTTTTCTTTGGGCACTTTAGGAGAAATCTCAAAAAATTAAAATGAAAATTTTATTTGCCTAAAATTTGCTTGTGTTGATGTAGTGCCTAGTTCAATCTTGGAAAATATTTTTGAAAATCTCTATGAACTTGCACGACTAAAAATATTTTCTTTTTCTTCAATTTGCTTCCCTTCCATGAGCTTGAAAAAAAAAATCTCGGTAGTCTTTGGCTAAAACATGTATGAACATTTAAAAAATTGCCAGAATGAACATAAAAATTGAAAAGATAAATTTGAAAGAAAGAAAAACTTCTTTTAAAACTACCTGAGGAATCAATAGTATTTACATGATTAACAAAAAAAAATTATGAGTTTGCATGTAGGCTTTAAAAAGAAGCTTCAATTTACACTAATAATTTGCATGGGAAAAATGCAATTTACAAAGTGGAAGTTTGCATTAACATGGATTTTAGAAATGTAACTTGCATTTACATGATTAAGGGAAGGGTGATTTTCATTTGCATGACTAGAGGAAATAGAATTTTGAGTTGCATGGAGAATAGAGGTTTAAAACATTTTTTTGATTAGCATAAAGTTTTAAAATATTTTTGCAATTTGCACTGGAAATGAAAGATTTTTTTCAATTTGCATGGAAACCAAAAATATTTTTTTAATTTTCACAGGAACCAAAAACATTTTTGAAATTTGTGCGGGAATCAAAAACATTTTTTCAAATTGCATAGAAGCTGACAATTTTTTACAATTTGCACAACTTATGAAAAAGTAATGCATGTTTGCACAATTCATGAAAAGTAAAATGATTTTTGCAAATTATGGGGAATGCCAACAACTTTTTGCATGGGAGGTTCAAAGTGTTTCTAAATAGTATGGGAATAAAATAAAAATAACCATAAATTTGTAATTAATCAATTTTTATTAATTAATTATAAAATTTGATTTTTTCAAGATTTTTATGTTTTTAGGCAAAATTCAAAAAAAAAGTCATTTATTAAAATTGAGTTTTCCACTATTTTTTTATTGTTTTCAAAATTTGTGACAATAGTTCTTCATGGCTTTCAATATCCATAAGATGCCAAAACTTACATTAGAACATTTTCACAATTTCAAGCAATGTGATGATGAATCCTTTCAAGATTATACTATTCGATTCAAAAGTACATCATATAAGCTAGCATTTATACCCTCAGATTTAGAATTATAATATATTTTTAGTAGAGGGATTATTTCACCATTAAAAATAATATCATTACATAAACACTATGAGTCATGATGTACATAGATATTATTCATTCATCCTTACTTACCTAAAGGAGCTTAACATATCCCATTCTAAGTATCAATGTTTTATTTGTCACACAAAGGAGGGAGATAAATTACCAAATGAACATTATGAACAAAAAAGTGGAGTTCTTAATCTTTACATGGGTGCTCTACAATGGTTACTCAAAATGGGACCATTCTAAGGTCCACATCATATGAAAAAACCCCACAGCGAAAAATACAAAAAGCATCTGCATCTACAAGATTTAACAATTATAGTATTAATGGGTGGTGATTATTTTTGGCATAACCATATTGATCCTACACAAGCAAAAATTACTTTTAATGTAAGAAGTTTACAACAAATTGGCTTTGATCTAACAAAATTACAAAATAAAGGAAGTTAGAAAGACTCTTTGGAAAACATAATAATATTGATTTCTTGTGGTCCTAAAGCAATTCAAATACAAGTTTGTGTTATGCCTACCACATCTTCATATGCATTTACACTAGGTGGATATACTAAATGGAAGCAAAAATTGATCCAAATTCTAAATGATAGCATTACTTCTTCTACTACCCATGTAAAACATGAGGAGGAACATGCTATGTATATTTTAAACTTATCCAATCATGATGCAAATAATCTACAAGATCCAACTTAAGGTTGTCAAACATTGAATGGGGAGATACTTATGACCATCCATTGGATGGGATCATAGGGTGATCTCTTCAAATATAAAAAAATACCAAAAAAATCCAAAAAACATATTCAAAAATATAAAAACATTCTCAACACCTACTTACTTTATTAGCTCATTGGCATCTATACATTAGTTACATGTTGATGGATGATATATCAGTTACTCCTACATACACATGTGTCATGCTTATACTTGAGTGTGATACATGCATATATAGATACATGATATATTCTTATTTCAGATGTTGGGCCTTCCTTATACTAATTCCATATGGGCATTAAGGTAATCCACTTATATGATCATGATACTTACATGTTATATTATTCTATGGTCACTCTACATTATCATGTCTTGAGCTTGTATGTGTACTTACACATGCATTTATCCATGACTATATCTTACATAGGGTACTTGATATGTTATGTACTTGACATTTTTTGTTATCATATTTAATCCTTGAGCTACTATGACATGTTTATTTTGGTTATTTATGCTTTCTTATATGCACTTCCTTGAGTGTCTTGCATTGTTATTGTCTTATTTGTTCAACCATTTGAATATGCTCTTTTGTCTATGGCCCCCATGCCTATGTGTGATTTCCTTGACATTTGAACATGTAATTGGTTATTATATGGATATTTGAATATGTCATACTTTACTTTTTGGGCATTGAACTAATTCATGTCCGTTCGATTGTATGACATTTGAATATGCCCATTTTTTATGATCTCCTTGGACCATTGCCTTTTGAATTGATTTTGAGAGCTCTTATGTGTGTGCTTGATTTGATTTTTGATCTTGTATTATTACTATCTAAATTTTTTCATGATATTTATTGTGCATATTAAGCCTTGATGTGATCACATTATTCTATGTGCTTTAATGCTACATTTACCTAAACATGTTTCTTTTATATGCCACATGGTTCCATTCACATATTATACAATTATCTTATCCTTTGGAGGGGAGATAACTAACGGTTTATATTTTTCCCTCACCTAAAATGGGGGCATATCATTAGGGGCATGTCATAGAGGTATGCTTTCCATATTTGGCATAGTTTCAAATTTAATGGGGGCATGTTTTATAAGCATGTTCTCCACACATTTGTAGTTATATATTTAGTGGGGGCATACTTTGGAAGCATTTTCTCCACACTAATTTAGTATTTAGTACTTATTTCATTTTTCAAATTCAATGGGAGCATGTCATATGGGCATGGCTTCCACACATCATAATTTTTAGATTCAATGGGGGCATGTCATATAGTAATGGTTTTCACACATTCATATTTTTTAGATTCAATTGGGGTATGATTTGGAAGCATGTTCTCCACACTTATTAAATATTTAACACACCCATATTTAATGGGAGCATGTTTTGAAAACATGTCCTCCACATTGTTACTTATTTTAGTGTTTCAAATTTCTCCATATATAATGGAGGCATGCTTTAGAATCATGTTCTCTACACATACACAGTTTTTAAATTAGCTAAAGCATATAGTTATATGATTTAAATTCACATTTTTGGTATAATTTTATACATTGGTACCATTTTTATACACAGCTTCAACATGAGACATATCTAAGGTGCATATGATATGTAATGTGAACCTAATATTTTAAAATCCAAATTAGTTTCAGATTTTAAAACACTCATAAATACTATCATCACCCATTAAGATTTACTTTAATGCATTGATACCCAAGACGTACTTTTATAGACCATATTGAGCCAAACTATTACAATAATTGGTTCACTTTTGGTATGGTTGAGGTGATTAAATAACTCAATCTTGCCAAGTTTTTAGGTTGGAATTGATTGCATCATCCAACCTTACCAATTTCATAATATGAGTTGACTTGTTCACTTATGTTCACTAGGTTACAAGTATGATTGGGTTTTATGTTTGATCTAATCTCAACTACTAAGTGGTAACTCACCTTTTTATCCAAGGTTGGGTTCATGTTATTTCTAATATCTCTCTCTCTCTCTCTATCTCCTTAGATATGTGCACTTTATATATATATATATATATATATATATATATATATATATATATATATATATATATATATATATATATATATATATGTATGTCATAATCTCAGTTTCAAAGATTTACAATGATACATATTTTAAATCAACTTACCAATAGGCATGTTAGTTACATCGATACATAGGTGTAATCTTAAACCTTGTTCTTTCAATTTCAATATTTTCAAATAATTTCAATTCCATATTATATGCATTATTATGTATTGTAGCATGCTCTTGGTTGAAATTCAGTCACCAATAATGTTGGGGATCAACCAACAAGATGATTACACTTATGAAAGCAATAAACGGTGGAATTAAATCAAATAGATAAGTAACTAGAATGATAAATAGCAAAGAACAAGAGATACAAGAAACCACCCTGAAAACTTGTATTAAACTCTTTACAGAAGGAATACAATTGAAGAAACTTCTTTCTTCCACACCTCTCTCAGATGCACAAGATCTCTCTCTAGATCTCTATTCCTCAAGAGCTCTCTCTCTCTCAAGTACAATCAACTCCAACAACCTGGATTGATACAACTCTGTACTGTTCTTCCAACATTCACAATGTTCTACTACAACAAGCTAAGAAGATCTTTCCTACATATGGAATTAGGAAACTTGAGCATGCACTTACAACCAATAGTTAAGCCTCTTGAACAAGGGCTCTAAAAACAATCTTACTAATAATAGAAATATGAACTTAAGACTAAGACTTAAACTCATCATGCAAACACTCAGTTCTGTCCTTAGAAATTGCTTTCTGGATGCACAGGTAACCGACGCCGGTTCCTGCCTGCTTGCCTATGACCGTCGTCAGCCGATCCTCTATCGACGTTGGCGTCTCTTCAACTGCTCCTGATCGACATCGGTCGCTCTTGATCGACGCTGGTGACTGTGTAAACCTACAACTTTGCTAATGCACTCCTTGGTGAAGCTTTTAGACTCCACACCATAACAATCTCCCACGTGGAGATAAATAGCTGCACCAGTACCTGTACAGCAACATCTTATAGCTCCTCCATCTTCAACTCAATCATGAAGACCAATAGAAGTTGAATGAAGATTCAACTTCTCCTTTATAACCGGCTTGGTTAACATATCAGCAGGATTCCTATCTGTATGGATCTTCTCTAGCTTCAAATCACCATCTTTCAATACCTGTCGTATGAAGTGGTACCTTAGCTGTATGTGCTTGGTTCTTGAATGAAAGGCCAAATTCTTAGCTAAATGGATTGCACTCTGACTGTCACTATACAATCTGCAACTCCCTTGCTCCCTTCCAAGCTCTTCCATGAACCGTGTCATCCATATCATCTCTTTGCTAGCTTCTGTGGCTGCAATATACTCTGCTTCTGTAGTTGACAAGGCAACAACCTTCTGCAACTTTGATATCTAGCTAACCGCCATTCCACCAATAGTGAAAACATAACCTGTGGTGCTCCTCCTGCCATCCAAATCCCCTGCCATATCTGAATCTACATAACCATGTAGAGAAGTATTTGAACCTCCATAGCACAAGTGCTTACTGCTAGTTCCTCTCAGATATCTAAGGATCCACTGAACTGCTTTTCAATGTTCCTTCCCTGGATTGGCCATATACTTATTTACAACTCCCACTGCTTGGGCAATATCCAGTCTAGTACACACCATTGCATACATTAAACTCCCTACTGCGGAAGAATATGGAACCTTACTCATGTACGCTACCTCATCATGTGAATTAGGACATTGTTCTTTACTCAACTTAAAATGTCCAGCCAAAGGTGTGCTTACCGGTTTAGCATCCTGCATATTGAACCATTTCAACACCTTGTCCACATAATCCTCTTGAGACAATATCAACCTGTGATTTTTCCTGTCTCTCTTAATGCTCATGCCAAGGATTTTCTTTGATGTTCCCAAATCCTTCATGGCAAACATTTGAGCTAATTTCACCTTAAGCTTAGAGATATCCTGCATGTGTGATCCTGCAACCAGCATATCATCTACATACAACAATAGAATAATATATCTACCATTATCCAATCTCTTAAAATACACACAATGGTCAGATTGACACCTACTGTAGCCATGCTCAGTCATAAACCTATCAAATTTTAAATACCACTGTCTAGGATCTTGCTTGAGGCCATACAAGCTTTTCTTCAATCTGCACACCAACTTCTCCTTACCCTTGACCTCAAATCCTTCCGGTTATTCCATGTATATTTCCTCATCCAAATCTCCATGAAGAAATGTTGTCTTAACATCTAGCTGCTCAGATGCAAATATTCAATAGCAACCAAAGACAGTACAATCCATATAGAAGTCATTTTAACAATAGGAGAAAAAATCTCACCAAAATCAATACCTGGCTTTTGTGCAAATCCTTTCACTACCAACCTGGCCTTATATCTCATCTGTCCATTCTCACCTTCCTTCAACCTGTAGGTCCATCTATTCTTTAGTGTCCTCTTACCAGCTGGCAACTCAACCAAATCCCATGTTTGGTTTTCTCTCAAGGACTCCATCTCCTCAACCATGCCACGCTCCCACTAACTCTTGGACTCCACCTATAATGCTTCTTCAAAACTCTCTGGTTCTCCACCATCAGTTAGCAATAAATAGAATAATGAAGGAGAATATCTAATCAGAGGCTTACTTACCCTTTTTGACCTCCTGATGGGTGTCTGAGACTCGTTCACAACACGCTGTCCACCCAAATTCTCTGATGGTGACCAACCTCGGTCACCTCCAGACCTGTTACTGGCCGACGCTGATTCTTCCTGACCGACGTCGGTTCCTATTCTACCGACGTCAATCTCTGTATGACTGACATTGGTTTTTGTTCTGCCGATGTCGGTTCCTACCCTGCTGACGTTGGTCTTTGTGTTTTCCTGTAAGTGATTATTTCTTTTTCTCACGAGCTCATTTTGGACCATCACCTCGTCCAATTCTCCATTGCTCTGCCCAGATTGATTCAGCTTCTTCATCTGATCACTACACATCACTTTTTCATTGAAAACAACATCACAGCTCCTAATTACCTTGTTAGCTCCTAGATTCCAAAATCTGAAACCAAAATCATTTGAGCCATAGCCAATAAATGTGCACCTCATAGACTTAGCATCCAGCTTCTTTCTATTTTCCTTATCTATGTGCACAAAGGCTTCACAACCAAAAACTTTGAGATATGAGAGATCTACCTTTTTACATGTCTATGCCTCTTCTGGGATTCCACCATCCAGAGCTGTAGAGGGTCCTCTGTTAATTAGGTACACTGCAGTGTCAATAGCTTCTACCCAAAACTCTAAGGGCAACCCAGCATGTAATCTCATACACCTTACACGCTCCATTATTGTTCTATTCATCCTTTCAGCAATTCCATTCTGCTGAGGTGTCCTTAGAACCATCCTTTGTCTATAGATTCCATACATATAACAATAATCTCTAAAATTAAAGCTGCAGAACTCACCACCATTGTCAGATCTCAGGCACTTCAATCTTTTGCCTGTTTCATTCTCAACCATAGCTTTCCAAATCTTAAAAGTCTCAAATACATCAGATTTCTTCTTAATACAATAGATCCATACCTTTTTTGTAGCATCATCTATGAATGTAACATAGTATTGTGATCCTCCAATAGAAGCTACCTGAGCCGGTCCCCACACGTCTGTGTGAACAAGCTACAACTTATGCCTCTTCTTTGTAGACCCAGTCTTGAGAAAACTAACCCTTTTCTATTTTCCAAATACACAGTGCTCACAAAATTCTAGATCCATGTTTTTCAAATCTGAAAGCTTACCTTTAGACTTAAGAATTAACATCCCCTTCTCACTCATGTGGCCAAGCCTTGAGTGCCACAATTTAGCATCCACATCTAAAGTAGATAATACAGAAGGAGAAATATTAGTAACACAATTACATAAATAGAGAGTACCTACTCTCTTGCCTCTGGCCATAACAAGTGCACCCTTGGTCACCTTCCAAGATTCTACTGTGAGAGTTACTGTACAACCCTCATCCCCTAACTTTCCTACAGAAATCAAATTTCTCTTCAAGCTAGGAACATGCATAACTTCTCTCAACACCCATGTGTTGCCATTCTGCATCTTCAGCTGCACTTTACCTTTGCCAATAATTTTACAAGGCTCATCATCCCCTAGATACACTATTCCAAAATCTCCATGGATATAGTCACTGAAATATTCTCTATTAGGGGTAGCATGAAAAGATGCACCATAATCTAAAACCCAAGATTCTATATTATTATGCAAAGAGAATATTAAAGCATCTTATGCAATACCTGCAACCTTTGCCTCTTCTTTTCCTTCATGTTGATTGTCCTCCTTAGGCTTTGACCAGCAATCTCTGCTTATGTGCCCCATCTTTCCACAATTCTAGCATTGTGGCCTCCTGCCATTTCTGGATTTGGATCTACCTCTCACCTTAGACTTAGATCTTGATCTCCTCTTGCTCTTCTCTTTTTGCCTTCCCCTGCTCTCAAGATTTAAAGCATTCCCTGATGTTTCCTCTGTGCTTTTCCTATGAATTTCCTCATTCAAGATAACACTAACAACATCCTCTACTTTTAAAATATTTGAAGCAGATGCAGTATTAGAAACTGCCATTACCAAGCCATGCCAGCTTTCAGGCAAAGAACATAATATTAAAAGAGCTTTTATTTCATCATCAAACACAATATTGACTGAACTTAATTGATTAACAATTCCATGGAAATCATTTAGGTGATTAGATACAGATCCACCTTCTTTCATATGCAAATTAAATAACTGCTTCATAAGATATACCTTATTAGAAGCTGAGGGTTTTTCATACAAATTTGCTAAATTAGTCATCAACTCTACCATTGTTTTTGCCTGTGATAAATTAGATATCACAGTAGATGCTAGACTCAGTATTATAGACCCTAGAGCCTTTCTATCAAGAACTTCCCATTCTTCATCTTCCATGTCCTTGGGCTTCTTTGCAATCCCACCTAATGGTAAGTAAAGATCTTTTTGATACAGATAGTCCTCTATCTACATTCTCCAATGTTGATAGTTCTTGCCATTAAACTTCTCCATTCTCAATTTACTTTCTTATGCCATTGCTTCTCCCACTCAAACAAAAATCCCTACAGAAACCCCTGTGAGCAACCTGTAATCAATACACACTACACAGATTTGAACCACCTGTTAGTGAACCTGAGCTCTGATACCACTTGTTGGGGATCAACCAACAAGATGATTACACTTATGAAAGCAATAAACCATGGAATTAAATTAGATAGATAAGTAACTAGAATGATAAATAGCAAAGAACAAGAGATACAAGAAACCACCCTGAAAACTTGTATTAAACTCTTTACAGAAGGAATACAATTGAAGAAACTTCTTTCTTCCACACCTCTCTCAGATGCACAAGATCTCTCTCTAGATCTCTATTCCTCAAGAGCTCTCTCTCTCAAGTAAAATCAACTCCAACAACCTGGATTGATACAACTCTGTATTGTTCTTCCAACATTCACAATGTTCTACTACAACAAGCTAAGAAGATATTTCCTACATATGGAATTAGGAAACTTGAGCATGCACTTACAACCAATAGTTAAGCCTCTTGAACAAGGGCTCTAAAAACAATCTTACTAATAATAGAAACATGAAATTAATACTAAGACTTAAACTCATCATGCAAACACTCGGTTCTGTCCTCAGAAATTGCTTTCTGGACGCACAGGTAACCGACGCCAGTTCCTGCCTGCTTGCCTGTGACCATCGTCAGCCGATCCTCTGCCGACGCCGCCGTCTCTTCAACTACTCCTGACCGACGTCGGTCGCTCCTGACCGACGCCGGTGACTGTGTAAACTTGCAACTTTCATAATGCGCTCCTTGGTGAAGCTTTTAGACTCCACACCTTAACAAATAAATCACTCAATATGTATTCAATCAAATCCAAGGTGTTATACACACCTATGTATGCATTCATTTCATTTAAACTATAAATCCATTACTAGATTAAAGTGGGGGAAAATTTAAACACTATGTTATGGATTATATAGAACCTTAGTCTTCTACATTTGGCAAACTTAGACATTGGATGTTTCTCTCAGCTCTAGACCTTTTCCCACTTTTTGAAGACTTGCATTTACTCTAGCATGTACCCTTTGGCCTATCTCTTAGTCGATCCCATCTTATGTTGATGACCCAGACCTCTTATTTTTTCCATAATTCTTAAAACCTACTTATCTTCCATATTTGTAAGTTTTGAGTCTTTACCTACTTTCATGTTCTCTAAACACTAGCATCTAGGATAGACAGATGCATTGACGTAAGTGTCCAATGCCCTAAAAGCCATCTAATTTTTAAATGAAATGTATCTTAATGGTCATAATAAGTTATTTAATGTGAATTACATATCCAAAGGGATTGATATAAATGCAAGATTAACCCTCATCCATTCATAACCTACAAAACTTAGCATACACTCAAAAGGACCTAAGGTAACTTATCAAAACACTCAATCAATCACTCAATAAATTAAAGCTTCCTTATTTTTTCTTGGTTCTATATCATTCATAGGGACATCACATACATATTTTTAAATAACTTAAGGAGTATCCCAAGATTTATATTTGCTAAGTTACAAGCTAGGTCATCATTGTACTTATTTTTCATATATCACATGATTCACACACAAGTCAACACATAGGGGATAACTACATTAGTATGAGGCCCTCCTTGGAGTATTGGCTATATAGACACTAGTCATTGATAGAGGGGTATTTGGGGTTAACTCAACATCATGTAGCCACTAACCCATTTTTTTTAAGGTTACTATGAATATAAGGAACTAGGATTTTAAAAATGCATGAGGAGTGATAGTACATGACCTAGATCTAAATGTACCATAGTGAAGGCAAAGAAAAACCCAAAATCATTGAGGTGATATCATCCTTTTCTAATATTTATTTTGTATAGGACACCTACATCAAGTTTAGATAATAGTATCGATGCAACTATCCTAGACTGATGTCAGTGTTCAAAAATCTAGAGGCACTCAATCCAAAATATAATGACTATTCCAAAATTATCTACCTATCTACTTTCTACGTGTTCTAGATCTAGAACTGCATTAGCATCAAAACAAGTTAAGTACATTACATCTTTTTTATTTCCATATCTAGCATAGTTGTACTTGATATTTTATCATAACTCACCATAATAAATTTAGTATATGTTATACCTGAGTTTAGCACCCTATTGGCATGTTTTAGAGATAGTTTATAACCCTTATGCCCTAATCTATCTCTACCCCTTTAACCCTATATACCCCAATCTAAAATAAAATTTATGGTTAAACAATATGCAAGGAAAACTTTTCACACATAATCTTTATTTTAGTTGTGTAGTTTTTTTAAAATTGCACACTACAACCACAAAATGAGGTGTAATACCAATACTATAATTTAATTCAAGTTGGATCTTTCATGCATATTACATATAGACATGCACTTGGTAGCAAGGGGATAGTAGAAATATCTATAGGGAATACCAATTTTACATCAGCGATGATAGCTCACATTCTTCAGAGTTTGTCTAAGGTTTTTTTTCATATTTTTTATGTAAATATGATTGTAATATAAATTATGGTTCAACACACACTACATTAGGTCAGACAAATGTGCATGGTAGTTTAATAATTCTCAAACATTTTAATGATTGAGTAGGATGTAGAATAAGAGTGAGGTAAAATATTTTTGGAGTTTTTTTAAGTTTAAACATGGAAAATTGGAACACGATGGTACTTGTGCATGTGTAAAAACTGCCTTTAAAAAATAATAGAAGTATAAGGATGGTATGAATTTGATCGATGATACAAGTATTATGTCTTAATGCAATGAAATAATTTATAATGGATCAAATAAAAATTATTATGTGCACACACTATTTTGGTTAGTAGAGGAAGAAAACAAGGCAATGTATGAAGATTACAACACAATAACTAGATCAAGTGCTTTTCACTCATTCTAAAGCTCAAATTCTAGTTTGTGAACTATTTATATTGGGTCCATTTCATTATTTTTTTGGGTTGTATATAATTTTATAAGAATGAATGTGACTCCAAATATGTTAATGTATGATATTTATTTTAATTTTATTTTTTATTTGGATTATTCCTTCACACATGGATTATTCCTACAGTTTGCTTAGGTGTACTTACACATAGGGAGTTACTATTCTCCATCATCATTGGTAAGTGTATGTTACTCTTTGATTATTATGTCATAGGAGTTACATGCCTATTCTAGGCTTTTTATGGTTGTTCATGGAGGATTTTATTACATTACTCTCCTATTTTTACGTCTTTTGGGTGAGTTATTCCATATGAATTATGTTGAATGATTTATATATGTGTTATTCACTATTATTGAATTTTTATTTTTCTCATAGTAATGTTAATACAATTGCTTTATTTTTGCTTACAAATCTATACATTTGATTGGTCTAGAGATCCTGTCTAATTCTCTAAAGACCTAAGAGGTGGTTTTTTATTTCAAAGAACATTTAGATAAAATACAAAACACTTTTGGTTATTTTTCACGTTTGGCTAATTACATACATGAGTAAATTTACCATGAATTTGGAAATAAATTAATTTATTTTAAGAAGTTCAAATATGTAAAGTATGCATTAAAATATGAAAAAGAGTCATCATGATGTGACTTAGTTATGACCCAAGTATTTGTATCTAATTTCATGGTTGAATTCAAGAATAATAGTATTTACTACTATGTAAGACACACACACCAAGAAAAATAGTTAGATGATCAATTCAAGTTATGCAAGGAAAACTTCCCCCTCGTGACCTTTTTTAGTTGTGTACTTTTTTGAAAACAACACACTAAAAACATAAAATGAGGTCTAATCCCAATACTATAAATTAATTTAAGTTGACATTTGTATGCATATTGTATTTAGACATGCACTTGGTAGCAAGGGGATAGTAGAATTTTTTTAAGGGAATACCACTTTTACATGAGCGATGATAGATCACATTCTTTAGAGTTTTTCTTAAAAAAAATTTAGATTTTTTATGTAAATATGAATGTAATATAAATCATGTTCATCACACACTACATTTGCTCAAAGAATTGTGTAGGCTTGTTTGATGATTCTTAAAGGTTTTACCAATTGAGAAGGATGTATAATAAGAGTGGGGTACAATATATTTGGATTTTTTTAAGTTTAGGCATGAAAAATTAGAACATAATGGTACATGTGCATGTGTTAAAAGATCCTTTAAAAAAGAGTAGAATTATAAGGATGGTGTTGATTTTATTGATAAAAAAATTATTATTTCTTAGTGTAATGAAATGATTTATAATGGATCAAATAAAAATTCTTATGTGCAAAGATTCTTTTGGTTAGTGGAGGAATAAAATAAGCAATGTATGAATATTGTAACATAATAACTAGATCAAGTGATTTTCATTCATTCCAAAGCTCAAATTATAGTTCATGGACTATTTATATTGGGGGCATGTCCTTCTCTTTTTTTTTTTTTTTGTATATAATTTGATTGAAATGAATGTGACTCTAAATAATGGGTCAAATAATGGTGTAGTAGGCCCTTAAGGCATATGGAGACAATTCATTCATTCATCTAGTAAGGTATCACAAAATGACTTCAAAAATTGACTTTGACCATATCTCAAGTCTTGGGCAACCAATTATAATTTATTTATAACATAAATGTAGCTTTAAACATTACTAATATTATAATTTTTTCATACATGTCCTTAAAAACTGATTACACTTTGAATGTGATGTAAGTTTTTATAATAGTTATACCCAAAATCAATGATGAGGGAGCAAACTATTACTTATCTCATTATGTAGAGGAGATAAATAAATTAACCACAACTATCAAGGATGGGGAATATTTAGTTTATCCCACCATATATGTGGTAGTTAAAGAACTTAGGTTCAAAGATACTTTCATAAAAAGGTAAAATAACAGTTATTTGAGGACTTTGAACCAAATAGGGAGATACTTCACTATTAAAAATTTATTATCAATAGAAATAGTCAATCAATAAAATTCCTTGGAAAGCCTCATAAAAAATATTTTTTGAAATTTTATGAATTTGAACATGAAGCAATTCTTGAAACACTTAAAAAATAGTTGATCATGAAGGTTTGTTGTAATGACTTAGTAAGGTTAGTATTTAATATGCAAGTTACATTTTGAATTAGTAAATCTATAATTTTATTTAGAGTAATTTTAATTTATAATTAATTTTTAATTGTGTATTTATTTATTTATTAATGTTACAAACACATGTAATTTAAGTTAGATTTATTAGATGAACTTCCACCTTCACATGGTTGATGTCATGAGTAGAGAAGATTATCTTATTGAAAAAATATGATATGAAAAAATAATACATGTCATGGTTTTAAAAATATTTGTTGTAGTTATAGGATTAATGCATGATATTGTAGTAACTTATGGTGGGTCTCTACCCCACATAGTTTGCATGCAATAGTTGCATAAAGTTTACACTCTTTCTCCCCTTATGAACATCAATATTCTCTTAAGGACACATATATCAATATAAAATTTTGGATTTTTGGGACTAATAAAGAGTTTTAAAATGTATATGTTTCAATTTTATGCCATACTAAATTGATCTCAAAGTTATTTCATTAATATAGTAGGCTATTCAAATTTGTACATTTTATTGAGCAACTTTTAACTCATTTTATATGTTTTAACTTCAATAAAAAATTAACCACTAATTACTCTTCAATACAAACATGTTTTAAAAATAATTATAGTGATTATAGGACTCCAAAATTTAACTATATGAATTAATTATGCATCTTACCCCTTTTTATTTACGTGTAATGACTGCAAAAAGCTTGCACTCTTTTCCCCTTAAGAATGACAAGTTTATCTTAAGGGATGCATATGGAAACATGAAGTTTGTATTTTAGGAGATAATAAATAATTTAAAAAGGTATTTATTACATTTATATTCCATATCAAATGTGACCATAAAATTAGTTCTTCGATGGGGTGCATAGATCAAAAGTTATACATTCTATTGAGTAACTTTGGACTCATTTTACAAATTTTGGCTACCAAATAAAATTTGTCATAAATTTATTTTAAATGTTATTTGGTTCATAAAATATTATATATTTATATTACTACTTAATATAACTATATGAACTTACAGTCTGGCTCTAACCCTCCCAATTTATAGTAATGGTTATACAAAGTTTGCACTCTTTTTTCCCTTAAGAATGAAATATTTATTGTAAGGGACATGCCACATTGCATGAAATTTAGGAGTGTGGTGACTGATATAGATAAAATGAATATCTATTTTAAATTTTTACACTATATTGGATGTCACCACAAACTCATTTTGTCGATTGGATGTGCGGTTTAAAACTTGTGCATTATACTAAGTATTTTTTGCTTTTTAAAGCAAGTTTTATCTCTAAGAGAAAACATTTTACTATTTTTTCCTCATAAAAATTATAATTGAATTGTATTATGGATGAATATATTATTCATAAATTAAAATTCATGAGCTTATAGTTAGTCTCTATCTTGGTCAGGTTTTGCAAAAAAAACATGTGCCAAAGTTCACAATAGATTTTGCCTTAGGACTGCTAAGCTTCTCTTAAGAAATATGTCTAGTAAAATGGAATTTGTGAGATTAAATGGTGTTTAATGTCTAAAAAATGTTTTTATTTTTTTATATATGCATTCTAAAGTGACAAAAAAATTATTTTATCGATTAGGTATGTCATTTATAAGTTTCATGTTCTATAAGATAACTTTTACTCCCTAAATCAAGTTTTTGCTATGAAATAAAACGTGATTCCATTTTTTCATATTAATAAGAGGAATATTATAATATATGGGATACATATAATACTTCCATATGAAATCACAATATCTTAAGGTTTGTCTCTACCTATCCTAGTATGTGAAAAAATACATACCAAAGGTCATTACAAATTTTGCCTTAGGACTACCAAGATTCTTTTAATAAAAGCATCTAGTTTCATAAAATTATAATATTTTTATTTTTTTAGGTCTAATTTTTTTTTTATTTAATTTATAATCCCATCTATATGTGACCAAAAATTTGGTTCATCAATTCAGCACAATTTAGAAGTTGTGTGTTCTACTAAAAAAACTTTTGTTTTCTAAAACAAGTTTTGGCTACAAGAGAAAACATGCCACAATTTTTATATTATTAAATATTGGAATAAAATTATATATGGTATTCATAAATGATTCACACATGTAACTATATGATCTTACATTTCACATCTACATGTTCCAGTTTGTGCAAACTTGCATGCCAAAGTTTATTGAAATACATTTGAATATATGCAATTTGCAAGATTTGATGGTGTTGGGGGTCTAAAAAAAAATTATAAATTACATTTATATGCTCATATTAATTTTATTTTCATGTAGGTTCATCAATTGGTACGACATTTAAAAGTTTCACATTCTACTAAGTGATGTTTATCAAGATCATAAAATAGAGATAATGATAATACAAATGTCTTACCTTGTTTATCAAATTTGATGTTTACTTATTGTCATAATGATGTTATTTCTTGGCCTATGATTATTTTTTTCTTATAATAATGCTCTTCCATGGTGGTAACATCTCTCCAATAATCACTTGTGGCTTGGTGTGAAGCTTAGCATAATTGGGACTTATAACACTACTCTCAAAGGCTTCAATAAGGTATTCCAATAGAATAACCTTACATATAAAATCTTGTTGGCTTATGGTGTGGTATTTTATATTTATATCTATAAGATCTAACTCTAACCCTAGGGAGGTTAGGTTAAATTCTAACTTGGGTTGAGCCTGAATTAACCTAGGTTGAGTCAGTCTAACTATAGGTTGGGTCAAAGCACTCATGAAATATTGATACCTCATTTTCAAATATTTATGATGCATGACAACTCACTCTAGATATTTTCTAGGCTATGACTCATATTTTTGAATAATTTGGAGATAATAAATCATTTTATTAGCTCATTTGACCTTTTGACTTTATATTTGGCTAAAAAATCCTTTTATGGTAAATGAAATTCATGAATTTGATTTAGAATTTTTATTTAGGAAAGTTAATTAGGATTTTGAATGTAATTAGTCTTGATTATTGCTTATTGGATTTTGACAATTATTTTAAATGTCTTCAATTAATAGCTTGATAGGCCAAAAGTGTCAAATTACTAGGTCATAATCTAACTAGAGTTAGAACTAAAATAGGTTAGTGATGTATATAGGTAAATACACCAAATAAGCTAACCTCATCACATTTTTGGCAATTAAATTCCTTATTCAAATGAATTTGGTAAATTTAGGTGATTTCTAGGCTTAAAATGGGTCATTTTCTATAAATTGAACTGAATGCTAGTTTAGGCATGAAAGTGGCCAAAACTAAGTGTCTATAGGTTGCCCCTATTTGAGAAGGCTAAAGACACAAGCATAGTAACATATTTTGAAATAATGAAAAATTCATTAATCTAAATGGTTTATTCCCCAAAGGGTGATCGATAAGCCATTGATGCCCCTTCGAGGGAGTGAGCAGTAAAATAGAGTCACAGAACATTCCCTTGAAATGAATAAAATGACATGATCTAGTGGTAAAGGGGGTGGGATTACTAAATTTACCAAAGGTGATTATAAATAATAATATTAGTAGAGTCACTTATTTATCCATAGGTAGTTATAATCAAAAATGAAACATGTGACACTAGTTTGCCTAAATGTAATTATCAGCAGTGGCACACATAGATGCGCCAGTAGGGTAGTGGAATTGCTACTAAGTTTTTAAAAGGTGGTTATCATTAATAATAAAATGGGAAACACTAATTTACCTAAAGTTGGTTGTAATTAATAATAAAAAGTGATAAAAACACTAATTTTCCCTAAGGCAATTATAATCAAGAATGAAAAATAGGAAAAACACTGCTTTTCCCAAAAAAAATTATAATCAAAAGTATAAGACACAAAAATAATGATTTTCCCATAGGTGGTTATAATCATTAAATTGGTCAAAAACAAAATATATCATAACGGGGAAAATTAGAAAGGGCAACTTATGCGATAAATCCATAAAATGGATTTATGATGAGCTAACAAAGGATAACAACACATTTCTAGCTTAAATGTGAGTTTGAAGATACACATTCAAACAAACATGGGATATAGGTTGAAAAATTATTTTGTTAAATGGGTCTCAAGAGAGGCCCAAAAGTATGGTTTAATTGTAATATAATTGAAAAATAAGGCACATAAGATCAAACAACATGCAAAACAGACCACAAATGTGAAATTTACACTTCCTAGAGGGTGTAGAATGAACTATAGGCCCTAGGGGTAAAAATTCAAATTTTTTACTATATATTCACTCTTAGGGTGAAAAAAAAATCATTTTCACCCTAGCTTTTTAAGAATATTATCTCTAGTGTTTTACACTAAGGATTAAGAGAAAATGGCCCTTGGAGGAAAATGATGACACATGGTAGAGAAAGTGAGGGAGCACATGTGGCCACCACATGATGGTGCACTGGTAGGTAAACCTAAATTTTATCATTTATAACATTTAATATCATGAATATCCCTTGGAAAATTTGAAAATGGTTAAGTTTTCATTTACGTGTTAGGGTAAATAGTGGCTTCACCAAGGAAATCGATGACTTTGTGTGAAGTCATCATTTCCCAAGATGGTGGCAATGCCAAAACCTGGTGGAAATCACCAAAATAGTTATTTAACCCATTTTTAAGTGAATTTGTTGTTTTTATGAAAATAAAAATGGCATCTTTGCCTAAAAATGTGAAAAATGCCAAAATGGTAGCTTTACCCAAAAAAGTGTAAAAATGTTGAAATGGTAGCTTCACCTTGTTAAACAATAGCTTTAACCTTAGAGTCAAAATAATTGACTCTAAGGACCCAAAAGGGGTACAACCTATAAAAGAGGATCAACTAGATGAGTTATGTTAGCTGAGGCTCTATTAGCAATATGCAATTAGGCTAATTCTAACCATTTATGATTGTAGAAGAGATTAGTAGTGCTTACCTATTATGAGAGGTCATCACATTGTCTAAAGACCTCAAAAATATAGACTGAGGGCATGGTGGAATTTTTTTATATGCTAGACTTCTATGACAGCACAAATGTTAGTCATTTGATTTGATCGAGCTTATCTGAGTGAGCTAGTAGAGCACTACCATAGTGAGACATCTACCTTTCACTTACCAATATGAGAGGCCACTATCACACTTGAGGATACTTGGTGTATCCCCAAACTAATAATGCATGAGAGGTACTTATTGTAGACACCACCAGCATAATAATAGGTAGTGTTGGATGATTTATACAGCTATCAAAGTATCCCCATGGTTTAGGAGAAATTTGAAATAGACATGATAAAGACCTACATAGCATTCATCCAAATTATCTAACTAATGTTTCAGGGGAAGGTTGATATAGACCTAATAGATATCTACACTCACATTCATCCAGACTAATCATGAGGTTATTTTTCTCATGGATATTTTTAGTGGTATCTTGCTACCTTATAAGAGTGGTTGATACTTCCATATGGATCTAGGTGGCATGGTTAGGAGCATGCTAGAGGATTCCACACAATTTTCTTGGGGACTAATTTTTCTTGCCCAATTATACAGGGACTTGCATTTTATATCATACCAGGGTGGACATAACATTAGATCATGTACCCTTTTGATGGTCTGGGGCTAAGAAAACATTATGATTGAGTGACCAGTTAGAATGTGTAGGATACAAGATCTTGAGGAGCCATTGGCCTATGGTTGGGTTTAAACAAGAGCTGATCAACATGGGTATAGAGGAGACATCCCCTTCTATCATTAGATGATCAATGAACTGACATCATAGTTTTTCATTTGGATTCATTACCTCACATACTAACTGAAATGGTTTCAGGATGGATGGTATATGGCTTACATGACTACCATATGTTTTCTTATTGGGAAGCAATCCTATATTATTGAGGAATATCACCCATATTAGGTAATCAAGCATTTCAAGTACACATAGGATGTACCTGAGGGGACATAATGTTTTATGCATGTCATATAAGAGATTATTCAATATACTATGGTGATCCCAAGGAGCAAGGTGATAATGAGATATCTTAACATACCATGGGTTGCCTAGGCCTATGCAAGATGAAATGCAAATACAAGTATCACTTTAGCATTTATGCACTAGTGGGTATAGGTGTTACCTTTGATCTTTATAGTACTACTACTAGTAGGAGGTCAGGCTCTGATGGATATTGAAGAGATGGAAGTCAAGACCTTAAGTAGCAATAATAATAACTAGGAGAGTGAGGTTGGGTATGATGATGATGATGATTAGGATGGAGGAGATAGAAGAGGGGATAGAGATGAGGGTATAAATGACATGATATTGGTCCCTAGCTCAGTAGTGATGGTAGTGGCATAGGTTGGCTTAAACTAGGTAGGGTCTTGTCATATAGTAATAATAAGTAGGGACACATGTATGCTTAAGTAGGAGGTTAGAACTCGAGTATGGGAGGTGTCAGGTTTATAGCATTAGCTATCTGACATACATGGTGCCCTAGATATGATGTGGTTATAGGAAGAGATCACTCAGATGAAGGCTAAGATATCTAGGTTGGTTCAGGTACAAGGCCAACTCATAGTTGAGAGAGATCAGGATATTAGTGAGCATGATCAGGCATTAGCCACCATGGATCGGCTAAGATGAAAGTGGAATGTGAATAAAGGAGCCAGTACATAGGTTGGATTTTCATAGATGATTCTAGAGAGCCTTCAGGCTCAGTATGAAGCATCATACTATAGGTGATCTTATGAGTCTATCATGCCTAGAGAGTAGCAAGTTATTACTTTTAAGATATGAGATGCATAAAGGGTAGGGAGTAAATTTGGTCAGTCTCATATAAGGACCCATGTTTCAAGTTCATCAAGACAGTTAGCTCATCAACCATGACCATGACCACCATGACGACTAGGGCCACTTCTATCTATAGGTATTGGGGATACACAGAGCCAAAGTTGATTATGGGGATCTTGACATTTTGGCATTTTTGGCATAGTTTTGGTAGATGGCATTGTATGCATTGTATTACCATACTTATGTATTTTTTAGACACCATTATGATATGTATATATTTTTTATGTATAGGACATTTGAGATACATTGATATTTAGTGTTGGGTTTTGCAAGGTCAACATACATGTTTATGATATATATTTGATATATGTATGATTTCATGCTTGTTATCTTGTTTATCTCATGTTTTAGCATTGATTAGCATTTTGGGTGTTTATCATTATTTTTTTTGATGTTTATGTACACTCTGTTCATTTATTACTTATGCCATGTTGATGAGATGTTGTGTTGGTTATATTATGATTATGTTGTATGACTCATGTGAATGCTTATTCAGAGATGCACATATGTATAAACACATAATAAATCAGTTGTTGCTCTTGTTTATTATTCATGGATTCAAGCATGTGTGAGGGTGTTTTATTGGATTTTGATATATTGGAGAGATCTTGCCATTGCATTGTTAGAATAGACTATGTGAAAATGTTTTTGCTTTAGATTTTGGTATTATGCATGATAGTTAATAATAAATAAGATGTAAATACATACCCTAAGCATGGAAAAAATAATTTACATGCTAATATAAATTAATCAAATTCTAGATGAAAAAAAAAATTAAGTGTAACACTAAATACAAAAATTCACAATCGAAGTAAATGATATGGATAATCAAGATTGAATTGTAAACAAAATGTAATAATCTTATGAGAACCAAGGAACAAAAGGCAAAATAAATAATAAAACAAACAAAAAGATAAAAATAAATAAACAAACAAAATAGATAAAAATAAACAAACAAATAAAATAGATAAAAATAAATAGACAAATATAAATAAACAACAAATATAAACAATTAAGTCTATACAAAAATAAATAACACACAAACACAAAAAACCAAATACAAATAAACAAACAAAAATGAATAAACAAAAATGAATAAACAAACAAAAACAACAAAATACAAACAAACAAATAAACATGAGTTAAACAAATAAAATAAACAAACTTGACAAACATCAAAAACATTAACAAACAAATCAAAATAAAAACTACAAAATAATAATAAACAAAACAAAGCAAAATAATAACAAAAACAAAGCACAAAATAATAACAAACACAAAAAAACATCAATAAAAGTGAACAACAAAACACCAATAAAAAAATAAAATACTAACAAACAAAACATGAACAAACAACTAAATAAAATAACAATAAATAAACTAAACAACAAAACACTAATAAACTAACTAATAGGATACAAAAAAAGACAGATAAAATAAATAAATGAACAAATAAAACAAGCAAACCACACAATAAACAAAATGAACAAACTAATAAAAAATAACTAAAAATTCCAAAGCAAATAAAAATGCAGTAAATAAACTAATCTAAACACACAAAAACAAAAAAGCTAAGAAAACAACAATACACAAACTACGGTTGATCACAATGTTAGTGCAAATAAAAAAATAAATTGTTCATGTATGTGTCCAATAGATGTGTTACTCTTGGCAAAAGGGTGAACCCTAAGCTAGGTAGCAATGGCATAGGTAAAATAACACATAAATTGTAGACTAGGAATTTGACTCAAGAGAGGATGGTTAGTATTATGTTAGTTTCAAAATGAAAACAAAATGAAAGAAACACACTAAATAGCATAACATCTCTAGGCCTAGTCACTAGGGGAGCTTAGTGAGGAAAAACCATTTGAAAACATAACTAAAAATGGAAAGAAATGAGAAATATGAACCAGAACACAAATTTCTTACCAAATCCTTGATTTTTCCAAAAATCTCCTTTTTTGGCTTACTCGAATTGTGCTTCACGAGATCTTCAATGGAGTGTGGCTACCTTCATCTCCTCTTGGCACCTTTGGCTCTGGCTTGGCTTGGCTTAATAATTTAGCACTATAACACTAATTGGAATGGCCTTTGGAATTATTTATTTATTATAAATTTTCATTATCCAAGTTTTTTTGGACTCATTTGTTCATGATAACTTCGGCTTAGAAGATCTTGAAATTCAATAAGTAAGGCCTCGTATTTATAAACTTTGCAAAATGGTCAGAATCAACTTGAACTATCCATCTCAAGATGGAGATATGTGGCTAAAGATTAATTTAATTATGTAATTAAAATTCATAAATAGGCTCATCAATACTTGGGATAGAGGGGCATTAACATGGCATGGAGGGTCTTAATGAGGCATGAGAGGCATTAATTCAGATATTTGTGGCATTTATGGCTTGTGGATGCCATCTCAAAAGATGATGTCATTTGATGATGTAGTTAATGACAATCAATTTCTAAAAATAAATATTCAAAAATTTTCATGGAAAATTAACTTAATCTCTTGATTTGGTTTAATTAACCTTAAACATTATTAGTCAAATTTGATGCAAAACATTGGCAATTTGTGTACAAATTAATCAAATTGGTCAAAATAGCACAATATTAGCTCAAAATTTGACTGGATTAGAATTGAAATTCAATGTTAGATGCATTGGAACCGTTATCCCATTTAGGATGTTGTCAACAAAAAATAACAAAGGCATGTGTCTCATACAATAAATTTGATAGAAAAGAGCAATCTAGAGCACCCAGATGCAAAATTAGCATTTTGACTCAAAATAATTTGATCAAAGTTAGTTTCTTCATAAATTACATTATCCCATTTAATGATACTCTAGCTAAAATCAGCACTTGAATATATCAATTTCAACTCATTTAATGTTTTTTAGTATTTTTATTCCAAATTGTGCATTTTGGTAAGAATTGGTCAAAATCCTAGTTGGAGGACATTGGTGGCCAGTTTTAGGTGTCTACAGTTTGCCCCTATTTGGGAAGGCATTATAAGCTATAATCATAATAACATCTTCTCAAATAATTAAAAGGTCAGGTATGCCTATAACTTCAACGATGATGAACTAACTTCATAATGCCCCCTCAAGGAAATGGTTGGCACAAGGAAAGGTCGACAAACAATCCCTCGAAAAGAAAGAAGCAAAACAAGGGGACCAAAAAAAGGAAAATGATGGGGTGAAAACATAATTATTTTCAAAAAGTAGTCAAAATCATTGATAATGCAAGTGGGATGGTATACAATGGTTTTCCTAAAGGCAATTATAAGCATTGTACCCTGATAATGGCAACATGGTATGATAACACAATGATTTGCCCAAAGGTGGTTATAATCATTAAGAAGATGGAATTGTCCCAGTTAGGACAAATAAAAAAGATAACAACATACCCCTAGTTGGGCATATAAAAAGGAATTTGGTGAGAAATAATAATTTGCCTAAAGGCAGTTATAATCATTGAGAAATATAGGTGGGATGCTATGCAATTATTTACCCATACACAGTTATAATCATTAGACCCTGATGATGGTAAATATGATTAACTTGGCCGATGATGATGATAATCTGATATATAGAATAAAGATGAATTGGGACAACCTACTAGTGGGGAGATGCTCATTTTAACTAATCAAAGGTTAAAATTCTTATGTTGTTTAATTATGCAGTGTAGGATATGATTGGGATTGAATCAAAATGTCAGTGCTAAAGAGGTGTCAATGTTGCCAATGCTAAATAGACTTCTAGAAGCTAAGGTTTGTTGTAGCATGTATTAGTAGGCATCATGTTATAACATCGTGAGGACTTGGTCAAAATATGTATAAGTACTAACTCTTAAAATCCAATACTTAATAGAAAATAATGCTACAATGATAAAAACTATGAGGACAATGTAAACACATGAATATGGATAGATTCAAATGTAAGTGTGGGCAAGAAATCACCCAATGAATGCACATAGACTGAATCAAGGCAACAGTATAAAAATCAAACAAATAGGCACACAAATAAAAAACAAATTAATTTAAGCCATACGAACATTGCCCCTAGAAAATAGGCATTAACTTAACAAACTAATAGAATGGGGGGAATAGAAAAAAAAGAAGGGGGTGGTCAAGCTATCTCCATATGTATTAGGCAAGTGGATGCTACCTACATAGTTTCTTGGACATAATATCTAATAAAAACTTTAGGTCAAATGTAGTTATTCTAGGAAATGGGAAGAAAATGATAACTGATGAAAACAAATAGAATGGATGTGATATAAAAATAGGAATGGTCTTAGAAAATGACAAGTGCATGGTATAAAAGGCCAAAAAGGATGGGGAAACTAAAGAACAAGTAATTTTCTTATGACTTAATAAGGGTTCCCAGAATCCTTAAGGCAAAGAAATCGTCAATGTTTTTTTTTTTTTTTCTAATAGTTTTACAAATGGTTTTGGAATTTTGGAGTATCTCAACTCAATTGAGGTTGTCAAGATACTAAAATGATTCAATCTCACAAAATGGTGAGAGTGTGGATTAGGTTACTTGTAAAATGGTGAGAGCATGACTTAGGTTGTTCACAAAATGGTGAGAGTGTGGTTTACATAGTTCCAGATTAGGACCTCAAGTCACTATAGTTATGCCCTACAATGGAGAAATCTGACTAGTGTAGCATTTAATTCAAACAAAACAAGCATAATTGGTATAAAGACATTGTACAACATAGGTAATGGCAAGTTGGTATGTCAAGGCTCAATAAACAAATGTTTCCCCTAGTTTCCCCATTGGTGGTTATAACTAGGATACAATGACATAAATCAATGATACTAATTTGCCCATAGGCAGTTATAATTAGTAGCAATACTAGTGATAAGAAAGGAACAACAAACAAAGGATATAACTATTGAAACTTCTATCATATTGTTCCAAAATACTATCTCTATCTAAAATTCTTGAAACAACTACTAAAATTGATCAGAGTCATTGGTGCTAAAAATATGCAACTAATAGTGAAACCAAGGTCAAATGGGCTAGGTAGATAAGATTCAAAACATGCTTGGTCGATGGAACAAAAAGGTAAAATGGATAGGTAATAGGCTAAGAGGAATGATAAGAATGATATTTGTATAAAGAAAAATAGTGATAAAATAGCACAACTAAAATGGTCCTTATATACAATACACCATAGTTCTCAATCATAGTATCGCTTGAGGTGAATAATATTCATCGACTTAGGAAGTTCATCTCCATCTAGTGTGGTGAGCCTATATGCTCTTGATCCATAATCTACAGTAATGATGAAAGGCCCTATCCAATTTGGTTTGAATTTACCTTTATGCTTCTTCTCAGTTGTGGTATTCTTTTGGTTTTCTTTAAGAATAAGATCACCAAGTTCAAACATTCTATATTTGACACACCAATTGTAGTGGCCTTTGAGTCAGTTTTGATATGCCTGAATATTATTAAGTGAAGCTATGTGTTTTTAATCAAGTAGGTCTAGCTCTTATTGGTGAGCTACTCGATAGTCATGATCATCTAAGACATGCTTAAAATATATGTGTAGTGAATGTAACTCAATCTCAATAGGAAGTATGGCTTTAGTACCATAAACAAGTGAGTATGGAATGTCTCATGTGGGTGTATGGTGATTGGTATGGTGTGCCCAAAGGGTAAAAAATATTTGAAGGTGCCAGTCATGACTAGCATCAATGACAATCTTTTTGAGAATGTTGACAATGGTTTTGTTTAATGCCTCAACCTAACCATTACCTTGAGGGTAATATGCCATAGATAAATGTTGTGTGATGTTTTATTCGACACATATATTTTTGAAATATTTGTTATTAAATGATCCTACATTATTAGATATAACGTCAGAAGGGATGATATAGCGATAGATGAGATGGTTGAAGATGAACTTGGAAATTTTCATTCTAGTCACATAAGTGAGGGGTATAGTGTAAACCACTTAGTGAAATATTCAATGGTAATAAGGATATGTTTATGGCTATCTAAAGATGTAGGATTGATCTTTAAAATGAGGTCAAGGTCCCATGTAGCAAATGGCCATGGTGTCAACATTAGTTTTAGAGTCTTGGCTAGGGCATGAATCAGATTGGCATGCCATTGACATTTTTACACTTCTTTACATATGCAACTATATTTGCATCCATTATTGGTCAATAATAACTAGTACGTAAAATATTTTTGGATAAGACTACCTTTATAGAGTGGTATCCACATACTCCTTCATGTACTTCTCATAACACTAGTGTATATTCTACTAAAGTTAAATAATGAAGCAAAGTTCCATCAAAACTATGGTGGTAGAGGGTTGATTCAAGTAGATTATAATGACTGGAATGATGGATAAAGTCTTTGGTTTGTTTTTGAGAGAGGTTAGGTGGTAAAAATTGGTCATGAAGGTACTTGTAAAGGTTTAAGTACTAGATAAAACTAAGACTAATAATATCAAAAATCATCACGACAGTGGAAGGCTCATGAGCTAGTGTGAACAAGTTCTCGATGAGGAATTGATACTCTCTAGCTTTGTCTATTTGTCATATAAAAGATCTAATATTGGCCATCGCATCTATAGTTTTGTTATTTTCCCTTGGTATATGATCAAACTAAATTTCAGTAATATCTCGTTTGAGAGTGTTAACCATGGTCTTATATAGAACCATCTTGTCATCTTTGGTCTAAAAATGGTTTGTAACCTAATTTATGATTAACTAAGAATCACCATAAACATTGAGATGAGATATGTTCCATTATATCACTTGATAAAGTCTTGCAATAAGTGCTTCATATTGATCTATGTTGTTGGTACAAACAAAATTGATCCTAAATGATTTAGGGATTAGATCACCCTATGGTGTAATAAATAAAAGCTATTCCTCTGATCCATGTGCATTAAATGACCCATAAAAATATATATTTTAGTGCTACTCAAGAGATGTGTCCATGATGGTCACTATGGATTCATTGAGAAATTGGAATGTGAGTGGTTCTATGTCTATAAGGGGTGCTTCAACAAGCTAGTCTAAAAGAACTTACCCTTTAATAGTTTTTTGATTGATGTATTCAATGTCAAAATCACTAAAAATCATGATTAATTTGGCCATTCTACCTTGTAAAGATGTTTTAGAGAGTAGATACTTGAGCGGATCTACTTTTGAAATGACCATGGTCTTATTGTTCAACATGTAGTGTTACAACTTTTGAGTTGTGAATACCATGGCTAAACAATATTTTTCAATAGGTATATAGTTATGTTAATAGATGACCAATGTAAGGCTTAATTAATATAATACATGCTCTTTTCTATTGTCATCATGTTGAGCTAGAAGTGTCCTCAAGGCATTATCTATAATTGATAGGTACAACAAAAATGGTTTTCCTGGCATAGGGGGTAACAAAATAGGCAGATTTGCTAGGTAATCTTTTAGCTATTAAAAATTTGTTTGGTAGTGATTATATCAATGGAATTAAACTCCCTTATTTAGAAGATGTGTAAATGGATGACACTCGTCTGCTAACTGAGATATGAAGCATCGAATTGGCTGAATCTTGCCCTATAAATTGTGAATCTACTTCAAATTGGTTGGTGGGTGGTGGCATCTTTGTTATAGCATAGAATTTAGCTAGATCAACTTAAATGACTATGAGACATTATGAATCCAAGTAATTTTGTAAATGTTACTCCAAACACACATTTTTTTGGATTCAGTCAGACTTTATACTCATGCAGTCTTTCAAATATTCTATGTAGCACTGTTGGATGGTCAACCCTAGTTTTTATTTGCCTAGTATGTCATCAACATAGTCTTTAGTTATATCATGCATCATGCCATGGAATATGATGTACATGGCTCTTTTATAGATATCTCTAGCATTATTATACCAAATATCATTACATGATAATAGAATTTTCCCCATAGAGTGGTGAATGTTGTCTTGTGTTGATCTGTTGGTGTTTTTTTGATCTAGTTGTATCCTAAAAAGTTGTCCATGAGTGAAATCATCTCATAACCCACCATGAAGTCAATGATCATGTTAATATTAGTTAATTGAAAGTCATCCGTAGGGAAATATTTTTTTATGTCTTGAAAATCAATATAGATTTTGATTCCTTCAAGATTTTTACTAATAGGTACAAAATTAGATATCCATTATGAGTAGTCAATGGATTGATACATCCTGCTTATAAGAGTTTTTCCAACTCTTTATTTTATAATATAGCAATGCAAGGATTCATCTTGTGTAACTTTTGCTTAACTAGTATGGCATTAGGATTTACCACAAGGTGATGTAAAATCAAGGTGGGGTCCAAACCTAGCATGTCAGAATAAGCCCATGTAAAGATATCTAAAAATTATCTCAATAGAGTTTTAAATATTTCACATTCATCCTTAGTGAGGGATGTGCCTAATTTTATCCATTTTAGGTTATATGGATTCCTAATGTTTATCACTATTATATCTTTGACTAGAAGGGTCGAGCCATCTTCTAGGATAGTAGGCAAATACTTGAACTATTGGATGATATTAGGGTCCTATGTTAGGACTTGTTCTTCAGCGTCTCCTAGGCATGACAAATCTAGGTCCCCTAATGGGAGATTTGTCCATGTGAAAAAAAAATAGAAATTCTTGAAGAATTTGATCAAACACTTATTATTAATCAAAATTGAACTCAGATCCATAAGCAATTTCATCATAGGTGTTCTTCTAGTCTAAATTTGAAGAATAATGAACACCCTCATCTAATAGTGCCTAAAATAGGTTTTCAACACTCGACTGGCCTTTATCTTTACTTTTTTCCTTGTCATAAATCACCTCAAAAAGGTTTTCAATTTGGGACCTCAATGTTTTTTATTTGTTTTTAGCTAAGAGTGTTCACCCGCTCTCTAAAATAGGCTTCAAGATATAATATGATTGAGAATCCTAATTTATGATCTCCCAACAAAAAATTATCTCTAAGGCCTAGAAAATCATAGAATGCCTCATCATTTTGAAACTCATCAATCGATAAATGGATTTTTTTTGGACTCAATCTATCAGTTGGGGATACTATAATAGCAATGGGTTATGATGAATGACTAGGGTAAGGGTAAAAATAACATTATTATCAAACAGATTAGTCTTGGCTAGGTCATCAAAGATAAGGCTATGATCAGACTCTACTTCATTGTTGGCATCATCATCACTAGTCACTAGTGATAGGACATGATTAATATATGTGGGGTCACCCCCAGGTGGTTTAAATCCAAATCCATATGGTCTTTTGTATTTGGTCATGGAAATTGGCTCAATGGTTCCTTGTTGATTTAGTCTAAGGCCTCTTCTTTTATAGTCTTGATTCTCCATGATCCTATTGGGAATAAGATACTTTGTACTCTTATAAAAATCATCTTGGTTGTCATTATATAACCATGATTCATGTCCCTCAAGAGGGTTTGGTTCTAGGCCAGATGTTGGTACAAACATGACAGGTCCATTAGTTTTTCTCTTTTTTTGCCAATGTATGTGTGGGGTAAATTTAGGTCTTCCAAAGGCCTTTGGATTATGATGAAGATTAGTAATATGAGAGGTGTCATGCATTAAATATTATCCTAGACCATTAGCTAAAATGGTGTAATGATTGGAATCTTCATGAGGTGGCATGTGGGAAAGGGAATCCAAGGTATTAGGATCTATGCAATTGTCCTCTAGAGAATCAATAAGTATGGCCTTTCCTTTATCTTGCTTAGAACTTGGATTCATGTTGTGTTAGTAATTATAGCTTTGAAACTCAGCCTCAAGATGTTTTCAGTATTCATATGGATGTAAATCTCTTGGAATATTTACTTTGATCCTTGAGTGGGAGAACTTGATACGTTGGTGTAGCATTGATGGGACTACACGATCTCATGTAACCAAGGCCTACCTAGAAGCATATTATATGGAAACTCAAGATCAATCACATGGAAAAGTGTATCATGGGTTAAAGGCCCAATGGTAATTGGCAAGCTAATGGTGCCTTATGATTCTCTCTCCTAATTATCTTAGGCTTTGATAGTCATCATTTTTGGTTAGAGATCTGCCATTGTGTACCCAAGAAGCTTGATGAACTTTAGAGACACTATGTTGAGGCCTGATCCATTATCCATAAGGACATGTTTCACTTTATGCCACTTTAAATAAACTTATATGTACAATGGATTATTATGGAGCAGGCCAAGGGAAAACATATTGCTTTGGTTGAATGTGACTTGTTAGGCTGGAGTTAGGTGTCCAACCAAAGCTTGAAATTTATCAGGGGATATATATTGGAAATAGTGGATTGGATTAAGAACTCATTCAAAATGTTCTTTTAGATTGTTAACATTCACAACAATTCTAAAATAGAGATCTAGGCTGGTGTCTTTTGCAGTTGTTCCATGATATCAAACTTCTTTTTTAGATTAGTCGTAAATGGCTTATTTTGACTTTGAATGGTTGGTTGGATAATGGGAAAAGTGGTAGATATATGTGGGCCTAGTATGGTAATCTATGACCTCTAAGTTGTGATTACACAATCAACATTAAATATAGGACCATGATTGCTAATAAATGGTGGTAATGGTGTGGGACTAGATAGGACAAGTCTCAATTGCTAGTGAATTTGTATGTGGTTAGAGGGCAAGGATGAGTTATCATTATAAGGTCCAAAAGTGGAAATCTTGGTTTGTTGGTTAACCTGCATGTGGTCCCAAGCCAAAGAAGGATTATCAATGTAATTTGGATGAATGGCATTATTTATCAATGGTCTAGATTTATTGGTTCTTTGTCTAGGATTAATGGAGATGGTATTAATGCTACCACCTGCAATATGACCTAAAAACCTATTGTAGTCATTTGCAACTACATGGTAGGTTTGTTGGTTGTTACCATGCTAACCTTGGTTTTATCTATTATTATGACATTGTTGGTGTTGTTATTGATTCTATTGGTTTTATTGTTTTGGCCTTTGATTTTGATATTGTTAATTTTTTCATTGCATTAGCTAGTGTTGTTGTTGATGATGTTATTATTATTGTTGTTGCTACTAGTTTTTATTTTGGGGAAAAGGGTTTTGATAAATCCCAAGAGTTTTATTGGAGGTGAAAGCATCATTATCCAATGTTATCTCCCCATTATCTAACATATTCTCATTCACATTATTGATTTTCACACATCTTCATAAATTATGCCTGTTGACCTGATGATATTCACGAAATTCATTTTCATGGTACCAATCAAGATAAGGAATGCCTTGTAGATAATGCTTTGGTATAGGCCAAATAATCAAATTGGTGGTGGTAGTTTTTAAAAATACAAGCTCAATAGGCTCTCCAAGGTCACTAAAAACATGATGTGTGGGCACAGTTCTTCTTAGAGGTGGGTTTTGCAATGGCAAAGGTTGTGGCATTTGTTGCATGGGTCTTGGTTTTTGTGCTTACGATGTTGGTTAAAGAGGTTATCAGGTAGGATTAAGTTGAAAAGGTGGTACAAGTTGAGAAGATAATGTTTATACCATTTGGACATGATGTGACTTAGTTACTTCATTTCCCACAACATTCTTATTGCAATTGAATTGATTTAGTCTATCTTGATTATTGGCCTATACTAATTATGATGCTTTCACTTGGATTGGATGTTAGTTTTGGCCATTTCCCTAATTGGTACCTTGGTTCTAATTAGTTGAATTAAGCTTGATGACTCCTTTATTAATGAGCACTTGCTTGATCAATAAACCTTTGTCAATGATTTCCTTAAAGATATGTGCACATTGTAGTTCCAAATGATAGGCTATCTCACTATGTAAGTTTTTATTAAATACAATAGCTAATTGTTTATCTAGTAAATTATGAGTGAATCTCTTGTAAGTGCTCTACATCATTGTAGATAAATTTTAAAACTCTCATCAACTTTTTATTTAGCTTACATCAAATCAACCAATGAAATCTCATGCTGAAGATTATAGGAAAAGTGTTGCACAAACTTATCTAAAATAAAATCAAAATTAGTTACTAAATTCTTAGGTAACTTCAAGAACCACTCCAAGGCTTGTCTAGCTAAGCTCCTTAGAAACAATAAAAAAAAAGGTATATATCACTATATGCCATTGGTTGGCATGAGACAAAGAAATCGATTAAATAGGCTTTGGGGTCACCTTTCTCCTTGTATTTATCAAACTTTGGTGACTCATATCATGCAGGAAATGGAATCTATAAGTAGTTTTTAACCTATTTCCCTGCTTGGATGGCCTCAATTACATCCTTATTTTGTTGAAATTATTGGGATAAGAAATTAGAGGGAACATTAGTTTGAGGGGGAACATTGGCCTAGTAGATGGTTGGGTGGTCATAAGTGAAGCACTTTGATAGGTGTATGATGGGAGTATTTATTATACATTAGATTGGTTTGGAAATGAACCAAGAATATGCATACATGGATTAGGATGCACTTTTTAAAATTTACATTTGGTTGTGCTATATTTAGGTTTGGGTTGGCATTGAAGGTTTAACTTGGAATATTTTGAGGTTAGGATGAAAGTATATAACTATTCTATGCCTATTTTGGTTGATATTTTGAGGTTGGGATGAAAGGATATAACTATTCTATGCCTATTTTGGTTGAATAGGGATCTGTTATCGATTACTCAAACCTTGTCGTTGAGTGTAAACTTGTGAACCAAGACCCTATCTCTAAATGAGTGGCATATTTTGAATAAAAGGAAACTATTTCCTAGTAGGTACTTGAGAAACATTAGAACCCCCTTATTAGATGAATCTTGGTTATAAAGTAGATGTATATTATATATTTTGCATATGTTTTTGACCAACATGAATACATTGTTGATTAAACATCATTTGGTTTTGAATTGGCATGTTAATATGCAAAGAAGAAGGTATGTTTACTAGTACCTGATGAGGTATAACATTAGTTACCCCTTGTTGAGGTGGAAATATGTTTGAGCTCTACTGCATTGGTATATTCATTTGTGCCTATTTTTTGGAATGTTACTCATCACCTATTGAAGAGTAATAGGATTCATCACATTTTATTATTAAGGCATGGCATTGGTTATTGGTTGAATACCTAATCGTGTTAGTTATGCACTTGACGAAGTAGCTAGTTGAGGTTGGGGTGAAAAATCTCCCATTCCTAGGTTTACAGAGCCAGTCATGGTATTATTTAATTCATATGGTATTGACTAATTTTTTATGTATTAGTACCACTTTGATTTGGATTGGACATTGCTTGTGCATTGTCCACTATGTTTTGCTCATTATTCTACATAGAAGTAGAAGACACTTCTTTGATAATTGGCATATGCAACAAGTTGTCTACCAAATTTTTGTGCATTAATGGGTTTGAACTCTAATTATCTTGACTATTTAACTCTATCAAAACTCTTATTGAAGGAACTAATTCAATAAGAGGTTTACTCACCATGGTCATCTAATTGAAATTGCATGCTAGAATCAAGTAGGTTTGATATGTTGTTTGCATTTGGTTAAAGTGGTATTTCATGAAGTTATTTCCTTTTTTAAGCATATTAGGGTCTTGATACATCATTTTGACTAGACTTAAAATATTTCTAGAAGAGGCATGTTGACTATACAATATGTTGTGAGGCATTCTTACTAGGCTTGGTATACTTTCATGAGGGAAGTTCACTAGAAACTTAGCCCCTAATTTTATGACTCTAACCAAAATATCATCTTTTTTATCCAAAAAATGACACTCAAAAAAAATGGATCATATGTGGAAGGTGTATTAATAGAGTAAAATTGTTGAGGAACTAGTTCTTCAACTATGGGTATCATAGCTAGGTATTATGTGTTTTGTTCTTGGTCCTGTTCTGAATACGGTGGTGTATTAGCCAAATATTCAGCTAATGGATCTTGTTTTTATGCCCCTATTTGAGTATTATAATAGGGATAAGGAGCTATCTCATAATAAATATTATCTACGTAGGGACCATGCACCATTTCTTCTTGTGCAACCACATTACTAATCTTTGGATTATACATGAGTCCATTATGAGTGTAGGAATACATGTTGGGATCCATAATCAATGTTTCTCAATAAAAAGGGAAGGTAGTTCTAAAAAATCTAAAAATATGATGTTCAAACTTGGTCTAGATTTGTCCAAAGGATGGAAAGGTTTATGTAATGATTTGTGATAAAATAAGCTATCGTTAAGTATCTAATGTTACACATCTTATACAAAAAGATTAAATAAATGGATATAAAATTGAAATTCTAAACTCTAAGGTTGAAGTGTTTCAAATTAGTCTAATCTAAGAAATAAATAGTTACTAAGTATTTTGGCCAAACATGGCATCAAAATCTAGGCTCAAATAAGGCATGTGTTAGGACTCTTAGCCAAAACAATTTCAAAAGCTAGACTTTAAAAATAGATGAAATTTTAATCTAATGGATTTGAAATAATTCTAACAAAAACTAGGCATTTGACTCTTGGACATGAACTCAATCCAATAGGTATAAGGTATGAAACAAAAGGCACCTTAGAGATAGTTTATTTTCTCATGAATAATGTTATAAAGCTTGGTTCTTTTGACAAATAGGCTAGACAAATGTGAATGACGTAACTATGCTAGACAAAGATTCATAAAAGATATACTCAAAGTGGCTCAAAAAATGTATACAAACTTTAACTCTATGCAAAAAGGTCTATGAAACAATGTTTTAAATGTTTTGGGAAGCATAACAATGCTAAAATACTCAAAAAATGTGACAAAATGTTTGTTTAAAAAACTCTCTAAGGAAAATATGGTTTCTCACAAATTTGGTAGCATAACACTACCTTTCTTAACTCAAATTACTTTCATACCTTCAAATTTTTGATAATATCTCTAAGGAAAAAAGGTGTGTTTTGAAATGATCTCAATAGAAATAGGATGGTAACACAAAATGTTTGGTGCATAGACTCAAAGTGCAAGCATTTAACATGAAATGACTTAAGTCTATCAAGTGGTGATAATGATTGTGAGTCTTAAATGGCATTCAACCGAAATTAGAAATTAAATATAAGTTCCCTCAAGTTTAGTGCAAATGGTGAACCCACTTAACACATCAAATATATGAACTTATGAAGGTGAAATTTTGAATTTAAGTTATAAATGAAGGACTTAAATAATTTTTGGTAAAAGTATAGACTCAATTGTATAACATAACTATGCCAAAATAGATGATATGACTCCATGTTTTGATGAACTTTAAACAAGGCAAATTGATGATTCACGTGGGCAACATAATGCCTCTTTTTTCAAAAGAAAATGAGGACTATGTGTTTGGTTTGTATCATTTGTTCACACCAAGTTTTGACTCCAAAGAAGACTTTAATCTAGGATAAAACCAACCAATTAACCTCTCTTAGGTCCTAAAATGACAAGGTTTCTTGGTATTTTTGGAATCCATCAATATATGTCATTTGAGAGGCTTTTAGTGTTCATCCAAAAAGTAAAATGTGCATTATATATTACGTTTGTTTTACCCCCCTTATCTTAAATGATAATATTATGACATGGACCTTAAGGCACACCTTTCACCAACAACACTTCCATGGCAAGTGGGGATATGTCTAAGATTTACAAGTTTTTGAACGTCCAAAGGGATTAATTACACAATGACTTTCATGTCACAATGCAAAATAAAAGTACGTAATTGGGTGTCCATAACACTTGGATTGTTAAAAAAAGTTCTAGTCCTTTTTTCAACCATTACATCCATCACGTTCTTAGTGTAGTGTGATGTCTAAAGTGTAGATACATCTTGTGTGCAACTTCAACACTAGAAGGTGGTTTAACCACTCAAACCTCCAATCCTAGTGGAAGTGGATGAAGTAAGTTTTAGGAGATGAAACCTTTGGTCAAAGCTTCCCAATATAACTTATGAGAGGTGATTAATTCCCCCTTGAAAGGTAATATGTAATGAAATAAAAGACATAAGAGACAGACTTTAGGGTCATTTTCAAGATCATCCAAACTATTTTTAGTTTTTGGGGAGTGCTTTAGATGACATTCTTTCTATGCCTTAGACTAGGCATGTGTACAATAAGGACGGTGCTTTTGATTCCAAGGGTTCCCTAAAGGAGACAAATGGAAGAGAAAATATGCAACATCCCTCTTCTTGCCAATCAAGTTCTAATTAACAACTATTCAAGACAAAATTTGACAAGTGAATTTAATTTTAAACACCAAATTAAAAATTTGAGTGGTGTTCTTTTAACCCTTTGGTCTTAAGTTGTAACTTTTGAAAGCCTAATTATCAAAAGAATTCACTTAAGCATCTATAATTTTCATTAAGCACCAAAAAAAGGTTCCTAATTCATTTTAAATCATACAAAATATGTCTAAATAGCATGTTTTAACAAATTCAAAGTCCAATGATTACTTGTCTACCCTTAAGGCATCACCCCAAAATCAAATGTGTTAGATTCGAAACTTTTAAATAGATTTTAAAATTTTTGTGAAATATATATGCAACTTTAAGATAAATTGATCTCATATTCTAAAAAATTATGAGAAAACATATGTTTTTAAAAAAATAATCATCATAAATGGAGTACATATGACCCTAAACCAAACATTTTAAAATGCCCTATTAGCTCTCGGGACTATTTTTTTTAACACAGTGACTGGTGATGGTTATACCTGACCATTGACAGTTTCACTTAACCATCAACAATTTAAAATGACCATCAATGGTTTACTCAACCATTGACAGTTCCTTTAACCATCGATGATTACCTGTGTAAACCTATAAAGGTAAAAATCTAGCTAAACCAAGTTAGAAAATGACTTAAAAAGAGTTTTAAGCATCCAAATTGAAATTTTAAAGTTATCTCATGCTCTCCTTCATACATGGAATGTATCTAGTCCCACTAGGCATGCCATTATGTAGAATATAAATTTTATTCAAGAGAGGATGGTTAATATCGTGTTAGTTCCAAAATGAAAATAAAATGAAAGAAACACACTAACTAGCATAACATCTCTAGGCCTAGTCACTAGGGGGAGCTTCGTGAGGGAAAACCATTTGAAAACACAACTAAAAATGGAAATAAATGTTAACTATGAACATAAAACACCAATTTCTTACCAAATCCTTGATTTCTCCAAAAGGATCCTTCTTTGGCTTGCTTAGATTGTGCTTCAAGAGATCTTCTTCAATGGAGTGTGGCTACCTTCATCTCCTTTTGGCGCCTTTGGCTTTGGCTTGGCTTGGCTTAACAATTTGGAATTATAACACTAATTACAATGGCTTTTGTAATTATTTGTGCTTTATAACTTTACATTATCCAATATTTTTTGGGCTCACTTGTGCATGATAAATTTAGCTTAGAATATCTTGAAATTCAATAGGGAAGGCCTCTTATTTATAGACTTTACAAAATGGTCAGAATCAACCTAAACCATCCATCTCAAGATGGATATATGTGGCTAAAGATTAATTCAATTATTTAATTAAAATTCATAAATAGCCTCATCAATATTTGTGATAGAGGGGCATTAACTAGGCATAGAGGGTCTTAATGAGGCATGGGAGACATTAATTTAGATATTTATGTCATTCATGGCTTGTGGATGCCACCCCATAAGATGATGTCATTTGATGATGTAGTTAATGATAATCAATTTATAAAAATAAATATTTTAAAAGTTTCTTAAAAAATTAACTTAATTTTTTGATTTAGTTTAATTAGCCTTAAACATGTGTAGACACCGAAATCGTGCCTACTCCCCTGGTCATTCTCCTCATTTTCTCCCCCCTTGGTCCCCTTCGTCCACTTTACCACTCCTAACCCATATCTTGTTAATTTGAAATAATTATTTATTTTAATTAACAAAAGTCCCTTTTCCCTCTCCTTGCCACTTCACCACCCTAGGATACCCTCCTTGGATTCCCTTCATTCCCCACATGGTCATATTTAACACCTAGACTCCCATTCCAACCTCTCCCCTCGTCCATTTAATCCCATTCAATTGTTTCTCCCTCGAACTAGCTGACCTGGTGGTTGGAAAATGGATGAAAGGCTATTTTTAGCCTTTCTCCGGCCTTTTATCCATCAACGTCGGTCAACTATCGACCGACGTCAGCGATATTACCAGCGTCGGCACCTTTCATAACAGTTTTCTCATCCATTATCCGTCTCTTCTCTTGGCTCTCTTGTCTCCTCTCACATAACCCGACTCTGGTATCTTGCACTCTGATCATCAATCCATTCTTGGACCCTACCACTCTGCCAATCTTCAAACCAAGCCTCTCATTCTCTCCCTCAGGTGTAATAACAGGTATTCTGGCTTCAACAACTCCACCAGTGATGGGACTTTCATCACCAGCAACACCAACAATAGGTACACCAGTCTGTAATGCTTTCTTCAGTACACCATAGGTAAGTTTTCTTCTGTGTTTTCATTTGTGTTTTCTAGTCATTTGTTTCTAAACTAGATTCAGCACTCCTATCCCCCAGACCAAACTCTGACCAAACTAGACCAGTCCAGAACCCTGTCTCTCTGTTATCCTTGTCTTCTATTTGATCCCTCTGTCAGACCATATACTCTGCCCATTCAACCAGACTCTCAGACCCAGACCCTAGACCATTCACCTGAGCCCAAAACTTTGTCTCAGACCAATCAAACAGACCACAGACTCATCCACAGACCCATCCACAAACCAAGAAACTTGACAAGACCCGTCTACAAACTACTACCCTGACTGACGCCGGTCATTACCCAACCGACGTCGACAGACTAATCGATGTTGGCAGGCCCAAACAACCGACGCCGGCAACACCCCCGACCTCGGAGACTGTGATCAGTCCGACAACGTCATTCAGGTAAGCTTTTGCTTCCGTTTCTTTTCAGTTTATTATCATTTCAGTATTTTTAACATTTTGTCTTTTATCAGACTTTATCTTTATCAAAATAGTGGGTTGACCTCCCTTAAGGAAGTTTTCATACTTCTGGGAATAGGCTTTTGCTTGACAACCCACCATCTGTCCATTTAACGCCTTCTTTTGTCTAAGCTTCTTTTCTTTGCAGGTATCATTCCTCCACAGCCAAAGAGGAGTACTCACAGCGTCTGGATTATGGTGCACAGACTATATCTAGGTACACATCAAGCCTTGACCATCTCTTAGTTTCTTAATTCTTCTCTTGAATATAGAAAGCAAAATTTGAATAGAAACATTCTATCACGCCCGGTGGGACCCTTAAGGTCTTCCTTGGGTTCCTTTCCTTCTTTTTTCATATAGGGTGCATTAGGATTCTCCCTTTTCACCTCGTTCCTCTTTTCCGAATGACATCATAAGCAGGAATAAAAAGAACTTCTCTTTTCCTTTCTTGCATTTCTAGACTAGTCTAAAATCATTTTCTTCACCTTTTCTCAACTTGTTTTTCATCCGAACTTCACATTTCGACTTGGGGCATTAAAACAATTTGCATTCCATTTCTGCTTGTGCTTGCATTAGTCCACACTTAGTAATTAGCAAAACGCATATTGAATAAATCGTAGATCACTTGATGTTACACAACCGAACCACATGCACTAAAACAAACATAAAACTCACTTGAGACAAGGCCTGACTAGGATTTCATCACCCAGCGGATACCTTACCCATCCCGACAATCCTACTTGGATTTCACCACCAAGGGGAAATCTAACTCTGTTCTCTGGCAGAGTCTAAACTATAGGGAAAGTATATTTTGGCTAAGCGAGACCAGCTAACCACTGGAATCGTGAAGTGAGGGGAGCTTGCTCCTTAGCACCAGGCCTGTACGAAACCTAATACAGACTTTTGAGTGCCTTAACATACCTAAAACCATCTTTAGATTACCTATTCTAGGACCCTTCTAACAGCCAACCTCCCAAACATCACATTAAGGCATAAGCCACAGGATTCTAAAAAGTTGATTCTTAGGATTTAACGCTTAGGGCCTGTCTGTCTCTCTCTCTATTTTTTTGTTCTTATCTGGTTTTTTGAGCTAGTGAGGACGTTCTCTTCCTTTTTTTTTTCCAAGAATCTTCAAATTTTTTTGAGTTTCTAGAAACCACAGTCACCGGCATCGGCTTTTCCACCAACGTCGGCCACCTTCCTTCACCGGCATCGGTTATCTGACCGATGTCGGCCATTTTCCCTTACCGACATTAGTTTTTCAACCGACGTCGGTCACTATCACAATCCTTTTTTCCAAAACAGCAACTTAAAACTTGACCCCTTTTTCTGCCAAAACCTCATTCTAAGTTTTTGAAACTAAAAATACACAGTTTTTGGAACCTGACCCTCTTCTTGACCACGCTCTCTCATCCCTAACCAATCCTATCATGGAGTTCCACTCAGAGACTGAAAGAACTCCTACAGGACCGACCCTGACTCAGACTCCCATCATCCCTAAAGGAGACCAAGATTTTGAAAGATTCTTGGACCTCAACGTCACAGCCCTCCAAAACTATCTCGCAAGAGACCCAACGCGAGACCTTTCGAGTGAAGCGGTGATGACATTAACACCGTCCGCTACCCAGCCTTTTGCCTCAACCGTTTACCTGACCATTGCCAATATGCAAAGTTTGGCCTCCCCATCCATTTTTAGACCAACCTCCATCGGGGTTTCATTACCCCCTCAACCACACGCAATTCAACCAAGTTCTACATCATACCAAAACTTGATTGTCTCGACCCCTCACACTCTTGCACCCATGAATGCAGGAGTGCCAACCTATCATTCTACCAGTGCCGTCATGCAACCACCCTTGGTGGTATCTAGTCAACTTATACCCTCGACCTTCATAACTCAACCACTTTTAGCCTCTACTTATGTCCCTGCGACTAGTCATCCGTACATTGCCCCCTTACTGGTACAACTGATTGCGTCGTATGCCTCCTCTAGCCTCTTTCAAGCACCCTACAACCTAGGGGCACTCCATCTGCCAATTTGTCAACAAATGTCATTAAAATGCTAATGGATAAAATGTCCAGTCTCGAGACCTCTATCTCTGGTTCACGCAATGCTCTCTCGTATGACCAGATTTGCAACGAGCCCATCCATCCTTCCGTCCCTATCTGACCATACCCCAACCAATGGGAGCTTCCTAAATTCACTCACTTTTAGAGTAAGGAGGACCCGCAACAACATCTATGGGAATTCAGACATGCCTGCTATCTTATTACCCATGACGATGCGTTACTTTTATGCACATTCCCTATGTCCCTTGCTGGCCCTGCCCTTGACTAGTATGGCTCTCTTGCCAGACATTCTATCTTTTCATTCATTCAACTTGCCCAATTATTTCTCGACCATTTTTCTATCAGCATCACCAAACAAGTCTCAATCACAGACCTTTACTCCATCAGGCAATTCGACGACGAATCAATAGTCAATTTTATCGCCCATTGGAGAGGCTTGATTAACCAGCTCTCTTTCTCCTTACCTCAACCTGAGCTCATCTAGCTCTTTTCTCGAGCATGTGCCAGGCACATCTCTTCTACCTTATGGATTCAGACATTTTGTACTTTCGACAAAGCTTTCACCATGGCTCGAAAGCTTGAACTCCATGCCATTGAAGAGGATAAGGTCAAATTGCATAATACCAACGCAAAAACCAATGACCATTCTTCTTCTAGACCATCTTCTTCTGCCAACTCCAAACCCAAAGGAGTGGCCAACACTATGGTTATTAGATCACCATCTTCAATGATAACTAATTACCCTCAACCTTCTACATCTCCAAGCATCACCAAACAATTCCAACAACGGTACATCCAGCGTTCATACACTCCACTTGGAGAATCATACGCTTTCATTTTGGAAAAACTACTCAAGCAGGGGGTCCTCAATCTCCCTCCAATCCAACCACCTCAATTTGACCCTTCAAAAGCCCTCCCTACATGGTATAGGGAGGCCGACTTCTGTCACTTTCATCGCATCCACGGCCATGACATTGACAATCGCTGAACCTTCAAGAACATCATCCAAGACATGATCGACAAGGGGGATCTTATTTTAGATAACCTGAACACCTCGCCAAATCAAAACATCGACATCTTCAAACAACCATTTCCAAACCATCCACCTACTCAAAAAAACATCCAAACCACGACTAATGACTCTCATGACCATAATATTCACACAATCAACACTATTTTGCCTCTTGTCCTTGACCAACATCCTCCATCACAGGATGAAGAACTTTCTTCTCCTATTGGTCCTCCAACTACCTCTCTCATACTAGAGGACACCTTGACCATGCCTACGCCATTAGCCTTACCTTCATCCAAAGACCTTACCTTGCCTGTTCCTCAAGCACAAGCAGAAGGCACGATCATCCTTGCCTTCTTCTCTCTTGAGGAGCCGCACTCTCCTATTTCTTCTCCACCAAGAGAAGACCCAGTCTCTCCACCCATTTTGACCGAAGAAGACCTAGTCATGGTTTCCTCTTGCCTTTTGCCTGAGATTGTTACATCTCACTCACCTCTATCCCCATCTAAGCCCAAACCTGCACAAGCGCCCACCTTACCAAAAGAGATTGAACCTCTTAGTGTTTGCCCCACATCTAACCTCGCCTCTCGCAATAATGGACCTCAAACCATATCAAAGAAGGCCACTAGACCACACCGGAGGACTCCTCCCCCACCTTCTTCATTACCTTCAATTTTGGGCCCGCATCCATCCACTTTAATAGGGGTGTTTCCCACTCCCATACCTCATAGAGGCAATTTGCCTCCATTACTCCCTCAACCCACCAGACATATATCTCTTCCAATCCATCAACCAACGCCTCCTAAACCAAAGTCACCAACCCTCACTGCAACAACACATCCAGACCCGTTAATAGGTTCTTATGCTTTGTTGTTACGGAAATTATTGCAGTCCTCTCGCATCTATCTCCCACCTCTTAAACCATATCAATCTCTTGGACCAAAATCGCCCTGGTTCAACAACACTCGCATTTGTGCGTATCATCGCACACCTGGGCACGACACCGAGCATTTTTGTGCCCTCAAGGTTGTCATTCACCAATGTTTGGGAAATGACGCCCTTCTTCTCGACCATGTTATCAGCAAACCTTCAACACCACCCCACTCATCAACTCTCAGATTAAGGCCATCTTGGTTTGACAAATCTAAATTCTGTCATTATCATCACACTCCGGGACATGACACTGAGCGTTGTTGCGCTCTCAAAGCTGTCATTCATCAACAACGGAGAAAGGATTCCCTTCTCATCAAGGATCCTCTTAACCACCCTTTCGACAAATCACAAACACCGGCCCATGCTAAATCGGGATCTCCATGCCAGACTATAGTCCCTTTACCGTCTTTGATCCCATTATTCGGCATCAACACAGTCCATTTGACCACTAAGCCTCAACCGACCTTGACCAATCTATCCAACATTCTCCCTAAGCAATTGGGGGAATCCAACCTTATCTTGACCTCGACCAAACATTCAACCAAGCCTTCGACCATGGCATCGACCATGACCTCGACTAAACCTCGACCACACATAGTCCAATCATCAACCAACCTTTCTTATCATGACCGCGACCAGCATCAACCAAACCTCTACCAAACTTCAATTATCGAACACCACCCAACCAAGCACCTATCACTTCTTCAAACCGTCATTAATCATTGTGACCAATTTGGAACGAAGCAAATGGAGAAAATTTTCTCCCAATTGACTCGGACCTTAACACCATCATGGGGCAAGATTTGGTCAAAACTTGAGCTCCTTTTATGTCTTGCCTCTTTGACCAGTCTACTGTTAGTCAAATAATTATTCATTTGACGTTTAACTTGAGCTCGTCCCTTGAGCACTCCCTGTCACCGTCATTCATATTCCCTTCAACCCTCAATCTTAACCCTTTTGGCAAGCATGAACGCTTCGTCCTAATAAAAGGGAAACCCTCTAAACCTCTATAGTCAAGTCCATGGCCAAAAGTCCAGTCAACAAAATCAATCAAATATATATCAAAATGGGATGCATATTCCAAGGTCATAAAACTATAAATGTAGACTGCTCCCTCGAAGGAAAGCTGCATCATCATTGTTGTATTTACTAGACTGCTCCCTTGAAGGATAGCTAGGCCAAAGTCGTATCAAAAACATCAAAAAAGTAGAATATAGACCACTCCCTCGAAGGATGGCTATGCATAAATTTTGCTAAATACACAGCATTATCTTTGAAGCTTCTCGCATCGATCAACTTCACGACATGACCACCAAGCAAGACAATATCCCATCACAGGCTTCCTGCATCGATCAGTCTGCCTAAAAAAAAAAAATCATTCACGGACAAAACTTTAGAGTCATGGACTTCTCTATAGTCATTCTCGGGGTCACCTATAAAAGGGGCAAAGTTGTTCTTGCCAAACAGGGTTCCCCCTTCCATCTCATTATCAATCCTATCACCCCTGCACACTCAAGGGATTTTGAGCTCACTTAACGTCAAGTGATTCGATTACCACTCTAACACAACCTCTAGTCAACGATGTCATGCATGAATGGGGCTCTTGGTTTTAATAACCCCTATCTATGCTGTCATTCTGGTCCTTGTCAATGAAAGAACAATTCGCCTTTCGCTTTTGACACATCTTGGTCACGCATTCAACCCAATCATTATCTATCCAGAACCCAAACCCAAACCAAACCAATCAAACATTTTCAGACCAATGACATGACCTAGACCATTCACATAGTTTCTATGGACACTAATACACATGGAAACTATCGACCCGACACAATTTATGTTAAGCATAAATCAATACTTGCTGAAGCATAAATAAACCTCAATTCATTTTTAGCATACATCCATCACGACTATGGAAAATTGCTAGGGATGAAAGACCCCTCGACCAATGTTACAGAATACACCCTTACACAATATGGAAAAGGCTGCCACATCATCTTCTTTCCCTCATTATTCATCATGACCAAGACCAATCTATCGACCATTTTGACCACTTGTCTACCACTCGGACCCTTTATCTGAACTACATTGGTCTGAGGCCCTATGACCAGGGCTATGTAGGCAGCACTCAGATGACACGACTGTCTTTTGGGGTTAGCTCGACCACCCTCATTTGTTCATCTCTCTGATGGACAAACCTTCTTTCCTCCTTTTAACCATAACCCTGCCCTTGACCACAACCAATTCCAATCCCTTTGACCCTTCCTCCCTTCTAGGGAGAACTACATTGGCCTGAGGCCCTTCCACAGGGGCTATGTAGGCAGCACTCAGTTGACATGGGGTCTTCTGAGGTTATCTTGGCCACATCCTTTCGTCCATTCCTCCCCTCGACCACCAACCATTGGAGATCATGCCTATCTCCTCCGACCTCGACCACTTCCAAGACAATGTTGCCTTGGTTGTTTTTGCATATATGCTACCTCATGACTGGTTAGCATAATTGTGCATAGACCTTTTGGACCCTCATAAGTATAGGATCGCAAGCCGATTGATCTGCACTACTTGTGACCTTTTCGTGTTTCTAGGAGCACTTCCTGAGCCTGGGATACCTCGAACGTGATGACCCATTGGAGCTTCAGCTTAGATTGAATAACCTGATCAGCTACGACTAATGCTGGGGCCTGGTTATTTCAATTTTGGCACTCCTTAACCCTTGACCTGCGACACTTTGACCTGACCATCTCGTGAAGTGGTATGCGTGTAATCACAACTTTTGCCGCATTCACCCCCACCCCTCTTTTTCATCCACTCTACATCAAATCAACACCTGATTCCTAGTTCCCTTCCCTCGACTCCTACTTTGAGGGGGAATACCTCATCCATCATCGGGGCAATTTGCCTCCTATTTTTGTCTTGCAGTTCACTTGAACGACCAATAAGACAAAATCGACCTTATCTACACCTGGGGCAATCACTCCTATTTTTGTCTTGCAGTTCATCCAGAACAACCAACAAGACAAAAAGGGGAAAATGTAGACACCGAAATCGTGCCTAATCCCCTGGTCATTCTCCTCGTTTTCTCCCCCTTGGTCCCCTTCGTCCACTTTACCACTCCTAACCCATATCTTGTTAATTTGAAATAATTATTTATTTTAATTAACAAAAGTCCCTTTTGTCTCTCCTTGCCACTTCACCACCCTAGAATACCCTCCTTGGATTCCCTTCATTACCCACATGGTCATATTTAACACCTAGACTCCCATTCCAACCTCTCCCCTCATCCATTTAATCCCATTCGACCGTTTCTCCCTCGAACTAGCTGACTCGACGGTTGGAAAATGGATGAAAGGCTATTTTTAGCCTTTCTCTGGCGTTTTATCTGCCGACGTTGGTCAACTATCGACCGATGTCGGTGATATTGCCGGCATCGGCACCTTTCATAACGGTTTTCTCATCTGTTATCTGTCTCTTCTCTTGGCTCTCTTCATCTCCTCTTGCATAACCCGACTCTGGTATCTTGCACTCTGATCATCAATCCATTCTTGGACCCTACCACTCTGCCAATCTTCAAACCAAGCCTCACATTCTCTCCCTCAGGTGTAACAATAGGTATTCTGGCTTCAGCAACTCCACCAGCGACGGGACTTTCATCAACATCAACACCAATAATAGGTATACCAGTCTGCAACACTTTCTTCAGTACACCATAGGTAAGTTTTCTTCTATGTTTTCATTTGTGTTTTCTAGTCATTTGTTTCTAAACTAGATTCAACACTCCTATCCCCCAGACCAAACTAGACCAGTCTGGAACCCTGTCTCTCTGTTATCCCTATCTTCTGTTTGATCCCTCTGTTAGACCATATACTCTACCCATTCAACCAGACTCTCAGACCCAGACCCTAGACCATTCACTCGAGCCCAAAACTTTGTCTCAGACCAATCAAACAGACCACAGACTCATCCACAGACCAAGAAACTCGACCAAACCCGTCTACAAACTACTGCCCCGACCGACGCCGGTCATTACCCAACTGACGTCGGTAGACTAACTGACGTCGATAGGCCCAAAAAACCGATGCCAGCAACACCCCCGACATCAGTGATTGTGATCAGTCTGACAGCGTCATTCAGGTAAGCTTTTGCTTCCGTTTCTTTTCAGTTTATTATCATTTCAGTCTTTTTAACATTCTGTCTTTTATCAGACTTTATCTTTATCAAAATAGTGGGTTGACCTCCCTTAAGGAAGTTTTCATACTTCTGGGAATAGGCTTTTTCTTGGCAACCCACCATCTATCCATTTAACGCCTTCTTTTGTCCAAGCTTCTTTTCTTTGCAGGTGTCATTCCTCCACAACCAAAGAGGAGTACTCACAGCGTCTGGATTATGGTGTGCAGACTATATCCAGGTACACATCAAGCCTTGACCATCTCTTAGTTTCTTAATTCTTCTCTTGAATATAGAAAGCAAAATTTGAATAGAAACAACATGATTAGTCAACTTTGATGCAAATCCTTGGCAATTTGTGTACAAATTAATCAAATTGGTCAAAATGTCATATTATTGGCTCAAAATTTGACTAGATTTGAATTGGAAGTTGATGTTAGATACGTTGGAACTGTTATCCTATATAGGATGTTTTCAACACAAAATAACAAAGGCACATGTCTCATATAAAAAATTTGATAGAAAAGATCAATCCAGAGCACTTAGGTGTAGAATTAGCCTTTTGACTCGAAATGATTTTATCAAAGTTAGTTTCTTCATAAATTTCATTATCCCATTTAATGATACTCTAGCCAAAATTAGCACTTGAATATATCAATTTAAAATCATTTAATGTGTTTTAGTATTTTTAGGCCAAATTGTGCATTTTGGTAAGAATTGGTCAAAAGCTTGGTTGGAAGTCATCAGTGGCCAGTTTTAGGTGTCTACAACAACAAGAATAACAGTTGAATCTAGGATATAGGAGACAATGACACAAATAGAAAACATTATTTCCCCTAGGCTATAGGAGATAATGACACTCAAAAAATAAAATAGGGATAGAATAGAAAAAAAGGAAGGGGTAGTCAAGTTGACTCCAAATGCACTAGGCAAGTGGATGCTACCTACATAGTTCCATGCATAATATTTAATATGAAATTTGGGCCAAATTTAGTTCTCCTAGGATATGGGATAGAAGAAAATGAATGATAAGAAAACATGACTAACCTTGTATATTAAGATAGGAATGATCTCTCAAAATGGTGAGTGTATGAGAAAAGAGGGGATGACATTTCAAAACCATGAAAACATCAACACAAAAAAATCATACAAGTGTGAGAGTATGGTTTAGGCTAAAACCATACTAGAATTCAAAAGATGAGTATTCACAAATGAACTAAATTTGTAATTCATAGTGTCTACTACATCTAAGGATTTAAATGAGAATGATCTCACAAAATGATGAGAGTGTAAGATAAAGTAGTCTAAAATTGTGAGAGCGTAATACAATCCAAGTGATCATTAGTGTATCCAAGTCAAATATATAATGCTCACAACATAAACTCATAAAATAGCAAGAGCATACAACTTAAGGTCAATAAGGATGGGGAAACTAAATGACAAGTGGTTACTCATGAAATAGTTAGGGGTCTTAATATCCTTAAGGGAAAGAAGTGGTAAAAAAATAAAGGAAGGTATGGCTGAGCTAACCTGAGATACCCCATAAAACCAAGTATTGCCTACATAGATTGTGTAGGCCTTAGGCCAGTGTAGTTCTCCCAAAAATGGGAATAAAAATACTAAGGTGGTCTAGAAATAAATTGAATAGTCAAGATAGCCTATCCCAAAAAAATTTATGGATTTATATCTTGTGTGGAAATTCTAAGCCAATTTTCATGATTTTCTATTTTTTAGGATTTTTTACATATTTTACAAAAGTTTAGGGGTTTTTTAAATGTTATAAATGTTTCTTGTAAATTTTTAGGTATCTCAACTCAATTAAGAATTATGAGACATAGAATAGTCCAACTCATAAAATGGTTAGAGCATAGCTTAGTTTGCTCTCAAAATAGAGAGAACATTCAACTCAAAATTCTATCAAAATGGTAAGATTTTGACTAAGAGGTGACTAAGATGACCTTAACATGAATAAAGTGATACATACATAATCCTACAAGACCTCAAGTCACTATAGTTTTGCATACACAAAATGCATCCAATTAAGTATCACCAAGTTCCAAATAAAGGTAAATGGAAAAGCAAATGATAACAATAATGGAAATATGATGCATCAGTGCATGGTATAGGTATTGCTCCTAATTTACCCAAAGGTGGTTATAATTAGGATACAATGAAAAAGGTTCAATGGTATTAATTTTACCATAGGTGGTTATAATTAGTAGTATAAGGTGGGAACATAACAATAAATGAAGGATGTAATTGCTAGGACCATTGTCATACTACTTTTGCATACTACCATTCAAACATGTAATTTAAAAATAACTATTGGAACTAAATCTATCATCAACCATTGAATGTTCTTAAAGTAAAAGTAAATTAGAACCAAGGCTAAACATGATAGGTAGGTTTAGGTAAAGAAGAACTAGTTGGTGAAGGGTTAAGGGTATGTTAGAGTGGAAAAGGGATATAGTCCAAAGAATAGGTATAATGTGACATAGCTTAGACAATCCTTGTAGACAATAATTTGAATCCCTCAAAAATAGAAACATTTGAGGTTAATTATGTTCATCGAATCATAAAATTCATCTCCCTCTAGTGTAGTGATCTTGTATGCTATAGAACTATAGTTGGAAACAACTACATAGGGCCCTAACCAATTTGGTTGGAACATTCCTTTTTTATTAGATTCAACATTGACATTTTTTTTTTTTGTAGTACCATCTCACCAAGATCGAATTCAAAATTCTTAATACACCTATTATATTGGCCTTTCAGTTGGTTTTAGTAATCCTAGAGATTATTTAGGGTGGCTAATCATTTACCATCAAGTAGGTCTAGCTCCTGCAAGCAAGCCACTATATAGTCTTCATCATCGATGTTATATTCCAATGAAATTTGGAGAGAAGGAAACTCAACCTCAATGGGAAGAATGGCTTTAGTTACATAAACAAATGAATAGGGTGTAGCTCTTGTTGGAGTATGGAATGTGCTATGGTATGCCTATAGGGAATTAAATAACTATGAGTGCTAATTATGACTAGAGTTATTAACAATTTTCTTTAGAATGTTGACAATGGTTTTATTAGAATCCTTAGCTTGGTCGTTTCCTTACAAATAGTAAGTGGTAGAGAAATTTTGTTTAATGTGGTATTGAGAATAAAGTTTTTTCACATCTTTATTATTGAATGATCTAGCATTATTATATATAATGTTATAGTGGATGCCATAACAACAAATGAGATGGTTGAATATGAACTTGGATATCTACTTAATAGTGACGTGAGTGGAATAGATTCCACCCACTTAGTGAAGTATTTGGTAGTAGTCAAGACATGTTTATTTTCATCTGAAGATGTGGGATTGATTTTCTTGATAAGGTTGATTATCAATGTTGAGAATGGATATGGTCTTCCAATGGTTTAAGATTCTTAATTAGAGAATGAATCAGATTAGCATGCTTCTAACACTTGACACACCTCTTCACATATGCAGTTATATCTACTTCCATTGTCGACCAATAATAACTAGTACACATTAACTTCTTGGCTAAGATTTCCTTGCTATTGTGGGATTCACACACCCCTTCATGGACTTCCCTCAATGTTAATATAGATTCTATTATAGGTAAACAATGAAACAAAGTTCCATCATAGCTTATATGATACAAAGTTGGTCTGATTAGGGTATAGTGAGATGTTTTATGGGTGAAGGCTTTTTAATTTTACATGATAAATTGGGAGGCATGGTTTGGTTTTAAACATGGGCATATATATATCTGAGTGCCAGGGAGATATGGGACTAATAATGTCACCAACCATCTCAATGGTTGATTGTGCATGTGTTGGTACTAATATATGTTCAACAAGAAATTGATAATCCCTAACTCTATCAATGATTTGTATCATAGAACCAATAGTGACCATAGTATCCATTATTTTGTTATTGGCCCAAGGTATTCTATCAAATTCAATATTGGAAATTTATTGCTTGAGAGTATCAACCATCCCTTTATAAGGTACCAACTTCTCATCCTTAGTTTGGTACTAATTTATGTCCTGATTGATGATTAACTAAGAAAAACTATACACTAGTAAATATTGAATGTTCCACTATACTGCTTGATGAATGCCTACAATGAGTGCTTTATACTTGGCCATGTTATTGGTACATGGAAATCGAATCCAAAAGGACTTAGGAATGAGATCCCCTTATGGCATAACAAATAATGTTTTAGCCCTTGGTCCATGAGTTGTGAAGGATACATAAAAGTATATCTTCCACTATGCAATCTCAAGAGGTGCATCTACATCTTTAATGGTCATAATGGCCTCATCTAGAAATCCAAATGTAAGAGATTGATTATCTTGAAGAGGAACTTCACAAAGTTGATCTATAAGAACTTCCCCTTAATGGATTTCTAGTTGGTATATTCAATTTAAAACTTATTTAATAGCATTATCCATTTTTTCATACAGCCCTATAGATATGATTTAGAAAGTAGATACTTGAGTGGATCTACTTTTGTGATAACAATGGTGTTATTGTTTAGCATATAATGACGTAATTTCAAGGTTGTGAACACCATTGCTAAATAATATTTTTCAATCGGCATACATTTATCTCATATGTGACTAATGTTTAGCTCATATAATATATGACATGTTCTTTTACCTATTCATCATGTTGTGCTAAAGTGCCTTCAGGGCATTCTCAATTGTTGATAGGTAAAGAAGCAGTGGCTTGTTTGGCATTGGTGGAAACAAAATAGGTGGGTTGGCAAGATATTCTTTAAGTTGATTGAATGCTTTTTGACACTCTTCATTCCAAGAGAATGTAACACTTTTATTTAATAAGTGCATAAATAGATGGAATTTATCAGTTAATTATGAGATGAAGCATCTAAAAGATTTAATCTTTCCTTACAAACTATGGAGCTAATTCAAGGTAGATGGTGGTGGCATCTCTATAATTACACAAACTTTAGTTGGGTTGACTCAATGCCCCTACGAAGGATAATAAAACCTAACAGTTTGCCAAAAATTGATGCCAAATACAAAATTACTAGGAATAAGCATAATGGTATACTCATGAAGTATCTCAAATTTTCTTCATAGTATAGATGGGTGATCAACATGACTCTTTGATTTACCTAACATATTATTGACATAATCCTTAATAATCTTGTCCATCATGTCATGAAAAATATCTATCATAGCTCTTTGGTAAGTGGCTCTAACATTCTTAAGTCTGAATGACATTACATAATAACAAAATATTCCCCACAAAGTGGTGAATATTATCTTATGTTGGTCCTCCAATACTATTTTGATATGATGAACCCTAAAAATCCATCCATTGGAAATAGCATTTCATAGCCAGTCATTGAGTCGACTATCATGTAAATATTAGGTAAAGGGAATTCATCTTTTGGGTAGGCTTTGTTTATATCTCAAAAAATAATATAGATCCTAATACCTTGTAGTTTCTTTCTTAATTTCACAATATTTGAAATCCACTCTGAATATTCAATCATCCTGATGCATCTTGTGTCTAAGAGTTTTTCCAACTCTTTATTTTATAACACGGCAATATGAGGATGTATCTTTTAAAACGTCTATTTAGCAGGCTTGGCATCAGGATGTACAATGAGATGGTATACAACTAAGGTGGGGTCCAAACCTGGCATGTCTGAATAGGCTCATGAAAATATGTCAATAATTCCCTCAAAAGGGATATAAAATCTTCATGTTCCTCCTTAATTAAGGATATGCCTAGTTTAATCTACTTTGGGTCCTCTAGAGTCCCAATATTTACCTTAGAAGTGTCATCCACAAGAAGTGTAAAACCATCATCAAGAATAGCTGGCAAGGAGTTGAATTGATTGGCAATGGAAAATCCCTCTAGATGGACTATCTCATCTAATTTTCCTAAGAAATATGAGTCATAATCTCGTGGTGCTTACATTAGCCATGATACAAATACCTTAGGAAACTCTTTAAAAATATGTGTAAAATCTTACCACTCTTCAATATTGATATATGATCCATAAATAGGCTATGGGTTAGAGGTCTCCTATGCTTTATAGGAAGAGGGGTGAACATCCCCATCTAATGGCTCCAAAATTTGGTTTTCACTAAGAGACTTGTCTTTCTCTTTAATTTTTCCCTAGTCAAAAAGCGCCCCAAAGAGGTTTTCAATTTTTGACCTCAATTTTTAATTTTGTTTTTGGTTTTTGATTCGGAAGTTCACCCACTCTCTAAAGTAGGTAGCAGGATCCAATATAATAACAAAGCCTTATTTTTTTTATCTCTTATAGGTATGTGACTTATCAATCCTAGAAATTTGTATATGGCCTCATCATTTTCTAACTCATCCAATGGAATTTTTTACTATTGTTGGTCCTATTCTATTGATTCTGGATGGTAAGGGGTTAAATGTGAAGGTTGATAAATAGGGTTAATGGTTCAAATGGCATGGTGGTCAAACAAGTTTGTAGTAATAAGGTCATCGTATATGCTAAAATTGGACCTTGCATCACTGTTATCATCATCATTACTATTAGTTGGCATTAGAATGTGAATAAGGTATGTGGGGTCACCCCCAGGCAATTTAAATCCAATACCATGGGTTCCCTTATACTTAGTCATTGAGACTAGTTCGATCATGCCTTGTTAATATAGCTCGAGGCCTTTGCCTTCATAAGTTAGGTGATCTATAATCTAGTTTGGAATAGGATACTTAATGTTTTAGTAAAATTTGGATAACTCATTAGTTTAGAGCCATGAATCATCTTCCACTAAGGGGTCTTACTCTAGGCCAAAGTTCAGTTTTTTTAAAAATGGGCTTGTTCAATTGAGATTTTCCTTTGGTTTTCCATGCCACATGAGTAGTCTTGTCCCTAGGTCTCCCATAAGCTTTAAGATTTTTAGGAAATTTAGTAATATGGAATGCATTATATGTGTTATATTCTTCAATACCTTTGTTAATTATATAAAAATGGTTAGAAATTTTCAATAAAGGCATGGCTGAGGTAGAAGCTAAGTTGTCTACGTCAATGTAATTAGCTTTTGGGCCTGATTCAATGGCTTTTCCATTTTTAGCTTTTTCTTTGTCTATTTTGGGCATAGGATTAATTCCAAAATAATAGTTGTAGCTTTTATACTTAGTGTTAATGTGTTTACAATACCAATATGGCTAAATATCATCTAGTATAGTTACTTCCATTCTAGAATGTGGAAATTTTATATAATGATGAAATGTAGAAGGTATAGCCCTAATTTTATGGATCCAATGTCATCCCAATATTAGATTATAAGATAGTTCCAAGTCTAAAACATGACATAAGATATCATGGTTCAACGGCCCAATGACCACTAGTAGGATAATGGTACCTTGAGAATCCCATTCTTTGTTATCATATACCTTGATAATGATCGTATCTAGCTATAAATTAACTACTAAATATCCAAGATGTTTGACCAACTTTAGAGACACAATGTTAAGACCTAAAGCATTGTATACAAGGACAAATTTAACTCTATGGTTCATTATATCAACTTCAATATACATTGGGTTATTATGCAGAGGGACCAAATAAGACATATCACTCTAGTTAAAGGTGAGATGTTGGCCAAGGGCCAAGTGTTCTATCATAGCTTGGAATTTATCTAGAGTGATATCATTTGACACAAGGGATTGGTTCAAATACTCATTTATGATGTTTTTGTGGATAATATTTTTACATAATAAATCCATGATGGAGATGTTTATAGGTGTCTTCTTTAGTTGTTCCATAATATCATAGGCTTTACCCTTAATTGGTTTATTTTTTATAGGCACAGAAGGTTGATTAGGCTTATTTATAATATTTGATTGTGTTCTTTTTGTAGTGACCTTGGTTCGTCGAGTTGTGATTATATAATTTTGATCTATAACTTAGATTTAGTATCTGGTTAGGTAGGTAATGAGGCTTGGTATGATGATCCTAGGATGGTACAAATATTTATTGTCAACATTATTTAGAGAAGAATAATCATCATAAGTATGTTGATAGGTATTGTTCAAAAAATATGCATTATTGAGTGAAGGTATAAGTCTATTTGTAGTTGGTCTAGGGTTGATAGTGATGGTGGTAACAAGAACACCTGAAAAATGTCCTACAATATTTTTATATGTATACATAATGTCATGATGACCTCCTTGGTTAGTTTGATCATTTTTCCCTTAGTTCTGACCATTCTTTTATTTTTGTGGTGGTTGACATTATTTCTACTAATTTGTGGTGGAGTTATCTATCATTTTTGTTATTGTTATTAGAAATGTTACTAATGGTTGTTATTAATATATTTGGGAAACATATTATGGTAGATACCCAAGTTATGGTTGTTCATAGGAGTATGGGTGTCTCTTTCTATCTCTTTGTTTTCTAGCATGTTCTCAATCAAATGTCTGAGTTGGATACACTATCTTATGGAATGCCCTCTAACATGATGGTACTCACAAAATGCATGTTCCTTGTACCAATTAGGAAAAGGAATGCCTTTAGGAAAAATCTTTAGTAAAGGCCAATTGATCATATTTTTTTGAACTAATATTTAAACACAAACTCAATAGGCTCACCAAGATCACTAAATTATCAGGTGAAGGGTGGTCTTCACCTTAGAGGAGGGATTTGTAATTGGTTTTGATTTTGTGGTGGTTGGTTTTGTGGAGGTCCCAATTGAATGTATGGAAGGAGTCATTGTTGAGTGAGTGGAGGTAAACATATAGCTAGTGTTTGCACCATTTGAATATGGTGCGATTTAGTAACCTTGTTACCAAAAACATTCTTAATATGGTTGTAGGGTTTATGTCTCTCATTGTTTTTTGCTTTAGGTGGCATTGAAGATGGTATTTGAGTTTGGTTTTGATAATGGTTCTATCCTTGATTCTAGTTTTAGTTTTGATTAGAAAAGGATAACTTGTTTATGCTTTTTTTGACAAGGGGCTTCTCAATATGCATTGTTTTTTCTATGACCTCTTTGAACATATGAGAACATTGCAGCTAAAGATGGTAAGATATCTTGTTATGTAAGCCCATAGTAAATATTACAACCAACTATTTATTTGGTAGATTATGGGTGAACCAGCTTACTATGACTCTCCAACAGTGCAAGTATATAGCCAGTCTTCTATTTATTTTGGCATAGATCCACAATAATAATCTCATGCTCGAGATTATATGAAACATGTTGTACAAACTTCTCTAAGACATCATCAAAGTTGGGTACAAATTTATTTGGTAATTTCAATATCCATTCCAAGGCTTATCTAGATAGACTCTTAGGGAAGATTAGAAGAAAGTATATATCATTATAGGCCACCAATTGGTAGGCAACAAAAAATTCCTTCAAATGCTCTCTTGGGTCACCTTTTCCTTTATATTTGTCAAATTTAGGCAGCTCATAACTTATTAAAAATGGTATTTTTAGATACTCTATGTTGAATGGGTAAGAGTATATCTCATCCAGTTTGAATTTGTTCTTTTATTTTATAACTTGTATCACTTGAATTGCATACTTCATCTATTAAAACTCTTATTCAAGGAAATTAGGAGTGGCCTGTTATTATGGAGGTTATGTAGTCAAAGGTGGATTACCATGACTGAGGTAGGTGTATTGTGAAATGCTAGTTGAATTGGTTGGATGACCAAATATGTATATCCATGCATTAGGGTTATATTGTGGGTAAAAAATATACTACTATTGAATCACATTTTGGTTTGATTTGGCTGCATAACCTTGGCTACTGAATTATGGTTACAATAATGATATTTGGCTCTATTGAATGTGTTGGTATTATTGGCTTTGGGATGGGATTTGATGGTTACTTGTTGAAACCTATTATATACAGGGAACATGTTGTTGAATATATCTATACTATTGAAGGTGTTGGTATTTGGATCCTTGTTGCATGTGTGATACCCATTGGGTAAAAGGTAATTATTGCTTATCACCTAGTATCTATTATAAATAAGAACCTTATTGTTGGATAAACACATGTTATTAGATCAGTACATGTTGTTGAAGAACACTTATTATTGAAGTGGTACTTATTATTGAATAGTCACTTGTTGAAGTGGCACTTATTGGGGGTTTAATGACTATTGGTTTGGCAACTATTGGTTTGGCCATTATTGGTTTGGAAAGTGTTGGGTGTTTGGCATTTATTAGTGTTGACCAATTAACACTTTTTGAATAATAAGAATACATTATTATTTAGGCAATGTTTGTGATTGATAAGATATCATGGTATGTGTTTGTTATGGTAAAACATTTCTTATCAATTGTGGAGGTAGCATAGTGTTATGCACTTGTTATAGTGGTAAGTTGGTATGATATTGTCTTGTTTCCCCTTATTACACATTTGAGGAAGTATTTATTTGAGGAGTGGAGGTTACTTATTGATTTTGGGAAATAGGCACACCTATTCATTGTTATTGAAATCCACTCATGGTGTTGTTTGAATAAATCTATTGTGTGTTATTTGGTATTAAAGTAGGCCCACTTTGGTTTAAATTGGAATGCAATTGTATGTTATCCATAATATTTTGAGTGGTATATTTTGTTTGATAATAATTATCTTCCATCAAAATATGGACATTATAAAAATCACCAACATACGTGTTTTGGCTAAAGGGGTCTATGTTTTGTCTTTTGTATCCTAAGGTGTCTATTTATTACCCTATTGATAGAACTATCATAATAAATGGTGTGCTAGAAACAACCCTTACATTTATTTTATGAGATAGGTTGAGATAGGTTTGGTACACATGTTTTACCTATTCCATTTATTCATCCATAATACCCTTCCCTTTTACAAGTGTATTTTGGTCTTGTTTTGGCATTTGGACTAGAGCTTGACTATAACTAGTTGGTGCCCATTTGAATGATTGAATTAGAGGTGCATTACTATAATTTATAATAAAACTAACTTTAACTTTTATGTGGGAAGTCTACCAGAAACTTAGCCCTACTTTGACAACTTTAACAAGTACTTCATCTTTGTTTGATAATAAATGGCATTCAAACAAGTATGGATCATAACTTGTTTTTGTTGGCATCATGACATAGTAGGGATCTTGTTGTTGGTTTTTTTTAATGTTAGGAATTTTTTAATCAAGGTATTATGTCATTTGGTCTAAGTCTTGCCTTAGATAAGGAGGTATAATCACCAAATACTACGTTAAAGGGTCATGCCTTTATTCAATGTATGGGATGTTATAAGATGGATAAGGATCCATCTCATAAGCTACATCCTCATACAACTCTTGAAAAAAATGGTCATTGATCATGAAGTTCATATAGCCTATATTATATATGATTTTTCCATGTGTGTAACAAGGCATGTTTAGATCCGTGGATAGGTCACATGAAAAACAAAAGACCTAAAGGTAACAAACAACTGAATTATAAAAATAAAGGACCTTTAGATATATAAAAAAGGCACAAAGGGATAAACAAATAAACTAGGCAAAGGTAGGACTAAACAAATGAAATAATGATCTAAAAACATAATATTGATTTTCCCAAAAGATGTTATAATCAATGGTAAAAGTAACACAAAGGTTCAAACTCATATATGGATAAAGTAATAATTTTCCCAAAGGTAGCTATAATTAGTGACAAAGTATCTAAACAAATTAAAAAAATTAAAAAGTAGGATCAAAAGATGGTAATGATTTTCCCAAAGGTAGTTGTAATCATTCTAATGAAAAACAAGGCTAGAGTAGGAAACAAAGAACTCAAAAACAAACTAAACTAAAAAAATTGGCTCAAATAACACTCAATAATTGGTTCACTAAGATCAAAATTTGATTGATGAGAGACTATTTTGAACAATAGAACTAAGGCACTTGAAATTTGTCACAACAAACTTCAAATAGAATACAGGGCAATAACTTGGTTCTAAAGGATGCCCTAAACAAGGTGCAAAAAAAATAGCAATCATTAGGTCTAGGAAAGAGTCTTTTGAGATCAAATTGTAAAGCAACCCAAGTAACACAATCCAAACATAAAAGGTAGACAACCTAAGCCCAAATTATATGAGTCTTTAGCATGAACTTGATTACTTTAGTATTTTCACTTTGAAAGGTTAAGTTTCCAATTTAATGTAAAAAGAATCAAATGTTCTAAGGCAAAATAACTAGACCAAAATGAGCAATGTAACTACTTATTTGAAACAAGAGACATATAATAATACCTTGTAAATTGGTTTAAAAATCAATAAGAGATATGAAATGATTTAGGTTGTGTAACAATTCTCCTTCAAATAAATGTCATTGCAAATAGTTTGGACTAGAATATCTAAGGTAAAAGATTGGGATGAAATAGGCAGTGTAACAACACCCCATCTAAATAAATGATACACAAATTATTTTGGAAAAAATATATAAGGTAACAAGTGTGACACAAATGAATAGAGTAACACCTCTTAGGCTAAAGGGGTTAACAAATAACATGATAATTTTGGACTTGTTTTATGCGATAATATAAATAAACAGTTGTAGTATAAAAACACACATGTAAATCAAAGAAAATAGAAGTAGCACTAATGGCTCATATTATATATTAAAACTAACACAATTTTTCATATCTTGTACCAAATTTTATATTTATATACAAATGCTTTTGAGGAATTAATCACTAATCCAAAAATTGAAGTATGAGTATAGGTAAATTTTTTATGCCCCCTCTATCTCTCAAGCATTGATATATGGCATGAACTTAGAGTGAGGAGCACTCAACATTTGGTAAGAAATTTGATGTTAAATGGGGTTTTTACTATAATATATAAATATTAAACTCCCAAGTGTGGCTAACATAAGACCACAATCATGTCAATTGAATCCAAACTGCCTAGCTTACTATACAAAGGCCTATTCCTTTTCATAGTAATTCTAGCCATGTATTTTGATTCATGAGCATTAAGTAGAATAATGAAATTTGGTAATGAGTATATGTTTGGGTGTTACATGGGTGTTTTTGGATCTCATATCATCCCCTATAAATATATTGAGTCATTAGGAGAGTCTCTAGGTGTGTTTAGTAGTTATTTGGCATTTTCCCACCAAATTGACAATTTGAATATTTAAATTGTGTAAGTAAGCCTTGGGGAATTTTAGTGAGTTTTCATGTTAATTAAAGTGATTCTAATGTTGATATAATGTCATAAAAAAAATTAGGAGGACCCAAGAGGGTATGCTACATGAATTTTAGAAGAGAGAGAAAGTTCCAAGTCAAGAATCATATTTGTAAATACCAACTCAAGAGAGTGGCCTAAAAAGTAGGAAAGTTTCCCTTACATGTATATAAGAATGTATTGATTTTTTTCATGAAAAAAAAGGTGGTAGAATAATTGAGAGAGAGGATGAGTTAATTAGGAAGTAGAGTTATTGAGGAGAATAGAGAATTGAATGAAAAGGAGAAAAACTTTGTATTTTGTCCATGGTGACAGAGATGATAGTTGTAAAGGGATGAGAATCAATAAAAGTTAGAGTGTTTTAAATATGTATCATTGTAACTTAATGTTTTATTAATTTTTTGAATGTAATTAATGTGTTGAAAATCCTATAAGACCTTGGATCAATATTATGTAAATTTAAGTTGCAAAGGGTTGTGTCTTTCAAGTTTATAACAAGAATTCTATGTATATTTCATTGAATCTATGAGACTAATGTAGAAGGAACCTTGTAAAGTGAGATATTGTGAGTGTTGATTATATCTCCAGGAGTAAAATAATTTTTTCATGGTGTATTTTGTTCATATAGGAATTTTTTTAATCCTAATAAGAGTAGGGAATTCAAAAGTACAGTCTATGAGTATTCTGTCCAAAAGAGATAGTCAAGAAACTATGTGTGATCTCATTAATGAATCATATATGTAGATTGTGGAGTGATATAGTATAATGTAAAATAATCTTTATGTAATGATTAAAAACCTATATTAAATGAAAAAAATGAATTTAAACCCTATATTAGCATTCATAGTTATATTGCATCCACAGAATTCTATAGAATCATTGATTTGGGGGTGTTTAGAAGTTTTTCAAGAAGAGATAGTGGTTTACAGAGCTTTTTATATATAGGGAAGACATTATTTATGTATTAATAGGATCTGAGAGCAAGCATTTTTCATTAAAATCAAATTAGTAGCCTCTCAGGCTTGTATAGGATTGAGAAACCCTAGAATAGGGTTAAAGATTAGAAAGTGAGATTTAGAGGGTTCCATCTAGTGAAAAAGTCCCAAAGTTGGTCATATGAAATTTGTGGACATGTTTCAAAGGATTTTGGAGTTATTTGAATGTATGGTATTGTACATATGTGGTTTATGTACTGTGTGCTTTAAATAGACCTAAAGACCTAATTAGACTAGTAGAGGTGATAAATAATTGGAGATGTATGAAAAGTTGAGGAAAAAAATTGGTATGGAATTGTATGATGGAAAAGGGTGTCCAAATATGGGTTCATGTTCCTAATAACCCTAGTGTAATTTTCTAACTAAGGAAGTTTGCATAAGAAAAGATTACAAGGAGTAGAGCTTGGTTGAGAGCTTGAAAGGTGTCAAAGGTTGTTGAGGATGAGATAGAGATTTAGATGAGTTGAGTTAAGTGTGAAAATGTCTAAAAGAGGTCTTATAAAATGGAAATATGCCTTCATTAAAGCTAAATCAATAATTTCAATGTTGCATCTTGAGTGAGCTATTGATATTAATAAGTTAGTAAGTGAGAAGAGTTAGAATAGTGGATGATCAAAGATAAGTGGATGAGTGTGAGGTTGATGAAAGGTCTAAATCCAGTGAGGGATAATTTAAAGGAGCTCAGATAATAAGGTAATGCATCAAGAAACAAGGGAGCCTAGTGAGGATTTATAGAGTTATTAAAGAGCAAAAGTGTGAGAAAGATGCAAGGTGAGTTTATTGAGGTATACATATCATCAATAGGTTAAATTTTGTAAATATTAGAGAATTTAAGACTAGAAATCATAGATAAAAAGTGTATGAGGAAGAATTAGATCTAGGACTAGTTGAAGTAGAGAAAGATGAATGGTGAGAAAGTACATTATTGTACTTATTGGGTCTTTAGTTTATGATATAAAACATGGATCTTTGCATCATTTTGGTATCAAAGCAAGACTAAATTTGGTATATATAGAAAACAAAGGTATGTTCATTTGAGCATCTATTATTTTCATTAACAACCTAAAGTGATCAAGTGTTGTATGAGTAGACAAGGTTCTAAAAAGGTTTTAGAAGTTGGTTGATGATAGCTATTGTGAAAAAAGATAGATATAATTGGAAGGAAAATAGACTCTAAGCTAGGAGAGTCAAGATAGAAACATTTTAGGCAAGTTTTAGGAAAAAATTGTGAAATAAGTAATCAAAGTAAAAAAGAAGATAGAGGTATGCAAGAATGTGACAACAAGATGCATAACATTAAGTGAGAGAAAATAGTCAAGGGGTCAATGCAAGAAGCATAGATTTTGATGTAGAGTGAAATAGTTTCTTGAACTCAAAAAGCCAGAGATTATTCAAGAAAAAAGGGGGTATGTGTTTGTTTGATTTTGCTTAAACTATAAGTTGTAATAGAAGATAATCAGACTCTATAGAAAAAACAACCAAGAAGGTTGGTTAAAAATAGAGGCAATGAAGTCTAAATCCATGAATGCTAGTGTAAATAGATCTCAATAAGAAGCTCAAATGAGGAAACAAGTCAAAATAATGGATAAAGAGACAAGTTTAGTCCCAAAAGTGTACAAGAAGGAAGTCCTAAGTGAGGACAAGTGGTGAGAAGGTCTCACATGTAGACCAACAGGGTACTCAAGAGAAGTATCAAAGAGATAAATTTAAGGCAAAAAAGACTTGAAGAGTGAAAATATATATATGAAGAATATGGCCAAGAAGAATTACCATAAGAAATATATGAGATAAGATAAAAGAAAGAGAGAGTTGGATTGTGAAGAAAAGATAAGAAGTTTGATGCAAAGTCAAGAGGAATTAGATAAGGTGGAGTTCATAGTGAAGTAATTATTGCTAGAATAAAACCATAGATATGGTTGTAATATGAGAAAAAATAAGGTACAGTGTCCTATATGGTGGCTTATGGAGAAGAACAAGACGAAAGGGATGAAAGAGGAAAAAGAAAAGAAAAGGTTGTTATGCAAGCAACTCAAAAATGAAATGAAAGAGTTTTGAATGCATGAACAGGAAAATATATAAGATGAAGAAGATTATTAACCTCTTGAAGAATATGGAATGAACATATAAAGAGTTGAAGAGGTATCCCTATGCTATCCTAAAGGAGTGATGCTAGGGGAATAAGAAGAAAATTTTCTAGTAGAATAGTGCCTCATTGAAGGCAAGAGAATAGAAAAGAAGTAAGGATCAGATGGAAAGGCTACATGGCCTCAAAATATTATAACTAATATGACTATTAGGTGTGTTTATATAGGTGTGATGACTGATGAAGAGCAAGGAGAAGTGTCTATTTTGACACCTAGTGAAGGTAATTTTTAAGAACCAGTGCTTCTACAATAAAAAGAGGACTATAGTGCAATAGAAGAGGTTTTATGGAGAAGAATTCTATAAGAAAATAGTGATTATAGAGAAAGGAGAAAACAATGAGGTAATGGATAATTTTTGGAATGATACAAGTGATTATGAGAGATGGAAATGAGCTCATAAAAGGAAAGATGATGATCAATTAGTGTTTAAATAAAAGAGAAGTCAATCCATGATGTGAAGGACCTAAAAATGAAATAGAATGATGAATTAGGAAGTAGCCAATAATGTTAATTAGATAAATAGAAATAATAATACAAGTCATATCCTAGTGATGATGAAAAATTGAGTCAAACAATTGAAGACATGCAAGTATTTAAAGAATAAAACAAAATTAGACTAAAGTTGAGTAATAAATAAGAGGTAAGTATTGTAAATCAAATGTTTTTAAAGGATAAGGATGGTCATTTTGGAAATCAAATGAATAAATATTCAATTAAATAATTTGGTAAAGAAAGTGAAGAAACAAAATTTAGAAACAAAAACATGAAGGCATGCATAAAAGAGTATCTAAAGAGATCAACTAAGCAAGCAATCATGAAATGGCCATATATCAAATTTGAATATTGGATGTTGGATGGAGAACAATCACCAAATGTGAAAAATAAGTAGCCAAAGGTAGAATATGAATTTATCCTTCATAAAAACAAGAAAAAAGGGATAAGTATGTTAGATAAGTAAGAATAATAGTAGTATAAGCATGAGCAGCATGATCATGATAAGATGAAAAGTGGAAAAGAGAAGCACCTAATGATGTGATAATGACATTTGACAAGAATTAAGAAGATGACCCAAATTGGTCACACGAGAAAGATAAATTTCAAAAATAAGGATAGGCAGTAACAAATAATGAAGAAGGAAAATGTGTTCATAAGCCATACAAAGCATTGGTTCAGCAATTGACACAAGGAAATAATCATGATTGGTCTAAGATAATGACATGTGCACCAAAAGAAGAGAAAAAGGAAAAGAATAAGCATATTCAAGAGCATCAATCAAACCAAATAGAACAAGGTAAAGAACTAGTTTCCTTGAGTAATCATGTTGTAATTGAAGTTGATGAAAATGTACATAGTAGAATACAAAGAGAAAAATGTCAAGAAGAATGGTGTGGTAATGGAAGTGAAACAATGAAAAAGAAAATCTTTCAAGAAAATAAATAAGGTCATGAGAATAATCACCAAGATGAGATGAAAATTTATGAAAAAAATATCAAAAGAGGATAATCAAGGAGGTATGATAAGCATAGAGGAAGAACCAGTACCTAAGAAGATGTTGTAGTATAAAAATAAGGAAGAAAACATTGGTAACATCTTGAAACAACCAATAAGGTGTAAAGAAACTATGTAAAGTGAAGAAAATAGAGGTTATGGAAAGAAAATAAGAGTGGATAACAAATATAACATGTATAAAATGCATTATGAAAGAGAAAGATCAAAGATGGAAGACTTGAGCCATGAAGAGGACAAATAAATTCAATGGATAATTAATTGCATAAAGAGAGAAGATTAGATGGTAAGAGGAAAAATAGGAAAAGAAGACACAAAGGCAAGGATAATTTGAGTAAAATAAGCATGAATGAGTTCAAAAATAGTATCAAGATATGAAATATCCCTAAGCAAAGGAATTGGAAGTCTAGAAAGAAGGAAGATCAGGTTGTATTTGAGTTGGAGCTCAAATCTCTCCCACATGGGAAGTATGATGCAAGGGAATCAATTAAAATAGTGAAATTTGTTCATGAGTATATGTTTAGGTGTTACATGGGTGTGTTGGGGTCTCATACTATCACCTAGAAGGATATTGAGTCATTATTAGAGTCTTTAGGTGTGTTTAGTAGTCATTTGGCATTTTCCTACCAAACTGACAATTTCAATATTTAAATTGTGCAAGTAAGGCTTAGAGCATTTTAGCGAGTTTTAATTTTAACTCAAGTGGGTCTAAAGTTGGTATAAGGTGATAAATAGGTCTAGGAGGACCCAAGAGGTTGTTTTACATGTATTTAATAGGAGAGAGAAATTTCTATGTCAAGAACCATGTTTGTAATTGCCAACTTAAGAGAGTGGCCTAGAATGTAGGGAAGTTTCCTTTACATGTAGAGAAGAATGTAACAAGATTTTGAATGAAAAAAAAAGGTGGTATAATCATTGATAATGAGGGTGAGGTAATTAGGAGGTAGAGACATGAAGGATAATGGAGAAATTAATGAAAAGGAGGAAAAATTTATATTTTTTCCATGGTGATATTGATGATAGTTGTAAAGGGATGAGAATCAACAAAAGATAGAGTGTTTGAAATATGTACCTATGTAACTTAGTGTTTTCTTAATTTTTTGAATGTAATTGATGTGTTTAAAATACTTTAAGACCTTGGAAAGGTATTTTGTAACTTTAAGTTGTAAAGGGTTGTCTTGCAAGTCTATAACAAGAATTTTGTGTGTGTTTCATTGAATCTATGAGACTAATGTAGAAAGAACCTTTTCAAGTGAGATATTGAGAGTGTTAAGGTGATATCCAGGAGTAAAACCATTTGTTCATGGTTTATTTTGTTCAAATAATAATTTTTTTGATCCTTTAGTCATATAAAATGTGAAAATTAGTAACTTGAGTATGATTTGTGACATCCATCCCATAGGTCCCTCCTGCTTACTTTCATGACCCTTCTAAGCACCTTTTCATTGATTCCCAATCATACGTAGGATTTCAAGACCTCATTCTAGCCTAGATGGGACCCTTTTTCCATGCTTATTCCATCTCCTTAGGTCCCATAACCTTTAAACAATAGTGCTCAACGTGGACTATACTGCTAAATCCCAGAGTGTCCCCTTTCTACTGCTCTTATCCAATCACATTTTGAGCCTAGATTACCATTTTCCCTCGATTCTTATTCTTCATTATGTTGGCCTAGAATTATTTAATTTAACCTATGACCAATATATCCCTATAAAATCCCATTCAAATTTCATTTAAATGGGTTTAGCAAATATCACAAAAGTAAGTAAGAATATAAGTAAGACTACTTAAACATATTTTCGTATTCTCTACATATAGTCATCCAATACTATTTTTATCTTATTCAAATCCTTAAACTAGTTTCTAATCATCTCAAGCATACCCAGTTTAGCATTTTGAATCTTCATACACACTATTTCATAAGGCATATTAAGTGAGATAACTACATATGGCTCGATCCCTCTTCAAAGTATTGGTATGTAGGTAGTCTATCCACACAAGGGGTGTAGAAACACATTTAGTGAATCTTACACATATTAATCCCCCTTTATTTCTCAAATTTGGTAAAAAAACAATGGAGTCTAGGATTTAAATAAAAAATTAGCTTTACAAGGAGCTCTACAGACTTCCAAATATCAAAACTTCACAGGTAGGATCACACATACTTGAGAAACAAAATCTAGAAAGCTCATATCTTCAAGACAACAATGATAGAGGTGGACTATAGCACCAGACACTAGGGTATCATATTTTTTGTGCTCATATCCTTTCACTAAATGAAGGCCAGATCCTAATTTGTGATAGTGTCTTAGTTTTACACTATAAATTCTAACCTCTATCTTAGTCATATCAATCAGTTTCCAGCTAAGTCTTGTTTTCTTACCCTTATTACTATTTTTAGAAAAGTTCAAGTTGTAATCAAATTACACAAATTAGTAGCTTAATTATTTCATATTTATTTACTGATTTTACTACTCAAAACCTTTAAATAAATTATCAATAATACACTAATATTCCCAAAATTATTAAATCATTTGGTGAACGCAACTTCATTTGTGCATAAAAACTCTAGAAAACCTAAGATAATTTTCCTATATTTTTTTAATTTTTTACCTGCATAATAAAATAAAAAATTAGCATTAATTTTTTTTTTTGAAATATTAATTTTAAAATAAGTATCTTTCAAACTCTAGTTTCCCATACTAAGTCCTAGTATTTTCCAAATAATTTTATGATTTTTTACTAGCATATTAAAATCAAAATTTCACCTCAAATTTCAAAATTCAATAGTAATTTTTAAAAATATTTATTTTTAAAAACCCTCATTACATCTAATAGGTCTCTTTAAATCACCAATTTTCTAATAAATTCTTGATTTCTTACTTGCATATTTCACTCATAAATTCACTTTAAATTTCAAATTTTCATAGTAAGTTTCAAAATAATCATCTTTCAAACCCTAGTTGCATATAATAGGTCCCATTTCTTCTTGAGGTATCACATTACATCTAAACTCAGATTGCACATCAAAACAAAATTGGATCTCACTTATTTCTAAATATTTATTAGATTTCTTACAAATAATAAGGAGACCATACTTGGTCTGATCATGTACATGAACGATGAAGTTTACCATATGTTAATGGAAAGTTTCACTCTTTCCCTTTCATGCTTAATTTTCATAATAAGGGATGATATTACAAACTTTATTACTAAACATGCATAATATTTCAATATTTATTTTGCATACTCTCTCTCTCTCTCTCATGCAGAATAATTTCCAACTCTATTTGGCTAAACATGTTAGAAATATTATGGTATAAGTCAAAGATATTTATGAATTAATGCACGATTCCATGCTCTCTAACCTTTAATTTATATCTCTCATGTGGAAAAAAATTTAGCTTTCCACACATAGTGGACATATCATAGCACATGTAAAAGTTCTTTATGCATTAGTGCACAATTTCATGATCTTTATCCCTTGTTTGCTCTCTCTCTCTCATGTGGAATATTATTTATAATCATATTGCTATAAAACTAATAATCCACTTACATTAATTTCATCCCCTATACATGGTTTCTACCTAGATATACCTACTCATTGGCTACATGGTTTTTACATAAGCTAACTACCACCTGTCAAGTTTCATTGTCATATCTTATGCACAAGAAAGAAATTCCTTCTCCTCCTCTCCCCCAAGAGGGTGATAGATAATTTTACTCTAACCATGTCCATGTTATCACCCCTCTAAAAGGTGAGATAGCCTATACTATTGTTCCTAATACATACATTCAACTTCTACCTTCTTCAACATATGTGCTTACATGTTCAATCAGAAACAACTAAGGTTTTCACTTGTAAGACTCTAAGGGATCAAATCACCAATATGAGAAAGTTAATTTCAAATTTATAAATTCAAAACCAAATATTACATGAAAATATTATATCATTGGAAAATTATATTATAATATAAAAGCCTCAAAGGCAGTGTCAATCATGTATATGCACATTCACCTAGTCAATTGGTTACAAGCAATGTTACATATCAAAAAAATAAATCAAAATAAAGTAACTCTAAAAATAGTGATTCAAATATAAAATAATAGTTCAAGTGAGGTAATAATGGAAATTATTAAATATAAGTTGATCAAACTACCTCCTCTACATCCAGTGAGAAGATCCAGATATTATTATGCATATCATAGAATGCATGGACATCACATAGATTCATGTTTGGCATTAAAAAACATATAAAATAGATAAATAAGGACCCTGTACAAGGTAAATTAGTCAATAAATCCATAGTGACATAGGAACACATTCACAAAGGTTCAAATCTAGAAGCAATACAAAAGTGGTTACCAAAGCATAACTCAGAATAATAAAAGGATCAAAAAGAAAAATTAGACCAATAAACAGTACCATGGGCATAGGTAAAGCACAAAAAAGATGTAAATCCATCTCTCTAAAATGAGGTTCAACTTTCAAATCATTATATATTTGGTCAACAATATCTACAATAGTTTGTTTATCAAGGTCAAGGGTTGAGCAAGCATGCTCAAGGCATCACTAATCCTATTCTAACAATTGATAATGTTTGTCACCAAGGTTTAGGATTTATTGAACATCCTAAGGCAAATAATTCATAGACATAATTTATCAAAGTAAAATATCTATATCCAAAAAAAATCAAGACTAGCATTCCATTGGTTCAAAATCAAGATGATAATGATGAGTAGAATAATACAAGTTATTATGATTTCTAAGATATCGATAATGAATCCAAATATTTAGAGTCATATTCATAGCCATTCCCTTGTACTTCAAAATTACACACTTTTCCTTTGTTTGGTACAATACACCATGATAGGGAGTCTCCCATGAGACTCAGCGGTTAGTATCATTCCTTCCCAACTTACTTGTACATAATTTCTCAATTTCTTGTACATAGTCTCTTTTCAAATTACTTGTACATAGTTTCTTAGTATTTTTGTACATATTCTTCCTATTATTAATGATCCATATTTAAAATATCTCAAAATCCAAAAACATTCAAATAACTCAAAATCCAGAAACATTCAAATAATTCTAAATTCTAAAAAACATTTCAATCATATGCATTATCCATGCTTTACATTTATACTACCATGCTAGAACTACATTTATTTTTCTATGTTATTATTTATTTATTTATATTACCATGCTTCACTTTATCTTATTTGAGTGTGTGCAATGACATCTATATCCTTGATTGCTTCACTCTACCCATTGAGAGGGCATCTTAATTCTATATTCGAGACATACATTGATATATCTACCCACTGGGGGAATCTTCTACTATTTTCAATTATATTTTCACCCTTTAAGGAGATGGTAAATCTATCTCCATCCAAGTTTCATAATAGAGACACCTATAGGCTTTTGGGTAACCTAAGGATGAGGTGAATCTCTAGATAGGGCTAGCTCCCTTGATTTACCACTTTGGATCACAACTACAATTAACATTGGGGGTTATAAGGGAGAGAGATAAATGAAAATAAAATATCCTCAGGGAGGTAATACACTAAATATATTTATTAATTCCAACCATATCCATCTTACACTTTAAATTAAGGGATAAACTGAATATACACTTCTCCAATCTTCATCTTCTCACATCAATGCTACATTGTGAGGTTATGGATGAATGTGCAAAACTAGGAGGACTAGACAAAAGGCCTATGAGGGAAATAATGAATATAATAACTCACTCAATCCTTGAAATTTCCTATAACACTTCACATTCCCTATAAAAATAAGCTTTATAACTGTAAATAAGATGAAAGAATGAAACAAAATGCTAAGGAATCCATAGTCTTAACTTATGCAAAATCAAAAATTCCAAATAAACACACTAATAATAGTCATGGAAGAGGTAAAAAATAGTATTATTATTGATCAAAAGTTATGAAAATGATCAAGGCTTCACCATACTTAGGTGGAACATCAATACAATGGCCAAAGTTACTAGTTTTTATAGAACTTGAGAGAGAGAAGAGAAGATAGAAGTCCAAGGGTCACAAGGATAGTTTTAAATCTGATCCAAGGAGTTAATTTTGAATTTTAAGATGATATTGGATGAACCATGAAATATTAGTAAGTAAAAATTTCAATCCAAGTCATAAACCTCATGAAAAGTGGCATGAAAACTCGACTAGCTCAAAATAAATGCCTTCATGATTGACCCTAATTGAACACCTCATAACTAATTATGACAAGGTGTAATGATTTAAAATAAAGTTAAAGGTCTCATGAATTCCTCTTTATGTATTTTTTGCATACCTAGTCCTTTGGAAACATCTAAAATTGAGCCATCATCATTTGTTGTCAAGAAAACTCCTCTTCCATGCACCTTGCACACTTGTCCTCAAAATTGGCATTGATTTCTCATTAAATTACATGGGATTAAGTGTACGACAAGTTTAAAGACCTTAAATGTCCTTATAATAATCAAAGGCACCTTAAAATCACTTTATCTTAGTTTTTTCACACTTCTCACTAGCTTGTCCAATATGCTAGTTTTGACTGGCTAAGATTAGATCTCTTGTTAAAGCACTTAGGATTTTTTATTAGGAATTAAAATAATATTAGGATTTATCACAAGTCTTAATATTTCTCCAAAATTTAGTTTCATCTTTTAGAATCCTCCTAAAACCTTCACAACATAAACAATGGTCAAAAATAACTTATTTATACAATGCCCATAAAGACTTCATACAACGAAAAAGAATTTTAGGGATCCTGAGTTGGTCCTTTACAATTTAAAATAGTTTTCATGATCAAAATATTCCATTATATTAGCTTTCTAGATCCATTTCTCTAGACTAGTCCTTGCAAGGGTTTTGGAGGGTTTGAGGCCTATGTAACCTCTTAAGGTTCATTCATAAAAAATTTATGTTGGATTATAGAAAAATATCATAAGAGTGATCTTCAAGGACCCTATCAACATTTCTAAACACCTTTATCATCTATGCACATCCTCCAAAAAGATATGAGCATTTGAACATCCTTTATCGAGCTCTTTTCCTTCTTTCATGCATGTTTGAATTGGTTTCTGAGCCAAAAATGGATTTCCTTGAATTTATTTTCACTATAAAATATTTAAAACTTTTTATATACCCCTAAAAACTTAGTAATCTATGACACCTCCATTTGGTCTTGGCCTAAGCCTTGTTCCATAGGCTTGACTGCAACTTCTATGTTTTATATCATCCTATTTGATTTCCTTGCATCACATATGATTATACACATATATAATTCCTCCATATATTTGTTAAAATATTTTATAATTCAATCATAGGGATATAAGTGAAATTGACCTATTGTTTGGGTTCTATGCCAAAACATGCTTAGTAGGGCTGACTGCAAACTTGGCACTTTAGACCTCACAATTTAGTTTCCTTCCTCTATGCTTGGTTCACCATGTTTTTTTTGATTTAATTCAGCTTAATCAACCTATTTAAAGTTCCCTACATCTTTTATATTCATACTTCTATCATATTCTCTCAAAACTATCAATTTGTGCATGAGGGGAAGTACCCCTTATCTGAGATAAAACAAGGGGTACTTCCCATACGATCTTAATTAAAATTAATGATTTAGGGGCCTCTATAGGTTTTATAGGTGATATCTTCAAATTTTTATCTCTTTTATATTTCAATTGACCATCTGAATCTCTCAAACTCCAAAATTGGCTTCTTGAAGGCAAACTCTGCACACTTTGACTGTGTTTCTTGTTTTGAACTCTTCAAGAATGACCCTTATAGGTGTGAATTTTTTGAATTAAGCCTAAAATAAAATTTCTAATATTCCTTGGATATTTTCAAGATTAACTTCATATATTATCATATCCATCTCACACTTAGGTTCTCAAAACAAGGTATATATCTTTATTGTGTCTCTCATGGTTGGGCATTATTCCTATATGTGATGCTTGATGATTTTAGGCTTGATAAAACGAATTTCAACATCTATTTAGTATTTTAGGATCATATTATAACTTATTTTATCCATTATATCCATATTTTACATCTTAGGTCTCATCAAACTTCCCTTTGCTTACAATCTGCTCACTGCTATACTCTACCTTTTGGTTGTTGTAGGTCAACATTGGCTTTAATTGAGTCTAGTTATGATGTTTTTAAGAGATAATTTGAATTTAATATTCATGTATTATCATTTTTCACCTTAAATCCACTTTATATTGTATAAGACACCATTAATCACCTTGACTAAGCCACTCACTACCTTTTGACTATGAACTCTACCTTCTCTTCTCTAATAGTGTGTCATGTACATGGTTGCCTTGTTCTAAGACTTGAAGATGATGAAAACAACATTAATTGATGATTTATAACTCATATTATCCCTTAAATTACATTTTACTCACCTTGTATGGCTAAAACACCATTAAAACTCATTTCCTAGGTCACTGTCTGCCCTATCTCAGTCACCTCTAGTTGACTGTGGGTGCACACTATAGGCATAAATGGGCTTGAAATGTGATTATGTTGTTATTTAAGACTTGATACCCTTGAAGGATATTATAATCACTTAAAAAACATAAAACATACCCTATCACTCATATGTTTCAAGAGAGAAACAAATTTTCAAATTTGGACCTTATATTGGTTGTAGGTGTACATTCCTTACTAGAAGGACCTTTGTAGGTATGTATGGGGGTTTCAAAACATAGCCTATCAATGTTATATTAATGATATATATGCTCATGTGTGATATTAACTTCATAGTACCATTCAAATCATGATAACATGCCTCATTATCTCCTTCAATGTTAAGGCCACTTTGTGTCCTCAAGACTTGTAGATGTCACTACCTATTCATAATGCTTTTGAGGGCATCTTTAGGCTCCTCAACAACCATCCTTCACTCATTATTTTCCCCTCAAAATTTGAATATATATTTTATATACTAGAGGAAACATGTTCCATATATTTTAATTATTTTTAACACTCTATAATCATATTTTAAGGTACCTACAAAAACCCCTTAGACCTCTATTTTGCCAATTTAGGGATTGGAGGCTTGAAACTTAGTCTTGTCCCTAAAGCTTGTTTTCAACCTACATGTTGCCAATTTAACACCACACATGGACCTATAATGTTCTCCCCATATATTATGACTTCAATAATAGTTTCAATTTTAATCACTCCAAAGTGGCTTTAAAACTCTCTACCAAGTCACCTATAGGTGGGTAGTTACATATACATAGGCAGTAAGGAAATTTCAAATAGTGAACAAGGAATCCAATCCCTTAATGAGTTTTAAACCTACTTCCAAGATTTAAAATTGAAACCTCACACTTATAATGGTCTAAAAAGAGTATAAACACATCTCATTCAATGTGAATTTATCCTCCAAGCACCTATATGCAAGCATATTCATGGTAGACTGAAAGGCATATTACACATGATTGCAACTAATAGAAAATTTGCTTATAAAGTGAGATTGGAAGGTGAAGGGAGGTTGAGATAACTTTTTAAACATGATAATTAACCTATGATAACACCTTAGAGCCATTTTCAAGCATGAAAATATAGAACATGGTGAAAATCTACCAACAACATAAAATGGGACTAGTTTGTAAACTTAAGGTGACTGGCTCTTCAAAACAACTTGAAACTTGAAAATAAGAATGGATAACATTTGGGAAGTAATAAAACATCCTTTGTAACCAACATAAGCAAATTTATTAAATGTATATTTTCTTATTGAAGTAAAACATATAGGGTACATAGATTAGTAGGCAGATTTGAAAGGTCAAATTCATGAGAATGGTATCTAAGTTTAAAACAACCTCCCAAAATCATTTTCCTTGAAACTTATTGAGATATTTGTACCCAAAAAAAACCTGAAGGTCACTTCTACATGCCAACAAGGGTGAAAAGGGAGTAGAATAGTTTTGAGAAAGAAATGGCACTTTCAGACCCAAAAAAACATGGAACTAAGCTTGGGGAAGCTGAAGAGTCATTGTTTGATCCTTTCCCACATGGCACACTTCCAAAAGAGTTGTACAAGTGCTAAAATCTCATTTTTCCCCAAGAAAACTACCCTTTTAACTAAATAACCTACCACTTTTTAGTTATGTCAGTTAATTAAGACCTCTAAGGACACATGGGACATGAAATAACATTTTATAACCTTCACAATTCCCAATAAATCCATACAACTCATTAAATGCACCCTTTTTTACCTCAAAATGACCCAAAATGATATAAGGACTAAAATAACTAATGACCAAGGCTAGTACAACATTAATTAACCTATAAAATACCTTTTCACATCTATATTAGACCCCTAAACTACCTAAAAGTCATGTTTTTACCTAGGGGTGCCCTAGTTTGACCTAAAGGTCATATTTGATCAACAAATTGGTGACTCATAGGGGTAGTATGTCTGCTATACTAACTAGACTAGTAGCCTTATCAATCTATTAGGCTTATGGAGTCATATTAAGTCTAAGACAAATAAGAAAACCTTTGACCATTGGCCATTGGCCATTGACCATAAAGACAATACAACTAATTTACCTCAACCACACAAAGCAAATGACACACACAAAACAAGACAACAAACCAACAAGACACACACACATGTGCTCAAGGCACTTAGGGGAAACTAGATAATAACCTATTATACATAATTAGAAACTAATCATACCTCCTTTCTAGGACCAAATGGAAATTTTTTGAAATGATCTTCTTTATGGTAAGAATCATAGTGCCAAGCATGCTTCTATTTGAAATGGATGCTTTGTAGATTAGACATATTCCTTAGCACTTTACTTGACCTAATCTCAAGTAGATCATCTTTAAATAGGTCTCAAATGTAGATATATTCCTCTTGAACATGTTCACATACTTCATATTTTTTCCCACTCTTCATTTCATGGTCAATTTGTATTTCCTTAGTAGGCATGGCTTCAAGAGGATTGGCTTCTTATTCCTTAGAACATTGAGGCCAATAAGAGATTGTTCCATCCTTCAAGATATGATATGTTTCTCTCAACTAATTTAGAGGATGATATCCCATATTTATGACTTCAAACTAATCATCATGAAATTTATATGCTTATTGAAAGGACATATTTGAAAGTTTGTTTTTTCTTTGCATACTTACTTGAGTGCCAAGGTTGCCTTCTCCATCTTTGGCCAGATCATAACCTCCTTAAAGAGGAGTATGTCTTACTCTAATGAATTCAAAAAAATCATCCAAAGGTTTCTTAAGAACTTTTTATTACTCATCCATGACATGTTGGTCAATGTCATCTCATTCATCATCACTTGTAGTTAGCTCTAAAGAAATAGTAGACCCCTTGAGAGACTCAAACTCATTGCAAATGTTCTCAAACTTATGACACAAGTCCTCATCTTTCTCTTCTTAAAAACTTAGGACCTCTTGAGGGATTTCAAATTGTGTCTCAACTATCATAATCTGATCTTTATTCTCAAGGGCTACAAGATCTTTTATCTCCTTCTTTGTGATTCCAAGACTAGGCATTTTGAAGTCATGTGACCTAGTCCAACGACGCTGCCAAGGAGTTAGTCTTTCTTCAAGAAAGAGTTTTAATTTTTTATAGCCAATTTATCCTCTTTATTTTCCCATACCATAGGTCTATCAAAGCAAAGGGTGGTGGGGTGAGGACAAGATGAACTAGCTGGTGGAGGTGGCACATGGAACTCAAAATTAGATTTAGGTTGAAAAGTAGGATACTCTTTTGGAAGATCTTGAGGAAGGAGAGGCAGACCTTGGGCTAAAACTAGTTGATTTTATTCCTTCCACTTGAAAAACACTTCATTCATATCTGATTTGGATTTAGGATTCTCTTGAGGAAGGTTAGATGGGGTGTTTTTAGGCATAGAATATTCTTTTGGGTCTAAACCTTCCATCTCACCTTGATTTAGTAATTCTATCTTTACCTCTAACTCTTCAATTTGCTTGGCTAAGTTCTCTTAGAAAAGTCTTTCTTGAAGTTCTTATGAGTCTTCATGAGGACAAGGAATGCATGAGGGCTAACATGGAACACAAGAATTTTCTTGGGGAATAGAGGGAGGAATTTTCAATGGATCAACTTCATTCATAACTTCACACTCCTTATCATCCAAACTTCTTTCTTCTTTCTTCCCCCATGACTCCACTATCTTACTCTAACTTAGGATTTTAGGATTATAAATATTTTCTTGAGGAAGGGTGGGAGGTTTTTGTATAGGATCAAGTTCCTTCTTAAATTTGTACTCTTTGTCAAGACTTTTCTCCTCTTTCTTTCCCCATGACTCCACTATCTTGTTCCAGCTTAGAGTATTGGGATTATGATTCACCTTTTGAAGTGGTAGGGATGTAATATGAGAGATAAATGAGGGATTAAACTCCACTTCCTTTGCTATCAACATGGACTGATGTATATGCATATTAGCCAACTCAATTTTCCTATCAAGATTAGCTTCAAACACAGGGTTCCCCCTTTCAACTCTTTCTTCCAACTGATTGGAAAAAGGATGACTTTGATATTATTGATTGGGATCATGAGTAAGAATCAAATATGGCTAATCAAAAACTTGGGGAAGTGGATATGAAGGTTGATAAGTTTGGTGAGGATGCCTTTCATAAACTCTTATGTTATCCTCTAAGTAAGAATCTAGGCCACTCGCATCAAGCATCTCACTTGTGAGCCTTTACCAATAGGTTCTCTTAATAGGTACCCACTCTCTCTTAACCAAATCTAATGCATATCTTACCTTATGTATAAGATGACTAGGAATTTCTATACCACATCCCCTTTATGTGTCAAGATCTAACATATACTTCTCATACCCTAAAATTTTTTGTTTGAAGGTGGAAATGGATTGACTTAAGAAGTGGCTCAATTGACTAAGAGGATAAATACATTAAGAATGCTAGATATAATACTGATATACTTCATGACAAGGTTGGTACACATCATGACAAGGCTGATCAAGGACTTGTTCATATTGATAGGGAATAACACAAGCTTGAAAAGTCTCACCAACTTGTCTAAAATAGTGCTCAACACCAAAATTAGCCATGAAAATTCATTGAAAGCAAGAACACAAAGTAAAGTGTTACCAAAAATTTCAAATGATAACTTGGGTTACTTGACCACTTGATATATCTTCAGAGTTACCATTGATGCTTTGATAGATGCCTCAAAAGGCTAATTGTTGAGAGACAACACCAAAAATATCTCAACCTATTAGACCAAGATTCCCACCATACATGAAAAAAAATATTATCACTTATATTTTCACCCTTTTAGGAGATGGTAAATCTCTCCTCATCCAAGTGGCACAATGGAGACACCTCTAGGCTTGTGGGTAGCCTAAGGATGAGGTGAATCTCTAGATAGGGCTAACTCCCTTAATGTACCACTTTAGATCACAATTACACTTAATGTTGGGGTGAAAAATGAGAGAGATAATTTAAAAAAAACTACCCTAAAGGATGTGATATTCCAAATAGATTGATGACTTCCAACCAATCTTACATTTGAAATCAAGGGACAAATTGAACATACATGTCTCCAATCTTCATCTTCTCACATTAATGTTATATTATGAGGTTATGGATGAATGTGCAAAGATAGGAGGATTAGAAAAGAGGGCTATGAGGGAAATAATGAATAGAATCACTCAATCCTTGAAATTTCCTAGAACACTTCACATGCCCTGCAAGAAGAAGCTTTTCAATTGCAAATAAGATGAAAGAATAAAACAACAAGCTAAGGAATCCATAGTCTTAACTTATGAAAAATCAAACATTCCAAATAAACACACTAATAATATTCATGTAAGAGGTAAAAAATAGTATTATTGATCAAAATTTATAAAAATTATCAAGGCTTCACCATACTCAGGTGGAGCATCAATACAATGGCCAAAATTACTAGTTTTTATAGAACTTGAGAGAGAGAAGAGAAGATAGAAGTCCAAGGGTCACAAGGACTATTGTAAATCTGATCCAAGTAGTTAATTTTTCATTTAGAAAGGATATTGTATGAACCATGCAAGTTTAGGAAGTACAAATGTCAATCCAAGTCATAAACCTCATGAAAAGTGGCATGAAAACTCCTTGACTAGCTCAAAAAAATGCCTTCATGATTGACCCTATTTTAATGCCTCATAACTTATTAGAACCAATTATAATGATTTAAAATAATATTAATGGTCTCAATAATTCCTCTCCATTCATTTTTTGCATGCTTGGTCCTCTGGAAACATCTGAAAGTGAGCCATCATCATCTATTGTTAAGAAAACTCCTCTTCTGTGCACCTTGCACACTTTTCCTCAAGATTATCATCATTTTCTCATTAAATAAATGTAAGGAATTTTATTAAAATTTTAAAGACCCCCCATGTCCTTATAATCATTAGGGCACCTTAAAATCACTTTCCCTTAGAGTTTTCACACTTCTCACTAGCTTGTCCAATATACCAATTTTGACTAGCTAAGATGAGATATATTTTCAAGGTACTTAGGAGTTTTTTTTGAGGAATTAAATTAATATGGTTATTTATCTCAAGTATTAATATTTCTTCCAAATATTGTTTCATCTTCATACTCCTCTTAGAACCTACACAAGATAAAAAATGGTTAAAATATCTTGTTTTTACCATGTCCATCTAGATTCTGTATAACCAAAAAGAATCTGAGGGATCTTGAGTGATTCTTCTAAAATTTAAAATATGTTTCATGATAAAACTATTCCATTATATTATCTTTCTAGATCCATTTCTCTAGATTGGTCCTTACAAGGGTTTTGAAGGGTTTTAGGCCTATTTGACCTCTTAAGGTTCATTCATAAAATTTTGATGTTGGAGTTGTAAAAAAATCTCACCAAAGTGATCTTAAATTATCCTATTAACATCTACAAACACCTTTATCATCTATGCATATCCTCCAAAAAGATATGATCATTTGAACATCCTCTATCAAGCTCTTTTCTTCCTTTCCTATATGCCTGAATTAGTTTCTGAGCCAAAAATGGCTTTCCTTGGTTTTATTTTCACTCTAAAATATTTAAAACTTCTTATATCCCCCTAAAAACATATCCAAGTGAAATTGACCTATTCTTTGGGTTCTAGGCCAAAACATGTTTTGTAGGAGTGGCTACAGACTTAGCACTTTAGACATATCAATTTAGTTTAATTCCTATATTATTGGTTCCACATGTTTTTTTGGATTTACTTCAGCTTACTAAACCTCTTTTAAGTTCCCTACATCTTTTGGATTCATACTTCTATCCTATTCTCTTAAAATGCTCAATTTGTGCATGAGGGGAAGTACCCCTTATCTGAGAAAAAATAAGGGGTACTTCCCATATGTTATTAATTAAAATTAATGATTTAGGGGCCTCTATAGGTTTTATAGGTTATCTCTTCCAATTTTTATATCTTTTCTATGTCAATTGACCATCCAAATCTCTCAAACTCCAAAACTGGCTTCTTAAAGGCAAACTATGCACACTTTGACTGTGTTTCTTGTTTTGAACTCTTCAAGAATGACCCTTATAGGTGTGAATTAGTTTAATTAAGACTAAAATACAATTTTTAATATTCCTTAGGTATTTTCAAGATTAAATTCATATATTCTCATAGCCATCTCATGCTTAGGTTCTCAAAACACGGTATATCTGTTGATTGTGTCTTTCATGGTTGGGCACTGTTCCTATATGTGATGTTTGATGGTTTAAGACTTGATAAAAAAATTTAAAACATCCCTTGAGTCTTTTAGGATCATATTATATCTTCTTATATCTATTATATCCATCATTTACATTTTAGGTCTCATCAAACTTCTCCCTTTGTTTACTGTCTTCTCACTATTGTACTCTGCCTATTGGTTGTTATAGTTCAACATTGGCTTTAGTTAAGTCTAGTTATGATATTTTTAAGAGATAATTTCTATTTAATATTCATCTAGTGTCATCATTCACCTTAAATCCACTTTATATGGTCTAATACATCATTAAGCACCTTGACTGAGCCACTCACTACCTTTTGATTGTGAACTCTGCCTTGTCTTCTCTAATAGTGGGTCTTGTAGATGGTTGTCTTGTTATAGGACTTAAATATGATGAAAAAAACATTATTTGAAGCTTCCCAACTCATATTATCCCTAAAATTACCTTGTACTCACTTTGGATGGCTAAAACACCATCAAAACTCATTTCTTAGGGCACTATATTCCCTGTCTCAGTCACCTCCAACTAATTATGGGTGTACATTATAGGCATAAATGGGCTTGAAAGGTGATTATGTTTTTATTTAAGACTTGAGACCCTTGAAGGAGATTCCAATCACTTCCAAAACATCAAACATACCCTAGCACTCATGATGAGCTCAAAATATGGCTCATCATTGACATGTTATTTCCTTTAAATCATCTCTCAAAGGATATTATCTTATACAAATATTAGATTCTTTGATAGCTATTACATGGAAAATAGATATTTGTCTTGTTTATATTAAACCAAATATTGAATCTTTACTTTGTCATTAATGTCTAATATATATCACATTTTAGTGATCTTTTGTGTGAAGAATGCTTAAGAAGAAGACACAGACGATGTACAGTGAACATTCCATTTTGATCTCCACCCAGTAGAACTACGGACTCTATAGGCTTATTTCTATAGACTCCACAGGGTTATTTCTATGGACTCTGAAGGCTCGTTTCTATGGACTCTACAGGCTTGTTTCTACAGACTTCATAGGCTTATTTCTGTGGACTCTGCAAGATTATTTCTATAGACTTCATAGGGTCAATACCGAGAATTCTATAAGGATAGTGGGAAGCTGGAGACTAGATAGGATAAGAAAGAACTATTCTAGCTGGAATCACATAAGGAGAATAACTACCTGCTATTTTGAAGGACCTACTTTTGATAGATTTGTATATAATCAGATTTTAGGACTATTATAGGATAGGATATTTATTTCATCAAAATAATTGGATCTTTTGGAGATCTAATCTCTGGATAAAGGGATCGACTAGGAGTCCTATTCTTTTGCATCCTATTTTAAGTTGATTGTATTAGTATAAAGTGTAAGACTTTTGACTAAATAAGAGAGAAAAAATAGAAGATATAGAAAATAGAGGATCAAGAGTTAGATAAGCATACAAAATTTAATCAGATTGTAATTATTTCATTCCTATGAATTAATACTTCAATTTTCTAGCACTGATTAAGCTTTGTTCTTGAGTCTGAGAGGAGCAAGTGCCCACTCTCCTTGGAACCAGGAACTGTGTATAGTATTTATGTTTTGTTTTACTAGTTAGAATCTTGTTACTATTGGCATTTATTTATAAAAAATATCAAAACAAATTCATAGTTTAAAAAGCACATTTTCTTATTTCATTTCTTTTCTACGTAAAGTATCTTTTCTTTTACAGCAGAAGTGTGAAGCAAATTTCCTTTCGTAAGTAAGAATGTGAATTTATTTTCCCTGCAAACATAAAATAGGAGTGTGATCTTTTACTTCTAGCAAAAGAGTGGATTGATTTGATTTCTTTCATTTTTAGCAAAAGCATGAATCAAGTAGTTTAGTCAAAGTTAGAATAGGATCAGCAAGCACCCCCATAAGCAAACTTCTAGATCTACCATCCCATACCTTACTACATATAGCTTTGGACACTGGCCCTGGTTGATAAGACACCAATTGAATATTAGTTAAATGAGGATTTAGATGACACTCATCATTTTTGGTGCTATTGTTGGGGAACATAAGGTGTTAGTAAGGTAACAATTATTGATCTAGAGTAAAAAAAATTGTAAATATCATAAAACAAAAACAATTAATAAATTGATATACCATCCTAGAGATTCTAAAGGACAATTTATTCCAAAGTTTCCACCAAGAACACAAGTGGACACTCCTTCAACATCTCTGAGTAGTGAACCAGAAGATACAAGTGAAACCTATTTGCAAGAATCTTTTGAAACTGGGATAGGAACCAGGCCATTGCCACATGCAAGCCCCATAGGACAAATTCCTCAAGATAAATCTCTTACAAGAAGACATTATTTAGAGATTGCCAAGGACTTAGAAGAAGCATTTCAGAGATCCATAGCTGAAGAAAATTTTGAGAACTTGGAACAACCTATAACTGAGACCACAAACATTCAGTGGGAAAATCATCTCAATTTTGAAATATCATCAGAAGAAGAAATGACTCACCAACAAAATCAAAAAGTCACACAACTAGGAATAACTTTCTCCTTTCTTATTTTTGCAGATCCTAATGATTAAACCCCCATGAAAAATATTTCACTAGCTAAATTGCCAAATTTTTGGGGATGATCTATAGAAGATCCTGATCAATTCCTATTTGAGTTTAAGGTTCTATGTCAAACTTATGATTACACAATTGATAGCCAAAAATTAAAACTATTTCCTTATACACTTAAAAATGTATCTATAAGATGGTTCATGGGTTTACCTGGTGATTCTAATAGAACATGGGATGACATGGAAATAAAATTATTTAAAAAATACCAAGATTACTTTCGAGTGAGAGAAAGAAAAGAGAATTTCTTCAAGATCAACCAAAATGAGGATGAATCTTTAGAGGATTATTTGGATAGATTCATGTTCACTCATAAAAGAAGCAATTATCCACTCACTGAAGACATTCAAAAATTGGTTTTCTTGAAAGGATTGGATGAATATACTAGAGACACCTTAAATCTGATGGGCAAAGGAGACATAAATAAGTTGGCTTTCGATTAAATTTCTAAGCTTTGTACCAATTACTCTAGAACAAAACCTAGAATTAGGAAAGGAAAGTTTGGGAAATCTAATGAAGTGGGTAAATTAATGGAAGAATTTTCTAATCTCAAAATAGATATTCTGGTTACACTAAATAATACTTTGGATGGCCTTCAAGCTAAGGTAAATGCAATAGAGCCTTTAGCAATCTACTATCCTAAGTGTAGATATAAACACACCCTTAGAGACTGCCCTCTAGATAGAACCAATATTTCATCATATGGGATCTATGATGCAATAGATCACGATACCAAATATTGCACCCTTTTGCCTGTTTTAAAGAATCAAATGAAAACACAAATCCAGTCCATTGAAGAAGTAAATTATATTTAGAGACAAAAAATTTCTCCACAAAACCAAGCTCAAGGACATTTTAGTGCAAAAAATCTATTTAATCCATGGATGGCACCATGGAATGTTTTGGTTCCTTCACCATTTTGGAATCAACCCCAAATTCTATCAATTCAAAATCCATGGGCAGGACAAGATTAGATGTCAACACCTCCATGGATGGTGCCACAGCCACAGCAACAAGGGGTATCATAGTAGTATTTGATGCCACAACCATATCAATAATGGAATGAGCAATGAAACCCACAGTCACAATTCACCCAACTAAGAAGACCACTTCAACAACAAACCATTATGCCACCCCCAATTATTCAGTAACAAGGACAAATTAATCAGCCCTCAATGCCTGCACAACCAATAGCGAATCCAAATAATAAACAACCAACACCTATTTATGTCAATGAACAGGAAGAAACAATTAATGTGGAATCTATTGAGTGCTCAAACACACATTTAAGATTAGGAAAAACTATACAAAAACCTCTAGTACTCATTTTTGAGATACCTGATGGAAACGAATAGACAGAATCATCTCAATTAAGCACTGGAGAAGCTAAAATCAAAATGAGCCCTGAAGAAAACAAAGGAAACACTACTACACCAGTAGTTCCTTTTCCTGAAAGATTAAGAGAAACTGATATCAAACTAGACTCAAACTTGGTCCATGAGTTGCAAAAAATCAATATTGAGGTACCCCTTCTACAAGCTATTAGGGATATACCTAAATTAAATGAGATCATCAAAAATATCTATATTAAGACACCTGGGAGGAAGGTAAAATATCCTAGAACCATTCATGTTGATGGAAAATTTGCTGATTTATTAGTAGGAAAACTATTAGTTCCAAAATATGCAAATCCAAAAAGCCCAGTGATCACAATCACAATCAAAGGAAAAGAAATTTATAACATCTTGGTAGATTTGGGAGCAGTAATCAATATCATAACAACTAATACTCTCCATGCATTATCTCTTATGAAAATGCAACCTACAACTACCATTCTTCAAATGGTGGATCAGTCGATAACAAAACCAGAGGGAACTATAGAAAATGTTGAAGTATTAATGGAATCTTGGGAATATCCAGTAGATTTCATGGTCTTTCAACCTAAAATAAAGAATCTAGGATATCCTATAATCCTAGGTAGACCATGGTTGGCTACTATAGCAGCATTGATTGATTGCAGGTTAGGAGACATGACCATTTCCAATGGGTTAAAATCTAAATGCATCTCTTTGTATCTTCCTAAAAAACCATCAACAAATTGAATACAAGAACTTTGGGTGGATGAATCAAATAACACATTAAACAACATTTCCTCCTTAGCCATGATCACAGTCAAAAAACACTTGGAAGAATTGAATGGACACATATACCTAGAATCTACGGACTCTGCCAGTCCAAAAATTACGGACTATGCCAATCCATAAATTACGAACTATGCCAATCTAGAAACTATGGACTCTGCTAGTCCAAAAGCTATGGACTACCTTAGTTTAGGATTCTTGGGTCCGATGGAAAATTTTGAAACCTCCACTTCTACTTCTGTTAGTACTTTTTCATCATATGATCATAGATTAATTCAGGAAAGTGTGTGGAAATTGGCAAAACAATAGCAAACTCATTTCTTAGATGCATTTCATTCTTCTTTAATAAGACTGATTCCTCCTAGAAAAGAGTTTGTTGACAATGTAACTATCTTTATAAGTTACTTCCTCATCCATGTCCTTTGAACTCATTAATTAGTGGGTTTAAGCAAATAGAATCCAACTACCCAGGTATAAAACCTATCATGGTATTACCTAAAAAAAAATTTGAACATCAATAATTGGTTGACAAATGAAGACGAAGATCAACTCTTTGAAGTATTGGAAAGACATACCAAGGCTTTTGCTTGGGATTATACCGACATGAAAGGAATTCACTCCAGCATATGCACTCATCACATCTACACAAAATCCATAAAATCAGTCAAACAACCACAAAGAAGAATAAACCCAGCACTAAAGGAAATAGTCAAAATAGAAATCCAAAAGTTGTTGGAAGTTGGGTTTATTTACCCCATTTCAGATAGCCAATGGGTGTCACCTCCGGTAATTATGCCCAAGAAAAATGGAAAGTTAAGATTATGTGTGGATTATAGAGAATTAAACAAATCAACATTAAGGGATTACTTTCCTTTACCTTTTATTGATCAAGTTCTTGATAACTTGGCAAGAAAGAAATATTTTTCCTTCCTAGATGGGTTCAGTGGGTATAACCAGATAATGGTAGTAGTTGAAGATCAAGATAAAACCACATTTACTTTCCCTTGGGGAACTTTTGCTTATTGATTACTTCCATTTGGACTTTGTAATGCTCTAGCAACCTTCTAAAGAGCAGTTCTAGCAATCTTCTCTTATCTTACAAATGATTGTGTTGAGGTATATATGGATGATTTCACTATTTATGGTGAAACTTATGAAGAAGATCTTACCAACTTGGAAATATTATTGATCAGATGTGAGAAACATCAATTATCTTTGAGCAATGAGAAATTTTTGTTGATGATGGATGAAGGAATAGTCCTGGGACACCATATTTCTGCAAAAGACATTCAGGTAGATCCAAAGAAAGTTAAAATAATTTTTAACTTACCAATTCCACAAACACAAACTAAAGTTAAGAGTTTTTTAGGACATTTTGGTTACTACAGATGCTTCATAGATAAGTTTAGCCAAATAGTTGCCCCTATGTTTGCCTTGCTTACAAAAGATAGTACATTCGAATGGAGTGATAGTTGTCAGTAGGCCTTTGAAACCATCAAAGCTAAACTTGTTACTACTCTAGTATTAAGAGGACCAGATTGGACTAAGCCATTCCATATATACACAGATGCTTCCAATATAGCACTAGGAGAAGTTCTTGGACAAAAGGATGAAGAGGGTAACATGTATGCTATATATTATATTAGCAAAAACATGACATTTTCTGAAAGAAATTACACCACAATTGAGAAGGAATTCTTAGCTTTAATTTATGCAATGAACAAATTCAGACACTACATAAAAAGCTACAAGGTATTTGTCTATACAGACAATTTAGCTATTAGATATCTTACGAACAAACCAATTGTGGGAGGTAGGATTATTAGGTGTCTATTGCTCTTACAAGAATTTGATGTTACTATTATATACAAACCAGGGAAGTCTAATGTGGTTGTTGATTTATTGTCAAGAATGAACACTACAGGTGAAAAAGAACTAGTGGAAGATGACTTTCTAGATGAATAATTATTTTCTATTTTAGTACAATCTCTATGGTTTGCTGATATAGCTAATTACCTCACCACAAGGAAGTTTCCTCTACACTTATCACAAAAAGAGAAAAAATTATTAATCAAAGAAATCTCTTCTTTTAAATGGATTAATGGAATGTTATTTAAACTTGGACCTAATCATATGTTTCATAGGTGTGTGACAAATGGTGAAGCTTATGATATCATCAGAGCTTGTCATGATGAACCAGGAGGAGGATATTACTTATCTCAAAGAACCATATATAAAATCCTAAGAGCATGATATTATTAGCCTCATCTTCATCAGCAAGTAAAAAGATATGTTAGACACTATGATGTTTGTCAGCAAATTGGATAGCCTACTCTTTCAACAAAGATGCACCTGCACCATCATCCTTAATTGGTTTTAGAACCATTTGAGAAATGGGGAATTGATTTTATTGGTCTATTGGATCCTCCTTCCAGAGGAAAAGAATATCTTCTAGTTTGTACAGACTACGTGACCAAGTGGGCAGAAGTAGAAGCATTAACTCATGCAAGAGAGGAGATAGTAGTTGATTTCTTATAGTTCAAAATCATGCAACGATTTAGTGCTCCAAGAGAGATAGTCTTAGATCAAGGACCGTAATTCATGTCAAACATAATAAAGCATTTTATGCAAGTGTATCAAATTTAGCACAGAAAAACATCTCCATACCATCCACAAGTAAATAGACAAGTTGAAGTCACCAATAAAGAACTAGAAACCATTTTAACCAAGGTTGTTAATTTCAAAAGAAAGGATTGGGAAGATAATGTACTAGAATCTATTTAGGCCTATAATACTACTTGGAAAACAACAACTAAATTTTCACCTTATGAATTGGTTTATGGTAAGAAACCTTTATTCTCTGTTGAATTTGAATTATAAACTTTGAAAATAGCTATAGAAGTAGGAATTGAGTTAGAAAAAAAATAGAAAGCAAGACTCCTATAGCTTAATCAACTTGATGAAATGAGGATGGAAGCACTACAAAGAATTAAACTGGTACAACATCAATGAAAAGTTTGGCATGATGCACAGATCAAGCAATGGAAGTTTCAGAAAGGAGATTGGGAACTGTTGTTTGATTCTAAATTTCAATAGTTCAAAGGAAAACTAAAAACAAGATGGTTGGGACATTATGAGATTGAAGAGGTCTATGAAAATGGTTCTGTTAAGCTAATACCTATTGATGCTAGCAGAAGAGCTCTTTTAATCAATGGATATAGACTGAAGCTCTATCAAAAACCTCTTAATAAAGATGAATTTATTCAAAAATTAAAGGATCAAGTAGTTATTCTGTAAATCTCTACTTCTTCCAGTGAACATGCTCCCTGATATCAAAAAAAAAATCAATAGTGAAAATCCTTCTAGGGATGCTATTGACAATGCATGCCCAAAAAACTAGCTTGATGGCTAGCTATGCATTGCAAAAAGGGCTTTGGCTAGAAAACCAACAATGGCTAGCCAAAGGGCAAAAAGAAAAAGAAAATACCAAAATTTATAAAAATTTAAAAAAAAGAGGAAATTTTCATCATGACACTATGATTGGTCATCTCCATGTAGTAAACTAATCCATGCGAACCTTTTTGTGCAGGAAACATGGCGAGCAAGGATAATTTCTAAGGTTAAAGTAAGTAAGGCATATATTACATTTCTCTATGTTTAGTTAACTAATTATCTTTGATTTGATTAAGACCCTATTCTTTTGAGATGACCTAGATTTGAATCTTCCAAAATGGAATGACACATGCCATAGTGAAAAAGCATGCAATGAAGCTGCCAAAGGTGTATAGATAAGTGTGCAACTTTGATATCATCAATTGAGTCATTAAGTACCATAATGATGGGATCTCATAAAAAAAGGGTTTTTAAATGAAGAAATGAATCACTATCACCATCAATATGACATGTCATCATTTTACATGACTTGTATTGATGAGATCAAATAGTTGGCACACTCCATAGAAATGTGTGGTGCCTAATTGTATCACATCATCATACAACACTACAGACTCATGCAGCTATAGCATTTCAAATGGACTATTTCCTTTCTACGGACTTTAATAGAAGCTAATCCTCAGAGCCTTTTGACTATTGACTTCAACAATAGACTAATCTATACCTTAATTGAAGGAACCAAGCTGACTGTAACTCTGCATAAAAATGGGATAGAAGACAAGATCAATGCCAAAGGATCTAGCAAAGTTTCATAAAGACAAAGATTTTGTAGTAGTGTTTAGAGCCAATGGATGGCTACCTTTCATTAAAAAGCTCCACGGTTTCGATGAAATAATGGTAAGTGAATTTATTACCAATCTCACCCCTAAATTTTAAATTTTGAAAGGCATTGTTATTCCTGTTACAACTCAAATCATAAGCCAAATTATAGAAGTTCTAGAAGAAGGAATAAGAGCCACATGCAGAGTCTTATTTAGTGATTTAATTAGTCAGTTTAATGGTAATAATCAGACCGTAACTTCATGCTTAGTAGATTCCAAGGGAAAATCAAAAGGGAATAAACTAAATTCACTTCTTAAACCTTGCAAATCTGTAGCCAAGTGGGTACTTAAATATATCATTTGTGAAGGGCAACATAGTATTTTAGGGGGAGATGCTATGAAAATGTTAATACATCTTAATCATGGGAGAAAAAACCCTCAGTATATAATTAATCTCCCATCTTTCTTTTATGGTGCTCTACAAGTTATGTCTATAACCCCTACTACTAATCTTAGGCATCGTGGCCTTATTCAGCTTATTATCCAGCATCATTTCTTTTAGCAAGTTCAAGAGGTCTGGGAAGAATTTTAGAATAGTATAACACAAAAAATCCTAAATGTACCATAGGAACACTCATCTCCACCTGCCACATCAACTGAGAAAACAACACTAAGAAGAAAATCTTAGACTATAATCTCCACAGAAATCCCTTCTTCTTCTTCAAGAAGAATCACAAGGTCTCAAAACCCTAAAATTTCAAGGTCTCCACAAGAACCTCATGAGTCTGTAGCACAACTAGTACCTTTGACAAGAAGAAGTAAATTGAGATGGAAGGTTACTACAGACATTGAGAGGACCAAGGGTTTGGCGGTTGAGAAAGAAACTCAACCAAGTGTAGCTCAAAAAGTAACCAAAAGAAGGAGAAGGCTCATTTTAACAGAAGAAGATGAACAAAAAATTGTAGATATTTTAGATAGTCTTAAAATAGTGTCTCATTTCCCCATACATAAAAATATTCTTGCACCTACAGATATTGAAGAAACTCCTCTTGAAAGGAACTCTCCAATCATATTGGAGGAGACAAATCTAGAGGAAGAGCCACACATGGTAGAGGAATTAGGTAGGGCAGAACAACCACCTATTCTAATTGAAATTGCAAAGGATAAAGGGGAAAATATATGTACTAATGAGAAAGGTGAGTCATCAAATATAAAGGATCCTATTATGTAGCTAACTTTGTAGCTTTCTCAAGCTCAAGCTCTTGAATAACAATAAACAACTAATATTACTGACTTGATCAATCAATTGCAAGACAAGGACCATCTCAACTCATCTTTAGTGCAGAAATTAGATACAATATCTACTGATCATTCCACATAAATTCATAGGTTAGAGGAGAAAATAAAAGAACATGAAGATGAATAGATTGATATTTGGCTATATGTAGAAAGTCTGAAGAAGGAAAATAGGAGGTTGCAAAATTTGGTGAATTCTTCCAAAGCACTTGTTGTTGAACTTTCTCCCCCCAAAATATTTGTTGACCATGGTTGTCAAACAAGTGGTCCAGGTATTCCTCCCTTGCAAATACTACATAAAATTGAATAAAAATATTATGTACTTAAACATAAAAACAAAGATGTAACTTCTTTGAACAAACTCTTGGAAAATGAAAATAAAGAATTAGAGGTGGAAGTCTAAGAGTTAGAATAAAATTTGCAGGATGCATGAAAATTAGGAGAAACTCTTTTGTCATGTAGGAATCCTTCTCCCACATACAATTTTTTTTTATTCGAACAATTTTATAGATGGTAGCTTCTACAAATCTCTTGTCATCTTCCTTATAAAATTTTGTAGCCAACAACATTTTTGTAAATTTTCTATAGTGTTGAACCTGATCAGTAGGATTTTCTTTGTGAATTATATTTGCATGACTTGATTCTAGGAGATCATGAGCACAATAAGTTTTTGATAAATCTTCATGTAGGATAAGTTTAATTGAGAGCATTACATTTTACATTCAAAAATTAGATAGCATAGAAATGCAGATTTGAGGACTATATAATTCATGCTAAGACTATAGGATTATGTGTCAGACTAGCCTTTCCTATTCCCAGATTGATTAAACAAAATTTTCACTATGCTTTGTTAAATGATGAGGTTAAGACACATTATTTATAGGATCTATATGATTGTACTATTTATTTTGATTTATTTTCAAGATAAAATTTTGATTCACTAGTGACTGCAAGTGTAAATAGATGGGACCAGCTTTTAATGCCTTTTAAAAGGTGATAAGTTATGTCCCCAAATAACTTAAGATGGAGTAATAAGAGAGCATCCTCAATTCTAGACATTTTAATAGAGATAATCAACTCTAGGGGAGAATAAAAATGGATTGGCATGAGATATAGACCTCCTTTGTTGATCATACCTATTCCAAGATGGAAGAGTTGGGCTCCACAATCAGAATAACAATTCAGTATATGGAAATAGATGATTCAACCACATCAAGGATTTACCATTAATTTAGACAGACACATAACATATGAGTTTGATGAATATGATTTGAGTCAGAGTGTAGAAAGTAGAAGCTAGAGCTATGAATGCTAATACATGTTTGTAATGGGACTTACAAAAGGTAAAGCTTGGGGGAGATGATGAGCTCAAAATATGGCTCATCATTGACATGTTATTTCCTTCAAATCATCTCTCGAAGGATATTATCTTATACAAATCTTAGATTCTTAGATAGCTATTACATGGAAAATAGATATTTGTCTTGTTTATATTAAACCAAATAATAAATCTTTAATGTCATTAATGTCTAATATATAGCATGTTTTAGTGATATTTTGTGTGAATAATGCTTAGGAATAAGACACAGGTGATGTACAATGAACATTCCATTTTGATCTCCACCCAGCAGAACTACGGACTCCATAGGCTTATTTCTACAGACTCCACAGTAGGCTTGTTTTTATAGACTCCATAGGCTTATTTCTATGGAATCTATAGGCTCATTTCTATGGACTCAATAGGGTCAATACTGAGAATTTTGTAATGATAGTGGGAAGCTGGAGACCAGATAGGATAAGAAAGAACCATTCCAGTTGGAATCACATAAGGAGAATAACCGCATGCTATTTTGAAGGACCTACTTTTGATAGATTTGTATATAATCATATTTTAGGACTATTATAGGATAGGATATTTATTTCTTAAAAATAATTAGATCTCTTCAAAATCCAATCTCTGGATAAAGGGATCGACTAGGAGTCCTATTCTTTTGCATCCTATTTTAAGTTGATTGTATTAGTATAAAGTGTAAGACTTTTGACTATATAAGAGAGGAAAAATAGAAGATATAGAAAATAGAAGATCGAGAGTTAGATAAGCATACAAGTTTCAATTAGATTTTAATTATTTCATTCTTATGAATTAATACTTCACATTTCCAACATTGATTAAGCTTTGTTCCTGAGTCTGAGAGGAGCAAGGGGCCACTCTCCTTGGAACCAGGAACTGTGTATAGTATTTATGTTTTGTTTTGCTAGTTAGAATCTTGTTACTATTGGAATTTATTTATAAAAAATATCGAAAAAAAAATTCATAGTTTAAAAATTACATTTTCTTATTTCATTTCTTTTCTATGCAAAGTATCTTTTCTTTTATAGCAGAAGTGTGAAGCAAATTTCCTTTCATAAGTAGGAGTGTGAATTTATTTTCCCTGCAAACATAAAATAGGAGTGTGATATTTTAATTCCAGAAAAAGAGTGGATTGATTTAATTTATTTAATTTTTAGAAAAATCATGAATCAATTAGTTTAGTCAAAGTTAGAATAGGATCAGCAAGCACCCCCATAAGCAGACTTCTAGATCTACCATCCCATACCTTACTGCAGATAGCTTTGGACATTGGCCCTGGTTGATAAGACACCAATTGAATATTGGTTAAATGAGGATTTAGACGACACTCATCAACTAATATGTTGAAAGAGATAAATAAATTTTCAAATTTGGACCTTATATTGGTTTTAGGTTTACATTCCTTGCTAGAAAGACCTCTATAAGTATGTATGGGGGTTTCAAAACATAGCCTATCAATGTTATCTTAATGATATCTATATTTATGTTTTATCTTCACTTAATAAGACCATTCAAAGCATGATAACATGCCTCATTATCTCCTTTAATTTTAATTCTACTTTATGTCCTCAAGACCTGTAGATGTCACTGATTATTCATAGTGCTTTTGAGGGCATCTTTAGGCTCCTCAACAACCATTCTTCACTCATTATTTTCCCCTCAAAATTTTAAAATCTCTTGTATTTAATAAAGGAAACATGTTCCATCTATTTTTATGATTTTTAACACTCTATAATCATGTTTTAATGTACCTACAAAAACCTCTTAGACTTCTATTTTGCCAATTTAGGGATTGGAGGCTTGAAACTCAGTCTTGTCCCTAGAGCATGTTTTCAACCTACATGTTACCAATTTAACACCTCAAATTGGCTTGAAATGTTCTACCCATCTATTATGAATTCAATAATATTTTCAATAATCACTCCAAAATTGCTTTAAAACTCTCTTCCAAGTTACTTGTAGGTGGGTTTTTACATATACATAGGTGGTAAGGAAATTTCAAACAATAAACAAGGAATCCAATCCCTTAATGAGATATAAACCTAATTAAAAGATTTAAAATTAACTCCTCACACTTATTATGGTCTGAAATAAGTATCAACCCATCTCATTCAATGTGAATTTATCCTCCAAGCACCTGTATGCAAGCATATTCATGGCAGACTGAAAGGCATATTACACATGATTGTAACTCATAGAACATTTGATTGGAAAGTGAGATTAGAAGGTTAAGGGAGATTAATATAAATTTTTAAACATGATAATGAACCTATAACAACACCTTGGATAAATTTTCAAGCATGAAAATATAGAACATGGTGAAAAAGTACCAACAACACAAAATGGGACTAGTTTACAAACTTGAGGTAATTAGCTCTTCAAAATAACTTGAAACTTGAAAATAATCATGGATAAAATTGGGGAAGGAAGTAAAAATCATATATAACCAACATAATTAAGTTTATTGTATGGATCTACTTAAACTGATGCAAAACCTGTAGGGTGCATGGATTAGCAGGTAGATTTGTAAGGTCAACTTCATGAGGATGGTTCATAAAGTATAGGCCACCATTTTTCAAAATAATTATAGGAAATTAATGTATATGAGTGTAAAAAAACCTACCAAAATTATTTTCCCTAAAACTTCCTGAGCTTTCTATACCAAACAAAACCTTGAAGGTCACTTATGCTTGCCAAGAAGGGTAAAAAGGGAGTAGAATGGTTTGGAGCAAGAAATGGCACTTCTAGATTTAAAAAACATGGAAATGAGCTTGAGGAAGCTGAATAGGCATTGTTTATCATTTCCCATGTGGCACACTTTACAAGGAGCCATACAAGTGCTAAAATCTCTTTTTTCCTAAGAAAACTACCCTTTTAACTGAACAACCTACCACTTTTTGGTTATATAAGTTACTTAAGACCTATAAGGACATATGTGATGTGACCTCACATTTTTAAACCTTCACACTTCCTAATAAATCCATACAACTCATTAAATGCACCCTCTTTGACCTCAAAATGACCCAAAAATGATATAAGGACTAAAATAACTAATGACCAAGGCTAGTACAACATTAAGTGACATTAATTAACCTATAAAACCCCTTGTAACATCTATATTAGACCCATAAAACACCTAAAAGTCATACTTTTACCTAGGGGTGTCCTAATTTGACTTAAAGGTCAAATTTGGTCAACATCTACATGACTACACCATCCAGGTTATGTCATTCCTACACCACACACTCTAGTTATCATGTTGATGTACATTACATACTAGATTACACATATTACTTTATCAAAACTCAATAATATATAGCACTTGTGTATTTCTTAGCATATACCTAATCTTGTAGTACATGTCTTGCATACTTTCACTTCTTGCTTTGATTAGTTAGATGCAATTGTATATCCAGTATATTACATGGTTTCCTTTCTTGATTTGCATAGCTAGATGTGATTTCATTTCTTAGTTTTTGATTGTCTCCTGTATGTACCTTAGGATATTTGTCAATATCTTTTGATTCTATTCTTGTGTGTACCTTAAGACATTTGCCAATGTCCTTTACCTGTAATCTTCTATGTGATTGTGGATTTCACGCCAACCTTGGTTATTTTCAATTTTATATGTATGTGGCATTTAAACATGATTTGTATGCTTTTTTTCTAGTTTGAGTGACATGTGCCCATTTCCCTTATTTTCTTGGCCCCTTGGCCACTTTTGTTTGCTTTTTGATTCTTAATTTGTGTGCTTGTTGCTTGATTATTTTTTTAATTATTAGCAATGCCATGATCCATGTCATGCATTATCTTGCTTTCTTGGATGCCATGATGAACATCATGCTCCATCCCTCCATGAAAACTAATAACTAATAGCTAACAACTAACTAGACTTTCATTTCTAAGTTAGTATATTGCACATGTTATTATATTATTACATCTATCTAGGCATACCCTTGTTGATCTAAAAATATCTCATTATAAACCATGTTATATCTTGAGATATCTTGTCAATTATCATTGATATATCATGTATTGTGTAGCATAACACATTTTTAGGGCTATTTCTTTTGAGGGTAGTCATTGTATGGTATTCATTCCTACTCTCAAAAAAAGGGGAAACAAATAAGGGTTTTTCCATATAGATCAGATCTCCTACTAGTTGAAAAATCAATTTTAGAACACTTAGAATAGCAATCAGAGGTCAAACTAGGTAAAATAGACCAAAAAAATAGTGATTATTCTAGAAAAAAATTCCATTTCAAAAAAGGATAACATCTACAAACATGGACAATAATGTTGGATACTAGGGTGTCCTATTTTTGGCACTCCTATCCAAATAGTAGAAAAACTAGATTTTCTAAAAGCAGGCAAAAAAGTAGGTTCAGCTATAGTTTTGCACTTTTAGACCAGTTCAAAATCAGTAATTTTCAAGTACACTTTTACTTAGAGAATCTAGATATAGGGGGCATCATGCATGGCATGATGATTCTCACTTCTAGTTTTAGATATGGAAGTTGGTATAACTTACAGATTATAATCCATGTTCCAAACACCAATGATTGGGGGCAATGTGCATGCCACATTAGTTTTCTTTTCTTTTTGAGTTCAGCATATTACTCATGTATTCTCAGTAGTTGCATGTTTTACTCCATCTATAGGTTGGTATCACTTTAAAGTGGATTTCATATACTCCTAACCTCCACATTTTGGAGTGGATTTCATATAATCCTAGTGCCCATTTTTAGAGTGGTTTTCATACAAGCCTAATCTCCATTTTTTAGAGTGGCCTAGTTTCTAGCATACATTCAATTATCCATGCCAACATTTTCAAATTACAGAATATTCATGGGATTCAATATCTATCTCATTCAACACACGTTTCATATTGGTATCACTTTATAGTTTCACTTTATGGGGTAATGATGGAGCTAAAGGACTAGCTAACCTTTGTATTCTTGAGCCACCTATTCAAAAGGATTGGACACACAGTCTAAACATTGATCAACACATGCATGACCACCTAGCTTCACTTAGTGGGAGATGATGGAGATAAAGGGATAGCCTTTGCATTCTTGAGCCACTCTCAAGGAATTGATCACTTATCTTCATTCATGATATTACTCTTGGTACAACACATACCCAACATTACTCAACATCACTTAGTATCATTACAAGTTTTGTATTAGTTCGCGTACCCAATGAGGTGTATTCATTGATTTTTCTTCCTCTCTCTTACCCAACTTTACACATTCTCATTTTATATATATCATATCTAGTAAGAACTAATTTACTTTTTATTTTTTATTATAGAATCACACTTCATAACATGCTCTCTCTATGCACACCTAACATTAAACAACTTCATGAGCTTCACCCTTGTAGGTAAGTTCGGGTACGCTTTCCATTCTTCCTTTATCCTAGTATTTTGATTTTCTACATCACTATAATAAAGCAGGGGAAATATATTCATATAAAATTCAAAAATTGGTAACTTGAGTATGATTTATGACATCCATCTTATAGGTCCCTCCTACTTGCTTTCATGACCCTTCTAGGTACCTTTTCATTGATTCCTAGTCATCCATAGGCTTTCAAGACCTCATTCCAACTTAGTCTTGACCATTTTTATATGCTTATTCCATCCCCTTATGTGTCATACCCTCCAAAAAATAGAACCCAACTTGGACTATAGTGTTGGATCCTAGGGTGTCCCCTTTTTAGCACTCCTGCCCAATCACATTTTGAGCCTAGACTACCATTTTTCCTTGATTCCTCTTATTTATTGTGTTAGCCTAGCATAATTGCATTTAACCCATGACCAATATATCTCTATTAAATCCCATTAAATTTTAATTTAGAATGGGTTGGTAAATAACACAAAATCAAGCAAGAATATAAGTAAGACTACTCAATCATATTTTCCTATTCTTTGCATACAACCATCCAATACTATTTCTAGCTTATTCAAATCCTCACACCAGTTTCTAATCATCTCAAACACACCTAGTTTACAATTTTTCATCTTCATACACACTATTTCATGAAGCACATTAAGTGGGAGAACTACATATGGCTTGATCCCTCTTCAGAGTATTGATTTGTAGGCAATGTGCACACACAAGGGGTGTGGAAAAATGTTTAGTGAATATTACACACACTAACCCCACCTCTTTCTCAAAATTGGTCAAAATAGAATGGATTCTAGGGTTTGAATAAAAATCAGATTTATAAGGAGATCTACATAGTTATAGCTATCGAAACTTCACAGGCAAGGTCACACAGACCCGACGAATAAAACCCATAAAGCTTAAATCTTCAAGACAATAGTGGTAAAGGTGGACTATAATGTTAGAAACTAGGGTGTCCTATTTTTGGTGCTCTTTTCCTTTCATTTAATGAAGGATATATCATCATTTATGATAGTGTCTTAGTCATGCATAGTAAATTCCAACCTCTATTTCAATTGTATCAATCAGTTTCTAGCTAAGTCTTGTTTTCTTACCCTTATTACTATTTTTAGAAAAGCTCAAGTTGAAATCAAATTATAAAAATTAGTAGCTTAATTATTACATATTTATTTACTAATTTTACTATTCATACCCTTTAACTAAATTAGGAATAATACACAAATATTCCCAAAATTCTTAAATCGGATCCTAATAAGAGTAAGAATTCAAGAGTATAGTCTATGAGTGTTATGTCCAAAAGAGATATCAAAGAAACTTCATGTGATCTCATTAATGAATAATATATGTATATTATGGAGTGGGATATTATAATGTAAACTAATCTTTATGTAATGATTCAAATCCTTTGGTAAAATTAAAATGTGAAATTAAGCCTTGTATTAGCATTTAGAGTTAGACTATGTCCACAAAATTATGTAGAATCATTGATTTGGGGGTATTTATAAGTTGTTCATGAAGAGATAATGGTTAAATGAGATTAGTATATATAAGATAGACCTTATTTAGGTCTTAGGAGGATCTGATGACAACTATTTTTCATTAAAAATAAACTAGTAGCCTCTCAGGCTTGTGTAGGACTAAGAAATCCCAAAACAAGGTTGAAGATTGGAAAGTTAGATTTAGAGGGTTCCATCTGATGAAAAAGTCCTAAAGTTTGTCATATGCAATTATAGGGTTCCATTCGATGAAAAATTTCTAAAGTTGGTCATATTCAATTTGTTAACATGTGTCAAATTATTTTGGATTTATTTGACATGTATAGTAATGTACGATGGGTTCATGGACTATGTTTCAAATAGGCCTAAATACCTAATTAGGCTAGTAAAGGTGAATAGTAAGTGGATATGTATAAAGATTTGAGGAACAAAATTGATATCAAATTGTATGGTGGAAAAGGGTGTCTAAATATGGGCTTAGATTCCTAAGAACCCCAATGAAATTTTTTAAGTAAGGAAGTTTGTATTAAAAAAGGGTACAAGGAATAAAGCTTGATTGAGAGATTGAGAGGTGTAAAAGGTTTTTGAGGATGAGACAGAGCTTCATATGAGTTGAGCTAAGTGTGAAAATGTCTAAAATAGGTCTTACAAAATTTAAATATGCCTTCATTGAAGCTAAATCAATAATTTAAGTGTTGGAGCTTCAGTGAGATATTAATCTCATTAAGCTAGTAAGTGAGAGGAGTTGGAATAGTGGATGATTATAAATAAGTGGATGAGTGTCAGGTTCATGAAAGGTCTAAATCTAGTGAGGGATGATTTAAAGGATATTAGAGAACAAGGTCATGCATCAAGAAACAAGGGAGACTAGTGAGGAGTTGTAGAGTTATTGAAGAATAAAAGTGTAATAAGGATACAAGGTGAGTTTATTAAGGTGTGCATATCATCAATAGGTTAAATTTTGACTATCTTATAGAATTCAAGAAAATAAATCATAGATCAAAATTACATGAGGAAGAATTAGAGCCAGGACTAGTTGAATCAGAGAAATATGAATGGTGAAAAAGCACATGATTATACTTGTTGGGTCATTGGTTTGTGATCCAAAATAGGGAGTTCTACATCATATTTCTTAGTGGAGTTTGATGTCTAGATACCACATGGCCTAGGTACCCATTGGTATGGTTAGTATAACTAATCACCACTATCCCACCCAATATTTTTCCTAATTTTTATACCCCATCATGGAATGGGGTTGGTAAAATGTTAAGAGATAAAACCCTAGATCAATGCATCCCTAAATAACTTGTGTGGAGGTGATGAATTCCCACCCACAAGATAAATGCATAAAAAGAAATAAATGGAAAATGGAAAGACTTTAGAGGTCATTTATATGTCACCCAAGTCACTTAGAGCTTGGGGAAACCATACATACATTATTTACAACACAACTTTATAAACAAAAATAATAAACTAAGCACTTTTGGTCACCTAAGTTCCCTAAAGGGGATGGGGGAGAGCATACATGCAATAGCTTCTAATTGTCCACAAGCAAAGAAACTAGCTTAATCATCTTTGAAATTTAGTTAATAATGAAAAACAAACATAAAATGATAAAGATCTTAAGAGCTCTAACTAAAATGTGTGTTCCTTTTAATGGCTCTAAATCAAAGTGTGATTGAAATTTTGGCCACTTGAACTTGTTTACATTTGTAAAAACTTCAAAAATAACTAAGATACAAATATAATTAAGTGTATTTTTAAGCACCAAATAAAATATATGTGATATTATAACAATGCTTAATATTTTCTCTCTCAACCTTAGGTCTGACAAAATGTTAGGGGGTTTGCCTACTTAAAATCCCAAAATCAAGTAAATAAACAACAATCTATTTCAAGCTCTCAAGTTTTGGAAAAATAAATAGCTAAGCTATCATTTAGCATTGCGAAGCCATTGTTTTATGCAAACACAAATGGAGAGTGAATTTGGAAAAGTCAGTATTTATCAGGGTGAAGTTACCAAAACATACAATAAAATAATCAAATAGAGAGTAATTTCACCTTATGAAGATGTCATTTAATAATATCAAATTCATCGATTTGATGAAGCCATTGTTTAATAGATTAAAGCACCATTGAAAAGTCATAGCTTATATAAAACTAAAGATCGTAGAAATGGCCAAGCCACCATTACATAGGGCAAAGTCATTGTTTACTTAAAAAACATAATGACATATATTTGGAGGCTAAAACTCTAAACTTGAAGAATTTAATGCATTTATTAGTAAATCTAAGGTTAGCATATCATTCTCCTTGGCCATACAAGATGTGTGGTCCCACCATGCATACAATTATGTACCTTAGGTGTATGAAGAGTAAATAATATGTAGATTAGTCATTGTTAGTCCAAATGAGAAAACATCAAGCATAATAATACACTAGGACTAAACATTCTTGCTTATGAACTAGGGAGAGCATAACACAATAAGCAAGATCACAAAATAGAGATAAATACAATATATATGTATTACCTCCTTTATCAAATATGATGCTTATTTATTGGCATAAGTATGTTCGTGTTTAGCCTATGATTATTTTATTCTTATAGAAATTTTTTTCCATGGTGTTAACATATCTCCAATAGTCACTTGTGGCTTGGTGTGAATCTTAGCATAAATTGGGTATTATAACACTACTCTCAAAGGCTTCAAAAAGGTATTCCAATAAAATAACCTTACACACAAAATCTTGTTGGAATTTGGTGTGGGATTTTATATATAGATCTCAAAGAACTAACGTTAATCCTCAGGATGTTAGGTTAAATTCTAACTTGGGTTGAGCCTAAATTAACCTAAGTTGATTCAATCTAACCCTAGGTTGGGTCAAAGAACTCATGAACTCTTGACACCCTAGTTTTAGATATTTATGAGGCATGACAACTCCTTTTAGATATTTGAGAGGTTGTGACACATATTTTTGAATATTTTGGAGATAATAAATCACTTTATTAGCTCATTTGACCTTTTAACTTCATATTTGTCTAACAATTATTTTTATGGTAAACGAAATTCACTAATTTGATCTAGAATTTTTGTTTAAGCAAGTTAATTAGGATTTTCAATGTAATTAATCTTCCTTAGTGATTTTTTGGATTTTGGTAATTATTTTAAATGTCTTCAATTAATAGATTGATAGGCCAAAAGTGTCAAATTACTAGGTCATAATCTGACTAGAGTTAGAACTGAACTAGGTTAGTGATGCCTACATGGTAATACACAAAATAAGTTATCCTCATCATGTTTCTAGGTAATTAAATCTCTTATGTAGATTAATTTGGGAAATTCAGGTGATTTCTAAGCTTAAAATGTGTTATTTGCTAGAAATTGAACTGAATGCCAGTTTATGCATGAAAGTGGCCAAAACTAAGTGTCTACAGAGAATAAATTTTGGATATATACAGGACTCACATGTGTAACAACAAGATATTACAATTTTTCTCTACTTGTTTTAGTTTGTGAAAATTCACATGCCAAATTTTAGTATAGATTTTTCCTTTAGACCACTACAATTCTCTTAATAAATGTGTTTGGCATTGTGCAGGTTGAAATCTCCATTGGTGTTGGGGGATTACAATAATTTATATCTAACATTTATAAACCCATCTATATGTGATTTAAAATTTATATCATTGATTATGATCATCATTTATAAGTTGTGTTATACTGAGCAAACTTAGCTACCTAAGCAAGTTTTAATTACAAAAGAAAATGTGTCATCATTTTTTCCTCATCATGATTGAAATATAATCCTGTAATGCATACATATAGGACTCACATATGAAACCCTAAGATCTTATGTTTCATCCCTACCTATCTCAGTTTGTGAAAAATCACATGCCAAATTTCACTACGGATTTGCCTTAGGACTTCCAAGATTCTCTTAAGAAAGGTGTCCAACAACATGAAAGTTATGAGATTTAGAGGTGTTGAATGTATAAATTAAGGTTTTTATTGTATATTTATTCCCATTTTGACATGACTTTAAATTTGGTTCATTTATTTAGCACACCATTTATAATTTGTGTGTTTTAAATAATAAATTGTACTCCCTAACATAAGTTTTGACTATAAGATAAGACATGTTTCCTTGTATTCCCCATCATGTTTATTCCTCATTGTGAGTGGTAAATAATTTTGTGGTGTATACAAAATATAAAAAACAATATATAAACTTGCAATACTTTCACAACATACATGTAGGTACTACAATGATAATGGCAACCTCATTAATAAAATCCAATCTAGGTAGACTACCCATATGATCAATCATCATCTCTACAAGAAAAAAATGAAAGAATTCAAATATGAATAAATTAAGTAAACATATTAATATAAACTTAATATTCCTTTAGATACATAAATAATTTATAATTATATCTTATGTGATTCATGTGTATGGTGAAGTAGATAATTCCTATATATCTATCTATGTAGCATCCTAAAGTGTTGAAGTAACTATAGATGGTTAATGTTATTGTGTATTGTCATGTAAATATGTGCAAACAATGTCTGTAAGTGTTCATGTTAGATCTAAAAATGTAATAATTTCTAACTTAGACAAGTGATCAAGTACACTTCCTCCAACATTATGTATAATAATTTATAGGAATTTTAGGATGCTTGTTAGCCATGCCACTAAATGAAGTATCAATAATATGAGGGACACTACTAGATGTTCTACCATTGATAGTGCTTATAGCATAATAACCTAGGGTATTCATTATAATCATCCCATGGTTGATCATTACCTGTGTGAAAATGATAACTACCTCAATGGTGTCCATCTGTGTACTATGATATATGATTATAAGGATGGAAATATTTGTTCTTAACTTTTTACATCTTTGGGGGTCAGTTTTGGTCCTACTTGACACCAGGTATATCAAATGAGGACCCACCTCTCATACCTTGAATGCCCTCATGTCAAAATTATTCAATATTTCTTGGAGAAAAAACACACAAATAACTTTCTCAAAAAACATTGTGGAACCTAATTGTTATTACATGGAGGATCATTAAACACCATCCACCACCTATCCCAAAATTTATTTTTTATCTCTACATGAATACAAAAATCAATGTTAATGTGCTACAACTCATTGCTGGTGGTTTGATGGTTTGAGACATAGAAAACAAAGCACATAATTTTTATTTTTTTTATTTTTAATGTCCTCATATTACAACTTATCAGAATAATAATATTTCAATACCTTCCTTTAATGTTGCATCACATCAATTTTAGAAGTGACATTTCCCACTTCATTATAAATGGTCTCCAATGTATAACCAAGTGAATTGTGTTTATATTTCTATTAAGAGTCACACAAAATATTAATGATAATTTCCAACTATTTTTTCTTTGAATTATATCGTCAATATAATTTGACTTCCTCTTTAATAAATTTATATCTGTAAGGGTTTTTATCACAATTTTGTTGAGAGTTTTCTTCAGACAATAGCTCTATCAACTCAAGAAGCTGAAATTATAAAACTAAACATTTAGATATTTAGTGATGGCTTTCATGATATATATACATACATACATACATACATACATACATACATATATATATATATATATATATATATATATATATATATATATATATATATATATATATATATATATATATATATATATATATATATATATATATGTATGTATGTATGTATGTATGTATATATATATATATATATATATATATATATATATATATATGTATGTATGTATGTATATGTGTGTGTGTGTGTGTGTGTGTGTGTGTGTGTGTGTGTGTGTGTGTGTGAGTATGTGTGTGTGTGTGTATATATATATATATATATATCTGTGTGTGTGTGTGTGTGTATATATATATATGTGTGTGTGTGTATGTATGTATGTATATATATATATATATATATATATATATGTATGTATGTATGTATGTATGTACACACACACACACACACACACACATGTCTATATATGTATATACACATAGACGTGTGTGTGTGTGTGTGTGTGTGTGTGTGTGTGTGTGTGTGTGTGATGACATTTATTTCCTTGTGTATTTTTGGTAATTATCACAAGAAAAGGGGGAATTTTTTAGTAGGGGAGAGGAACAGTGAATTTAATCAACCACTTTGGGCTTCTCACTCACCCTCTAGATTCTTTCCCTATTGGTAAATATTTTTTTGGATGTAGTGACTTAGAAACTTCATCCTTGTCTCAAAATTTAAGTACCAATGTGAGATTAACCCAATTACAACCCAATAATTTATTTTTATTTGGTATTTGAAGGATTTCACAAGATAATTTTAATTATATATTATTATTTTTATGGCATTTGCAAACTTGTGTGTGTTTAATTCATCTCAAGATTACCCAACAAGTAGTCATTAACCTTGTGACATTCCTTACCTCATTTAATTTTTGCTAAAAAATGCCTTATGATTATTACCAAAAATAAATGAGATGAGAAATTTAATTAGGTTAATGACTACCCTTGGAGGTCATCTTGATATGACTTGAACACACAAGTAAAAATCCCACAAAAATAACAATATAATTAAAATTATATCATCAAAGGCTTTGACTACTTGATACAAATACACATGCTTGGGTTGTAATTGGGTTAATCATGTGTATCAGTACTTGAACTATGAGACAAGAATGAAAATTATAAGGCATTTCACCCACAAAAATATTTGATAATGTGGAAAGAGGCTAGAGGGTGAGAAACCCAAAGCATATTATTAAATTCATTGCTCCTCCCCCTACTAATAAACTCCCCCTTGCCTTGTGATTATTATGAAAAATACATGAGAAAATAAATGTCAATGGAAAACCTAAGCATGCCCTAAGGAATAAAAAAATATATGTAGGACCATAATACAAGTGTGGATGCTTGGTCGAGACTCCTGAAGAAGAAATTTTAAGTCAAAACATGCATACCCTTATATTTCTATTCCTAAATCTCTTAAAATTGTGAAGACTAGAATAATTAAATCGTGGGTTCATTATTCTTTTATTTTTATACTATGAAAAAATGTGCATACCTTTGTGATATAGATGGAATATTTCCTATATAATATAAATGTTGAATGCCCTTTTCATTACATAGGGTGTATGTCCTATGTAATAAAAATGGCATACACCCTTTTGAATATTAAAGGGGGTGCACCATTTGTATTGTATAGGGGACACACCCTTTAGGCTTAGTAACCAATCCATTAAAAAAAATGATGTTTTAAAAGGTATGTGTTCACTTTTTGAAATGGCACTTGTCCTTTATAAGACATGAATGAATTTTCAAGAATGGCCATTTTTTGTCCCCCCATATTTTTTCATCCACCTATATCTTTATTCCTCGATTTAGGTACATTAGGCAAGTCTTACTTATTGAATTTATTGTATTTACATAGATTTTATTTTGTGTTATTGTTTTCATATCCATGATTCACATACCTTAGAATCATTCTATTAGTTTTTTAAACAATCCATGCCCCTTCTCCATGTTTCCATAGTTTTCAACTAAGATTGTGTTAGAGGGTTTGTACCATACATATTTCAAGGTTTCAACATGAGGGTATGATGTGCATCCATCAAATAATAATTGAAACAAGTAATTTTTCATATGTTTTAGTTTTAAACTCCTAATTAATATATATGTATGCAAAATTTAGGTTCATACACAAGTGATGGGAATTATTTAATAAAATTTATGAATGAAATGTGGTCACATGGACTGAAAGGATTGAAATTTGAGAAAAAATGGATTTTATAAGGATAATATCAAACTCTTTAGACTAATGAATCTATATGTAACATAACCTAACCAACTATATAAGGATAAAATCACTTTTACATACTTTGATATACATGTATGTAAAATGTGGGAGCAAACACAAGATCGGTGACTAGTTTTCAAAAATGTCCAAATTAAATGTGGTCACATGGACTATAATGATGGATTTAACATATTTAATTTTATTTTTTTAATAAATTAGGACCTTAGCATTATGACCTAATATGTTATTGACTCGATTATATGTTTCTCTCATTATTGTGGCATATGAATGATTTAGTACTTCAAATAATTCACACCCCTTATCTATTCTACCACATTTTACAATTAAAATTTAAATAGAGTATGCACATCCATCAAGTCATATTTCATAGTTTCCACATAAGAGTATGCACAACCATTAAATCATAATCAAAATTGGATATTTGTTATATGTTGTAGTTGCAAATACCCAACTGATAGACATGTATGCAAAATGTGGGAGTATACACAAGTTGGTGAAGTGTCTAAAAAATTACTCAACAAAATGTGGTCACCTAGACTATAATGATGGACTTATGACATTTACTTGTGTTTTGTGAAAATATAACCTTGATTTTAGCATAATAGCCAAATATATTAGTGAATTTAGTAGATGTTACTCTCACTCATGATAATATTTTTAACCTTGAATTAATTTTATTATTTTTAATTTATTTTAATTATTTATTTTATTAATGTTTTGTTTTATAAAATTTAAAAAGTATTTTTCAATAAGAAATCTATAATAAAAAATTTATAAATTTCAACAAAAATTAATGCATGAATTTTTTATTTATCGTTTATGCTAAAATTAGTATTTTAAATACTAAAAATAGATACAATCTCTATATGGGCTTCATTTCTAGTGAAATGAAATATCAAACTATGTGTCTTGGACCTCTTAGACATAATGGTGAAGTTTTGTATGTTTTAAAACTACCATATCTAAAAATGCTAAAATATTAAAAAATAATTGATTCTCTAAAATCACATCTAGCTATGAAAATACCCATATCCACAAATTAATGATAATACTACCCATTGGAATAAAATAAAGCATATAAAAGTGGGATGTTTACGAACCTTGAGATAAAATCATACCATATTGATATCATTATTTTTTAAATGTAGAATTAATTTATAAATTGAGATGTCCAACTAGGTAAAAACTGAAGCAAAAATTTTAAATTTTTTACATGCATAATTGGACATCAAAATTTTGATGTACATGAATTGACCTCGGAACTTTGACATATATAAATTGATGTTGAACTATAAATATCAAATTTAATCGTAAAATTTTGACTAAATATATTTGATTTTTATTTCCATACTTTACACCTTAGAACACCCTTTCTTTCAATATCTAGACATCAAAATTGGCATTAGAAACTGGTTCAAATGTTGTAGTAGTTACAAACAAACCAACACAATGGGATATGATATTAGATCAAGAGATTTTACCTATAAAAATTGAGTGAATATGTCAATTACAATGACATGATTTTCTAGTTGTGTATGGAATATAACCAAAGGGAATAATGCACCTACTAGGAGTGACAATAGAGAATAAAGTTTTAGATGTAGATCTATTTTAGAGTATATGCATAAGTTGCATGAAGAAGTAAAAATGCATATACAAGAGAGCAGCCTAAATTATAATTATAAGGTGGACCACATGATGAGATTGAAATAATTTATGGAAGGAGATTAAATCTTAGTGCACTTGAGGAAGGATGGGTTTCCAAAATAGATGTATGATAAGTTGAAGTTTAATAAAATTGTTCTTTGTAAAATCATAAGAATTTTTGTAGATAATTCATATGAGATAGAAGTATTAGAAGAATTAAAAATTTCACCCATTTTCAATGTTTAAATTTTTCATCCTTATCATGGGATTAATGGTGTTGAAGAATAGGAATAATAACTCATTAATTACATAACTTAGCTTCCTAATAAGAATCAAAATTAAAGTACAAAGATCTTAGAAGAATGAGTTGGGAAGAATACAAGACAATGAGAGTTAAGAAGCACTTATTTTTTTTGAAGAATAAGATCCCAAATAAGATTCATGAATTTTAAAAGAGGAAATTGTTTAAATTTTTTTTTGGAAATCATTAGTTATAAATCTTTAATTATTAACACCATCTTAACAATCAAATTTCTAGTGTATTTTGATGTAAAAGCATCCTTGGAGCACCGAGATATCCTACACAAGGAATAAAATTGATCATATTTTATAAGAGTTAAATTTTTTTGAGAAAATACTCTTGAAAAAATACAATAATTTCACTATTTTCATAATTTAATTCAATCTTTAAAAAGTAATTATTTTCTTTAGAAAAAAACTAGTTCATTTTAGAGTTACATAAAACTAAAATAGCTTCACAAGGTTAAGAATTTTTATAAGTGTATGTGATATTTTTCAAGCCTATGAATCTTAAAAAATAATTTATGATATTTATAATCCTATTACATGATCTCCATGATCATGTGTGAGCTTTATAAGCTTGGTATAACTTTGAAAAACTAAAACTAGCTTCGAGTTTATAGAAGGGCCTAGGCTTATTTCATAAGCCCATGTATACTTTTATAGGATAATAAACTAGAATTATTGTGTATATGTAGACACATTAAATTAAAATTATGACCCTATTGATGTCCAAACTAGCCTCTAATGGTCAAAAAGTGACAATTATGGGCCTAGGAAACAATTACACTTTATACAAAAGTACTCACAAAAACATACTCCATGAGAATTTAGATGCTCTATAAAAAATGAAAAAATAAGTGAAACTTTAAATATAGAGATAGGGGAATTTTTATGGAGCTAAGATAAGGATTATGAACCATTAAAAGTTGACAAAATGCACAAATAACACCTAATTTTGACCAATATTTGGTAAGTATGCAAACATGATAAAATCATGTAATTTAATGACTAATAAATGTTTAGGGGAAATTTATAGGTGATTACATTTTCCCCACTTTTATGTTTTTGTGTGAATACATATAAAATTAAATTAATATGTGGATACAAAAATTAGTGCACCTAGAGTTCCAGGAAAAAATCCAATGTACTTGTAAATTTGAAAAAACATAATTTATTTTTCTACACATGCATGGGTGAGTGTTAATGATATTAGCATGATGAAAATTGAAAATAATATATTTAATTTGACTATTAATTGGGTTGAATAACCATTTTGTCCTAAATTCCTCCACATCTATGTAAAATACTCAACACACTAATGAGTATAATATATAGCAACATTTTAAAATAAATCCACATGATTTTTTTATAAAAAAATATAAATAAAACATAATAAAACCCTAAGATAAATATTAAATAAATATTAGTGTTGTTATAAACCCTTATCATATGTATGCCTTCACATATGAATAAAATTTGAATCACTATAAATTGGAGTTAAGCACCTATCAGTCATGGGCCTCCAAATACGTCTAGTTGAATATGGTAATGCATGTGGCTCAATAGTTTTTGTCTAAATATGGTGGGTGGGATGTATGCTCTCATGATATTTGGTATGAACCTATGAAGCACACATCTCAAAAGAAAGGGATTATTTTTTCCATGTGTAAAATAATTGTAATAAATCATTTATATATAACTTGAAATATATAACCTTGATAACATGTACATTATAAAGTATCTTCCCTATAAAGGTTCATGATATAAGTAATGTAAGATCATGAATAATATTCCCCATGTGGGTTCAATAAATAAGCATTATAATCTCAAAACTAATATGCCCCATGTGGGCTCAAGATATACAAAATATAGCTTTGTCACCATATGATATATTAATGTAAAGTATGAATATATGATTTTACCCCCAATGGATGCATGATATTGATTGTGATTAAATATAAAATTAGTAAAGGCATTATATATATATATATATATATATATATATATATAACACAAATCACATGAGTAATACACATATAGTCTAGGAGATATATTAAATATGTGAGAAGGCACAAAGCAAACACTTCAAACATAGAGGTCACCCCTAGTAAATAAATATGATATAATACATGTAAAATATATGACTAAGCACATAACAAACACTTCAAACATTAAGATCACACCAAGTACATAGAAAGAACATATGATAGTGAAGTCACATCAAGTTCATAGAAAGCTCATAATATAGTCAAGTCACATCAATGACATATAAATCAAATAATATAATTAAGACACATTAGTCATGATAAAATTCATGTCAAATATATGACAAAACATGGACTAGATACTTCAAGAAAAAGCATGATAGCCACTATAATAAATATAGAGTCAAAAATAATGTATATTGGATAAATAGAGAAGCATATAAAGAAGTAGCTATTAGCTATCATGTCAAGCATGTAAAGCACATCAAGTATCTAAAGAAATTTTAGGCACATGAAAATACACTAGGTGTTTGTAAATATATCAATTAAATATGGTGATGTATAAAAAGAGGCCAAACTTTTGGAGGCCATAACTTTTGACCCGTAGCTCTGTTTGAGCCCATCTTTGTACCAAAATGATCATATCAAAAATTCTAATGCTGCCATAACTCATCATTTTATTTATGAGACATTTTTGATATTTTTTAGATGCCATACATGACCATTTGAGGGTATAAAATTATCATTTAAAATTATTTTTAGGTTTTTTCTAAATTTAGAAATTGTCTATTTTTGTAACTAGACTCAAAATTTTATTAAAATTCTCCTGATAGGTTAATTTTAGAGTTTAATTTATTTTTGTATATTTTTATAGTTTCATATTCTTGTATTCAAAACTTACTAAAAGTAGTAGCTGCTAAAAATAATAGGTCAAGTTTTATTATTTTTAGAGTTCTAAATTTTGCATGTCAACTCCAATTGAGAGTTAAGGCTTATGTATGCATGGTTTATAATTATTTAAATTCATTAAATTATGAATCAATACTAGTTATTGTTTAAAATATTGGCCTATTATATTTTTATTTTTCTTGATATTATTCTAGTTCATTATTTTGTTTCAGAGCAAGTTTAGGTCTTGGACATGTAAGATATGGTGAGACGATGAGGAGGAATCACTCAAATGAATTATATTATGCAAGAGCTATAGAGGCAAGTATAATAGTTAACTGATAGCATTATGAATCAAAGATAAAGGAGAGTATAATATGATGTATAAGATGACATAGATTATGATGAAGAAATTCCATAAGAAGAGTAATAAGAACAATTACCATTAATGAAAGAGAGGATGGTTAGAGATTTAGAAAGAAGGAATGAAGGAATCAAGGTTGACATTATAGATTATGGAGTAAGTTTAAAATAAAATAAGTTGATATATTGGATGAACATCATGGATAATTTATTCAAATGGAAAATTATGAGAGAAGACAAGAAGGTAAAGTTTGCATGCAAAAAATTGAAGGGTCATGCAATGATTTGGTGGGATCACTAGCAGAAAGAAAGATAGAGAAAAGGTAAAGAGAAGATCAAATATTGGAAAAATATGGATAAAAAGTTGAGAGAGAATTTTTTTCTTATGGATTATGTACAAACCCTATATAGAAGATTTCAAAATTTGAGGCAGAAGGATCATAGTATACAAGAGTATACAGATGAGTTTTACAAGCTTTCCATATGCATGAAGCATGATGAGATAGAATAATAGATGGATTCAAGGTATGTAAATGGTTTAAATTTTTTTATTAAATATTAATTAAGCATGCATAAAATACTTTTCATGCATGAAGCTTATCAATTATCTTTTAAATCAAAATAAAAATAAAATAGATAGAATTTTAGAAGAACATCTATTGGGCCAAGATGAGGACAATCTCCTCCAAGAAGGAGAAAATGTGTATTTAATAGAAATAGAGGTGGGTTTAATACCACTATAGGAGAATAATCACATGGTCTAGAAAGATAATAAGATAATAGATAAGGGTTTCATAACCAATAAAAAGGAAGAGGATTTCAGAGAGGATGAAGCTATGGTGGTGGTAGAGGATGGTTTCCAAATCAACATAGGTCTTATGTTTGTTAGAGATATAGAGAAGAGCCATAGATATTTTGAGTGTCAAAAATAACAAGATCAATAAAAGAGGAAAGAGTATTTCCCAAGAGTGAATTTAGTTAAAGCTTAAATAGAATAGCAAAATACTAAAGTTGTATTAGCAGATATTGGATAAAATCTTATCATGAGAAGAACAATGATTATTCCAAGGAAAGAACATGTGCAGAATAAATAAGGTGGTGATGCATGTTTATAAACAAATATATTTTTAAAAAGGTTTAATTTAGGAGGTAAGATATGCAAGGTAATTATAGATGGTGATAGTTGTGAAAATATGGTTTCTAAAGATATGATTGAGAAACTAGGTTTGCAGTGTAAAAAATATCATATTCCTTATCATATTTCATGGCTTAAAAAAGGGAATGAAGTTATAGTAGATAAAATGTGTTTGATAAATTTTTATATAGGTAAAAATTACAATGATGAAATATGGTGTGACGTTATACTAATGGATGTATGCTATGTGTTATTGGGAATGCCATGATGGTTTGATAAAAAAGTAGTTCATGATGGAGCAAAGAACACATAGGTTTCTAGAAAGGTGGTATGAAGGTAGTTTCTTTACCTCTTAAATAAGAAGGGTAAGCTAATATCATGTTGACTGTAAAATAATTTATGAAACAAATGAAGATGACAGGTTGTTGCTATGCATTAGTAGTGAAGAAAGAAGACACATGAGTGGTGCAAATACTAGCAGAAGTAGTAGTATTGAAATATTATGTAAATTTTATACCTAATGAGTTACCAAATGGTTTACCACTAAAGGTGTATATTCAAAATCACATTTATTTTATTCCAAGATCATCTCTACCCAATCAAATAACTTATAGGATGAGACCAACAAAACATGCAGAATTGAATAAGTAGGTTACTAAACTAGTGAGGGTGTAGTAAGGGAGAGCATGAGTCTTTATGAAATAATAGAATTTCTAACTCCAAATAAAAATGGAGGGTGGAGGATGTGTATGGATAGTATATCAATTAAAAAAATTATAATCAAGTACAAGTTTCCTATACCTTGTTTAGATGATATGATGGATGTTCTTGTAGGAGCAAAATATTTTACCAAGATTGATCTAAGGAGTGGTTACTATCAGATTCAAATTCATGAAGGAGATGAATGGAAAATATCATTAAAGACTAGAGATGGTTTATACAAGTGGATGGTGATGTCGTTTAGGTTATCTAATGCACCTATCACATTTAGAGGGTGATGAACATAGTGATACAAGAATACAGTGGTAAGTTTGTGGTGGTTTATTTTGATGATATTTTAATATTCATTAAAACTAAATAAGATCACTTGCATCATTTGAGAATGGTATTAAAATTGTTAATAAAAGATAATCACTATGTGAATTTGAAGAAGTGTAGGTTTATGAAAAATAATTTGGTACTTTTGGGATTTGTAATTTCAGCAGATAGTGTAAAAATGGATGAAGAAAAAGTAAAGGAAATTACTTAGTGGCCTATCCCAAAGATCATCATAGAGGTAATAAGTCTCCATGGTTTAGAAAATTTTTATAGAAAGTTTATTAAGGAATTTTAGGTTTACTCAAAATAATTTGGTGTTTTTAGGATTTGTAGTTTTAGTAGATGGTGTAAGAATAGATGAAGAAAAATCAAAGGCAATTATTTAGTGGCCTATCCCAAAGAGCATCATACAGGTAAGAAGTTTCCATGGTTTAGAAAAAAATTATAGAAAGTTTTTTAAGAATTTTAGTAGTCTTGTTGCACTAATAACAAATTGTATGAAAGGAAAAGAATTTTCATGGACAAGGTCAGCAATAGAAAGTTTTGAGTATTTGAAGAAAAAAAATTATAGAAAAGACTATTTTAGCATTACCAGATTTTACCAAAGTGTTTGAGGTTGATTGTGATGCTTATTTTTTAGGAATTGGTACCATGTCGAGTCAAGAAGGAAAGCCAATAGCATATTTCAATGATAAATTGAATGAGGTAAGAACAAATTATTCTATGTATTATGTTGAATTTATGTCATTATACAAGTATTAAGACATTGGAGGCATTATCTGGTGCCTAAGGATTTTATCTTATTTACTGATCATGAGGCTTTGATGTATGTAAACACTCAAAAGAAGTTAAATAGTAGGCATGCAAAGTGGGTGTCTTTCTTGCAGGGTTAAACTTTTATGTTTAAACACAAAATAGAGAAACAAAATTAGGTAGCTGATGATTTGATTAGGAGAGTGGAGTTGATAACTACTATGGTGAGTGAAGTAGTTGGATTTGAATTTATTAAATAAATATATGATAGTGATTTAGATTTTGGAAAGATAGTTTAGTAATGCAAGAATCCATTGACAAGTGACACAACTAATGTTTATGGAAAGTATATTATGCATGATGGTTATCTATTCAAAGGGAAATAATTATGTATTCCAATTGGGTCTCTAAGAGACAATATTATAATAAAATTGCACAGTGGTGGTTTGGCTGGACACTTTGGTAAGACAAAGATAATAACTTTGGTACAAGAGAATGTTTTTGGCCAAGGATGAAGAGATGTGTGACAATATATGTTCCAAGTTGAAGGATATGTTAAGTGGAAAAAGAAAATGCATAGAATATAGAGATATGCATATCATTACCAGTTTCACTAGGACCATGGATAAATTTTAGTATGGATTTTATGTTGGAATTACCAAACACATAGAGAGGTAATGATTTAATTTTTAGTGTTGTAGATAAGTTTTCTAAGATGGTTAGAAAAATAATTATGCCATTAGAATTGCAAAACTATTTTTTAAGGATATTTTGAGATTTCATGGTGTTCCAAAAACCATTATATCAAATAGGCACATGAAATCTCTAAGTCATTTTTGGAGGACTTTGTGGAGGAAGATGGGAACTAAACTACAATTCATTAGTGCATACCTAATGTAGGGGCATCACTTGTACAAACATTTGAATAACAATTCAAGAGTATTTTAGATTTTGAGAGGAGTATGTAGTATTTTTTATTTCATTTGGAGTGCTTAGGTAGTGTTGAATTGGAATAGGGAGTTCATTTGGTAGTTTCCTGCCAAATTTCAAATTTCAAATGTTTATATTATAAAATTAAGGAAATTGACATGTTTTTAGAATTATGCATAGATATTATTTTTTATATAAGGTCATGTTACCTAGTAGGGAGTTATTATTAAGACTAGGAGTGTCCTTATTATCATGGATAACCATATCTGTTGATAACATCCTTAAATAAGTTTGTTTGTTATGTGTTTTCCAATCTTAAACAGGTCAATAGAGCATATTAAGGGAAAAATACATATATGTCAGCTTGTAATAATAAATCAAGGAGGGGATGAACTCAAATCAGACTTTATAGGAGTATTTCAAGAAGTAGGAAAAACTCTAATTTTTGTCATATATAGGTTACACTCATGGACAAAGCTATTTTATGATAGTCTGTCATTGTTGAAGTCTTGTAATTTGCAAACTTTATAATGAAATAAAGATTATTTTGAGATAATAACATCTATTTATTGTATAATAATCTTTTTTAAATGTCACAAATGTTATTTAAGAGAATAAAAGTCATTTGAGTCATACAGACCTCTTTACACACTTACAGACTCAGTTTTGAGAACAAATTCATTCTCATGGAGTTCAATTCATGTAGAACATTTTGTATGATTTCAAATTTATATTTGGAAAAGTTTAATAGGTAAGTCAAAAATATTTTTTAGGTGTTAAGTATGATTAATAGTCTTTTATCTATATAAACAATCAATAAGAAGTCCTCAGCTTCTAAGTAGACTTTGAAACCCTAGTTATAGGTTGTGAGAGCAAAGAGGTCAATAAATTTAAATTTAGCCCTTGGAAATTCATCAAAGTTTGTAGATAGTTATTTAAGTAATTCTAGATGATAATAAAAGTGTATTGAAACCTGGAAATAATGTATAATTGCATTTATGATAGACTGAGTTTCCTAATAGCTCTGATTTCTTGTATTTTGATAGCGAAGAGTTTTTGATTTAAATATTTGAATTTGAGGCTTGGAGAGTGAATTAAAGTATTAAAAACTTTTTAATATCTATCAAAAACTTTTTATAATAGTTATTTTCATTGAGAAAATTTTATTTTAAGTTTTGACCTATTTGAGCTCTATTAGGTCTATAAGCCTAAAACAGATTTATTGTACTACTTTTTAAGTGTCTTCCAAAACCAATACTTAGATTGGTTTATCATAATCAAGGAGATTATATGTGGTGTATAAATAACTATTCAAACCTTCCACTCTTGTTTAGTCTCAATTTCAATCCTCTTATATCCAAATACACACTAGTGTATGACTGTCTTAAGAAAGTCTGTTTTGATTAAAAGATAGTGTGTCAATTGTACTTTAGTAGATATAATAATAGTGTATCAATACCACCCCAAAAAATATGGATAGGCATAATTTTTAAATAGGATATTTGGAAATTTATTAATATGCATAGTTGGAGAGAAGTTGAAGCAATGGTACTTGGCTTTAGCGCAAGCTGAGTTTGTATATAATAGTTCAGTGAACAGATCAACAGGTAAATTAACATTTTAGATTATTTATGGGATAAATCCTATGAGTTTTTTATATTTGGTAATTTACCAATTTCAAAACATGTTAGTGATGATGTAGAAGCATTTTCAAAACATATATAATAGTTACAAGAAGAAGTAATAAGAAAATTGCAAGAAAGTAATGAGAAATATAAAGCAACAACAAATGTTAGAAGAAGGTCAAAAATATTTGAATAAGGAGATTTAGTGATGGTGTACTTGAGTAAAGATAAATTTATAAAAGGCACATATAAAAATTTGAAGTACAATAAAATTAGACCATGTAGAATTGTGAAGAAAATCAATGGCAATGCTTATGAGGTGAGTTTACCACAAAATTTTGATATCTCTCTAGTATTTAATGTTTTAGATTTATATGATTTCCATGCAGAAGATGTAAAATGTGAAGATTATGAATAATTAGATTGGAAGCAATAGGTGCTAAAGAATAAGAAAGAAAATATAATACAAGTTCTAGATAAGAAGACAGTAAACACAAGGTAAGGAATTTATGATAGGTATTTGGTATAGTGGGAAGGATTACAACAGGAAGACAATACTTGGATTACAAAATGGGAGCTAAATAAAATGATGCAAAAAAGGAGGTTAAACTTTCAAAGGCCATAAATTTTGATCTATAGCTTTATTTGAGCCCAACTTCATGCCAAAATGATCATCCCAAAAATTTCAATACTTCCATAACTTGTCCTTCTAGTTATGGGACATTTTTAATATTTTTTAGAGGCCATGTGTGACTATTTTAGGGTCTAAAATTATCATTTAAAATTATTTTTAGGTTTTTTCTAAATTTATAAATTGTTTATTTTTGTAACTGGACTTGAAATTCATTTGATAGGTTAATTTTAGAATTTAATTTATTTTTGGAGATTTTTAGATCCACGTGTGCTTGCATGCAAAACTTACTAAAATAGTAGGTCAATTTTTATTAGTTTTCAAGTTTAAAATATTGCATGTCAAATCCAAGTTTTATATGAGGCTTACTTATGCATGGTTTGTAATTATTTAAATTCATTCAATTAAAAATCAATAATATTGGTTATTGTTTAGAATCTTGGCCTATTGGATTTTTATTTGTCTTGATAATATTTTGGCTCATTATATGCTATACTAAACCATGAATAATATAGATCAGAGACATAAAATATATGTTTAGTGAAAGAATAATATCATAACAAATAATCAATGAAAGAATAATGTAAATTAGAATAAATAGATGCCCCAAAATACCCTCAATGTTGAGCCAAATTAACATGGGATATTACCCCCAACCTACTCTAGAGCCATAATCATCATCCTATAGACCACTGATAAATAGAATTTTCATCTGCTTTGACCTTCCCATAAATACCATATATGAAAAAAAAGTTAATTTTTGTGTCATCTATGTATTTGTGTGTGACATGAGCATGAAATAATCATGAGGTAGATAATATGTCAATCAAAGAAAATAAATAATAAATAACGTAAAAAATAATTCATAACATTACATTTCATAATTTTAACAAGCAAAAGCAAGGTTATCTGACAATAGAGTCATTAATTCTAAAATAATTATAATAAACATCATGAGAATCAAGTTTAGATATGAGGCATTGAGGTGCCAAAGAATTACGTCATGGTAAGTCATCCTTTGAAGAGTCATATTCCTTACTAGTAGTCTTCATTTTTTCATTATTTTTATATCCCTTTTTTTGTCTTATGGCTATAGGTTGCATCTTATGCCTTATTTGTATTTTATCTGAAATAGACTTGTGGACTTTTACCTTATGTTGTCTTTATTTATGTATAAACCTTGATTTCTCACATGTTAGGATGTAATTTAGCTCTTGATTTGGTATAAATTCTTTGTCTTTATGAATTTTAATAACTTGACCCTCATATCCAAAATTTTAGACATTAATGCATAGTAGTGGGAATTAATTTTATTTGATGCATCCAAGATCTACCAAGTAACACATTTTAAGATCCATTATTGGGTACCATAGTGAATAAGATTTGAATTGTCTTTGGACCCACTATAGTAGTCAAGATAGTAAAACAAAGAGGATCTATACCCATACCATCATATATTGTGATAATTATCAAATTTTGTGTTAAATCATCCATAATAAGTCAAAGACTATAATAAATTATTTAATGCACGTGTTCAATCTTAAGCCATTATTAACCATTATGCCATCTTTATCCTCACCATCTATGAATGATTTTATAAATAGAGTGCCATTTTATGAGATTTACTTGGAAATTAATCTCATCCACCATAATTTGGGAAGATGCTTTCTTTCTCTTAATTTATTCAACCACACAAATAAAACCATCAAGTGGGTGTATTTCATCATCCATTAACAAATTGTTATATGCTATTTTGTCTAACATATGGACCTTTTATTTGTCATTTGATTTATTTTTATGACTTAGAGAAGTTATTGGTACATTCACATTATTACTTGTTCCACCCAATTAAATTTTATTATTGATAATAAAATATTATATTTCATTCTTGAAACCCTTGCAAGCATTTGTTGAATGTCCTTAGAATATATGATATACAAAAAATGCAATAATATCAAAAGGTATAACAAAGGGTCTTTAATAATATAACTCCCTTGTTAGAGGTATATTAATCATATTACATTCAAGTGATTTCTCCAAGACTCTTTTTGGGTGGTCATTAAGCTTAGTAAACTATTTATACCTTATTTTATGGGTGAAGGTGAAATTTTGAGATGGTTGTTTTATGAAATTAACTTATTTTTTATGATCATTCTTAGTTGGAACACTACCACCATTATATATAGTCCTAAATATTAACTTGTTTGGAAATATAAAAACATTGGAAGAATACATGAGGATATTTACATTTAATATCTTGATTTCACATTTCTAATGGAAATAGAAAGTTATTCAAAACAATTATAATAATAACGTAAATTTTTATATAGTAATGTGAATAAAACTATAAATAAGTATGATTTGAATATAGTATAAGGTGGATCATAACTAAGCTTGGTAACTATATTCTTTAACCTAAGCACTAATCTCTAATGAGATAATTTCATAAATGTAATTTTTATCTAATTTGACCCCCTGGTCAAATAAGTCAACCAATTTAAAATTTTCCATAGGGTCATGCTAAGTCATATCATGGTCATAAAATTCACTTAATGTGTTTTAAACCTTGGTAATTGGTGTCATTGTCTTAATATTTCCTTTACATCACCTTTTTGGTCACTATAGGCGATTTGTATGGTTTATACTTAATAAAGATGTTTCAAAGGGTGATATAACATCCAAGGTGTCATTTAAGCATCATTTCTCAATTTTTTAATTGAAAACTTGTAGTTTTAATGGTAAAATAAGGAGATCATCTATAAAAAGGAGAGTTTCTAAAGTTATATAGACAAGGAAAACCACTTGGAATGTGGGAATATTTATGAGGATATATATATAGTCCCCAAAATGTATTTTATAGGCTTTAAAATATTCATAAATTCCAAATTTTGCAAAAAAAAATCTATCTCCCTCATCACTCTCTTAGACAAGGTCATACAAGTCAACTGGTTTACTCTTATTACAGACAGGGGGATGAGAGTTGGTCTGAGTGAACTTAAGGGTTGAATTTAGTCTCTATTATCTCCCATTACATGGTCATGGATTGTATTTTTATGGGATATGATTTATGAACCATCCTTAATAATCTTAGTGACTCTAAACTGCTTGCACATCCCTACAGCCTCCAATTTTCCTATCTATTTATATATAGTTTGATTATGATTCCAAGTGTTTTAGGTGTATTTATAGATATTTATCTCATTTACATGTTTTTTTCATCTAATATTTCATGTGTGAGTTTGGATATATATTCAATATCACTCTATTGTGATAGAGATGCATAATTATAAATGGTCTGTATATATTTATTTTTAGGTGCAATGTTTTATCCTCTCACAATGGATTTAGATCAAAGGTAATGCACTTGTATTAACTCATCTCTAAGCATGGTGATGGTCTAGGTATATTTAATAGACCAATAGAGGTCTCAAAGATTTGAAACTAGGTGGAGTTGAAGATGGTTCATATACACAGTTAGACTTCAATATAATAGCAAACTATAGGAATGTTTAGGAGGTCTTAAAAAAAGTGTTGAAAAGAATCTAGAGGTTTTTGCATTTAATTGATGCCTTCAATTATGCATAAGAACATATATGAAGTCATTGTATGAATGGTGAGGCCAATACACATAGCTAGATCTAAATCCATGATCATAAGGTTAAAATGGGACTCATTACCTTAATACCTCCAAAATGGGATTTTTCCTTGTATAGCACTATCTTGTGATGAGAATCTATGAAAGTCTTGTGTCTCCATTATTGTAGCCTAGATATAGTAGTAACATGTAAAAATGATAGGATCTATATTTGGTCATGATAAGATAATGTAAAGGAGTTTCCAATTCAATCAAGTTTTCACTATAAATACTTAGTGAAAGCTACAGTGCTTTCAACCAAATTGAACCTTAAACTTGGAAACTCCTAGTGCATTGATAGAATAGAGATGGAAGCATGACCTAAAGGCATAAGTGAGTTCATCCAGGTGATTAATGGTCTTTATTAACCTCAATAGAATATGGAGGTCTAAAAACATAATATTCAAGCATAAATGTGCACCTCTAGGAATTTCATAACTTCTTGAATTGACATCTACAATCTGACTACAAGCTTATGGTACATTGATAATAGAGAGACATGATACATGGTTCAAAGGTATGAAATGAATACATACAAGTGTGAGATACACTCAAAAACCCTATAATTAATTATAAGGGTTAAACATAGTAGTCATACATAAATATACACCTATAAGAACATTTTAGATTCTGAGTCACCACCTACAGTAGAAGACAGTCCAATTCTAGCTCATGTAAGATACAAGTTTGGAAGGATGGAAAGGGTTTATCATTGTATGGTCACATTGAAACCATCTTCATAATGGTACTATCATATTCTTACATGATCTTAGGAAACAAAAAAACACCAACCTACAATCATAGTTTTGAGGTTTCTAAAACTATGTCAAACCATGCACAATCAAGTCATGGAAGCTAGGTTCAAGAAGTTGGAAGGTTGATGACTTTTGAAACATGATCAAGTTTTATAAATTAGTATATAACACCATCATTACCTATAATAAAACTCTCTAAGGTCTTAGTTTAGTCAACAAAATAGAGGATATGCCCTCTATTTTGTCTCAGATAGAGGGCACTCCATAGACATCCCAACATACAAGGTGAGTATAGGAATGTTGAATGGATGAGGAGAAGAGCCTTAAATTCATTATGAAAGGATGTATATATTTTCATTAAAATTAATATAGATGTAAAATTCCTTATAACCATTGTAAACCCTCAGAAGGGTCAAATACATAGTTAGATATAGTCATGCTTATTAGGCCTAAGCCCTACATGTGCCTTACTTGATCCATATGACTATATTATCATTAAAATCCTTTTTATGACCTTAATGGTAGATTTGAGGATGGATAAAATCCATTGGTTTATATAAAAACATTAAAAATTGGTCAATTTGGCCTTAATTCCTATTAAGCCTACCCAAAATACACTATAAGAGCTCGAGGGCTATGTTCTTTCACTCACATATATATGGACCATGTGCATGATACCTTAAGGACATGGGTATAGTTGAAGGGGGTCTCTGAATTTTTCTTAGTGTAATTTGTATGGAGTTTTAAAGTCCAACTTTTATGAACAAATATTAATAGTCTAGGAGACCAAAAACCCTCCTAAAACCCTTACTTGGACTCGATGGAGAAGAAATAAATGGAGATGCATAAAATAAGGTTAAAATATCCATGAAATTGTTTTGGACATGTCTATAACTCCCTAAATCTCATTTACATCCACTTTTGTAGTATTATCATCTGTATGGATAGAGATAATTGTATGTTTTTATGGTAATTGAGATGTGTTATAGATACAAAGGAAAATGGATAAGTGAGAATAATTGTATGAGTTGTGTAAGAAATTTGTATATATTCTCAATATTTTTTCTCACCATGTTTGTGAATTAAAACCTCTCTACTACATTTTTCATTACAGGTAGTCTAAACAGATAGTGAGAAGATAATGACTACCTAAGTGTTGGTAGTGATAAGTGTTTTTTGAATTCCATTTAGGTCTATTTGATAGACCAAAGGATAAAGGAGGTCCAATTTAGTTTCCTAACACCTCTTCAATGATATTTATTTGATAAACTACATTCTATCTAGGTGACAAGTGTGAGGTCAAACTTAGAGGACTAGTGATAAATGATTGCAGGTAGTAAATGACACGTGACAAGAATGAATTCATTATTTAGGGAGGCATAGATGACCTAAAATAACCTAATTTCCACCTTATCATGATATATCATATGTTTCAAGACTTCCTATGGTGGTTTTAGATAATAAATTAAACCCCTCGCCTTTATGAAGGCAATTTTAAAGAAAGACATTGAATAGTTCTATGGCAACTTGAGGAAGGTGCTCTATTTTATATTGACACATGTTCATGATAGATTATTGACTTATTTTCCACTTAATTCCATGGAATTGTAACTATTTATCATAGTTTTACACTTGGCTTTATGACCTTTGAGCTTCACTTCTTCTTTGTTCTCTCTCTTGTTTTATATATTCAAGCCTTTTTGGCTTTATAATGGATCCACAATTGGTATGGAAAAGACCTACTAGTTTTTACATGTCATTTTCCTTTGAATAAATTTTTTTGAAGTTGATTCATTCTCTATAATATTTTTCCTAAGTGTGTTAAGTGGTTTGTGTGGTTGACAAGTGATGAATATGTTATCCTTGCTTCCATTTTTTCTCTTGCGTGTTTGTGTGAGTGATATCTCATATAACAAGTTTCATAAATTTTAGTGTTTTATAAGTGTGTTTTGAAGTTTGAGAGGTATTATTAGTTTCTTTTATTAGACATTATTTTCACCCATCGTTATGTAGGCATAACAATCTACCTCTATGAAAAATGCTTATGATAGAAGGACATAGAGTTGAAGTCAGTTTGAGTAGTCTTATTTCTTAACTATAGATGAAAGTGTGTTGTGTGGAGTTATCTTGGTGTATCACCTCATTATTATAGGTTTATTTATGTATATTTATTTCCTTTTCACCCCCAATAGTGATTATCCTAGTGTAGTGTGAGCCTAAGAGATAAATCAAGGGAGTTAGCCCTTTCAAACCTAGAGATCTATCTCTTGTAGTAGCTTGACTATGAAGGGAGATATTTCCATGTTATCCTAAAATTTATAAGGTATAATTGAATTATTTAGGGTGAAATTTAAGGATACAATAGTTTTGGCATGCCTAGTGGGACATGAAGCCCATGAAGATTGTTTAAGGTACATGGTAGCTTTGACAACAAGGAGTTGTAATAGTCCACTTCCTATAGTATCTGGTGACTCCAACATTTCAATCTCAATTTTAGATGAGTGCATTATTTCATGCCTAAGGTAAACACAAGGTCTATCACCAAAAGATACCTTTTGAATTTCAAGAGCTTCCTCATTATTCTTACAAAGTAATTAGATTTGAAAACACCCATCCCTATCCAAAGAAGTCATATCTTATTCATAAGCCCATAATAAAGTTCTTGATTACTCCATTATTACAAATTCCTAAAGCCACTATGGCAAGGAACCATCCTTTTGTTTCCTTTAATGGCTATATCCCTCGAAGGCTTGCTCAATATGATGGTATCCCCATATCTACCCTTAAAAGTGTTCCATCATACACTGATGAGTCTTCTATCACACCCATTGAGCATATAATAAATATTTATAACTTATGAAATATCCATCACATCATAGAGGATAGCATTGTAATCAAGGTTTTGGCTATCTCCTTCAAAGTAAAATCTCTTGATTGGTATGGCATATTGGCACCTGAATCAATCACAACTTGGGATGAGTTTGGAGATGTATTGAGAAGAATATTTGAGGATAAGAGTGATAACTTGTCACTAAAAAATTATCTAACCACCATTAGGAGAGCACCTCAAAAATTCATTTAAGACTTTAACACAAGATTTTAGAAAACATGGGATATAATCCCAGTTTTGGTAATATCAACATCTCACAATGTTTTCCTTTATTGCCTTAAAGCATTTAATAGTGATATTACAATGATGATACAATCTATGGGAGGTAACACTCTTCCTAATGCCTATGAAGTGGCCATTAGTGTAGATAATTATTTGATTTAGGTTGGGAATATTTCCCCAAGACCTCCCATGCCTCTTTTCCCTAATTTGAAAACTACTACACATGTTGTTGCTCCTATTATTGCACCTAAAAATAATCTTGCTACCCCTAATCAACCAAGCAAATCCAATGAGGTAGATGAGATAAGAAATTTGAAGCAAGAGATCCTAGGTCTAAATAAGATTATCCAAAAACATAAAATCAAGCCCTTATAAAGTCATTATTAGCCTAATTAGTCATATCATAACTATCAAGGTAATAGACTTCCTTTCTAAGGTCATCCTCAAGGTTAAAGGCAACTAGTTCAATCACAAGCATATCATGGATATAACCCCAATACTCCTTATACCTCAAGGGCATTAGTGCCTATTCAAAATAACCTTGCCCAAGATCATAACAATCAACCTTCATTGGATCAACCTTATGATCTATCTCCCTATGTCAATGATTCCTTCAATCAAGCCTTCATGGTAAATTTGGAAACTATGCCAATTATGACTCAAGATGAAGTACCAAATGGAAGAGTGACTAATGTAAAGGGTGCTTAAGTGGGGTCTATATTAGGAAATTATCATCAAGAAGACTCATGTGTAGTCAATCATCAAGGGAAATCAAACATAGATGTGATTTTTATATCTATAAACATAAGGACCAAGAGAAAGGTAGTTGAGGAAGTTCAAGGGGCTGTTAATGGTGCTTCAATGAATTTTCAAATAACCACAAGGGTAGGTATGTCTAATCTCATTCCAAATGCACAAGTAAGTCAAAGAGATCAAAATGTTAGAAGTGGTTTCATACCTTAGAATTTTCAAGGTGTAGGCAATATGATTCCTACTAGTGGACAAGCAAAAGTTAGTGGTCCTTTCACTAACATTATAGATAAAATGAATAGGTCTCATGTGAATGTATCCATGTGGGATACATTGGAAATACCTAGACAAGTAGACCTACTTTAAGAGGAGTTGTCCAAGATTTGTTTGATAACTAAATAGCCTATCCAAAGAGAGGTAGCATTGACAAACACCATGAATCCAAGTGAAGGATAGTCAATCAAAGTTGAAAAGGTATATAAAACCCCTTCATTACACTATCCATCATTATTGGAGATTCCTTGTTACATAATTATCTCAATGATAGTGGAGATGGTACTTGTGTCATGACCAAACAATTATCTTAAAAATTGAACTTGTAGTATGAGCCTCATGCTAAAGGAGTGATACAATTGGATGGGTCAGCTACCAAGACCATTGGCATAATCAAAGGTTTGAAATTTATCCTCCATGATTGTCCTACCTTCACCATTTATTAGGATGGTGTAGTGGTAGATGTGCCTCCTTATTTTTCACTTTGTTTGTCAAGAGATTTCACTGCTAGTATTGGAGGTTATATGACTTCAGACTAGTCCTACATGGGTTTTAGGACTACATATGGTGAAAAAGTGACAATTAAGTTTGAAAATATTTCTAGCTTTCATGTTGAGCCTGATGTGACTTAAAACTAAAATATTAATTGCAATGTGATTGAATAATATGATCACCTTAGTGATCAAGAGCCTCTAACTCTCCTTGATGGCATATCTAATTTGTATCTTGATGAGTGGGGAGTTGATTAAGATGGTTTTGAAGAAATTGGTATTAAAAATTGCATACTTCATGAGGATTGTGATGGAGTCTTTGAGGCATATTCTGATAACATTTTAGAGAAATTAGCATTGGGAAACTATCTTATACACATGAGTGATGGTGTTACTATCCTAGTTATGTTAAACATGATAGTCCTAGTGAGCAGTCCATTATGCCTATAAAAGAAGAAAACATTAATGAATTTGAACCTTAAGAAGATGTGGATGGAATGTAGTATTAATTAAATTCCATTTTTGAGGTATTTGAAGAGGTTAGTAGACCTTTAGTCTTTAAAAGTGAGTGCAGGCCTGATGATGAAGACAAATATGTACTAAATGAGTACAAAGAAAATCTTGAGATATCTGTCAAGCAAGAAGCAACGTTGGAATAATATGATGTGTTTGATGAACATAAATAAAAGATTTATGTCTATTCCAAAAAATGAATAAATTTGATAGACTAAGTAGCATTTGGTGAATAAGAAGACAACTCTGAGGGTTCCAAATAGCAGACATGTCTATTTAAAGTTGAAGAAGCTTTGATGATCTCTAATGATCAGATTAAAGAATATAAATTGAATATGACAAAGTATAAGCAAGATACCACCTCAAACAAGTTTTTTGGAGAGTTGAATGGAGTGTTCTTGAGTACTCCAAATGACAAACTTACAATCAGTATAAGATTCAACCATGGTTAGTCTTTTGATTATCTCTACAAATAAATGTTCATTAAAAAGTATGCACCATATGAGGATCTATTTTATTGGAACAACAGTGATTCAAGAGGCATTGTATTTAACACTAGTTGAAGCAATGAATAAGGTTCTTCACCTCAAGTGTCTTGAGGTATTGTACATACTAAGATAGGTGTGTATCTTTACTTATGTTGGTTTGTGTTTTCCCTAAATGTTCATGCAAATACAAGTGTGATTTTTATTTCTTATATTGATTTTGGTTTCCTTCTTATGTGTGGTGTGTTTGTTGTCCTTTCAAAGGCTTTTTAGTGTCATTTGTAGTGCATAGGTGACTCCATAACACAATGGATAGGATAAAGAAACTAGTCTTTAGGATAGTAGGCTTTCTACCCCTAGGAAATCACCAAAATGTTGAATAATTTGACCCATGTTGAAATATTCAACCCCCCTATAATTTCAAACTTTATATAGGGTCTTGATAATTAATAATATGGTCATAAAAGTCACTTAATGTGTTTCAAAACTTGGTCATTGGCGTCATTGTCTTAATATTTTCTTTATATCACCTTTTTGGTCACTTTAGGTGACTTGTATAGTTTTACACATAGGAAAAATATGTAAAAGAGTAATCTAATGTACAAGGTGTCAGTTAAGTGTCATTTTTTTAGTTTTGTAACTAAAAACTTATAGGTTCTACATTAAAATAAGGAGATCACCTATAAAAAGGAGAGTTTTTTAAGTTGTACAAACAAGGATAAACACTTCCCATGTGGGAAGATTCATGAGGATATCTACATGCCCACACAGGTCTTTTCCAAGCTTTATAATCTTCAAATTTGACAAAAACTAGTCTATCTCCCTTATCGCTCTCCTAGATAAGGTCATATAGGTCAACTGGTTTACTCTCAATATGGATAGGAGGATGAGAGTTGGTATAAGTGCACTTGAGGGTTGAAGTTAGTATTTTTGAGCTCCCATTTCATGGTTATGGTTTGATTTTTTATGGTTTATGCTTCAATAAACATCCTTCAGAATGTTAGTGACTCTAAACTACTTACATATACCTATGGCCTTTGATTTTCCTATCTATTTATAGTTGGTTGATGCTTCCAAGTGTTTTAGGTGTATTTTCAAAGGTTTTTCTTAATCCCATGTTATTTTCATCTATTTTTTTCATATGTGAATGTGGATATATATGCAATATCCATCCACTATGATAGAGATACATATCTATCAAAGGTATGCAGAGAGTTATTTTTAGGTGCAATGTTTTGTCCTCTCACAATGGATTTAGATCAAAGGTAATCAACTTGTATTAAATCCTCTATAATCATGGTGATTTTTTAGGTAGATTAAATAGACCAATGGATGTCTCAGAGATTTAAAACTAGGTGGAGTTGAATATGGTTCATATGCATAGTCAAACTTCAATATAATAGCAAACTATAGGACTATGTAGAAGGTCTGAGACAAAGTGTTGAAAGAACTCTAGACATGTTTGAATTCAATTGAAGCCTTAAATCAAGACTAAGAACATAAATTAAGTCATTTTATGAATTTTGAGTCCAATACACATAGCCATATCTAAATCTATGATCACATGGTTAAAATGGGACTCATTACCTTAATACCTTAGAAAATGGATTTTGCCTTGTATAGTGATATCTTGTGATGAGAATCTATGAGGCTTGAGTAAGTCTTGTGTTTCCATTACTGTAGCATAAATATATTAGTAACATGTAAACATGATAGGAGGTGCATTTGGTCATGAGAATATAATGTAAAGGAGTTACCAATTCAATCAATTTTTCACTATAAACACTTAGTGAAAGCTACAGTGCTTTCAAGCAAAATGAACCTTAAACTTGGAAACTCCTAGTGCATTAATGGAATAAAGATGGGAGCATGACCTAAAGGCATAAGTGAGTTAATCCAAGTGAGGAATGGTCTTTAGTGACCTTAATAGAAGATGGAGTTCTAAAAACATAATGTTCAGGCATAAATGTGCACCTACAAGATTTTCATAACTTCTTGAATTGACATCTACAATCTGAATGCAAGCTTATGATACATTGATAGTAGAGAGACATAACTACATGGTTAAAAGGAATTAAATTAATAAATATAGGTTTGAGATACACTAAGTAACCCTAGAATTATGTTCAAGGGTTAAACACAATAGTCATACATGAATATACACCTACAAAAACCTTGTGGATTCTAAGTTGCTACCTAAAGTAGAAAATAGCCCAGTTCTAATTCATGTAAGATACAAGTTTGGAAGTATGGAAAGGGTTTATTATGGTACTTTTATATTTAAAGCATCATAATATTTTTAATAATACATTCTTACATGATCTTAGGAAATAAGAAACACCAACCTACAGTCATAGTTCTAAGGTTTATCAAACTCTGTCAAACATTGCATAGTCAAGTCATAAAAGCTAGTTTTGAGAATTCAGGAGGTTGAGGAATTTTGAAACATGATAAAGTTTTGTAAATAACTAATAAACACCATCATGACCTAATAAATCTCTCTAAGGTCTCATTTTAGTCAAGTAAATAAGGGATTTTATCTCATATAGAAGGCACTCCACAGGTATCCCAACATGCAAGTGAGTATAGGAATGTTGAATGGATGAGGATAAAATCCTTAAATTTAATATTAAAGGATGTATATAGTTTAATTAAAAGGAATTTATATGGAAAAATCATTACAACCATTGGAAACCCTTAGAAGGATCAAATATATATTTAGATACAGTTAAGCCTAAAATTAGGCCTAATCCCTATAGGTGTCTTACTTGATCCATATGACTATATGATCCTTAAAAGACTTTTTATGACCTTAAGGGGAGTTTTTAGTATGTATCAAATCCATTGGGTTTCAGAAAAACATTCAAAATTGGTCAATTTGGCCTTAATTCCTATCAGTCTTACCCAAAATACATTGTAAGAGGTCGAGGGCCATGTTTTTTCACTCACATTTGTACAGAACATGTGCATGATACCTCAAGGAGTTGGGGATAGTTTAAGGGGGTCCCTAAATTTATCTCAATGGAATTTTTAGAGTTTCAAAGTATAACTTTTATGAACAATCATTAACAGTCCAAGAGACCAAAAACCCTCGTAAAGCCTTTGATTGGACCCAATGGATAAGAAACAAATGGAGATTCACTTAGGAAGGGTAAAATGACCATTAAAGTGTTTTGGACATGTCTTAAACTCTATCAATCTCATTAACATCAACTTTTACCTTACTATCATCTGTATGGATAGACTTAATTTTGTGTTTTTTACAAGAATTGAGATGTGTTACAAGTACAGAGGAGAATGGACAAGTGGGAATCATTGTAGGAGACATGTAAGAACAAATTACATATTTTTAAACTCATTTCTCACCATGTTTATGAATTCAAAACTCTCTAATACATTTTTCATTACAGGCAGTCTAAACAGGGAGTGAGAAGATAATGACTGCCTAAGTGTTGGTAGTGAGAAGTGTTGTTTGAGTTTAATTGAGGCCTATTTGATAGACTAAATGACAAATGAGGTCCGAGAAGTGTTGTTTGAGTTTAATTGAGGCCTATTTGATAGACTAAATGACAAATGAGGTCCAATTGAGTTACCTATCACATCTTAAATTATATTTATTTTATAAAATTAATGTTACTTAGGTGACAAGTGTGAGGATAGACCTAGAAGACTAGAGATGAATGACTAAAAGCTATAAATGACAAGTAAAAAAGATGAATTCATCAGTTAGGGAGGCATAGATGACCTACACTGACCTAATTTCCACCTTCTAATGATGTATAATATGTTTCAAGGATTCTTATGGTATTTTTATATAATCAATTGAACCCCTCACCATCATGAAGGTAGTTTCAAAGCAAGATAACGATACGCCAACTTCAGGAAGGTGCTCTATTTCAGATTGACACATTTTCATGACAGCTTCTTGAATTTTTTTCCACTTCATTCCATGGAATTGTAAATGGTTATCACATTTTGACACTTGGCCTTATGACCTTTCAGCTTCACAATTTTGCTCTCCTCTCTCTTGTTCTGTATATTCAAGCCTTTTTGGCTTTGTAATGGATCCATAATTGGTATGGCAAAGCCCTACTAGTTTTGACACCTCATTTGCCTTTGAATAAAGTTTTTTGAATTTGATTCATTCTATAAAATATCTTTCCTAAGTGTTTCATGTGGTTTGTGTGGTTGACAAGTGATGAATATGCTCTCCTTGCTTCCATTTCTAATTTTGCATATTTGTGTGAGTGATATCTCTTCTAATAGGTCTTATAAAGTGTATTATTTGTTAAGTGTGTCTTAAAGTGTGAAAGGGATTATTATTATATTTTATCATACCTTATTTTCACCCAACTTTAGAGAGTCATAGCAATCTACCTCTATGCAAAATACTTATTCTAGAAGGACATAGAGTTGAATTTAGATTGAGTAATAATCTTTCTTAAGTATGGATGCAAGTGTGTTTTTTGGATTTATCTTGGTATATCAACTCATTAACATAGTTTATTTATGTCTCCTTCTTCCCTTTTCACCCCCAATAGTGATTATCCTAGTTTAGTGTGAACCTAAGAGATAAATTAAGGGAGCTAGCCCTTTCAAACCTAGAGATCTATCTCTTGTAGTAGCTTGACTATGAAGGGAGATAGTTCCATGTTCTCTTAAAATTAATAAGGTCGACTTGACTTCAATAAGGTTAAATTTTAGGATACAATAGTAACATTCCAATAAATATCTATTTTAAAATGAGAAAATAAATTAAGATTGAGGTTGTAAAAGAATGAATATATTCACATGGTAAAGTATAGAACCAAGCAAGTGTATAATAATTTAATATTATTATAAATATTTTAGATAATAATTTATCATCTTGATAAAATTCTATACATGAGGCATAAAAGGATCTAATCTAATGATAATGATCAACATTTCCTCTAAACTTTTTAAATTTTGGAGCAAAAAATCCTATTGGAAATGGGTATACAAACACTTCATGAGGTGAGGGGTTTAATAGAATATCATTGAAATTAACCCTAATAGTTGGAATTTTACAATATTTATAAAGAGTTTTGATTTTATTTTAAAAGTCACAAAATGCATTTATCATGGCGGTAAATGAATTTGGAATGGAAGCATAATTATAAAAGGTTGGAATATAAGAATTTTGGAAAATAATAAAACATGTGAATCAACTTGAGGGTAACTCTAATTAATTTTTTGTTAATAAATTGAAGGAATATTATCAATTAATATATTTTTACATTAATAATTAATTAGAGGTATTTGAGAAGTAATATCATTCTGAGTAGGATGCATGATAATTAATATAGAGGTATTTGAGAAGTAATATCATTTTAAGGAGGAATATTATTGTTTGATAAATGGAAGTAATAATAGAAGTGACATGAAGTGTAAGAGAATTTTGAGTAGGATTAGAATAAATTTGAGAAATATCTCCATGAGAGCGTAAATTTTGACACACAAATTTTTTAATACATTTTTAAGTCTAGGTATTTCATAAGGAACTAAACTTGTCTACCTAGAATTCTTCTTAATAATCTCAAATGTATCTTGTTCTTCTTAATAATACTCTTGATTAAAATCTTATTAATTTTCATTCCAAAATTATTCTTGATAGTTTTTAAAATTCACATTTTTTAAAATATTTAATGTCTAATTGGTGTTATTATAGATCCCTAGTACATTTTAGATAATTAAATAATAATGATTTATTATTAAAATAGATGTAGCCAGGATCACCAGATCAATGAATGCACAAGATGGAGTGATCTCCTGAGTCAAGAAAGTGTAAATCATAATAAAGTTACTAGTATATGAAATCATGCATAGAAGAATATTGTAAAGGAATGAGAGAAAATAAAATACTCCATATCATCCTGAATTAATTATACAATGTCTTGAAGTTCACAACTCTCAAAGTTGTCATAGCTCAAAAAATCCACAATATACTATATGAGAACTACATTAGAAATATAAAGGGAATGTTAGGTTGTGGAGCTAAAAGCTTCACTGATGCAGACATTGGAGGAGGTTGCTGAAGTGTCACAGACACCAACATTCGTCAGGCCAACCGATGTCAGTCAGTATTAGATAGGAAGAGCAACCGACGTCGGTCACAGATCGGCCAATGTCGATCACCTCTAGGCAGACAGGGACCGACGTCAGTCGCTTGTGCAGTTCCAAAACTGCTTGTTGCACAGACAGTTAGTTAACGACCGAGTGTTTGCATGTTAAGAGCCAATTTTAGACTTGAAGCTGTGGATCTAATTATTGTAATTGGATGTCTAATTATTGTTTGCATGAGATCTATTTAAGAGACTCATAGGCTGTATTGTAAAAGTGTGCTAGTTTGAGTTGAGCAAAGTTAGCTCCTTCTGTGTGTGAAGTGATCAAGGGTGTTCCTCCTAGTTCCATAGTAGTGCCAAGTGTGGGTGTTGGTTTTGGACAATCAAAAGGGTTCTTCAGGTGTGTAGGATCTTGGTCGGTAGGTGTACAAGGCCACGTTTGGAGATATACATGGTGTGTGTGTGTGTGTGTGTGAGGTCAAAGGAGATCTGTAGGTGACAGTAGGATCAAAGGTGACAGCAACACATCAAGAGAAAATAGAGGAAGGCAAGGTAGTTCCTTCCAGGTAAGTAAGATCAGGTTGATCTACAGGTATATGTGGGTGCGAGATCCAGGTTTGTAGGCATGTAGAACTAGATTGATTTGTAGGTGTGTAATATTAGGGAAGACAACAACATAATAGGTAGCAAGATCAGGAGAGATCTACTTGGAGTACAGTGTGTACTCGGTTATTGAGCATAGAGGAAGGCAAGGTAGACCCTTCCAAAGTAAGATCATTTGAGTTGCATGTTGTTGCAAGTTCATGGGAGATCTACTTGAAGTATGTGGAGTACTTATGTACTAGCAGTAGTGGATACTGACTGGTTGGAGGTAAACACCAACTCTGTGTTTGAGTTGTGTGTTGGGACCATAAGAGAGAGAGCTTTGAGGAAAGAATTATTGTACACTTGAGGTGTGGGAAGCCTCTGAGAGGTGTGAAGAAGAAGTGGCATCTTCTTTATTGTATTCTTTTCTGGATGAGTATTAATACAATTGGGTATTGTCTCTCATATTCTGTGTTGTTTCTAATTTCTAGTTACTTGTTACTTCTGGTTAATTCCACATATTTAAGTTGCTTGTGCATGGTAATCAATTGTGCTTCCGTATTTCCCAACAAGTGGTATCAGAGCTAAGGTTGTAGGGAGCAGGTTTTGTGTTTGATTACAGGTCACTCTCAGGGGTTTCTGATTGAGTGGGAGTATAGCAATGATAGAAGCAAGTAAGCTATGAATGGAGAAATTGAATAGCATGAATGGTCAATTACGGTGTCATGGAAAGAAAGAGCAGGTAAATAAATATTGTTGGTTGGTAGCAGACTAGCATGAAGAAGTAGATTTTGTAAGTGTTGTTGCACAAGATGCTCTGGATAAAGTTGAATCTTGGTTAATAGATTTGGTTGCCTCTTTCCATACAGCCCCAAGTAGAGGGGTTGGTGAGCCTTGTCAGATTGTTGGCAAAGGGGAAGTATGGCTGAAATTGTAGGCAGCCAACACATGGGTGTTGAAGGAGGTCATGCAGGTCCCAGTCTTGGAGATGCGGCTAATTTCTTCAAGAAAATTGGGTGATGAGAGATGCACAGTAACTCTCACAGTGGATTCTTGGAATGTTACCAAGGATGCACTTGAATTAGCATGTGGTAAGAAAGTAGGTACTCTTTATCTACTTGCTTGTATTACTGATTCTTTTTCTGTTGTGAAGATGTGGCTTTATAGGCTTGGTCCAATGAGCAAGAAGGAGATGCATGTTCTTAAGCAGAAGATAGATGTGTTTGACAAACTTAAAAATTGGAAAGCCTTGGTGTTCTTGGAGGAGATGACGGACAGAGTTCAGTGGATGGGGCTGGATACTTCTGAGCAGGGTAGTTTGGACACGGGATTGATTCAAAGGAGTTCACAGGTAAAAAGTCATCACTCACAGGCAAACACAGGTACCAACATCGGTCAAAGGTAACCGATGTTGAACAAATAGGTACCGACGTCAGTCATGTGCAGACCAAAGGAGTCAATGGTATCGCATAGGTGGAGACTGACATCAGTAGGATAACTGGCATCGGTGACCTGGACAGTCGCATGGAACCGATGTCAGTTAGATGCAAACTATGTGGTGACTGAGGTCAGTCACTAAGACAAATTTTGGGCAAATAGCAAGCTGTCAAGAAGCCTCAAACACCCATGGGGAGGACTAAAAGTGCAAGTAAGCCTCAAATTCATTGTTCCTCTTTTTTATACTAGTTGTTGACTGCATAGCAAGAAGGATCTAGGAAATAGTGGGAGCATAGCATGAACAAGATGCAAGACCAAACAAGAGATTTGGTAGGGTTGTTAGCCGATATGAAAGCACTGAGATGAATGGATACCTTAGTTAAATAATAGAGAGAATGGACACGTGAGACAAAAGGCTAGGTCATATGGTCTTGAGGAAGTTGTAAGACAGTGGTAGAAGTTTTGATAGGTGGATGATAAAGCAGGGCTTTAGTTAATGTCAGTGTAACCATTGTGTTTGTCTTACCAGGTGGATGATGGTCGTAACATTATCCTATTACTGTATGTGGATGGTTTGCTAGTAGGTTTGGACATATAGGGTTTTGCTGAGCTAAGGGTAAGATTAGCTCAGTGGTTTACCATGAAGGATTTAGAGCAACAAATTTCTTTGGCATGAGTAATCCTAGAGACATGGAGATCACATGTTGATGTTGTCACAGGATGATTGTGTGAAGGTAGTGCAGGATGCGAAACAGGGCAGCACACCTATGGATGGACAGTTCACAAAATAGGGTCCCCAATCACATGATGAGGTTGAGTACATGTTTACTCCCTGAGTTTGCCCAAGTAGTGGGTGTTGTCAGAAAGTTTGGAGCTAATTCGAGAAAGAAGCACTAGAGGGCAGTTCAGTGGATTCTCAAGTATTTGAGAGGGACCGGCAGTAGGTCGACATGCTATGCAAGGTCAAGTTCTTTTCTACATGTGTTTGTAGATGTGGATGCGATAGGTTACTTAGATGACAAGAGGTGCACTACAGGTTGTGTGGTGATTGGTCTTCAAGGTTGAGCTTGAAGAGGGATACAAGCCATAAAATAGATTAGATAAGGTACAAGTACAGGTATAGTGCAGCTATTTATCTCTAAGTGGGAGATTGTTAAGTTGTGGAGCTAAAAGCTTCACTGATGTAGACATTGGAGGAGGTTGCTGAAGTGTCACAAACACTGGTTTCGATCAGGCCAACCGACGTCAGTCAGTATTAGATAAGAAGAGCAACTGATGTCGGTCAGGGATCAGTCAGTGTCGGTCACCTCTAGGTAGACAGGGACCGACGTCGATTGCCTGTGTAGTTTTGGAACTGCTCATTGCATGAATAGTTAGTTAACGAACTGAGTGTTTTCATGTTAAGAGCCAATTTTAGACTTGAAGCTTTGGATCTAATTATTGTAATTAGATGTCTAATTATTATTTGCATGAGATCTATTTAAGAGACTCATAGGTTGTATTGTAAAAGTGTGCTAGTTTGAGTTGAGCAAAGTTAGCTCCTTTTGTGTGTGAAGTGAGCAAGGGTGTTCCTCCTAGTTCCACAGCAGTGCCAAGTGTGGGTGCTGGTTTTGGAGAATCAAAAGGGTTCTTCAGGTGTGTAGGATCTTGGTTGGCAGGTGTGTAAGGCCACGTTTGGAGATCTACATGGTGTGTGTGTGTGTGTGTGTGAGGTCAAAGGAGATCTGCAGGTGACAGTAGGATCAAAGGTGACAGCAACACATCAAGAGAAAATAGAGGAAGGCAAGGTAGTTCCTTCCAGGTAAGTAAGATCAGGTTGATCTATATGTGTATGTGGGTGCAGGATCCAGGTTTGTAGGTGTGCAGAACTAGATTGATTTGTAGGTGTGCAAGATCAGGGAGGACAGCAACATAACAGGTAGCAAGATCAGGAGAGATCTACTTGGAGTACAGTGTGTACTCAGTTATTGATCATAGAGGAAGGCAAGGTAGACCCTTCCAAAGTAAGATCATTTGAGTTGCAGGTTGTTTCAAGTTCATGGGAGATCTACTTGAAGTACGTGGAGTACTTGTGTACTGGTAGTAGTGGATACTGACTGGTTGGAGGTGAACACCAACTTTGTGTTTGAGTTGTGTGTTGGGACCGTAAGAGAGAGAGCTTTGAGGAAAGAATTACTATAAACTTGAGGTGTGGGAAGCCTCTAAGAGGTGTGAAGAAGAAGTGGCATCTTCTTTATTGTATTCTTTTTTGGATGAGTATTAATAAAATTGGGTATTGTCTCTCATATTCTGTGTTGTTTCTGATTTCTAGTTACTTGTTACTTCTAGTTAATTCCACATATTTAAGTTGCTTGTGTATGGTAATCAATTGTGCTTCCATATTTCCCAACAGGGAAAGAGGTGCATATATAGTTTAGAGAGAGAAATATACCACACATTTTAGTGAATGTGGGACTAATCTTTCCAAATAACCCAAATGACCTCTAGAGCCCTAAGTAAGCTAATACAATTATGTAGGCAAAACCCAGTGGGAAAAAGGCCTACACCAACACCCCCCCCCCATGAGTGAAACTTAGGTGGGAGATCATACAAAAAATGGGTCCTAGAATTAAGGCATGATAAATTACCCAAGTACACAGTGATGATCCCAATATCCTACAAAATATGAAGGATGTGTGCTTCCACAAAGAAGAGAGAGAATGTATGAGTAGAATGTCTCATGGTGAATGTTGTAGTAGGTCCCTTTGTAATAAATTTTATCTCTTCCTTTTGGAAGAAAGAAACTATGAGCTATCAAACTATTCAATTTCTACTCAAGTGGACTTCATGTAGGATTCAAGATGTATATATCTGAAAATGCTCAAATATCTCCCTTATAATGCTTGAATATGTTAAAGTTTGATCAGGTATCATTGGACTAACTATAAAATATGTAAATAGATAAGAATACAATGAAGGATAGAGAATATCTAGAGAAGAAGATATGCATGGAACATTCATTGAAAAAATGTCCATGGGAATAGGAAAGAAAGGCTCAACAATCATCAAAATTGAAGACTAGTCTATATATGAAGCACTCAAATCTGTAAGATGAACATCCACATGAAAATATGAGTTGTAAATACTTTTAATTTGTATACTCTCATTGAAATTAGTAAAGTTCTCTAAAATTCAAGTCTATGAAGGCTTTATAAGAGCAACAATTTGCATAAGAATGGATCTAGAATATGTAATAAGACAACTAAGGTATAGTATAATCATGTCCTATAGTGGGTGATCGATAGAAGGTAGAGCAATGGCCACCATAGATGTATCATAAAAGTAAATAAAAGAATTAAGGAGAGAGTAGAATAGGCTCAGAAGAGATAATAGGTAGTGGAGGAGGTGTGACATAAATCTCAATAGGATCACCGAAGAGACTCTATAGTATTCTCCAAATAGTGCATAGTCACTTTGTATGTTCCACATGGCAATGAAAATCCATATAAACATGTAGTAACCAAGTGTAAAAGACCTTGTCACAAGTATTCACTCACTTATTTTACCAAATAGGATCAGTGGGTATAGGAATTTGTCTATATAGAAATAGAATATGATTCTTGCATGTGAGCAAGTGTTCCATATAAGCACATCAGGAAACATAATTGTCCTTCCCAAGAAGGATCATGAGAGATGAAACAACTCACCTCATTTGGATTAATAGTGCACACTCTAGAGATAGACTATGGACTACACCAAAAATGAGTCCAATCAAATGAGAGAAATGAGTGCACAAGTGACAATGCACACTCAAATGGACATCAAGCTCTGCTAGTAATGTATCTAGGAATATAAGAGAAATATATTCAAGTAGTCACTCAATGAGTATAGGTAATATTCATGAAAATTAAGTGTGCATATGAGAGAGAATGTAGGGCCCACAACAACTTCCTTGAGACAATCAGTAACTAGGCCCCCCCTAATTTTTGGCACTTTATAAAGTAGTGTGGTTTACAAGGAAAATTGGCTTGATGCATGGGAAATTAAAAAACTAAACACTTTTCTAAAGATGGTACTCAATTTCAAGTTACCATTTGTAAGATATTAACAATATAATTTCTCGTAAATAGGCCTATGATAAAAAACTTGCACTTAAAACTTTTAAAAAGTAGCCTTGGGAAAAGTAAAATATGCCTTCCAACCACTCATTGGAACCAAAATCTTGCCGCATACTTAAAAAGTCAATGAAAGTGGAAAAAAGTCTTTCTAGTTACCTAAGAATGAGTGAAAGTAGGTGTGGCTTCCTCTTTAGGGAAAAAATTATAGCTTAAATAAATAATAATAAAATATAGAACTATGTAAAGAGGAATAAGAAGTGGTTACAAGTGTCTTTAGCTGAGTTCCAATAGGGAGATCCAATGTAGGTACGCAAAAGATAAAGTAGCAATACCAAAATTCTACTACATCATGCTTAGACCATTATCCTACGTAGATCAGAGATGTTTCTAATATTCCAACATGGTAGTCATAACATAGATCTCAAACCTAAAATGCTAATTTTTTCAAAATTTTAATGCAAAAATCCATAATCAATGCCAAGGTGATGCAAGAGCATCTACATTCAAATTCAATTTATTGTAATTTCCCTCTAATATGTTGTTACTAAGGCGTAAATGTAAAAAAAGTAAAAGGTAATGGTTGGGCTGTTGAGAAAATCAAGGGGAAGTGGTTGAAATCTTTCAACCGTAAGGTATCATTCTTCTCCAATTTAGTATGTTGTTGAAAATTAAAAACCGTTTTTATTCTGAGCCCAAATTGGGCGTAGAAGTTAGAGGAGAGGCTCTTAAAAAGAGCAGGATGTAGGAAGAGAAGAAGATAGGATGAGAGGGGTGTAGAAGTGAAGAAGGATAGAGAGGAAAAGTCCTCTCATTCAAGGGAAAGAAGATAGAATGAAGAGAAGAGGAGAGAAACAGTGAGGGAGGACCTCACTCAAGAGATGTTGAAGATAAAGAGAAGGAGAAAATTTGATTGAAGTCAAGATAATGTATGAAGGAGTATACAAGGCTTTGAAAGCCATGGGAAATTGAATCTGGACATTGATATTGACCTGTAAGTCTTCTAGTTGATCAAGAAAGAATGAATGTATTTGTTTCACATATGGTTTCTTATGAATTCTGGTAACAGTCCTGTGTAAGTGTGTGTATGATGGTTCTCTATGGAATATTGAGAGAGACTGGGTATTTTGTATGTTGATAATAAGTTTAAATTGGTATTTATGTAAACAAAATATCTTAAGAGCTTTGAAAGCTAAAAGAAGCCTAAATAGGCCTAAACAGGGTATTCAGGCCTGTAAAACTACAGCCCACTGTCTTAAATCAAATCCACATGAAAATGTTTGTATGAAGTCTAAAATGGTATGGAGATAAGATCTATAAGTCAAGTATAAACTTAAGTGAAGAAAATAGGCGTTAGAAAACCCTTTGATGTCTTAAGAACTCCACAGTTGAAATTCAGGCCTATAGGTGATAGTATACAGAAAAAGTTAAGAAATTTGTATGTTTTTGCATTGTAAGTGGATTTATCAGGTCATTGTTGATAGGTCATATGAATGGGGAAGTAAATAAGGCATTGACATGGTTTTTTATCCTCTTGAAATTCTATTTATCATTCAAAAAGAGATGATAATAATAAACCTTGTTGGTTGTCATGAAAATACAGTCCAAGACAGATGAGAAGTCTTGTTTGGAAAACACATTAGGTTGAAATGAATTGGAGGAGGATTAGAGAAGGTGTAGGGAATAAATACAAAACCTATAAAACTGATTTGAACCCTTGAAATAGGGTAGAACACTCCCAGAAAAATTAATTAGCTCTCGGCCTGTGACTGTCCAAGGGAAAATCCTGAATTAGCTTCTAGCCCTCAAAATGAGTTTTAATGATTGAAACCTCTTGAAACTTTTCAATATGAACCATGAAGGTGTTATCAAACTATTGGAAGTGGTCTGAAGGTACTATAGTATGGATAAGTATGGAAAAAGTCAATTTTCAAGTGAGACCTAGGTGCATGTGAAGGGAAGAGTGTAGGCCAATAGAGGAAAAGTGAATTTATCCAAAGAAATACCCTAAAAAAATGATTGATTCACCTATAAGAAGATAATGGGTATCTGTAATGGTGATTGGTTTTATTATAAAGTCTGTACATCACTCTGGACAAGACATTTTTCACAAACAGAGGGTTAATTAGAACAGGGCTTAAAGAAGGAAGTACAATTCCATACAAAGAAACCTCAGGATATTTTATAGTATGTTATATAAGGGCTTAATGGGTATCTATAAATGGTTTTACATTCATGGTTTACTCTACAGGTTTAAATCTAAGGACTCTACAGGCTTGAATCTACGGACTCTGCAGGCTTGAATCTACAGACTCTGCAGGCTTGAATCTACGGACTATGCAGGAGAAAAGAAAATCTATGGACTCTGTAGGGTCATGTTTATATTGTATTTGTGTGGATAAATTTCAGTTTGAGGACAGCCATGCAACATTTGGTATCAGAGCAGAGAATGAGACAATTGTTTCCAAGTGAGCAGGTTCTTCATCACAAGGCTATGTCAATCAAACTTCAACTCAAAAAATGCCAGCACCAAAAGTGCAAGGTAGCATTCTAACATAGAAATATATGATAGTAAAAGTGTAGATCTAAAAATGGGATAGCAGATAAGACTAACTTTTTTCTATTTTCAATGCCAACTAGATCTAAAAAGATGCCTTCCTTTTCACTTTAACACTTCAACTAGTACGCAGTCTTGAAAAGCACAAAAAGATAGAAAAAAATAACATGGATCCTAGAAAGCATAAAAGATAGAAGAAAAAGGAACAAAGATCTAATCAGTAGTCCTCATTGCCATGTTTTTGACATTTAATGCCTCTCTCTCAATGCCATTAGCCAAATCCAATGTAGCAAAAAAGGATGCCTCTTCCAATTTCAACACAAGGAAAGATTTCCAATTCTCAACAAAAGATTGCAAATCTGGTCAATGTTACTCCTCCCTTTCCAACCTATCTACAAATATAAAATGATTTTATAAAAGTTAGATCCTCCTACACCATTTGTAAAGCTCCAATGCAGAAGTATGTTTGATCTTTGTTAAAAATAAAAACTTCAACATAATAAACCCCAAACACCACTCCTTACTCAGAAGTTGATGCCAAGGTAAAATTTGACATAGCAGATCTAAAATGTTGTAGTAGAGAGTAGATCCAATGTAGGTAAAACTTAAAAACATCACTCAATAGTAGATGAATAAAGTTAGGTTGGTTATCTTAGGTAGACCATTGATTCGATATTGACATAAGTATATCTTGGCTTATAGATCTATAGCTTAAAAATGTATACTACCAATAGAAAAGGAAAATACATGTAACTGAATAACAAGTAAATGCCAATTAGATAATAAACCATAGATGATCCACTCTGATCTATAGTGACCTTGATGGCCATGAGGATTATTTTATAGATCTAAAACCAAAATCATGAAACCAATGTAAACAAGATCCACTAATACCATAGATTTGCAGAAAAATATCCCTACAATTTTTTTAAAAAACTACCCTAGAAATTTTTGTAAACCCTCTAAGAAATTGCCTCAAAAATATACAAATAAGCTCTATATTTCAAAAATAAATACTACAACATAACAAATCAAATAATTATGAACATGGATTGGTGCTCTAATACCATAAAAGTGTTGTAGCTAGGATCATCAGATCAATGAATCCATATGATGGAGTGATCTCATGATTCGAGCAAGTGCACATCACAATGAAGTTGTTATTAAATGAAATCTTGCATAGAATAATATTTTAAAGGAATGAGGGTAAATAAAATACTTCATATCATCTTGAATTAATTATATAAATGCTTGAATTTCACATCTCTCACAGCTTTCAAATTTATCATAGATCACAACTAAGTAGCTCAAACAATCCACAATATACTACATGAGAATTACATTAAAAATATGAAGGGAGAGAGGTGCATATATAGGTTAGAGAGAGAAAGATACCACATATTTTAGTGAATGTGGGACTAATCTTCCCAAATGAGCTTTAGAGCCCTAAGTAAGCTAATACAACCGTGTAGGCAAAACCCAATGGGAAAAAGGCCTACATAAATAATTATTTATTAACATGGGTTGAAAAACCTCATATAAATAAATAATAAAATATATTTGTTTATTATTTACTACTTTTTTAAAATGTTTATGGGAAAGGTTGGACCCATTGGTTATAAATATCACCTCCCCTCATTTCATTATAAATAGGTTTTTTACCCCTAATATTATTTACTTGATACATTCAGTGAATTTTGTGATCAAGACAATTTAATATTTGTGTGATAAATATATTACAAAGGTTTTGTGAAGACATGTTGAGAAGAAGGGAGTTAAATAAGATTTTATTGGGCAAATAAATTTATCACATATGAATATATTACATTATGAGTACTTTTAATTCTCATGAGGTCTTCCCACATTAATTATTTATGTTCATTGATTTATGCTTTGCTAGTTAAATACATCTCTATATTCTACTTGTATTTCATAATACATATCTAGATTCTACCTATATCGCATATAAGAATTCAATTATTTTCATGGTGTCAGAAATTGTGGGGTGTATTTGATTAGTAAACCTTTTATTAATTGTCATTATATTCCAATTAAAAGAATACTTGAATTATTTTTAAAGCCTGGTATGGCTCTGGTATGGCCTTAGAAGGGAGAATTTTTTTGTTCATCAATATTGGAGACCCGTTTCAACCTTTTATGCTTTGGATCTTCATTTAATTCATTTTAAATCTTTATCAAAGTGACCAAAAATCAAATTCAATCTTGTTTCAGCCCTATAGAGGAGTGGTATGGCCTAAGGCATGTGAACAATTCAAAAAAATCTAATTTTGGTGTGATATTACTTAGATCTCTCTCCTAAGGGATAAAATCTTCATTTTTTTAATCTTCAATCACTCAAACTCTTGTTTCAAGCTTCAAATCACTATTTTTGAAGACTTTTCTACCTTAAACACCATTGTATGACCCAACTACAGCCTCTCAAGGAAAAAAAACAAAAAATACTTTAACAATATTTTCTTAAAACCTATTTGTGGCTCTAAATGATCAAATCTTGAGTGTTTAAGCCTCTCAAAAGCATCTATAGAGCTTGAGAAGGCTTCCTAAAGCATCTACATTTTTTACTCAGCCACATGGGCACCATTGTTGGCCTGGTTCATTAAAATAGCTATTTTTTTGAGTCAAAATTTTAATTTTGAGGCTGTGGTTGGCATTAATAGGCAAAGTTAGTAAGGTTATAAAAAATTTAGGTTATTTGGTTGCTTATTCAATTTATTATGATCACCTCTACATCACCTGGAATTTCATAACCAACTACAGATATGTACTTTATTTTATATAGTTTGGAGAATTATTTAAAAAAATATTTATTTAATTCAAAATATTTCATGCAAAAAGGAAGTGGCCCCCACTTATTTTTTGTTTTAATAAATTTTCACCAAAAATTAATAAAATTCAATAGAGTTTTTACTATTAAATTTATTTTTTAAAATAGTTAATTAGAAAATATTTTTGCTTTATGTGAAAAGTAACTCACATGCAAAACCCTGGTGTAACTTTGACCTTTATTTTTTTTGGATTTAAAATCACTTTATATTAATTTAAATTAAAAACTAATAGTACAACACAAATAATACAAATAATGGGTGGAAAAGTCACATCCCAAATACCAAATTGAGCTATTAAAAGCCTCGAGATAAACTATAGTTCAAAAAAACTAGCCATAGGTAACCTAAAACCAAATTTAAATTAATTCAATTACATTAAAAACAAAAAATATAATATAATAGCACAAATATCAAGGAACAAACTAAGTATTAGTTACATACATGGCAGTCAAAAGAGGAGGTGGAAGCAGAGGGTCGTAAGGCTTCCAGCCCCAACCATATTGATCTAAGGGATCATCATCCATAGGGAGGGGTCCCAACCATCATATTTTTATTTATTTCTAGCATCATTCTAAAAAATTTAGTGAGAGGGAGAGATGGTTAACTCCAAATATGGGAACTTGTCCTATAGAGGGGGTCTCCACATCACCACCACCACTATCTCTATCTATGTCTCTATCAGATTCTCTCAAAGGAGATGGCCAATGAGAGTGAGGAGAGGATCTCTTCTAACTTTAAGACCTCTGAATATGAGAGAAATTATGTCTCTCTCTACATTCACAACCCCCAAAAGGAGAGTGGTGAGTCAGGAGATCCAGTGGTTCATGACTAACTGCATAAGGAGCATTCCCCTAGTGGTCTAGGAGAATCTAGAAATGATGAATCTCAATCTAGACCTTGTCCATTTGAATCTGAATCTAGAGGGTAACATTATCAATCATAACAATTTGTTATTTATAGAAAAAATCCATAATCTCATTATTAAAACATGTTTGATTTCTAGATTTCCAAATCTAAAATAAAATATCAGTATAGAAAATTTACTAGAATCTATTATATCTTGTAGGTGAAAGGTCAGAGTCCCCCAGGAGATCCATTTTCTAGGTGAATGTCTCGATCTTAAAGGGTTTGAAAAGGGTGTGAATCCATCTTCACATTGATTGAGCATTTGGGCAAAACTAAAAGATATGCTTGATGGTTTTGGGTGTTGACGGGCCAGGTAAGTGGGATGAAGTACCCCCATGTGATTGAGTTGATTCCCCATGGTCAAATCCTAGTAGAGAATACATCAAATAAGCCTTTTTGGTTTCAATATAAGCTGCCCAAATGTGATCAAACCTCATATCCCAAACTTGATGAAGGGATTGGAGAGTCCAATAGTGATTAAGAGCCTCTATGTTAATGTGTTAAAGGGATAATAAATTTTAGACCAACTAGGGATATAATGGTAGAATGGCATGTCCATAGGCCAAGACTAGTCTTTCTACCATAATGTGAGATAGTAAACTCTGATCTTATATAAGTACTCATCATGTATGGAGCTCTGAATTTTAATAATGGCTTATGCATCTTCCTTATTACATTAAAATTTGGCCTTTAACATAGACCAAGGAAGCCAATCCCTAGAAACCTTATAGAACAAATCACTAATCATGAGAATACCATTCTTAAATAATGTTAAGTTTTTAATCTATTGGACCAAGGCAAAGGGGACATTATGAAAAGGTTAGTTGAGGAGACCACCATAATAACTAGAAATTTATAGAAAGATCACTTTTAAACCACTCACCCACCCAAATAAGTTGAGTTTGAGATTTTCCTAGGCCTTATAGATACTCTTCATGATAAACATGCCCCCTACTTTGATAGACACTAGTGAAATAAGCACACTGTGAAAGTGCCTTTCCAAGATTTTTTGCTAAGAGGGTATCCTTGAGTTATGAAGTGTTGTAGTAAATTTTCATAGGGTTCATCACCTTCTAAACTTTGAATGATCCATTTATCCCTAATATTGGTTCCCTAAAGCTTTATGTCAATAAGCCCCAACCCACTAACTTATTTGGGGTGACAATAGATGGCCCAAAAGACTTGATGAAATCCCTGGCGGCCTTTAGAGTTGGACCAAATAAAGTATCTCAGTAGCTTCTCAAGATTATCATAAGAGGCATTTAATGGTGCCCAAAAGGAAGATTAGTAAACATGAGTGGTAGTGAATACCTTAGAATAAAAACTAAAATTTACCAGGTAAGGTCAATGGCTTAGTGATCCAAAAATATATTTTTTTATCCATTATTTGGACCACATAGGACCACAACTCTATAGGAGAGGCTTTAAAAGCAAAAGGAATTCTTAAAATTTTAAACTAGACCCCCAGAATGATCCATTTCCATGTATATCCCTCTATCCAAGGAAGTTTGGGTGACAAGGATTTTTGGTTGCATTAGGTCTTACACCATTGAATAAATGACCTAGAGGAAAGGCAAAAAAAATCTAGACATTCCATGGAATTCTTGATAGAGCTTTCATCCTCCTATAAGGTGAGAAAGTAGTCATCAGCAAAGTGCCCATTGATTAATTGGTGGTTTGACTGAGGTAGAGATATCCATTTTACTATTCCCTTAGAAGCATAATTATCCAAAATATATTTAAACCCTTCAATAGCCAACACATAAATCAAAGGGGCTAAGGGACACCCCTATCTAATAAACCTATGAATCTCAAAATGTTGAGGCTATGAGCCATTGTTAGTGATACAAACCCCATCATCCTAAAATAACATATTGATAGTATGAACAAACTTGGGTCCAAACCCTAGTGCCTATAACATGAAAATAATAAAATGCCATTCAATACAGTCATAGGATTTCTCAAAATCTATCTTGATGAACAAGGCCTTCTAGTTTTAAATTCTAACCCATTCCATGCCTTACCAATAGCAATAACATTGTCTAAAATATATTGATGTTAAATGAACCCAGTTTACTCACTTCACATAATTAAGAAAATTAAGTTCTTAATTATGAGATTTATAGCTTTGGTAATGATTTTATGGGGCACATTAATCAAAATAATGGGTCTCCAATTGGTAATACCTTACGATCCCTAGCCTTGGTAATGAACTTGATGTTACCCTGATTGATGAGGTGGCCTAAGGAATTGGTCAAGATCACTTTAGAATTAACTCTATGGAAATTAGGTTTAATTGTGTTCCATAGGATTTGATAGAACTCACATAAAAAACCATCAAAACTTGGGGAATTAGCAGAGTCCTTTTGCATAACAACTTCTTTAAGTCCATTAACATTGAGTGGTCTATCACAAGCAACTCTGTAAGATTATGAGAACTTACAGGGGACCACATCAATGCATTGGGTGAGGAAAGCATCACAAGTAGGTGACAAAGGTTATGTAGTAAAGACACCATGGTAGTGTTGGATAAAGTCTTGGAGGATATCTAGAATCTTGGTAATCCTATTTGAAGCACTTCTAATGGCTTTGATTTTGTCTCCAACTTGCCTTGATCAAAGGAGAGCAAAAAATTCTTTGGTCACTATGTCTCCAACCTTAAATCAATACATCCTTACTTAGAATTGTGCTCTTTTGGACTTATAAGCCTATGTAACTTAGATTTTGTGCCTCCACATGGCATCTTGGTTTTTAGATGAGAGTTTAAATTCATGGCTTCTAACTCCTATGAGACCCTAAAATACTCATGGTTTGTAGCATGTTAGATGTGTTCATTAAATATAGACACTTGTTTGCCATAAATCTGTAATAAGGATACGGTGTAGGTTATAAAATTATACCACTGATCAATCCAACCAGTGTCCCATGTGGGTCTATGGGCCAAATTCTAAATATTGGTGATATGTTCCACAATCTTCTCATGGTTGAGGTGGGCAGTGTTGAGGTAGAACTTATAAATCTTGGGTTTCACCTATGGAGAAGTCCAATGTATGTGAAATCAAATGGGGTGTTGGTTAGATTAAAAAATAAATAAAATGATAGACATAGTTCATCTATTAATGGGAGCAAAAAATAAAAGGTATTGCTCAACCACAAGTCATTTATTATGCAAGTATAACCAAGCTTCTCATTCTCCTACACACCATCTCATATGAAGGAAACCTTCCTTATATTCCATAGATTTAATCATGTTAAATTAACCACACATAATATAATGCACAACTAAGAGGAAATTAATAATCCATCTTCATAGAAGGGTGCACTCTATGACATCATTATATGCATAAATATTGACAAGACCAATGATGCAATTATCAAAGTCAAAAAAGGTCTAGACCACCTGATGGGTGGGGTTGAAACCCCAAGAAATGATATTTGAATCAAATTTAGGTTCCATTAGGGTGAAAAATCTTACTATATAGACTCATGATAGGTGTCCTGATAGATGGCCCCCAGACAGATAGTACAAGTTGTAAAATGAAGCAAAAATCCAAAAAAATTAACTTCTTGCATGCAAAGAATTTTTATTTGAGTAAAATGATGACAGTTATTCCTAACCATAGACTTATGATTCAAATCAGTGAGTCCTTGAACATTCCAAGAATAAAATATCATTAGGAAACATCTAATCTCATATCATTTCCCTTAAAAAGGTTTGAGATGGTTGCAAACTGATTGAAAGCTAGCCTAGAATTCTAAAATCTCCCAGCTTGAAGGGTTGTCTTTTAGACATGACATAATCCCCATTTTCAAAGGGAGAGGGACTATGTGAGTGGTACATAATATCCTTACGGTTGAGGGTTATAATCCCCAGATTTGAATCTAAATCATTCACCCCTAAAAAGGGTTGTGACAAAGGAGTTGTAGGAGTGGGCGATGACAAAGACATAAACTGAGTAACTACATGTGGTGATCAATAAATGGGAGGTATGGATTTAACTTGAGGTGGATTCAAAGCTTTGTTATAAGGGTATGCATAAATTGGACCTCCTAAGGGTTGATATACAGATGGATGATGTTTATTATTACCATAGGTAGTGGTATTCTTCATATTGGACACCATGGTCCACCCATCAAAGGATGGGGGTTTTAGCTCAAACCCACTTTTATTTTGAGAAATCACAGGAGTGGGGACCATTATGGGACATTCTCTAATCATGTGTTTTAAATATTTACACCTAAAATAAGTTTTCAAAAATTTAATTTAGAGGAAATGCGGAGAGAAATGGTTGTTGCCAACTTGAATGTCAATGGATTCTTTAAGATCCTTGGCTAGGTCAATCTCAATGCAAACCCTTCTAAGGGTCGGGTTGCATATAAATTTGGATAATCATGGTAGATGAAGTATTCTAGAGGCTTGATAACCTTATTGATAAAATTCCACAAAGGTATAGGTAAGCCTAAAAACTCTACCCAAACTGGGATTTTAAGTTTTACTTATTCAAAGACTTGAAAGTCTTTGTTCTAATGGGAAAAAAAACTAGGGTGTTACAAATGAACCAAAGGCCATGATTAACAATGGATATATAGTGTTTAAAGTTTGAAAATTGAAACAAGAAGAAACCCCTGGTTAGGTTTTAGACTCCTAGTTTCACCATATGGCCTTGCTAGTGGTTATGAACCCGTTACTTCAGGAGGCTCTCTGTAGGGACTAGACCCATAAAATAAGAAACAAGGGTAAAATTTTCAAAATAATTTCAATATTTATAAAACTCTAGAAGGTCTAGCCACATCTAGAAGAGGAATCTTAGAGTTGGAATCAATACCTCATGGTAAACTTTTAGGATAAACTTTTGAGCTTGTTTTGGCACCATGCCTACTTTATATCCCACCATTGGTACCTACATTAAATGATTAAATAAGGATGGTGATATACATTTAATATAGGGTAAGGTGACTAACCACCCAAGGTGTGGATGGGTATCATGACTTAACATAGTAAATATGTTATCAATAACTCCTACCTAGATCAGACAGATCAGGGGTGTGATGAGAGGTAGGGAAAAACCTAAAATCCTATAGACCATAAGTGATTTTTACTCTCCTCTCTCATCCGTTGGATCTCTCCAAATTATCTTTTTAACTCAAAAAATTTATCTGACCTTTATTTTTCAGCTTTTGACTTAGATAATATTTTGTCAAGTATAGTCATGTGACTAGTCGTTTACTAGGTTTTGGCATATTTTAGATGCATTGGTATGGTCCTCTTATTGATTTTAAGATTCCTATTATAGTTTTAACATCATTATTAATATTTTTTCTTACATTAGTGTATTTTTTGACACTTCTGACACCTTATTTTATTGTAATATTTCACATTTTTTTATTTTGTTTAGCATTAATTTGAACATTTATTGTTTATCTACATTGTGAATTTACTTTCCTATCAAATAAATTATAAAATCACATTAAAAAGTTTTTTTTAAGATTTATATATTATTATAGAGTCATTCTTAAAAGGAATGAATGGCTTCTCCTAACTTCATCCTTGATAAATCTTAGATGGTTAATGGATATAACTATAATATCTAGAAAATTCACATTAAATCTGAGCTTATGACTGGAATATTTTGGAATATTTTGATTGGGATTGAAAAAAGTCTTGATAAGGTAGAATGTCTTCATTGAGATTACTAATACATTTCAACAAAATTTGCGTGAAGTTATGTCGATAGTGTTGTAGAGTGTTAAAGATGAAATCCTACTCCATATTGGTAATCATATGTCTTCCAATGATGTTTAGAAACTCTTTGAGTCTATGCATGAGGGCACTTATCTCTTTAATATTATTAAGTTTATTCTTGAATTGATTACTACACCTATAAAAAGTGATGAAAATTTTGTTAAAATTCTTGCTAAAATTAAGAATATTAATGCTCAGTTACAAGATACAATGTAATATAATTTAAGATCAATTATTATATTTCATTATTATGTTAAATATTTATAAAAAAAATTGTAATTTTATTTTAATTTTAAATTCAAAATACCAAATAGAGTAAGATATCCCTAACCTCACTACTTTGTCAGCTCTTCAAATTCAAGAAGAGTAAGTGATGTCTAATTTTAATTCTAAAGAGAATATCATTGAGGCACTTCTCACTCTCAATCATGTTTTTTATAATAATAAAAACCAAAAATCTAACCCTAATTTTGTAAATAGAAAAAATAGAAATAAAAAAATTGGCAATAAGAATCATAAACCCAAGTTTAATGGAAATTGTAATCTGTATGGTAAATTTGGTCATAGAAGAGAAAATTGTTATGAAAACAAAGATAGAGTCAATAATAAAACCTCTAAAAATAACAATGGGAATAAATCTAATCAAAACCATCAGAAGATTCAAAACCATAATTAGAACAATAATCAAAAATAGAATTCTAATGTTATTTCTTTATATGCTACCGTGTTTGCTTCTAATGAGAGTAAATAGATTTTAGATAGCGATGAATTTCACCGTATGACTTGATTATCTCATATTTTATTTGATATTTTTGAAAATATTTACTTATGAGATAGTTTATTTTTAGAAACAACTAAACAAGAAAATCCAAATTTACAAATATCATTATTAATGATATTTTATATGTACCTAAACTTAAGAAAAAATTATTATCTTTTTCTCAACTTACGAATGATAATTTCATTATAACTTTGTTTAAATATAACCAGTCCATTAGAAATCAATTTGGTTCTTTGATTGCTAAAGGTGTTCAAAATAATGGTTTATACATTTTTCTATTTCTTCTACATATTGTGTTACTATAGACCCTTAGTATATTTTAGGTAATTAAATATTAGGACATGTTTCCAATTATAATAAACATTATGGCATCATTATTATGTTACCCTAAGATTAAATTAAGGCATGAAATATTATAACATGTTAATTTTACATGTTACATGATATGTCTTCTGATAATAGTATTGTTGTTCTTCTTTCTATCTCTTCTCATCATGAAACATGTGAAGAATACTTACATAATAAGTAGCAATTAACCTCTTTCACAATAATCATGATGTGAATTCTTCACATCCTCTAGAATTAATTCATAGTCATGTTGTATAACTAATTATTTTATATGTTAATGATCTTCTCATTACTGGCGATCTACTTAGTTTAATTCATAAATATAATAATAAAATTCAAATATTTGAAATGATTGATTTAGATATTCTTCATCATTTTTTAGGAATAATTATATTTTAGGATAAAAATCCAATTGTTGTATCGCAATCTCATTATGCACATAATATTCTTGATAAGTTTAATATGCTTGATTTTAATCCTACGTTTACTCCTTTTGAATTTGATGTTAAGCTTGATTTAAAACTTGAATGTGAAAAAATTAATCCCACACTTTACATACAACTTATTGGTAGTTTGATTTATCTAACCATTACTAGGTCAGATATTTCATTTATTGTAGGTGTTGCTTCTAGATTCATACACGATCTATTTTTGGATCATTGGAAATTAGTTAAATGTATACTTTGTTATATCAAAGGAACTATAAGTTTTAGTTTATTTTATTCTTCCATTGATCATGCTAAATTATATTATTTTTTTGATGTTGATCATGTTGGTGATACTATATATTACAAATCTACTTCTAAATATATGTTTAAGTTTGGTGCAAATGTTATCACTTGGAGAAGCAAAAACAACCTACTATTTATATCTCTTCTACAGAAGTATATTATAGAAGTGTTATGGAAGCTGCTAAAAAAATTGTGTCTATGAAGGTTATTAGGATAACTTCATTTAGATGTTTCTCACAGTACTACCCTTCATTGTGTTAACCAAATATGTATAGCTTTGGCAAAAAATATAGTGTAGTACCAATGAACTAAACATATTGAATTTCATTTGAATTTTATCTGATATAAATTCCTTAATGGTGATATTGATATGCATTTCTTTTCTAGAATGAATAAGTGGATTATATCTTCACAAAACCACTTGGTGCTATCAATTTTTTTTAGTTTCATGCTATGTTGGGTTTCTCAAAGTTGTCATTGAGGGGAGTGTGCATGACAATGTTACTTCCTAATGGCCATGTGTTTCTTCTTATTTTATATTCTTCTTCTCATTGTAAAGGATTTTAATAAGTCACTATATGTGATTTTCTTAAACTTCATAAATTTTGAGTTTACATTGTGCCCAATACATAAAAGCATAATTTGTAATTGAGGTCCTTATGTTATAAAAGGTTCCAAATATACTTGGTTTATTAATCATGAGAAACTGTGAGATGTATTCTCATGATCATATTAAACTACACTTTAAAAATTATTTTATGGATTATAATTCATTTTGTTTTTGTTTTGAAAGGTGATGTTTGACATGATGAAAGTTTTTAAATCCTTCAAATTTGTACATAGTATAATTCCTTTATTAAGATGACTATGGAATTTATCCTTGCTTAGCATTAATGGGAAGTGTTATAACATTTAATGTCTAAGTGGTGATATTATATACCCTTAATATATTTTAGATAATTAAATAATAATGATTTATTATTCATTAATACGGGTTGAAATATCTTATGTAAATAAATAATGAAACATATTTTTTTATTATTTATTGCTTGTTTAAAATGTTCATGGGAAAGGTTGGACTTGTTGGTTACAACTGTCACTTCCCCTCATTTCATTATAAATATGGTATTTACCCTTATTATTATTCACTTGATACATTCGGTGATTTTTTTATTAAGACAATTTAGCATTTATGTGTGGAAAATGTATTACAAAGGTTTTGTGAAGACTTGTTGAGAAGAAGGGAGTTGAAGAAGATTGTGTTTAGAAAATAGGTTTATCATATATGAATATATCATGTTATGGTTTTTTACCTCTCTTGAGGTTCTCCCCCATTAATTTTCTATGTTCATTGATCCATGATTTCTTGGTTAAATCCATCTCTAAATTCTACCTGTATTGCATAATACATCTCTAGATTCTACTTGTATTGCATATAAGGATTCAATTCTTTTCAACACTATTATCATTGATGGAATTAAATGAATAAACATTGGTCACAACATAATATTATGAATATAAAGCATTATCATCACTTATAGTTTTTTTTAGGGTTTTCATATAATCTATAAAAGAATGACTTGGTTCAAGAGAAATAGTTTGTTGTTCACATCTAAGTCCAAACACATATTTTTCTATAAAAAAATTGTGTGAAGCTAACAATGTTTCCCTTATGATTTATCTCCTATAAAAACTTAACTTTCCATAATCATGAGGGCTGATGTAAAGGGAGACAACACTAAATACACCCATGTCTTTTGTATATTCACTAAAAATTGTTGGGGTGAAACTTATTTTCTTAACCTTTCATCAATGTCGATATTATTATGGCACAACACACCCAAAACTTATTAACCTTGGGAACGTGAGATTTAAACTTAAAAAATATTTAAATTTTTAATTTTTTTCCTTATAATTTTTAGATAACAGTAATTCCTTTTATTTTTTAAAGGAATGTTTTTATGAAAGTAAGGAAGGTTTTGCACAAGTAAATAAAATAAAATTTGGAAGATTAAAAATTTCACAATAAAATTTATGTGGTCAAAAATCTCTAGAATAACATTTCCATGGATAAAATTTGCCAATAACATTTGGGAAATAACATTTGCATAGAAAGGAAAATTTACATTGTTAACATTTGGCATTAACATTTAAACAGGTAACATTTGTACATAAAGGAATATTTTCATGAGAATACTTGTGTGGGTAAAATATATGTGGAAGGAAAAATTCACAAAGAACATTTAGCAGAAGCATTTACATGGAAACATCTGAGGATAAAATTTGTGAGGGTAAAATTTATGCAATTAAAATATGTTTGATAAAATTTTCACAAGTAATATTTGTGTGGGTAACATTTGTGTAATTAATAACATTTGTGTAATAACCTTTGACAATAACATCCATATATATTAACATGTGTGTAGAGAAAATTTGGTGGTAACATTTATGTAACATAAAAATTAAGCAGAGAACATTTTATGATAACATTTACATTGAAAAAATTTATATAAAATAACATTTGTGCTAATATATTAATAGTAACATTTGAGGATAAATTTTTTGTGGGTAATATTTTCTCATAAAGGAACATTTGGTAGTACATTTTCAAGAAAAAAAATATCTTCAACAATTGCATGGGCAATGTTTACATAGAATAACATTTGTGCAGAGAAAAATTGGTAAAATGGAACATTTCACATTAATAACATGTTTCATTTATAGGATGCACAATAGAGCATGCTTCACATGCTTAGATCTAGATTCACAAGCTTCACCTCTTAGGTAAGTCTAGGTACATGTATTTTACTTTATCCTATTCATTTATCTTTGTTGCATTTCTAGAATAAAGGGTGTGAATATAGTCATCTAAACTATCACTTGAGCACCAAGAGTGTTACTTGAGACCACCCATCCCTAACTTAGCCATTGACCTATCTTAGGGCCTATTTAGTTAGTTATCTAACTTTTGTGTAGGCCTTACACATCCCTAGACATCTCAAAATTAGTGTCAGACCCTTCCTTAGGAGTCCAAGCCCTTAGTGCCTCAAGTTTTCCACATGGACATTAGTTCCTTACTTAGACATTAACACCATGATGTTAGTGTCCCACTTGGGTGATATTATCCTTTTCCCTCTTTTTATCCCCAATAGATATTTTTTCAATTCAAAAGACACCCAAGGTCAGCCTAGATCTATTTTAAACCCCATAAAAACACCAAATCAATATATATATATATATATATATATATATATATATATATATATACATACATGACTTTTATCCCTTTATTCACTAAATAGAAATTAGATGCAAATACACATAAAAAAGATCAAAATAAATTGTGTACAATCAAGGTTATTATTCCATATGCTACCCTACTTTTGTAAACTTTCATCTACAACCCTCCTAAGCTAGTAATACATAAATTCCTAGTATCAAGCCTCACTCAGAGCACTCAAATCAGCATTCATACTAGCTTTACTTACAATTACACCAACACTTAGGTAGGCATAGCTACATCGGGCTTGATCTCTCCTCAAAATATTGGTATGTATAAAACTCTCATTAGAACAGGGTGTTGAGGATGTCTAGCCTACCCAGCTAACATCAAAAGTTTGCTAATTATGTGAATAAAATATGATAATCACAAGGAGGTCTATGGTTTTCATATAAGATCAATCAAAATAGGTCACAAATAATGAAGCAATGTTTATTTGCACAAGAACATGCTTGGCAGACTCACACATAGGTGCTCCTAGAAGTATAGATTAGTCCTTACATAGAGGACATTAGCACTAAAAGTGGACACTAGCACCATAGTACTATTGTCCAAGGTACACCATTATTATCTATGAGGGTTTTTAACACCTCAATCCTATTTATAACACTTAGACCAGCTCTTGTACTAGTTTTTAACTTTTATATCCTTCATCTCAAGTAGTTTTTAAATAAGTATTTATTTATATCATTCATTAATACTATTAAAAATATTAGATTAGATCATTTCTTTCATAAATTAGTGGATATATTTATTGCATAGTTTATACCTTGATTTATTGTACTCAGACCCTTTAACAACCTGAGGCTTAAACTCCATAAACCCTCAAAATTTAAAATAGATACTCCACTATAGTGGCCCAAGATCACATTCAATGATAATTATATAGTTGATGATGATTCAAATCTCCATGCACTCTTCATATGAGATTATATTGATGAACAACCTATACATAGTGTCATGATTGAATATGGTTCAAGTGAGAACATTTATATGATGACACTCCTTCATTCCCATGGGTGCACATGATAGGATTTACAAGATAAAATAAAATTAGGTAAGGGATTATACAAACAAAAATAAAGTATCTTGGAACACACAGTACTACCCATTTAGGAGGGTTCAACCATATTCTCCATGTCATTCTTGGTTCTATAAAGTAATAGGTTCTTCAACATGTTTTTAGAATACCTTTGGATGCAAATAATATAAATAATACCTTCTACGATATATTGATGCCTAAATTACATACATTGTAATAAATTTTTTATAGTTATATGAGTATAATATGATTACCCTATACAACCATTGGTTTCTCCTCCTCCACCCCCACCACCACTATGATTGGTTGATACACTTACTCAAGATCATTATACAAATATGGTTTATACACCTTAAAAATATGGTTTATACACCTTCTCGTGATCATTATACAAGTCAATTATTACACATATACATGATCTATCTATATAACTAGTTTAGAGGAACATGGTTGGATTTATTATCCAGCCACCTATTCAATGTTAAGCACATCAGACATGGCCACAAAGGTTTTTATCTCTTATAGTAAATAATTAGCATCATAAATAGTTAAATGTGTTCCATAGTAGATGCAGGTAGTGAGACATCATAATATTCATATGACCCCATAGAATCTTTGACCATCTATGGATACCCATTCTACATCATGTTCTATGAGTAGTGATTATGATAGATATGGTACACCACATGAACCCTTATCAGATCCTAACCCACCCATAATTGGTACCTTCTATCCATGTCAAATGATCCTTCCACTATCTAATATAGGCACTTCGCATGATCCTCCCATTGAATGGATCATTGGTTAGCTTTTAAAAAATTTAAATATTCTAAAAATACAAAAAAATCATATAATTATAAGATACAAAAACATTCAAAATATTCAAAAAATCCAAAATCATGACATGACAACTAGATTAATTTCTTTATATGTTTTATTTATCACAAGTTTGGTAGATGTCATATTATTTTCATACACACATTCACCTCATGGTATATGAGTGTGATGTAATACATACAAGTTAGACATGGACATACAAATTTTGGACTTTCCTCTACCCAGTGGACATGTCAATACTATGGGCAACTTGTTCCATAGGTTTCATTATTATAGGTTATATCTTTCTATGACCTTTATATCATTTTGAACTACCTATATTTATTACACGTGCCCTTTTATTTACACATATCTTATATAGTTATACATGTATATGCTACTTTACTATGATGAGACATTAATACATATGGATGATATAGACTAGTTCTCTTATTCTATTCTCCATTGATGTTGTTACTCTCTTCTATAATAGGCTACTTTGTGCTTGTATATTATGTGTAGCTTTAGGCATTATTCAATGTGATATATTTGATGTTTTTTGTTTGTGACATTTCCATATCCCATTGTGTTTGTCCCTTGTCCTTACTTATTGTAACATTTTATGTCCATTGAAGTTGGCTCTTAGACTTATGTTTGACATTAACATTTGAGATTCTTGATATTATTGAGCTTGTTGACATTAAATGGCATCATAATATATATCATGCACTTTTACTATGTAATCTTACTCATAGATCCTTATACTAAATTCCTCATTGATACATCTATCTATACATGATTCTTACATTCCTTGCATTCTATATGTTACATACATGCCTCGCTCAATGTATACATCACTATGATGGTATACTCTCCACATGATCATATGATATTAAATGATACTATTTTTATATATGACATGATATAATTGAATATTTTTTAAAAAATTACTGACTTACAGGATACATCTCTCATCTCAGAAGTGGAGGCATTATAGTGTGTTTGTGATAGAGACATAAGCCTCCATGAAGCAAAAAATTAGATCGAGGTATAGATTTTAAATATTCATAATGGTTTAGAAACATGATAGACATTGGCACATTGATACATACTATAAAGTAATATGTCATGCATATATACTCACTTTACAGATACTTGAGTATATATTCATACACATTTGGGTATATATACATGGGCATAAGCACACAATTTATGGGAATAATGCTTGTAGGTTTCTACATACACATACATTTGAGATACAGGTTCTAAAATACAATATATAGATGTAAAGTATTATATATAATTTGGCACAAATTTAGAGGCATGAGATTAGTTCATGTACATATATAACAATACAAATTATAGTTTAATGGCAAAATGTTTTCATTCCACTTCAAACTTACCATATTTACATTCATGATGGGGGCATGCATTTCATTCTATATTTAGAAAAACTATATAATCAAACCCACGTTCATCATAGGAGCATGAATATTATTCACTCCCTATCATTCATGCATTTTTTACATGGATCAAACTTGAGTGGAACTATACAAGTGAATATATAAGCCATATGTATTCACTAATTTTTTTAATTGAGTAAACTTGGCCTAATGGTTTTATCTTTACTTACATAATTATTTAGGTTAGTAAAATGCATACTTTAACCCATATTAATGAGGATTGGGATATACATCTTCCCAACCTAATATCCTACATAGTTACACAAATTTGAGGTGTAATCACCCCATCTCATAATGTGCTTCAGCAAGGAAGCACAAATTTTTCCAATGCTTAAACAAGGAAACATCATCTCCAACAAGTTTTAAGTGCAAGTTAATTTTCATCAAAATGTAGGTGAAATCTAACCCTTTTAATTCAAAAATCTAATTACATATTAAAATTATTAATCTATGGATATTTACTATGCATGATTATAGGTTTTATTATTGAGTGACATGCATAATTAGAGCTTCATACCAAATATAAAGTGTGTTTTACACATTCAGGTACATTTTTTCTTTTTACTCTAGTAATTATCTTACTAGATTAAAGGGGGAGAATTTTTAGATACTAAAATATAATCTTTGGTACTTGACAATGACAAGTTTGACACACATTTTCCATGCATGTCTTTAGAACTTAAATAAGGTCCTAAACTATCATTCTTTCACACTTTCATGATATGTTATAATTCAACCCTTCCATTCAATTGTTATACACCTAAAAGAACATTATTGTATGTTTCAAACCTAATAAATATCCTACATAGACATATCTAGACTCTCAAATTAGTTCACTTGTATACAAGTTAATTTTATTAGACCTAATTAGTACCACTAGTTGATACTAACTAGTCTAATTAGAAATGACCCCCTCTATTAGCAAAGGTTCCTGGGTTTTACCATAACATGCTAATTACAAGGATATGGTGTGCAATGTGACTTATAAATCTTACAGAAAGGTTTAATCAAGACATGGAATCCATAAACATGGTTTATCATAGGCAAATATACTAATCTAAAGGTTCAACTCATGATGGAACTACTTACAGAAAAATAAATAGATACATCTAAATAAATGAATTAAATAGACATCTAGACATAGGAAACTTTGTGATTATGCCAATAAAGAACACTAATACTTCGAATTCATATTAAATGCTCTAATATCAAAGATTGTAATAAAAAAAACATTATATATTGATGTCCATTCTATCAAAATGTTGTGTGAAAGATATTTGAAGAGAAAATTTAATATCCTATTACTTGCATACATATCATAATTAACATAATTGTCAACCCTTATATTATATTCATTACAATTACTTATGGGTACTACATCCTATAGTTGTACCTTATATATTTACCATGCTAAAAATAGATCTCTATATCACCTTAGGTAGAATCATGACCAACATGGAGATTCCCATAACAACTCCTAACAACCCATAAATATAATATAAAGAAAATTACCATAGGACATTCTCATACATATAAACAATTTTACATTTACCACTAACACTTTCCTATACTTAAAAGGTTGTCTCATCCTGAGATAATGTCACAGAGTTAAAGTGTCCAAGTACTAAGAAAGGAGACCAAAGATAGAAGTGCATAGGACTTCACAAGTGATGCTCAAGGTGTCAGTAAATTGGTTTTCACCCCTTACACATTAATTAGTTACCCTTTTGGTTTTTAAAGTAGCTTACTAATCTACCAGCCTTTAGGGTTTTCAATAGAATAACACTATGTAGTACCATACAAACTTTCTAAATACAAAATATATGGACCAAAATTGTATAACCTATGCAAGTATCATTTGGTGGGTGGAGGCATCTTCCTACATTAGATAATCTATCATATTTTATTGGGTGGAATAATTTGAGGCTCATCGATGAGAGGTGCAATGCTTGCATCTATGACTGCTAAATCATCCTTGTAAGATTTCTAATTAAAGAGAGCTTCCTAAGCACTGCACAAAGACCATATAAAGGAATTTGATTTTCCATTAGCTGGTGAATATTGGTATCAACCATCCTAAGTAAAGCATACTTCACCAATTGAAATTTGGAAGTGATTTCACCATAGAGTTGAACCAACTTGTATAGATGTCATTATGTATACATGCCAGCTAAAGAGCTGTGCAACATCTAGTTCTACCAAGTTTATAGATTCTACATTATAGTACCATGTGTGCTAAGTATGATCTGGATGGAAGCATTTATGGTAATATGAGTGGCATTCGATATAGTGAGATCAGCATGTGTGAAGGTAGTTGTAGCAAATTTAGGCTCCATAGTGGTCCAAACTATATCCAAGTGTTTCTTCTAGTTAAGTAGATGAAGTGTAATGTGCATAACCCGAGTGAAAGTAGTATCAATAGTATTCTAGTACTTGGTTAGCATCTCACAGAAGATCTCTATTTCATCTTTGATGGTTTTCAACTACCATGTCAATGATGATAGAGGTTGGGCAAGGGGTAGCTCTACCCAAATATTCTTAGTCACTTTATTCTACACTTGAATTATGCTTACCACTTTCTAAAAAAAGTACTATTTTTCTTCTTCCCTCTCGTAAAGGTCTCTAGCCATATCAGCCATCATCGTCTTATATACCTACTACTCATCAGTGTCTAATGTGTTAAATCATATATCTCAATAATTTTAGGAATGCTTAGGCTATCCAACCACATGATCTGGTTATGAATCTTCTATCATGAAGGAGATAGAGATCTTTGACCTTTAGGTACCTTGCATTTTATAGAATCATGGATTAGAGTAGTTTTTTTTGAAAGTATCATAGTTATAGTCATAGGATCTACATCAGATGGTGGTATTATCTATAATAAAGTGGCTTGTATCACTGTGATTATTTTTTTCTTAGCCACCTTAGTCTATGTCATCTACATGTTGATAAAGTATAGAAGAGGCAAACCTAGAACTTTGGGTAGTTTATGGATGCAAATAACAATGCCTTTTGATAGCTTTGTAATAATTGTATATTATCCTAAGTACTACATGACATCAAGTGGGATATACTATTTAGATATGATGATCTTGACCAACTTTTCCCACCAAATGATGAATTTGGATTAATGCATAAAATATGTGCTTTCATGGGTCTAGGTGAGATTTTAGAACTGGACATTTGGTCGGTAATCAACATTAAGGTGAACTTTGCCCTCAAGAGACTTCCACTATGCAAACACCAATAACAATTCAAAAAATTGGTACTAAAAGGTTTATTTTATAGCTGCTAAAACTTTATCGATATTTGAAGTGAGTTCACTGACCAAAAATTCTAGATAGTTAAATTCCTCCCTACGATGGATCATTCGATAAGCAATGTCAATGACCCCTTTGGTAGCTTGTTTGGCATCCTAGGTAGTCTGCTAAAATTGGAGAGAAATACAATTAACCATAGTCCACTCTGACACATCTCCAATATCTTTTATGGGAATTCCTCTAAAACTATGAGAGTATTTTTCCTTGATCTCTAAAATAATGGGTGGCATTTGGGATTTGTAATTCACAATTAACCTCCCATGTGTAGGTAATCCTATATCCCTATCCATCATAGCAGTAGTAATGTGGATAGTGAGATCTTGGGAAAGATAAATCTTTCCCTCATTATATTAGCCTAATAAAACCTCTATGACATCATTGATTTTCCCAAAAGTGGGTAATCATATCAAGAACTCCACATCATTATTACAAAGCCTATGTGGTGGCACTAACATGGTTGGATACACTCCTTCAACTATTTCTAGGACAAATATGTTAGAACAAACTCATAAACATATAGATTAGTGAAGCCTATTTTGCGTAATACCACATTGATGCCCAATTCTCCTTCTATGATTTTATAAATGTTGGCCAATTTTGTCCCACATATATAAACTCACATAGATGGCTCAATTATGTAAGTATTGGCATGGTTTGATCAAAATGAATAGATTTCTTGATGAAGTGGATGATCAAAAAATGACTTGCACAAGTCTAGAGAGACCAAACCATCATGGCACATTATGCAACAATAAATGGGTCAGCTTGATTTTGCATTTAATAAGTTCATTTAGGAGGACTCTAAAAGTTTAAATATCACATGGACATGATGTTTTTATTCCTTGAATATTCTCTACAAATTTTAGGTCTTGATGAATTTTCTATCTCAATATCTGAGTCCTCAAACTTGAATAAGCAGAATGAAATGTGTTTGGGGACGTCAAGTTAAAGCTATGGAAAATATCCATTTGAATTCAAATGTTCCAAGGATGAATGTGTGGTTGATAAGTGCCAATATATTAGGTACCTAGATGGATATCTAATATCTTGCAGTGACTGTTGAAGATAGTGGGTCCAAATTGATCGATGGTACACAATCCATCATGCAAAGGTAGATCAATGGCGAGCAAGAGGTCAACAAATCAGTGAATCTCTAAGACAAATGCATATTTTCCAAGTGTCATGACCATGATAAATATTGGGTAAATAAATAGATTACATGAAATCCATGTAAAAACATATCGATAGTGCATGTAAATATAATAGTCAATACTCTTGAGGATAAATATGAGAACACCACATGGCATAAGAACATTAAATCATAGTTCTGATAGCAGGATCCCAAAAAATAATGAAGAGATGAAAAATGTCATTATTGAGGATCCCATATTAAGATAAATGTCTAAAATTAAAATTTGAAAGCTAAGGGACTTCAATGGAGAGCAAATGCAACCTAAGGTCGAACCAAGGCAAATATTTTGAAGGACACCATTGAAGCTCAGTCGAGACCTCTATTGGAGGATCCAAGGCATGTAGACTCAATTTTCTTTTGTTTTCAATTTTGTTTATAATATGTCCTTATATTTCACAATTTTCAAAGGTATAATAAGTTTTTTTAGACCTAATATGATTCAGGAAAGAAGTTATGCAGTTTTTAAGTTATTCATTGACATATTGACTATAGGAAAACTAATAATTAGATTGGTTTTCAATGTATAGTATAGACATATGCTCATATTTTAAAATATGGGAAGAAATTTGATTATGGGTAAATGTCTCATCTATCAACATAATCTCGGTTTCGACAAGTAGGTACTTATAGCTGTTAAAAGTAGACTTAGGCATGGCTCTATCCATTCCATGCCTATGAGGGCTTTATCTTCATAATGAAATCAAGTGGAAATGGTGTAGAAGATCAAATCAAAAAGATCCAAGGATTGGAGAGTAAATTAGAGCATTTATTTCTTTTCAAATCCTTTTAGTCCTAATTGGATCAAAGATGGTTCATAAATTAAGAAGGATGGTAACTCAATTAATGACCTTAGATGGTGTGTTCCCATTCTCTCTCCCCTTTCTCATGTACTCTTATTCTTTTCCATTTGTAATGTCTCTCACTTTTGATAAGAAATTATCTCTCAATTATGGAAGATTAGATACTCTCATTTGATAAGGTTAGACCCTATCAAAATTTATATGAAAGACCTCTTGAAGCAATAAATACTTTCTTTACCTATCTCTCCCCTCTAAATTGTGTGTAACAAAACTTGTGCATGATGGAATTGTGAATGAGAATCTTCCATGCCCATTGTCTTTATTTCTTATTCATTTCTAGGTGCCTTCAAGTTAGTTGTAGGTATAAGTTAGTGTTCTTTTTGTCATTGATGCAAGCTCTTAATGAGTCTTAAAACTCTTCTTTGCCTTCATTCATTGTTTCCTGAACCTAGTTTATGAAACACTTATGCAACTAGCTAGTTTTGTGAGATTATGTGAGCTAGAATTGTCTTATGCTTATTCAGTGTTTACTTCATGCTTATGTGAGTTCTCATCTAAATTTGGTGCATCACCTTTTATCCTTATTAGGAGCCATTTTTCACCTTTTTAACCCTTTTCTTAGTGAAAACATTACCATAGGTGATCCATCAAGAGGAATCTAGCCTTCTCCAAAGCTTCAACCCTATTATATGATACCCATAGATTAGGGTTGCTCCCATTATGTATCTCAATTAGAGAGATCCTAAAGAACCCTATCCAAGGGTGAAAATTGATGCTACAACAGTTTCTACCATGCCCATTGGGACATAGTTCAAATAAGATTGGTCAAATTTTTATGCTAGTTTCATCAATTTTTAGTAGTTATAGCTTTCAAGAAATAGCATCTAGGGACTCCAAAAAAGTTTCAACATTTTGGTAGCAGAGCAGTGATTGTATCACATGCCAAAGGTGAATACAAGGTTAACTTCTAGAGGTGTTCCCTTTGAATTTATTTAATTGCCTTTGAACTTAACAAAAAGATTAAGATTTGCTAATACACACTTGTATAAAGGCAACTTTGTTCCTAAGTCAATTTTAAGGCCTACCCCTATAATATCTTTGTTAAACCCTTTCATCACCATGGCATCCCTTAGAGCTTTTCCCTTTATAGCTTTCAATGGTCAATGTCTATTAGACCTCCCTTAATATTATCCTATTATAGTAGCATCTCTTAAAAGTGTCTCTTATTTTACTAGAGACCAAGCTACAACCCCTTCTAAACACCTCATGGATATATCCAACTTCTGCAACATTCATGATCTCAATGAGGAAAATGTGGCATTTAGGTTATTAGCCATCTCTTTCAAAGGTAAAGCCTTAGATTGGTATAGAATCCTTGATGATAATTCTATTACACCATGGGACTAAATAAGAGATGCATTATGTAAAATATTTAAAGATAAAAGTGACCATTTATCACTTGCAAAGTAATTAACCACAATTCAAAGAGCCCCTCATGAAGTCATGCAAAACTTCAACACAAGGTTCCAAAAGACTTGGGATAGAATCCCATTCTTCATTAGGCCTACCCCTAAATTTGCCTTTATTTATTATTTGAAGGCCATAAATAGTGACATTTTAGTAATGATCCAATCCATGGGAGGAAACACATTTCCAAATGCATATGAGGTGGCAATCAAAGCAAAAATAATTTTGGTGTAGGTTGGAAACCTTACACATAGACCACTAATGCCTTTATTACCTGAGATCATACCACCTCCTATTTATATTCATCCCCTCTTGTCATCCCTCCTATGCCTAAAATTATTTTCATACCTTCACCTAAGCAAGAAAAGGCTTCCACTACTCAACCTAATGAATCCCAAGAATAAAAGAACTTTCAAGAGCTCACAAGCATGTTCCAATATTTGGGAAATGAAATAGTGAATGTTAAGAGGCAAAAAAATTTCAATAGGCCTTACTAAGCCTCATATCAACCTCATCAGCAATCTTATCAAGTAAATAGGCCACCCTAAAAATGAAACTTCCAAGGCCAAGGCCAAGGTCAAGGTTAGGGACAAGGGCAGCCTAGCTATAATAGATAGAGTAATTATAATCTGAGTGCTACAATCACTTCCAACATCTTGGTCCCTATTCAAAATAATATTAATCAATAAACTGAGGGTATCATACCTTGGAATCAATATTTTGGGAAATCCATTGTTCCAACCATTGATTTCACTCAAGCTTTCAATGATCAATGGTAGTAGGCTACTACTTATAGATAAAATCAAGCTCTTATGGCTTAGAACATAGAGGTACCCATGATGAAAAAACTAGAAGAACCTTAAAAAAGTCAAAGGATTAATCAAGGACCAATATTATTGGGTTTTACAATGGTTAACTATGAGTAATAAGAGTGTTATTCACTCAATCAGCAGGCTAGTTCTAACCAAGCATACGTTCCAATGGCAAGAAATACAAGGTTCAAAAGAAGGAACATTGATGGTAACCAGGAAGTAGTCAAGGAGCCTCCTACCATTATTCCTTCAATATCAAAGCCAATGGACCTATTATTTTTCCAAAGGTTACAATAGATCCAAAGAATCAAAATTAGGGGAATGTCTTTGTCCCTTAAAACTCATGAACTCAAGCTGCAATGGTGGCTCCCAAAGCACAACCAAAGGTTTTTAGTTCACCCATCAACATTGTGGAACAAATGAAAAATTCCAATGTGAGTGTGCTAATGTGGGACATGTTCTCCATACCTAGATAGATAGATATCCTTCAAGAAGGATTATCAAAGATCAAGGTTCTTGAGAAGGAACCAAGCAAATAGAATGTGGTTCTCACCAATGCAGCCAAAGGGCCTAGTGAAAGGAAATCAAGCAAGGTGGTCAAACCTTCTCCCTTCTACATTTAAGTGATCATTGGTGACTCTTTAGTGCACAATTACTTGGTAGATGGTGGGGAAATCACCTCAGTAATGCCAAAGTCTATAGTTGATCAGCTTAGTCTAAAATATGAGCCCTAATCTAAAGGAATGTTACATCTGGATGGATCTTCCACCAAGCCATCTGGTATAATCAGAGATCTCAACTTGACCCTGCATGCTTGTCTTAGTGTCTCAATGGTTCAAGATGTATTGACCTTGATGTGCCTCCTTATATTTACCTATGCTTATCAAGATAATTCACCAAAAATATTAGAGGTGATCTTTCAATAGATTGGTCAGACATGGCATTCAGAATAAGATATGGAACCAAGGTATCCATGAAGGTTGAACCCACTACAAAATTATACATAGAGACTAATGGGCTAGATAGCATAAACCTCAATCAAACCATTTTTGATGATGATGAACATATAGTTGGTCAAGAACTAAACACTCATCTTGAGGAGATACCAGATATGTTCTTAGATGAACTATGGAATGATAGTCAATTGGTTGATCCCTTTGAAGGTGTTGAGAATAGAGCCCTGGGTGTCTACTATTTACATGAAGATAATCATTCCATGCCATCCCTAATTAGACCTCAATAAAATCCTAGTGGCTTATGTAAATTGTTCTTTGATGGTTCAAGGAACAAACATGGAGTGGGTATAGTTGCAATGCTAGTATCCCCATCCAATGAAAAGTATTTATCTTCTTACATGTTCCAATTCAATTGATCTTGAAATATAGTAGAGTATGAGGGCCTTATCCATAGCCTCTAATGGGCTAATAGGAGAGGGATAAAATAATTACAAGTTTATGGGGGTAATGAGCTAATAGTGCACCATGTTAAAGGCCAAAATATCTCCAAGAATCCCTTGATAAATTATTATAAACATAGAGTGTGGGACCTAATTAAGGATTTTGAGGCCTTTAACATCCAAACAATACCAAGGAACTAGAATGGAAATGTTGATAGGTTGATAATTGTGGGAGCTCAATTTGATATCCCACATGAGTTAAAAAAGACCAAGGTGTAGCCACATATCAAAGTGGTGGTAAGACCATCAGTGCCAGACAATGAATCTCATTGGTAGGGCTTTGAAAATGACAAGAAAATTACATGTTTTTGTAGTAGGAAGCAGATTTCTCCATAAACCAAGAAAATTTTCAATGTTAGTATGAGGATCAAATTATTTATTTGAGATCTAACAATCATCGTAAAGGGCTTGTCACCCTTGAAGGTATTTTTCATGAGGGAGACCATATGAGAAAAGATAAGTCAATGATGTCAAAAAGTGAAGAGAACTATGAAAGAGTCATTATCTTCAAGGATAAGCTCCTCAAGTTTGGGAAGGTAAGCACTAAAGTTGAGAGGCATAGTTTCATTGAGTTTTATAGAGAACATGCAGATATCTTTGCTTGGGAATATAGTGACCCAAGAGGATTTGACCCCAAGTTGGCCCAGCACACTATAGAGCTATAGGTTAATGTCAAGCCTATCAGGTAGCATTAGAAGCCTATAAACCCAAAAATTGAAGATATTTTGAGGAAATAATTGACTAATTTAATTGAATCCAATATCACTTTTTCTATTAAGCACTCCTTTTGCATAGCTAATTTGATACATATAAGGAAGAAGAGTGGCCAGATCAGATTACGTGTTGACTTCAAAGATCTAAATAGGGTCTCTTTGAAGGATCAATACCCCCTACCATCCATGGAGCAACTCCTTCAAATAGTTGTTGGTTTAGAAAAAATTTCCCTTTTGGATGGGTGTTCAAGTTATAACCAAGTGATGGTAAGAGAAGAAGATTAGTATAAAACTACCTTCACCACAAATTGGGAAACATATGCTTACCAAAAGATGCCTTTTGAATTTTTAAATGTTAGGGCAACTTTCCAAAGAGCCATGGACATGGATTTCAAAGGGTTGTTAAATCAAATGGTGTTGGTCTACTTGGATGGCATCATAGTTTTCTCTAAGAAATCTAGTGAACACTTATATCATCTAAGGTTGATTTTCCAAATATGTAGATAATATGGGATCTCTTTAAATCATAATAAATGTATGTTTTTTGTTCATGAAGGTAAAATTTTGGGTCACATTATCTCAAAGGAAGGGTATTCATTAACCCTGATAGAATAAGTTTCATCCTAGACGTATCTTTACCCAAGCATAAGAAAGGAATCTAGAGCTTCCTTGGGAAAATAAAATTTGTGAGAAGTTTTATACCTGGTTTTACAAACCTAGTCAAACTCATCACCACCATACTAAAGAAGAGATAAGTGTTTCCTTGGTCAAATAAATGTAAAGTAGCATTTGAGGCCATCAAGCAAGCCATTACCCAATCACCCTCACTCATGAATCCTAATTTCTCAAAGGATTTTATATTGTACACCATTACCAATGTTGATAAAATATCAACTATGTTGATGTAGAATAATGGTGGACTTGAGCAACCAATTACCTTTTTTAGTCAAGGACTAGAGGGATATGAGGTGAGGTACACTTTTATATAGAATTAGGTTCTTACAAATTTGAAAATCCTCAAGAAGTTTAGGCCATTGATTTCCAATATCAATGTTTATCTTATGATGTCTCATCCTAGAGTTAGGGACTTCCTCCTTAACAAAGACTTGTATGAGAAAAAAGTAGGCTAAAGTACCAAGGTCATGGAGTATAATGTGGAGATCAAAGTCACCAAGATGGTAAGAAGCAAAGTTTTGTGTGAGCATATGGTAGATGATCTTCAAGAAGACAAAGAAGTTGTTTTGGTAACAGAAAATGACTCACAAGTAGATATACCTCCACTTCATAAAATCTAGATCTAAGACATGAGACATTTCTTGATGATAGGGGAATGCCCTCAAGATTTGGATAGAGAAAAAAATAAGGTATTTCAGGATTTAGTCCATACTTTATGCATTAATTGATGGTGTTATTTTTAGAAAGGACCTCAATAGGGTACTTCTTAGGTGCATTGATATAATCAAGTAAAAAATCTCTTAGTGTAGTTTCATGATGGACCTACAAGAGGCCATTTTTCTTCAAGAACAATAACAACAAAAATAATGAGGGTTGGTTATTACTAGCCCAGCTTTTTCAAGGATGCATATGCATGGGTCATGAAATGTCAAAAGTGTGTTCTATTTATAGGAAAATAAAGATTAGTAGCTCTTCCACTCAACTCAATCTAGGCAGATTAACCCTTCATCTAATAGGGGTTGGACTTCATAAGAATGATAAATCCACCTTCAAGTGTAGGACATAAATGGGTGATCACTGTAATTGACTACTTCACTAGGTGGGTGGAAGCAATTGGCTTGAAAGAAGCCAATGAAATAGTAGTATTGGACTTTTATGACAATACAGTAACTAAGTTTGGTGTCCCAGCTTCTATAATTTTAGATAATGCCTTAGCATTTATTAGTATGAAGATAAGTGAATGGCCATTTAGGTTGGGCATCTACCTTAGTACATCATTCAATTACTACCCCCAAGTCAATCGATTGGTAGAGTCCATAAACAAGAAATTGATAAGGATTATCAAGAGGACCATAAAAGAGAATCAAAGAGTGTGGCATACAAAGCTAAGGACAACCTTATGGGCTAACATAGTGACTCCCAAATCTCCATTGGCAATTTTCCATGTCTCCTTATATATAGAAGGGAAGCCAATTTGACTATTTCTCTTGAACTACCTGCATTGGAGTTAGCCCATCAACTTGAGTTGATGTAGAGTGAGCCTATGAACATAAGTATGATAGATCTCATGGAGCTTGAAGAAACCAAGGACTTTGTAATGAAGACATTAGAGTCACATCAAGTTCAAGTCAAGAAAGCCTTTGACAAGAGAGCTATAGCAAGGTACTTTAAGGAAGAGGACCTAGTCCTCAAATGGGACTCAAATAAGGCCAAGCCATGCAACCACACCAAGTTTGATAGCTTTTGGAGCGGTCTTTATTTGATCTATAGATGCAAATAGCATAATGGTTTTTAGCTTGCCCAATTGGATGGAAAGGTATTTCCCATCCTAGTCAATGGCATTCATTTAAAGCCTTGTTATTAGTAGAGTTTTCAACTATTGTATAAATATTTCACATATTAGAGTATTTTTCTATGTTTTACTCTAAGTACCTTGTGCACATTTCCTTTTAGTTGTGTGTTTCCCTTTCAATAAGTGTCATGGGCACAGTTGTTGTTTTATTTATTTTTTGGTCTTTATTGGTTAAAGAGGAGATTTTATAGAAAGGGGTTAGCCTTGAATCAGTTTCATGATAGTTGAGATAAAATACTATGAATCTAGATGCCTAATGGATCAATTTAAGGCTACTATTCTTTACATAGCAGACATGCAATCCTAGGATGTCTCCAAAAATATCAGCCAATTTGGGACCACATATAAAAACTCACCTAGATGGATTAGTTATAGAAGTCCTAACATGGTTTGATCAAAATGAACAAAGTTCTTGATGAAGTTGATGATCAAAAAATGACTTACACAAGTCTAGAGAGACCAGACCGTCATGACACATCATGCAAAAATGAATGGGTCAGCTTGATTATGTATTTAATAAGTCACTTATGAGGCCTCTCAAAGATAAAATATCTTGTGGACATTATCTATTTTATGCCTTGAACATTCACTATAAATTTTAAGTCTTGATTAATTCTCTACTCAAGATATGAGTCCTCAAAGTTGAACAAGTAGAATGAAACATGCATGGGGATGTCAAGCTAAATTTACAACAAATATCCATTTAAATTCAAATGTTCTAAGGATGAATGCATAGATGAGCATGTGTTAAGATCTTATGTATCCAGATGGAGATCTAAAAGTGTATGGTGACTGAAAAAGATAGTGGGTCCAAGCTGATTGATGATGTGTGATCCATCATGCAAAGGTAGATCAACAACGAGTGAAAGGTCAATAAGTAAGTGAATCTTGAAGATAAATGTGTAGTTTCCAAGTATCATGACCATGGTAACTTCTAGGTAAATCAATAAAGTGAATGTAATCCATGAAAAAGTAAATAGATGGTGTGTATAAAGTTAATATTAAATTCTCCTAAGGATGAATGCAAGAATGCCATGTGGCATAATCACATTAAATCATGGAGCTAACAGTAGGATCCCATAGAAGAATGAGGGTTTGAAAAATGTCATGATCAGGGATCCTAGATTAATATCATCAGCTCTAAAATTAAAAATTAAAATCTAAGGGACTTCAATGGAGAGAAAATATGACCTAAAGGCAAATTAGGGTAAATATTTCAAAGGATGTCATTGAAGCTCAGTTAAGACCTATGTTGGAGGATCCAAAGTATGTAGACTAAATTTTTTTGTGTTTTCAACATTGTGTATAATTATTCCTTGGCTTTCACAAGTTTTAGATGCAAAATATCTTTATTTAGACCTAATATGGTTTTGGAAAGAAGCTATGCAGTGTGTAAGTTATCCATTGGCATATTGACTATAACAAAACTAATAATTGGATTGGTTTTCAATCTATAGTAAATACATATGCTCAAATTTTAAATTAGGGTTAGATATGTGATTATGGATAAATGTCTCATATATCTACATAGTCATAGCTTTGACAAATAGGTACGTATAGCCTCTAAAACCAAACTTAGGCATGGCTCTGTCAAGTTCATGGATATGAGGACTTTGTCCTCATAATGAAATCAAATGGAGATGACATATAAGATCAAAGTAAAAGGATTCAAGGATTGGAGAGTATAGTGGAGCATTTATTTCTTTTCAAAGTCTTTTTTTCCTAATTAGATCAGAGATAGTTTAGAAATTAAAAAGGATGGTAACTCAATTAATGACTTTGAATGGCATGTTCCCCTCTCTCTCCCCTTTCTCCTATATCTCTTATTCTTTTCCATTTGTAATCACTCTCACTTTTTCTAAGAAATTCTCTATAAATTATGGAATAGCAGAGACTCATTTAATAAGGTTAGACCCTATCAAATTTTGTATGAAAGACATCTTAAAGCAATAAAGACTTTCTTTACCTATCTCTCCCCTCTAAATTATGTGTAGTAAAGCTTGTTCATGATGGCATTTTGAAGGAGAATATTCCATGCCCATTGTCCTTATTTTTTGCTCATTTATAGGTGTCTTTAAGTTAGTTTCAAGTCTAATTTTATGTTCTTTTTGTCATTGATGCAAGCTCTCAGTGAGTATTATAACTCCTCTTTGCCTTCATTCATTACTTCCTGAACCTAGTGTTGTCACTTAAACTTGCACCCAATGAGGAGATGGGATAAGCTTCTCCTCGTTCAAGTGAGAAAATAGAACCACCCCAGGGCTTTGGGTGTCCCTATTAGGAGGTGGATCTCTAGATTAGGGGCTAGCTCCCCTTGATGTATCATTTAAGTACATGCTCCTACTAATAGCACTTTGGGGTTGAAAAGAGTTAAGAATATAATGGAAAGTAAGCCTAATCTATGGAGGTGATACACCAAATGTTTTTATCTACTCATACCTTTGACATGCACTTGGAACTAAGAATAAGCTACATATACACTTTACTCAATATCAACTCTCTCTCTCTCACATTAGTGTTTCAACGTGCAGTCAAGAAGATAGCATAGGTTAGGAAGACTTAAGCAATAGGCATTCTAAGACACTTTACTGAATGAGATATTCACTATACCTCCAACTTCATTTGACACTTCTTGTTGACCTACCAAAAAAGAGACTATAATACACTAGGTACTAATAGGAGTAACATGTGAAGGCAAATAGACATCACTCTTACACAAGACCAAAACACTATCATTTACACTTAGTGAATTCTTTGAATGAGGTAAAAGTACTTATATTTATTGATTTAAGGCAAAAATTTGGAAGGGATTTTCCATACCCAATAGAGAGATACCAATAATGGCCAAAAATGGCTCCATTTATAGAATTTATAAGGAAGAGAGAGGAAAGAATAGCCTCAAAGATCACAGACATTTATCAAACTAAAAAAAAGGTTACATGTGAAACTAATCCTACAAAGTCTGAAAGATTTAATGGTAATCAAACATTATCAGAATAGTTATGTTGAAACTTCATGAATGAGGAATGGATGAATAATGTCCTCCAAATTAGATGTCTTCATAAAACATGATGGTTTTCCCATGAAAGATGTAGATATCCTTTGGTTAACTTTGAGGTAATTATGATCAAGCACTCAAAGTCCTTGCAATCACTCATATCTATCTAGGCCTTACTTATTCTATCTGTTAGCTACATTTTATTCTAGACCTTGGTTGCATCTATTGAAAATGGCTAATTGAATTTCATTAAAAACTTAGGGTCTCATGTGTTCCCATTTTCTACTAAAAACTAACTTGGCCTTTGACATGTTGACCTTCATCTCACACATTAAACCTTTGAGACCTGATGCAATGTGAGCCTTTCGATATCATATCATCTTGCCCATCCAATCTTATATATGTAAAGGCCCACAGACCTTTGGATCTTCACCTTGACCTCTCAAAAATATCTTCACATATGTCAAGTGGCATCCTCTCATTCATTTGGTTATTGACCCCACTCATCATTAGATCAAGATGAGCGATCGATTGAGGATCATTGATCTACCTAGGACCCACTGTTTAAATGCCAATGGCTAGCCTATGACCCTAAATTTGACATCTGCAGACCCATCATAAATTCCGTTGGGATATTTTCCTCAGACACTTTTTCTTGTGGATCTATTTTCTTTTAGAAATTTTTAGCCACTTTATTTTGGCACTTTTATTGAGAGAATTCATTTGGTCTCTTTACATTAGGTCTTTTCCTGCAGGCTTTTTTCCTGAAACAAATCCTTCAACCTCTTTTGAATAGGGCACCCTACTTGAAAAGTGCCCTTAAAAAATATTGGGATGCACCTTTTGAAACTTATATTTGGTCCACCTTCCCATGAAAATACCCTTCAAAAGTTTGACTTAGTTATATTTCCTCAAGGAAAAGAACTTTCAAAAAGATCGCATAGGGCACTCTATCTAGGTGATATCCTTCAGGAAGATTACAAAGGGAACTTTGCTTGGAACATATCTTTTATAAAAAATGTGTATGGTAGCTACTAAAAGAATTACCCTTCAATAAAGTTGAAAAAGACCATTCTGAGGAGGGATTATCCTTCAGGAAAATTGTTCAGACAATTTTCTCGAAGGAATTAGTCTTCATCTTTTGCTTTGGAAAATTTGTCTTGTATGAATTGTCTGAAATAATTCGGCACTTGGCAAAAATAATGTCCAAAATAAATAGACTTTCATTAAATATGAAGTATCTAAGAGAATTATTATATGAAGGCTTAGCCAAAAGACCAAAACAAAGCTTTTCAAAAGAAATAACACTTGTACATTTGTTGTGGGCTTATAGTGTGGAAAACCTCTTCCAAAGAAAATCTACATATTGGCCCTATCCAAAAGGTACAAACTTAGATGGATAATTTTTCAAATAGGGGTGCCAAATTTTGACTTGAAGGGCCAAATTTTGGTCAATAAATTGGTGACTCATAGGGGTAGTATGCTTGTTATACTGACTAGACCAGTAGCCTAATTAGTCTATTAAGCAAACAAAGTCATCTAAAGACTGAAATAAACAAGAAACCTTGACCATGATTCAAAACTTGATCAACAAGACAACTATTTACTGCCTCAAAACACACAAGGGAAAGAACAAACACACACGAAAACCAAAATAAACACACCTATGCTACTAAGTACTTAGGGGAACCAAACATAGTAGAAAGAAAGCCAATTATGTAGAGATAACTAGGTATTCTCTTCCACCTCCTAGATCAAAGGGGAAAATTAATAATCCTCTCACTTCATGGCATGAAGGATTGGATGAGTCAAGATTCCTTTTGTCTTTTATCATTGCTACCTCCATGATTCTCACAAAGTCTACCAACCTTATTGGCATGATGCTCATTAAGAACCAAGAAACTCCAAATAATCTGACCAAAGAAATGAACTCCTCTTGTACATAATCACTTGCTTCATATTGTTGCCTATTCACTTTCTCATGATCAACTCTCATCCTCTCTATAGGCATGATTTCAAAAGGATTGAATTCATGTTCATTAGAAACTTTAGGCCAATATAATCTTTCTCCATCCTTCAAAATTTTATGAGTTCCCTCTAGAGGGTGATATCCCCTATTGATGTCTTCAAATATATCATTCTTAAATTCACAATCCTTTTGAAATAATAAACATGAAAGCTTGTTTCTCTTTTGCATACTTACTTGAGTTCCAATTCCACCTTCTCCATATTTGACCAACTAATAGCTTCTTTGAAGAGAAGCATATCCTACTCCAATGACTTCAAACAAGTCATCCAAATTCTGATCAAGAACCTCTCCTAATCCATCCATAGTATATTGCAAAGTAAGAAAAGAATCAATGATCATTTCCTCCTCATCAAGTATGGAGGCAAAATCTTGTGAATTGTCTTTTTGTTCACCAATGGGGGTACCTATGGTGATTTCCATCTCATCTACACTCATGAAGTCTCCTTGATCAATCATGAATTGATCATATTCTTCTTCACTTGCCTTTCTCAAGATAGGTTCCTCAACACAAGGAAAACATTCTTCATCAGCTAAGCAAGGGAATTCAACACAAGGACTCTCAAAATCAGATGTGAAATGGAATGTAAGGGGTTTTTTTGAAAGGTCATGAGAAAGAGGGGGTGAACCTTGGGTCAAAATCACTTGATTCTCTTCCTTCCACTTGACCAACACTTCATCAACATCAAAATTAACTTGAGGACTCTCTTGATGAAAGGTATATGGGGTGTATTTAGGCATAGGATCTTTGTTTAGGTCTAAACCTTACATCTCACCTTGAAAAGGTAGCCTCATCTTTGCCTCTAATTCCTCAATTTGTTTAGCTAGATTCTCTTGGAAGAGTCTTTCTTGGATCTCATAGGAATCATCATAGAGATAGGGAGTACATGAAGGTTACCATGAAATACAAGAAGCTTCTTGAGTAAGGGTGGAAGGGACTTGAGAAGGACTAGCTTCATTTTGCACTTCACACTCTTGAACAATACTATTCTCTTCTTTCTTGCCCCATGATTTCACTATTTCACTCCATCTCATGATCTTAGGATTGGGACTCTCTTCTTGATTAAAGCTAGGAGAGGTATGTATAGGATCAATATCCCCTTTAATTTCATATTATTTGACAAAACTTTTCTCCTCTTGATGATAGGAAACAACTTCATTCACTTTTTCAAGATCTTGATCTAGTTTATGATAGACATTTCTCCAATTTAGAATCTTGACATCATGTTGAGGGGCTTGAGAAGGTTGAGGGAGACTAGGAAGAGTTTGCACATACACGGGAAGAGTTTCTTGAGGATGGATGTGTTGGTTTTCAAAGGAAATAGGATGAATTTATTTAAAGGAGGGCTCATAATCGAAGGAATTGAAATAGTTAGTCTCCATAGAAGGCTACTCTAATATCCTTTGGTATTAGATTTCTAAGTGTAAAGGATGAACAACATGAGTAGTTAGTTTTGGTATATGATAAAATGCATTATATGGGATAGAAGGTTGACTCACTTTATTTTGGTGAGTAAGTGTTATTTGATATAAAGGATTTGGTGTACAAAAGGAGGGTTTCTTTTGTATTGTATAAGGTTGTCTTGGGATGGAAAAAGGCATACAAGGTTGATTGCCTTGAGTGGGTTGACTCCTCCATATTACTAGTTTATCCTTCATGGATTTCATGGATTGAGCTTGTCTAAACAAACACTCCTCCTTGTACATTATCTCTTGTTGATATCTATTTTATTCATTCAAACTATCTATCTCCAAAATTTGCTTATTAAACTCCAACATTATCTCCCTAGCACTCTTGGATTGACTAGGAGAAGGACAATTAGGAGAGCTACTTGAGGTGATTCCATGAATAACATGAGCTTGATCAAAACTATAAGGAAAATAAGGGTTATATTATTCAATAATGGGATTATACATACCAAATATGATTTATTGATACACTATGGTTGCTTGACTAGCTGATTCAACTTAGATTCACCATTTGTGTTGATTGAAATGCCTCCAAAAGGTTGATGTGTTGAAGGACAACACCAAAAATCTTCCAACTCTTAGAACAAGAGTCCCATCGATCGTGCCAAAAAATTTTGTCACTTGAACTTGTATCCAATGAGGAGATGCAACAAGCACAAGCTTCTCCTTGTTCAAGTGAGACAATGGAACCACCTCAGGGCTATGGGTATCCCTATTAGGAGGTGGATCTCTATATTAGGGGCTAGTTCCCCTTGATGTATCATTCAATCACATGTTCCTACTACTAACACTTTGGGGTTGAAAAGTGTTAAGATTAGCATGAAAATTAAGCCTAATCCATGGAAGTGATACACCAAATGTTTTTATCTACTCATACCTTTGACATGCACTTAGAAACAAGAACAAGCAACTTATTAAACACTCTATTAAATAATCTATTCACTATACCTACAACTTCATTTTACACTTCTTGTTGACCTGCAAAAAAAGAGATCATAATACACTAGGTACTAATAGGAGTAACATGTGAAGGCAAATAGACATCACTCTTACACAAGACCAAAACACTATCATGTGCACTTAGTGAATTCTTTGAATGAGGCAAAATTACTTATCTTTATTTATTCAATGCAAAAAATTGGTAGGGCTTCACGATACCTAGTAGAGAGATACCAACAAAGGCCAAAAATGGATCCATTTATAGAATTTTTGAGGAAGAGAGAGGAAAGAACAGCCTCAAAGATCATAGACATTTGTCAAGTTGAAATAAAAGGGTTACATCTGAAACTGATCCTGTAAAGTTTGGAAGATTCAATGGCAATCAAAGATTTTTATAATAGTTATGTTGCAACATCACGAATGAGGAATGGATGAATAATATCCTCCATACTACATGTCTTCATAAAACATGATAGTTTTCCCAAGAAAGATGTAGAGATCCTTTGGTTAACTTTGATGCAAATTCTATCAAGCACTCAAAGTCCTTGCAGTCACTCATAGCTCTCTGGGCCTTGCTTATTCCATTTGGAAACTACATTTTATTCTAAACCTTAGTTGCATCTATCAAAAATGGCCTATCAAATTACATTAAAAACCTAGGGTCTCTTGTGTTACCATTTGCTACTAAAAACTAACTTGGCCTTTGACATGTTGACCTTTATCTCACCTGTTAAACCTTTATGACCCGATGCAATGTGAGCCTTTCTATCTCACATCATCTTACCCATTCGATCTTATTTATGCAAAGGCCTATAGACCTTTGGATCTTTACCTTGACCTCTGAAAAATGTCTTTGCATATATCAAGTGGCATCCTTACATTCATTTGATTATTGACCCCATGCGTTGTTGGATCAAGATGAGCAATCAAGTGAGGACCATTGATCAACCTAGGACCCACTATTTAAATGCCAATGGCTAGCCCATGACCCTGAAGTTGATGTCTATGGACCCATCATAAATTCCTTCAAAATATTTTCCTCAAACACTTTTTCCCACAAATCTATTTTCTTTCAAAAAAATTCAGCCACTTAGTTTTGGCACTTTTCTCAAGAGAATTCATTCAGGCTCTTTGCATTAGGTCATTTCCTTTGGGTTTTTTTCTCAAAACAAATCCTTCAGCCTCTTTTGAATAGGGCTCCCTACTTGAAAATTACCCTTCAGAAAGATTAGGATGCACCTTTCAAAAAAATTGTTTGGTCCACCTTCCCATGAAAATACCCTTAGAAAGTTTGACTTAGGTCTATTTCATCAACGAAAATACCTTTTGTAAATATCTCATAGGGCACTCTATCTAGGTGATATCCTTCAGGAAGATTGTAAAGGGCACTTTGCTTGGAACATATCTTTTGAAAAAACTATGTAATGTAGTTGCTTGAAGACTTATCCTTCAGGAAAGTTGAAAAGGAACATTTTGAGGAGGGATTATCCTTCGAGAAAATTATTTGGACAATTTTCTTGAAGGAATTAGTATTCATCTTCTGCTTCAAAAAATTTGTCTTGAACAAATTGTCTGAAAGAATTCGGCACTTGGCAGAAAGAAAAGCCCAAAAGAAATAGACTTTAATAAAAAACAAAGGATCTAAGAGAATTATTATGCAAAGGCTTAGCCAAAAGACCAAAATAAATATTTTCAAAATAAATAACACTTGTACATTTGTTATTGGCTTAGAGTGTGGAACATCTCTTCCAAACAAAATTTACATATTGGCACTAGCAAAAAGGTATAAACTTAAATGGATAAACTTTCAAATAGGGGTGCCCAATTTTGACCTGAAGGGCCAAAATTTGGTCAACACCTAATTTATGAAACACTTATGCAACTAGCTAGTTTTTTGAGATTGTGTGAGTTAGCATTGTCTTATGCTTCTTCAGTGTTTACTTCATGCTTATGTGAGTTATCATTTAAATTTGGTGCATCACCTTTTAGCATTCTTATGATCCATTTTCCCCCTTTCTAACCCTTTTCTCAGTGCAAACATTAGCATAGGTGATCCATCAAGAGGAATGTGGCCTTCTATAGAGGTTCAACCCTATTATAGGATACACACAGCCTTGGGCTATTCCCATAGTGTAGCTTAATTAGAGAGAGCTTGAAGAACCCTCTCTAAAGGTGAAAATTGATGATATAATAGTAAACCTTTTGATAATTTGGGCATGATCAAACCCAGCCATTAAATGTCTCAATTGGAATAATTACATGGAAGATGCAAAGCAAAGATGAAAAATTGTCATGATTTTAGACCGCAACTCAATATTGTTAGTCATGGATAAGAATGGATTCACCTGAGTGCTCAATTTTATAACATCTCACACCTCCTTCAATGGTTGAAAATATTGATGAGATGTGTTTTCACTCAATCCTTCACACATGAGCTTTGAATTAACTAGATCCTTTATAATGATGTGGTAGACATTTAGTTAACATGACATTCAATTTTGGTGGTGATTGATGCTTTTTGACCTATCACATGAATGAGGCTTCAAATGTACATTACTTAGTCCCTTTCTTACATAAACCCTTAACTTTTCCAAAGATATTTATCAATCTCCCACCCTATACTTAATCATTAAATTAAATGACTTAACCATTAAGCTACACTATCTACTCCAGATTCAGATGCACCATTGTTAGCAGAGGTTCCTAGGTTTCACCAAAACATGTTAATTACGAGGATAAGGTGTGCAATGTGACTTTAAAATATTACAAAAAAAATTAATCAAAACTTATAATCTATAGACATGGTTTATCATAGGTAAATATACTAATATAAAGGTTCAATGCATGATGGAACTACTTACAGACAAAGAAATAGATACATCTAAATAAATGAAGGAAATAGACATCCGAACATAGGAACTCTGTGATTATGCCAATAAATACACTAATACTTATAATTCATATTAAAATATCTAATATCAGAGATTATAATAAATAAAAACCTTATAGATCAATGTCCATTCCTATCAAAATGTTGTGTGAAATGTTTTTGAGGATAACATTCAATATTATATTACTTGCATGCATATCAGAATTAACATAATTGTCAACCCTTGTATTACATTCATTAAAAGTACTTATAGGTACTACTTCCTATAGTTGTAACTTCTATATTTACCATGCTAAAAATAGATCTCCATATCACCTTTGGTGGAATCCTAACCAACATGGAAATTCCCATAACAACTCCTAATAACCCATAAATAGAATATAGTTGGAATTACCATAGGACATTTTTGTAATACAAATAATTTTCAATTTACCATTTATCACTAACACCCTCCTAGTAATAAATATTTTTCAAAATCAAACCCATCCTTAGGGTTGGCTCATTTGCTTAGCATGTCAGTGGCATGGTAAATTATTCAATTGGACCCATATATAAACAAATCAAGGCCTCATTTAAAAGGGACCTTGAACTTATCTGATATACATTTATACACTATTACACACTAAATAGGTCTACCATATTCTTCCCAAATTGAAAACCTATTGCTAGGATTAGTCACAATCCAAGTCTAAAGGACTCTAAAGCCTATTAAAATCAAGCATTATCAAGTATTAAAAACCAAACCATTAACTACATACATATAACAAATGAGCACAATTTCTTAATCACACTAGGTGGTAGATCTACATCTGGTTTAATTTCTCTCCTCAAGATATCAAATATATATGTAATGGTCAATCATCAAATTCAAATGACTCAGGTCAACTCAATCGATTATATTTTACCCATTTTTTTAGATTTCTATCCCTCATAAGCACACTTAGGGTTTTAATCCAAAAGATACTAATTTATAGAGTTGTGTGCATCATCAAGGTTTATTATCATGAATATAGAGAAAACACAAACATGTGCAAGTGATTATATAGTCATTATTCTCTTTTCCTCACTAGTCATTACTAACTAGTAGGTTAGTATCATCGAGTGATACTAACCTAGTTCTTTAGAATGGACCCTACTCATAGACTCTATTCTTGAACTAAAAGAATCATATCCCTGATTTATCTTCATATTAACTATAAAAATATAATCACAATCAAATAATCACCCATATAAATCTAAGTACCCATCCTTTTTATACTTATTATATTTAACATATGTCACTTTTTAGATTTGATCAATCAATCTCAGTCTTTTACATTCAGATGTATACTTGAATGCCATGTCTTAATTTATGAATTACATTTCAAAGTTCTATCTTAGTTGGATTAATCACTCTCATTAATCAAAATTAGGGTAAAAAAATGTAAGACTTTATCATGTAAATCAATCACTACTTTCATAAGTGTTCGAGCATCAAGCATAGCATATGGTGTAATACCATATGTTGTGACATGAGTATCAACCTTAAATGGTATGAAATCATTTAGTGTAGGGATATTCATATTAATCTGAGGAAAATTTTGTGTTTCCCCCATACCATGGGTGGTCATCATGTGTAACAAATGGTATAGGCATGGTAATAGTATCAGTATAAATAAATTAAAAACCTATTATGGAATCAATTCCTATGAAAGGTGAATTAATATCAGTGAAACTCTAATGCTATTTTTCCTCAAATGTGAAAACATTAACATTATTTTTTATTTCATATCAAGTTACATGTAACAATACATCATGCAAGTGTGTATTCATATGAATATATCTAGTTAATTTATATTTATTAAACTCATAAAATCTACCATTAATATTCATTGTGTGTTCCATTATGATTAAAAATATAAAATTAATTCTAAAAATTAGAAATAAAAACTAAAATTTTAAACCCTATAAAAATAGAAAGAAACCCTACAGAAACTATGGATTGTTATGCTCAAAATAAGGAATGGGTTCAAAAATATGGTTTATTATTATTATTTATTAATGTAACCTTAATAGCATAAACTATGTGACAAATCATAGTGCTTAATATGTACAATTACTAAAAAATATAAGTGTAACTAGTTATATATTAATTTGATATTTATGGAAAACACTAAGAGAATAAATAACTTAGAGTGTTTTAAGTCTCTATAAGTTTGTAGTGGGATACAAGTCCATGCTTCCTAGATGGTTCCACTATCATGGTATCATCTAATATAGTGTAAATATATCCTATGTATTTTTTTTCATATATGATAATTTCATCTATTACACCCATGTTTGATAGGGAGTCATGTGTTTTCTAACATCTATAAATCTAAATAAATGTCTTTGTTTTCCTTTTCCTTGTTTCAAACCCTAAAAATGCACAAGACAATTGTGAAACTAGGACAAAGGGTAAAAAGGTAGGGTTGAACTAACCTTATCCACCCCATATTACTAAATGTTATCTATCTATCCAATACTCTAAAGATATATGCCAAATCAAACATAGTTATTCCACCTAGTTGAGTGTTTGCAATCCTTTGTAATGTTAGTATGTAGTGTAATCCTATGTATGGATTTCAACACTTTAAAACATTTTACTTGACCTTGAAAATGGTATTCAAACTTGGTTTATGGATTTTTCCTTTGAGATATTTCATATTTGGGAGCTTTAGGATAGTTCCTCTTAATGTGCAAAGTGATTTCCAATGATAGATATGTGCTAGATAGCTGACAGATAGGTAAATGCTTAGGATTAATATGTTTATATAGCTAAATATTTGGTTAATTTCCTCCAAACTAAAATTTTAATCATATGTGTTTATGCTTTTGAAAATTTTATTTTTTGGAAACTAGTCATTAAAGGGTGTAGAGATAGGTTTGACCTAAGTGGATAAGTATATGGTAACAGACCTATCTAAGAGGCACAAACCAATACCAAAAACATGAATAGTAACCTAAGGCCCTGAGAAAATCTAAGAATGATATTAATTTGTTTAGGCAAATACTAAGAAGATCCTATGTAACAATAAGGATAATTTGGAAGTTCGAGCCCATATATGGATAAATGACTATGAAGAATGGAAAATAAGAATTGTGTGTGTGAGCATAAGTCAAGTAGTTTAAGTTTTGGTCAATTTACACATTTTCAAATGTATAATATAAAATATGTGTTTATACATAAGTGTACTTGTTAGATTATTTTTTTAATATGTTATTATGCAAATTTGGAAATACATTGCATTTGGAAGGATCGATTACATGTTTTACATAGTTAAACTTCATTGAGAGATAAACATCAAAAAAATAGTAATATGAGTGAAATATATATCATTATAAGGATATAAAAGCCCTTTACCCAATAAATGCTAGTTCCTAACACATTTTGAAAAAATAGAGAAAGAAATGCATTTTATAAAAAATGAGATGATTTATGTAATCTCTACCAGGGCTATAAGTGCCTAATTCTAGCATAGAAATGCCTAGAGTGGGACCAAATTTATTGTTGTCAATGGTATGAATGCCTAGATGGAAGTGGCGCAATGGTTGACTTTCAATAAAATTTGTGATTAAAATAAAATAAATACTTAGGTAAATAAAAAATAACAACAAAAGAGATAAAAGGGTATATTTGATCTTTGATATAACTCACAATAAAATAAAATTAATTTTAAAAATATCACATGCATGATTTAGAAAGATGAGAAGGATTATTATGTTGCTTGGTAATGTTCAAGACTTTATCAATTCTCTACTTTATTCATTTTTTTGGTACAAAGTTTATTGTTTAGTTTATAGAAGCTACCAAAAATTATGGGTACTTAAATGCTCAAATCATTTCCCCATTAAGACATCATTTGCTATGATACAACACACTTAAAAGTTCTTAAGCATGGGACCATGATATTTTTACCTTAAAATGTTTTAATTTCTTGTTTTGTTTCTCTTTTAATTTTAAAAGAGCACTAATGCCTTTGATTTTCTAAAGGAATAGTTATGCACAAGGAAAGAAGGTTGTGTACAAGTAAACAAAATAAAATTTATGTGATTAATATTTCTAAGAGTAACATTTATGTGACAACAATTTCATGTAATTATTAGGACCCCTTTTTGGATCAAAGATGTGGACCATGCCAACTAGACAAATATCAGCATAAGGCAACCCTTGGTGTAGTCATTCCCCTTTTGTACATTTTGGTACTAGCTAGAGAAGTCCCCATGGATCCCATTCTAGTTGGCGGGTAGTTGCATAGCGCTGAATTACATAAAGATATCTCTACCAAGACTTGGATGTGGAAGCTCAAGAATCATAGATATCAAAGAGTAGGGTAGGTAAGATAGAGACCCCTCAGTGATAGCTCGGCATATGATGTGCGCTCATCCCCTTGGATAGTGTAGTGCAACCGACAGACTTGTGGCAACTCAACACTTGATATGTGCCCATCCTACTTGGAAAGAGATGCCCATTCACCTATAAAAAATAGCTTACATTTTAAGATTAAAGAGGTGATTAAGTGAATAAAATAGAGAGTAAACTAGTATTGTTTCTTAGTATGTATATGGTAGCTTAGAAATTAGAATGTATAGCCCAAGCTTTCATGTGAGCCATTGGGCATGAATAGAGTTAGGAAGAGCATATGATCTATTATTTGTATTGAACTTTGGTGATGAACTATTGATTAATGAATAATATTATTTAAGGAATAGAGGATCAATATTTGTTAATAGTCTACGTGAAGTTATGATTATAGGTTGGTTTAATTTAAGCTTTGTTTTAGTTCTTACATAACATTTTAGACTATGGAGGTTCAACCCTAGTCGCTAATGGCATCCTTGTACCATTTAGCAACCTCAACCAACCTATAGATACACAAAGGGTTGAAACCTGAGTGCACCAAAGCTCCAAGACCCACACCTAGAGCATTATCTTAAGAATGGGTTGTTTAACATAAGCCATCCTTATGAATCATTCAAATACCTGAATGACTCCAACTGGCTATTCTCATGGCTTGCACCCCTAAAAGCCCAGCCCCTCCATATATGGACTTCTACCCTAAGACTTGGGCCACTAAGAGGACTTGTACTTATTGAACTCCCTTTGAACCCAAAATTATGCCATGATGTAACTAGCCCAATGTGGGCCTGGTCCCTTCACTATTGCACTTTGAGTGAGTGCACAAGACTTGCAACTTGTATGAAACTGATGCTAGTGCCATAACATGATTAAATGTTGTGTGCCAGAACATAATATCCTCATGCCTAACTCCACCAAGTCTAGAACAAACTTGGATTGATAGCTAAGCACATGACCAAGTGAAGAAATCAATCGAGTGAACTTTTATACAACAGTAATATTAATACATTTATACATAGAACATTTTATAGCAACATTTACATGAGAAATTTTATGCAGGTAACATTTGTCCAAAATGGAACATTTTTGTGGGTAACATTTGGTAGTAATATTTATGAAAAAAAAATCATGGGTAACATTTTCAATAAAGTGAAATTTATGTGATAAAATTTACCTAGGTAACATTTGTGTAGAAATGAACATTTACACAAAGAACATTTTGCAATAACATTTGTGTGGGAATAGTTGGGGATAACATTTACATGTGTAGCATTTACACAAGTAGTAAAATTTATGAGAATCATTTGGGAGTAACATTTATATAGGTAAAATTTGTGAAAAGCAACATTTGTGTGGATAAAATTTGGTAGGAACATTTGTGCAAGATAAAATTTACATGGAGAACATTTAGAGATAACATTTAAGGATCAAATTTGTGCATGTAAAATTTACATAGAAGGGAACATTTGGAATTAACATTATTAGGTGAAGATTTATGAGGGTAAAATTTGTGTCTAATAACATTTGTGTGAATAAAATTTTGTAGTAGCATTTACAGGACAAAATTTGAGAGAAACATTTTCATAGGAATTTCTACACGAGTGTTCTAAAAGTATAGATTTGCATAGATTTACTAGGATGCACATGAACCAATGATCCAAACTTGAAAAGTAAATAAATAAAAATTCTTTAAAAAGATAAAAAAATGAAATTTATAGTTTTTTTAAAAGCTCATAAAAAGTTATAAAAGGCTTGTGCACAATTAGAAAACTCATGCAACATTAGAAAAGCTAAAGTAGTTATTTTTGGGACATATCTTTTGAACCAAAAGTCTAGTTTTAGTTTTGTTTAAACCATTGGAAATCTTAATCAAAGAGATATGTATATTATTTAGTGTTATGCAGTGGCTATAAATTTGGAAGATGTTGATTCTAAATAAATAAGTTTTTCATGTTGGGATTTTATGAGAGGATAAATGGAAAAAATATGGATTGTGTCGATAAAATGAATTAAATAAATTCAATTAAAGTTATTTTGTGATGGATATTAATTGATTTAGAAATAAAACATACTAGTCAAATGAATAATTCAATGCATGTGTTTATTTCTTATTAAGCTTTTTTTAATTATAGCTAACAAAAGAAATATTATGCATAGAGGTTGTTCCCTATTTATTTGATATTATTATAGATTAGTTTCCTTGAAAATAAGTAAATTATATTTTTTTTCTATGTGTAACTTTTCCAATATCGATCTATGACTATAGTCAAGTTCAATGTTATAAATTATCATTTGGTAAGACGTGTTAAGCCACACATTGACTGAGTTATTCTCAATATCGATACTCTTTTGAGACTCAAATGCAACTCATGCCTTGGAATACTTAAAAATAGTGAGCCCTAAAATGAGGGGGATAAGAAACCATTTTTATTGTTTACTTGTGTCAAAACTTGCATCAAAAAACCTCACTATCAATATCACTATAATCACTATCTTCTATAACATTTTAAAAAGGCAGTACATTCTCAGAATAATTGACAACATATTTTAAAAACAAAACTAAAGGGTGAGCCATAAAAAGCACACCAAGGTTAAATATTTTTTATTAAATGACTTGGGGTTGTAGATATTGAATCTGAGTTATATAACACCTCAATCTTGTACATTTGGAAAATAACTATAATGGTTATACCCTTTGGTTCTGAGACCTTCCTAATGTCAAAAGTCTTATATCCACTATCTCTTGTGCCTATTACTTATATCTTAGTCCAACTATATGTTATTATGATTCATAAACCTTCTATGTCATGTTAAATTCTATGAACCTACTTATTATCATCATTTATAAGTTTTCGATGTGTACCTATTTTCCAACTCATCAGACACTTGTATCATAATTAGACACCTACGTTAATGCAAGTGTACGCACTAAGTGTCCAATAACCTCAATTCATCAAATTTATAATTATAATGTGTCTTTATGATTGGCCTAAGTGATTTAATGTGATATATTTCCTAAAAGGATTGGTATATATGCATGATCAATGTTCATTCATTCCTCACCTAGCAACTCACAAGGCAACTTACTAAAAATAATTAATCAAGAATTAAAATGAGAAAATAATCCCTATTATTTTGTATTTCATTATCAATCATATGGACAACACATCTACAGGTCTAAAGTACTGAGGGACCATCCCATGAGCCATATTTTCCAAGTTACAAGTTAGGTCACTCTATGTACTTGCTTATCACACATTACATCATTTTGCACACAAAAGCCAATGTGTAGGGGAGAACTACATATGTCTAAGGACCTATTTATAGTATTGGATATATAGGTAGTGTCCATTGATATATGGATTCTTAGGGTAGCTTGACATTGTGTGCCAATTAGCCCATTTTTTCATAGTCACTCCAAGGGTGAAGAAGCTAGTGTTTGATCATTTGATAAAGAGTAACAGCATGTGCATGAGATCTAAACACACCAAAGTAAAGGTTAAAAAAACCATAAGGTTATAGGTGGTCACATATATATCTAGTCAATATTATTTATTAGACACCTATGTCTAACTCAAATAGGTGCATTAATGAAACCATATAGACTTGACACAAGCGTCGCAGGCTACGAAGTGTAAATTTGTAGAATTTATATCTATTCTACTTCCAACCTTTTATACATTGTATATAAATACACAAAATAAACTAGATAAGTCCTCTTGTTTTACATTTATTATAATACTAATTGATAGTTTTACATACTATTTTTAGCATACCTCAGCATTTTTATTCAAAATATTATTTATCTGAGTTTGTAATTAATTGGCATGTTATTGATTTGTTTATCACCCTTATGCTTAATAATTTATATATTATTAACCCTATATTATATTTATCCATCTCAATTTAATGTAAACATTTGGTAAACATGTCTCTTTATGTAAACCCTATCTTTCCCCAAGGTATTCAACCTTCTAAGGTTTTTCATTGTTGTATTTTTTCCATATTTATTTTATCATTTTTATGCAACCTAGGCATAGCCCTAGATTAGCTAGAGTTTCCATAAAACACCTAGAGATTCCTCATTATCCACCTAAAATGATTCAAACCAATGAAGTAACCAATCCTATACCTAATGAATATGATACTAATGAAACTGAATAGCATACTGAAGAGGTTATCATATAAGATGATTATGATGATGAAAACAATGAATCTAATGAAAATAATCAATATTAATAAATATATCAAGAGAAAGTAAAATCACTTGATATGTTTCAACATTGTATCTGACAAAACCTTGAAAATCTTGATGAGATCCTAAGAACCATATTAGAAACTAAAAAATCATAAATCATAAAGGAACAACCTAGTCTATCTATCGATCATGTTATTAGAGCTATGGGTCATCCCAATATACTAATGACCATCCTTGTGAGCACATCATCATTTCATAATTCTAATGGCAGCATGGGTTATGTACTTACACCATTTATCCCTAAAAAAAAATTATTATTATGACATCTTAGATGGGAAACATTAACATTTCAACCCATTTACCAGTTTCAATGCCTATATTAACTCAAACTATGGATACAACTCCCTTGGTGAATTCTCAAACTTCAAAAGTTAGTTATAAATATGTGAAATATATTTTCCAAACTATAACATGTTTGCAAGTTAAGGTTACAAATATTGAATAAAATTATATGAAATCACCTTACGCCATTGAGTCATAAGAGGTGTTGCATAATCCTCTTACACCTATAATATATTTGTACCCCTTTCCAATGGGTTTTTTGTACCTAAGTTCACATTTTATGATGGTAAGGGTGATCCAAAATATCATCTTTTATCTTTATATACAACATGCCTTGATTCTACCTCCAATGATAAACTTTTGACTAAACCATTTCCAAGGAAACTCAACTAGTATGCTCTAAGGTGATTCTATGACTTAATAATGCAATCAGTAAAAGCATTTAAACCTTTTTTAGATCAATTTTTAGTACATTTCTCTATCAACATTACCAAAAAATATTCATATGCCTAAATTGAAAAAATAAAGCAAAGAACCAATGAACCTATTAATGAATATGTCTTAAGATATAAGATGATATTGGATAAAATGACCAATCCAATGGCAGATAAAAATCTTCAAGGCATATTCAATGAAAGTTTACTTGCCCCATTACATGAGTCCATTATTTTAAAAAATTCAAATATTTCGATGACTTCTACATATTATTCATGATCATAAAATTAAACTTATCTCATTAAACAAACTTAAGTATGTAGAAAACACATTGACTACATCAAATACCAATTTTAATATCAAACCAAGATATAAGGTAAACCCCACAAAACCTAAAAAGGAAACAACTACTATGGTTAATGCAATGTCATAATAACATAATCATCTTTTCTTATTCAATGCATGAAGGACATAATTTACACACTTACTGGAGTCTCTAGCTTCATTACTTTTGAAGCTTGTGGAGTGTCATTTCATATCTCTCCTTCATCCTATAAAGGTTGATATGAATTGACCTCTACCTAAACGATATGATTCAAATGCTTATTATGACTATCATTAAGGCCTTGGGAATTATAGGGACTGATGTTTTAACTTGAAGCATAAGATCCAAGATCTTATCAATGAAAAAAATAGTATATGTGATGATCCTCTAAAATAATTAGGTTAACAACCTAGTGATCATAAAAAATAAGATTTTTCAACAATATTTTATAAGACCATTCTAAGATGGAACCTCAAGTACAAAATGGAATATAATGCACATCCTCCTCCACCACATTATGGGCACCCATTAAATGGGACTATTGGTACTTATACATGGCATGCACCTCATATGGTTCAAAGACCTTTTATTACTTTTAATGATGGTGAGATTGTGGATGATGATTCAAAAATCCATTTGATCATACCATGATCACCATCCTATACATAGTGTTATGATTGATAATGGTGCAAGTGAAAACATTTACACCATGACATTAATTACATATTTATATTATACACATGATGATTTACATCCTTTGACTAAATCAATTAGAGCATTCAATGAACCTCACAGCAAGTTCTTGGTGAGATTCACTTACCTGTACACATACGTCTGACACATATGGTTACTACCTTTTCCACTATACCTTACACAAGTCTCTTTGATATGTTATTGGGATGACCTTAGATACACACACTTCACACAGTACCTTGTATAGTGCATGGGTGTGTTAAATACATTCATGACAAGTAGGTAATTATAATTTCTAGAATTCCATATAACCATCCACTTGAACAAAATAAATTTATACATAAATAGTTAATTATCAAACCTCCTAAGGTTAATCCTCCACAAAAGGGTAAGCAACAGGCAATCCCCTTTCTTAGATGGCCAATACTTAAGAGACCATTGCATTAGATACACATAGTGGATTCCATAGAATCATTATCTACTATGCACCATATTTAGATATAAAGAACACCTAAACATGTTCCTATTACTACCTTAAATTTCAAATTCAAAATCAATTTTATATTTCAAATGCTTATATGTACTTTAACATGCACCAAGATGGGCCTTTATGGACTGTTATTGAATCAATCTACTACATCAGTTGGTTTAACTCTTAACAAGATTGAGGTGATTAAATCACTCAATATTATCAAGTTTATAAGTTAGACTTAATTGAATCATATATCTTCACTAGATATATAGTGTGATTTGATTGGATCACTCATGCTCACCAGATTATAAGTATGATTGACTTACACAGTTTAGTTAACCTCGATTGTTGGGTGGAAACTTGCCTTTTCTCCAAGGTTGGGGGACTTTTTCCTCCAATATTTATATTTATATGCACTTGTAGGTTTTACATTTGTCATAATCTTAGTTTCAATGATGCATAATGAAACATATTTTCAAATTAAATTATCAAAAGTTAAGATGATTTCATTGATACATAGGTGTGCTCCTAACCTTGTTCTCCTTACTTTCAAACATTTCAAATGCTTTCAATTTTAGATTATATATTGTAATGTGCTCTTGTTTATAGGTTAGTCACATGCAAAACAATTAATTTGGACTCACGTAAAGACAAGGTGTGTTATACACACCTAAGTATGTATTTCTTTTCCTTTAAACTATCAATTTCATTACTAGATTAAGGGGGAGGGGGAATGTACATACTAAATATAAATTATATAGCACCTTAATTATGTACATTTGGAAAATACCTATCATGATTATACCTTTTAGTTCTAAGACCTTCTCTCTATCAAAAGGCTCACATCCACTATCTCTTGTGCCTATTACTTATCTCTTAGTCCAACTATATGTTATTCTGATGACTAGGCCTTCTATCAAAAGTTAAGATGATTTCATTGATACATAGGTGTGCTCCTAACCTTGTTCTCCTTACTTTCAAACATTTCAAATGCTTTCAATTTTAGATTATATATTGTAATGTGCTCTTGGTTATAGGTTAGTCACATGCAAAACACTTAATTTGGACTCACGTAAAGACAAGGTGTGTTATACACACCTAAGTATGTATTTCTTTTCCTTTAAACTATCAATTTCATTACTAGATTAAGGGGGAGGGGGAATGTACATACTAAATCTAAATTATATAGCACCTTAATTTTGTACATTTGGAAAATACCTATCATGATTATACCTTTTAGTTCTAAGACCTTCTCTCTATCTAAAGGCTCACATCCACTATCTCTTGTGCCTATTACTTATCTCTTAGTTCAACTATATGTTATTCTGATGACTAGGCCTTCTATGTTTTGCAAAATGTAATGAACCTGCTTATTTTAATCCTCTACAAGTTTTGGACCTATACCTAGTTTACAACTTCCTAGACACTTGCCTCTCAATCAAATGCCTATGTTGACATAAGTGTCATATTCCAAACTAAGTGTGCAATGCACTAAAGTCATCAAATTTAAAATTTTAATGTGTACTTATGGTTGGCCTAAGTGCTTTAATGTGAGATTTTTCTTGAAAGGATTGGTATATATATATGATCAATCCTCATTTATTCCTCACCTACAAAATACCTAGCAACTCACAAGGTAACTTACCAAAATCACTCAATCAAGCATTCAAGTGATCAAAATTTCCCTATTCTTTCCTAATTCAATATCAATCATAAGGGCAACCCATCTATAGGTATGAAGTACTAAAGGATCATCCCATGAACCATATTTTCTAAGTTAAGAGTTATTTCATTCTATATACTTGTTTATCACACATTGTATCCTTATGTTGACACAATCCAATAAGTAGGGGAGAACTACATAAATCTAAGGCCCTCTTCCAAGTATTGGATTTATAGGCAATACTCATTGGCAAAGAGATCCTTAGGGAAAATCGACATTGTGTTCCCACTAACCCATTTTTCCACAATCACTCTAAGGGTGAGAAACCTAAGTTTGATCATTTGACAAAGAGTGACAGCATGTGTGCAAGATATGTACACAATAGAGTAAAGGAGATATAAAACCCAAAAGGTTATAAGTGGTTGTACCCAATTCCAGTCAATATTCCATACTAGACACCTAAGCCCAACTCAGATAGGTGCACCGATACAACAATTTAGACCTAACATAAGCATTTGGGGTAATAGAGTGAAAATTTCTAGAATCTGATGATTGATCCAAAACATAGATATAGTCTACTTCCACCCTATTCCATATCAGATCTATATGCAATAGTAAACTAGTTAAGTTCTCTTCTTTTCCATTTATTACAATACCAATTAATAGTTATACTTACTAGTTTTAGCATATCTCAACATTTTAATTCAAAATATTATTTATTTGAGTTTGTAATTAATTAGCCTACTATAGATCCATTTATCACCCTTGTGCTTATTCATTTTATATTCTTAACCTTATACTATATTGATCCATCTCAATCTAGGGTAAACAAGGGCTTGGAATCAAGAAATTCAAGAAAATTAAATTAGTGTTATTAGATCTAAGGGCGTTTAATGGAATTAACCTTATAAATTTTAAATAAAATTCAGATTTACACAATGTGAAATAAAATCTAACCCTAGAGGGGAGACACAACAAATAGAGGTTTTGTGAAATGTTAAAGTAGCGTACTGAATAAATAACCCTAAGAAATTTAGATTTATCACAATATTAAGTAAGATATTAACCTTAGAAGTGGGTGTAAGTTAGCATGGGTTCACTAGAGTGTATTAGAGATAAATGGAATTCAATTGAATTACAATACAAATATCCATAATGTTTAACTATGTTAAATACATGCTTAAAACAACACAACCTAATTAATTAATTTTGAACTTAGTAAAAGAGTTGACATGTAAATTTTAAAGATGTATCTTGAATATCACGAGACTCGGTGATACTTGTGATGATTCATCATAGGATAAGATATTATTTTCTTTATATTATAGTTTTATTTATGTTATATTCTTACTTATAAACCATGAGATTCCTCTCACTCACATGTTGTTGTGTTTGTTAACATAAGAAAAACTATTATGTTTAGTGGTACTCTTGTGCTCATGGTTGATTACATCCATAAGATTTAATTGTTTTAGAGGATCCCATAAATATACTATTAGCATAGTATACTATTCTAAAGTGTATGTAATTCTTTACAAAATCAATCAAATTTGTAGCATTTTTTCATGTCCCTCTTTTCAATGTAGACCAAAGAATTATTATGTTTTATTCAACCTATTTACACCACATAAGCCAGTATTAGAGCCACCTTAATATTAGTTTTAGATTTAGTTTTGTTATTCATTTTATCTTTTATATTTAGGTTTTTATATGGTGAAGTTTCTATAAATTTTGTTTCTTGGAGCAATTTATGTAATTTATTTTTTTAAATTCAACATTCTTTTTCAATATATACGTCATTGTTTCTTGGTGTTTGAATTTTGTGTAGAATCTTTTGTAGGGTTAAGGTTATGAACATGGTGTTAAATTATTTATATCATTAATATGTTCTAATTTAAACTTGTAAAGTGTGGCATCTAGTTTTAGATCTTTGTTATGAGTTTTTCAATGCTTACAATCCAAGAATCTTTCAAGTGAAAAAGTATACAAACATTTTAGGCTTTCTACATGGCTAGGAAAAAAAAATGCATGCACATAAAATCAAATTTCCTTGCTCTTAAACCATTGGGATTCCACTTTGGAATTTCAAATATTCATCCTACAAACTACTATTTCCATAACCGTTGTTGTGGTTGTTGTGTTTTAGCTTATTGATATCACATGCATTATTTCCTTAATAAAATATCTAATATTGAATTTAGATTGAAAATAATTATTTAAAAACATAATTTTGACCATGTATATAGTGCACAATAATTTCCCACTTGTTTTTGTGCATTGTTTCTTCATTGAAATTACTATTTTTATGTTTCCTCTACATATGCCATCTTGTTTTTTAGATATTTGAGATTAATGATCGATTCTACCCACATCCAACCACTACAAAACTAGAATAATTAAATAGAAGTTACTATAAGTTATGGCCACCATGGTGATATGATTAAAAAATTAACACACATTTCATAAACTCATATGTTAATAGTGATACAAACTTTAAGTTGAGTGATTCTCTTATAAGCAACATAACTTGAAGTCTCAACTTCTTATTTTGGCACTTGATCTGATACCATCTTTTCCTAGGTATAACAAACCTCATAACCATGACCTTCATATCAATTGACCATAATTTATTTTGATTTAGGTTAGATATATTTTATTTCTTATAGCCATAATAATCAACTTAACACCAAGTCAATATTTTTATAATATAAAGTAAATATTAGAATATTTTATCTTGATTTTTAATTTATTTATCAGTAATTAAATAGATTTAACACTTTTTTGAAGCATGTTTAACATCCATTTTTTTGACATGTGTCATTGGATCCTCTACCATATGTCAAGTTTCTCATCGATTAAAGGAGTTTTTCTTTGTTAAATTTGATAAAAATGGTGAATTGTAATGAAATTTAAAAAGTATAATACAATTTTTTTCCTTGCATTTATTTTACAAAATTTTGGCAAGTAAGTGAATTAATTTATTAGATAATATAAATTATTGCATAAAATCATAATGATACAAATATGCAAAAAATGACACAAATTAATTAAAAACTCACTAAATTTAGAAATATGTTAAAGGGGAAAGTATGAAGGAGATACAACTTAGTTGCAACACTAGAATGCATAGTTGTATCAAGGATTAAAATTGATTAAGAGGCTATATTAATTGAGTGTGGATATAAAACAAGGTTTTGTGGGATCTCTAGATAATAAAATTATAACTGGACATGAGACTAGAGTGTTATTGTTCTTAAAAAGTGTCTATGTCTAAAAGGTAATGGAGTTTTAATTTTTATGTGATAGGTTTGATTTTGCTTGTGTAATATATGGATTATGTGAGAACATTAAATCCATCACAAAAACTAGTATATATCTTCTCCTTCACTTATAACCCTAGCTCAATGGACCAAGAATATAAAAACAATCATGGGGTAAAAATGGGTTAACAGTTGAAGTTGTGTTTAACCTCAACACCCCTGTGTTGTGTGTTGCCTACATACCAATACTCTGAATAAGGATCAAACTCCATGTAGTTCTCCCATGTTACACTATATGTGTGAAATAATGGTTTAAAATGATATGTTTTGGTGCAATCTTGGTGTGATTAAGTGCTTCAACTATGACATGTAACTATGGAAGTGTATTCAAACTTTAGCTTAGGGTTATTAAAGGTGTATGTAATCATAATTTGGAGAATGAGGAATCTAATGTGAATGTGTAATTAGAATTCTATTAATTTTTAATGTGGAATCCTCTTACATGCCAAATGACTTAAAATGTGTATTTATAGTGATCAATAGGGAATTCTTTTAGATGGGGATTTATGTATACATATTATATTTTCAACTTTTATCAAATACTAATGTTTTCTATCTTGTAAGAACCCATCGAGTCTCAATCTCTCTGAGTGCATGCCTAAGGGATGCATCGAGAAAGGGGTGGGCAGACCATTCCTACTTTGTAATATTGTTGTCCCTTATCACCACTTATTACCAATCCAACCAACTCATAAAATCATTACCCTAGGCTATTACTCCTCTTTTGCACACTCTAGTCTTTTACCACCTTTCATGCCCCTTTTCCTAATCTAAAACCCTTTTCAATAGCTTATAGTACTAGGTTGACTAGGTCTACCTTGTACTCTTATTGGTGAAGCTCATTTAGGGTCTAAGTCAGCTCTTGGCTGACCTAGCCCATGACCTAGTGAGTTTTTGTCAATAACAGTACTAGGTTGACTGGGTCGACCCTATCTGCCAAAACTTTTGAAAGGGTTTAGGGTTAGATCTGCCTATATATACAAGATCATTTTGTCATTATTAGAGATACATCAAGATTTATTATTCATTTACACTTTACAATTTTCTCTTCGACCATTCTACTTAAGGAGTCTAATCTTAAAATTTCTACTTGGAGAATCTAGTTTTGTGGAGAAGTCTTAGATGCTTTGAGCTTTCTTAGTGATCCTTACAAACCACAACAACATATTATGAATCCTTTTGGATAAGGGAGAGACTAAGTCTCAACAGGTTCATCTTTTAGGTAAGTATTCTCTAACTTTGCTCCTCTTTTTAGTAGATAGAAGTAAAATAAGTATTGGCTTTTGAATAATATTACTCTTCTTATCCATGCATTAAGTGTTTTACCTATACATAACCTAATTAGGATTATCTTATGCATGTTTATTTATTTACTAACCCTCATATTGTGCCACAAGCTTTGGTGAGAAATAGATTAGACTTTTGTTTTACTTATTAGTATAGTGAATATGAAAACATTAGACTTAGTTAGGGTTATTTCATAGTTTTACTTGACTAGAATATTTGGAACCCTCCCTAGTATTCTTGTTGTAATGTCAGATCCCCTAATTGGGTTTATCAAATCCATATATTGGTCATGTTCTTGATTATATAATGTATCCCCAATTAGAAGTGTAAGTAGGATCTATCTTCTCTGAGCCAGGATTGATTTATAGATCTGATGCATTTTTTATTACATACATTCTGGTAAACCTAATGTAAATCTAATCGTTGCAATTTTTATTTCATGTTTTTCATTTTCTATCATTTTATTTATTATTTTTCTATATTTTTGATACTACTTCGACATGGTCAATATAGTTTCTAAATTTTGTATGCAGGTTTAACACAGTCACATCAAAAATGAATCTATTCTTTTTATGTAGGTCTTCATTCAATATAAGTTACTAGGTTGAACAGGTCAACATAGTACTCTTATTCACTTATAGAAAACATATTAGGTTGACCAGGCCAGTATAGTATTCCAGATAGCTTCTATAAACATATTAGGTTGACCAAGCCAATATAGTCATCTTCACAGGTTTTAGCACATAGGGAATTATAGAACTAGGTTGACCCAGTCAACACAAACATTCAAGTCACTTCAACAAAATCTCACATTCCTCGACATACTCCAACCCACCAAGGTTCCTTTCTCTCTTTCTCTTTCATTTTAGTTCTTCCTTATAGTTCTATTTTACATAATTTGCAATCTTTAAAAATACCATCATACAGTAAACTAGGTCAACCTAGTTTTGTATTTTATCTTTAGTCTAAAAGACTAAGTCAACCCTATTGACATAGTTCTTAAATACACTTAATTCTATAGTATAGTAATGACACTTTCAAATCTATTCTATAATGTCTACATACACTATCATCTAAACTGATATTGCACTATGTTTCAAATTAGAAATTAATACCTATATGCTAGTAATTACTTCACACTTTCACTTTCAATTATTTTCATGATTATATTAGATCATATAATTTAATTACATGTTTTTTCAATATACCGTTTAGTTTTACTATTTTCTCTTTCTTGCACATACTACCGAATCATATAATTTCAAAATGCATTTAAAAATTTGTCTACCCAAGGCCTAGCTACTTGTATTTCATCACCAAAGGGGAAGCCAACTTGATTTTATAGCCAAGTATAAACATGTGGTAATGGTATATATTATAAAATCACCTGAAACCCTTATCACTACAGGATTGTGAAGTGAGGAGGTATGCCCCAATACCAAGCTAGTATCATTGCCAACACATATCCTTTTCACCCTAAATGTCTTGAAACCATCCATAGATTTATTTCTAATTCCCTACTTTCATCTAACTTCATTATCACACTTAAAATAAAACTTTATAAATCTAAAAACATTTAGGATGACCACTTAGTTAGCATTCACCTTTCAATTACTTGCCCTTTGCTCATTGTATGTTATATTGCAAAAACTTGCATTAGTGAGCATTGGTGTAAGGTTTTGTGATATGTGCCTTAATTGGATCATTTTAATTAATCAAATTATTTGTGTGTTTCCTTTAATTTCTTTATTTCAAAGTACATTATAATATTTTCCCCTATTTTCAATACACTATCATTTTGTTCAACATAATCTCTTACAAAGTATTTTTTTTCCTACTTACAGTACTAGGTTGACCCAATTAACCCTATATCTATTTTACCAATTAGATAGAAGTATTAGGTTGACCCAATCAACTTTTTACTCTTATCATACTCTATTTTTCCTAATTTATAGTACTAGGTCAACCTAGTCAAATTTGTACTCTTATTGCTATCTTATCTACCTAACTCAGTTCTCTATTTCTCTTTCTTTAGCATTTTGTTCATTTTTCTCAAATCATTATGAAGTCCCCTATTAGAATCTTCTTAGATAACCTGAATCCATTTAGACACTGTTGGGGTGTTCTTTGCTTCTTATCTTTTCCTATCTTTTCTTCCTCTTTTTATCTTGTAGGGCATATTGTGATTCCCATCCACACATTACTTTAAACTTTGGGGCATCTTACGATTCCCACCCACATAATTTTATAATATGGGGAATATTGCACTGCCCATACCTATATTTACTTACCCTTTAGGACATCTTATGATGTTCACTCTTATTCTCCATTACATGATACTAAACTAATTCAACTTCAAGAAACCTTACCAAGATACAGAGGCTTGTCTTTCATATGTTCATCCTTGATATAGATGTTAGTATAGATTTCTTCCCTTATTTTCATGATTTATACATGTTATCTATCTAACACCTTTTTTAGGATACTTACTTAGGTCTCACCCTCTGTAGTAGCTCTTTATTTTCACAAACCTTAGTCCTTCCTTTTAGTCTCTCAATTTCTATTTTTCTCATGAGTTGCATTGTAAAACCGTAGATAGGACCCAATATTCATCATGATGTACTTTTATCATCTTTGTTTTCATAATTTTTACACACTTTTTGATACCCATTGGGTTTCTCTTTTACGAGTTGTAGTGTAAGACCATGGATAGGACCTAGCCTTCCTCATAAAAATCACCATCTTTTCATTCTTTTTCTAGAATATGTTTTACAATAATTACAAGTTTTTGATCCTTGTTCTCAACTTTAGCGTTTGATTCTTTTGATAGATGAAATTTTCTCAATAATCTATGTTAGCATGTTTTCCTCCATTTCTCCCATTCTTATGATAAAGAATCACACTTTTCTATCTTTGTATCCCTTTTTTGCCTTTTGTCACATTTTTTTGTGATTTGAAGTAATTCAAATTGTTTCATATTTCATTCCACTTGATTTCCTTTCCTTTCACTCCACATTGGATAAAATAGGGTTGAAGTCAAGATAGCACTTTTATTTCACATAAATTTATGAGACTCTTATACATGATGCTCTCTGAGTTTATCCCTCTTAGCAACCAAGTCCCAAGTTTTCAAATAAAAGTCATCTTTAACACCCACATTTGGTTTTCCAAATTTGTATGGAGGAGGAATAGAAAAAATCCATTGAGAAAGTTAAAATCCAAATCATTTAAAACAAAAGGCAATAATATACAAAAAGGCAACAGATAAATCTAAAAATTCAAAATCACACCAAAAAATGTGATTGAAAGCACACCTCTTATCTCTAATCAAATCTAAAATTTCATAGTTGGCTTCATAATAGAGCCAAGGTCCATTGGGTTATGATAGGCCAATAGATTGGAATAGGAGAATTCAAAAAACTCTATGGTGTTACCTATTTTCTCATGAAAGTAACCAATCTTCATAGTAGACTAATAGCTCTGTAAGGGGTCCTAAGGAATGGGGAACATGTTATGGGAAGGTAGGTCCATTTTAATTTTCATGCATATAGCCTTCATGGGATGATATACATAATTCATTTTTTGACCTAAGACTTGTGTGGATAAGATAAGTTCTTTAGAGTCCTTAATGTTGAGAGTCCTCTTGTTTTAACAAATCTAATTTGAGTGTTTTGACTTAGATAAAGAGTTTCTATACCTTGGTTTTTCCTTCGTTCTCCCCTCAACCCATTTCATTTCCCCCCTTGATATAAAAATTATGATTCCAAATCTATTTTCCTTTCTTCTATACTTCCTTCTTATTCACATCTTAAAAACATGCTAGCATTACTTTGTTTCAATTTTATCTATCTGTAGAGCAAAACAACATGTTTGATTAACTATGGATTACATTATTTACACCATGGATCTACATTTATAGATATGCTTTGCTTTATTTTACCACTTTTCATTATTATACTACACTTTTTTGTAGGCACCTAAGTCTGTTTCTACTTTCATTTCTTTTTTTTCATTATTTAGTGAGGTTGGCTTGTTACTTTTCACTCACCAATGTTGTTTTCCATTTTATGCACCTTTTTCCATTGATGATTGAGTAAGAATTATTATTGTTTATTCATCAATGTTTTTTTACCATCTTTTTTCTTACCCATCTTTATTTAAGGATTGTTACTGCTTTCACATTGATGTTTGATTACCATCCTTTTTGACATGTATCCTTAGTTTGATTTGGTGAGTTAGCCTTTCTTACTTAAGGTTTACTTGTTTTAGTTTTTCAATCTTTAGTAGACTTAGATTTTTGGTTACTTGATTTACTCTAAATTTTGACTTGGTCATTTGGTCTAGCATTACACTTGTCACCCCAATTTGCCAAATTTCCAAATATGTCCCATCCACATATCACCAGTTGGATTTCATGTGTTTGTTTATTTTTTATATTTAGTTTTGTATTCTTGGGTTTTTCAAAATCATTCTTTACACCCTCAAAAATCAAAACTACAAACATAGCATACAACCATCCAGTGATAAAGGTAAATCAAGGTATGCATCACATTTTAAGTTTTAGTTATTTCCCTTTCCATCATTTACTTTCAATTATTTTTTCTTTAAAATACTTCAAATTTTTTAGCCTCAACGTTGTGTGTTAATATGTTCTTTCTCAAAGCACCATCCCTTATTGCACCTATGTGACATGTGATGAGCTACAAGTGGGGCATATGTATATGCATAATATTTTCAAATTTTATCAAATACTAATGCTTTCTACCTTTTAAGAACCCATAAAGTCTTAATCTCTTTGAGGGCACACCCTAAGGGGTGCACCAAGAAAGGAGTGGGTATCCCATGGGTGATTTATAAGATTTATTTCCCTTATTTACACTTATTACCAATCCAACCAGCTCCTAAAAACATTACCATAAGCTATTACTCCTCTTTTGCACACTCCTTTAGTCTTTTACCACCTTTTATATGCCTTTTCCTAACCTAAAACCTCTTTTAATAGTTTATAGTACTAGGTCAACTAGGTTGACCTTGTCCTCTTATTGTTGAAACTCATTTAGGGTCTAAGTCGGCTCTTGGTCAACCTAACCTATGATATAGTGAGTTTTTGTCAATAACAATACTAGGTTGATTGGGTTGACCCTGTTGGCTAAAACTTTTGTAAGGGTTTAACGTTAGATCTGCTTATATATATAATATCATTTTTCCATTATTAGAGATACATCAAGAGTTATTATTTATTTGTGTTTCTTTACAATCTGCTCTTCCACCATTCTACTTGAGGAGTATTAGCTTAGGGTTTCTACTTGGAGAATCTAGTCTTAAAGAGAAGGCTTGGATGCTTTAGCCTTCCTTAGTGATCCTTAAAAACCACAAAAACCTCTTGAAAATCCCCTTTGGCCAAGGGAGAGATTGAGTCTCAATGGGCTCATTTTTAGGTAAGTATTCTCTAACTTTGCTCCTCTCTTTAGTAGATAGAAGTAGCATAAGTATTGGCTTTTGAATAATAGTAATCTTCTTCTCCATGAATTAAGGATCTTACCTATACATAGCTTAATTAGGATTCTCTTATGCATGTTTATTTGTTTACTAACCCTCATATTATGCCACAAGCTTTGGTGAGCACTAGATTAGACTTTTGTTTTACTTCTTATTATTATAATGAATATGAAAACATATGATTTAGTTAGGGTTATTACATAGTTTTTCTTGATTGGAGGCTTTGTAACCCTCCCTATTATTATTTTTGTAATAATATATCCCCTATTTAGGTTTAGTGGATCCACATATTGGTCATGTTCTTGATTATCTAATGTATCCCCAATCAGAAGTGTAAGTAGGATCTATTTTCTTTGAGCTAGGATTACTTTATAGATCTGATGCATTTCTAATTTCATACACTTTATAAACTTGTGGAATGACCCATTACATTAATTTTAATTTGATCAATTGAGCATCATTTTTTTAGAGGACAAGAGTAGTGGGATTAGACACTTCTAAAGAGTGTTATTGTCTAAATAGGGTGTCATTATCTTAAGAGCACAAATAGCTAATCTAAGAGTATGGAATAGTCTATGGATAAACCTGAGCTATTTTTCATGAAGAATAGGGATATTATAGGATCATTGGTTTTCTTATAGGAACAGGTCATCCATGAATAAAATTAAGTGGTCAATATGTTTTGGAATAAGGTATGAGCTAAGTGTGTACAAAGTGTGGTCACAAGTGCACTATTTTATCTTAAATTTTAATGTATGTGTCTATATTTTTCCCTCTTTTATTTTATTAATGTAGTAAACAAAAATTACTAGAGTATAAGGGAAAGTGCATACCTAAACTTACCTATGAAGTGCAGTCTTGAATGTAGGCCACAACATTGAACTATGTTTAACATGAACTTGCAATGAAACATTTATAAATATGTCTTTAAGATGAAATCAATAAGTAAAGACAATAAAATTATATATATAATAAAAAATAATGAATACACCTAATTGGTACATGAACCATTGTGTTTTCTAGTGCAAAATTGATGACTGTAGTGGATAAGACCCTTGGATATTTTTTGTTCATTGATTAACTTGGATTGGATTGTGCATGCCCCAATCCTCATTGAAAAGTGAGTGTGCTTAAGAATTCAAGGTATGATTTGATCCATCATTACATACCCAAAGTGGTGAAGTATTTTTAGGATCCTTTTATGAATTCCAATAGATTGTTCTAGTGTAAAATTGGTACAAAAGTTGAACTAACCACTACAAATAGAATAAGGTTGATTTAGAGTGTAAAATTATCACAAAATTGGTGTAAAACTAGTTCAAATAGATATTATGATCTATTTATAGTGTATACAATGTGTAAAATTACATGGATTTCCATTCCATCTATGATATTGGTGCAAAAAATGAGCAAGGAGGTAATCATGTTCATGCACATGCCCCTAATATGATATCTAATGTATATGGATTTTGACATTGAGTAATAACAACTAAAATTTTGAGTAACCACCTATGTGCTAACCTAGAACACATGTCATGCATGATTCCCCCAAATTTATTAAATTTTATACAAACCTAAGTATATTCAAAAAATTGTGACAGGATAGTTGTTAGTTGTTTGGTATTGCCTGTGATTCTAAGATTTTTTAGGAATGATTATTTTCTACTTGTTGGGAAAATACACACTATTTAAGATATATTTAGGGTGCATCATTATCCAAATGGAGCATTTTTATACAAAATTTATTTCTTAGTGATTTTTGAGTATGCAACTTGATCAATTTTGTAATACCTACAAAATTTTGTCTATATACTACAATGTAGGGGCTTAATCTCTAAGACAAGCCACTATGTATGCTCCCTCTTTTTGAGTTGAGTTGTGAATTATGCACAATAACTTAACTCAAAATTAAAAAATTGTGTGATAAATGTTATGAAAATATGTAAATATAAATAGTGATGATAACATGGAGACATGGCATCATCATATGTATACTGGGAAAATAGTTCTAATGTAAGATGCATGTGAAAATAAACATATATAATAGCATTGTCTAGATAAATTTTATCAATGAAAAACACAAATAAGTGATAGAAATGAGTATGTAAATTTGAAATAGATCGATTCAAGAAGGGATGCATGATATTGATCATGGCATTGAAAGGTTAAGAAAATTCATGATGTCTATCAGGGAATCAAAAATTGAGAAAACTAAGCAAACAAATGTCATGGCCATGATGCACACACAAAGAATACATGCAAATCACATAATATAAAGCCAAGGGGTCACATACAAGGCATATGCTTAAATGTAGGGTTTGATCCACACATAAGGACATGCTCAAATTTCCACAATCCAAAATAGATAATACACACAAGACATGAATTAAGAAACAAAACATGAAAATCATGCTTGAGTACATATATTTAATCAAAATAAGCCATTTTTAACACTAGTATATTCAATAAATTAAGTAACCAGTAAGATATCAATGTGTAGGTAAGTGATAAATGTTAATAGATGTTATATTATGTAAATAATTGAAGTGTGAACAATAAAGGATAGCTAAATAAGGATAAAACATGTGTATAAGATGCCCCTACCTACAAGGGACTCATAATCAATGGGTTTTTTATGTATGATAGTAATGGTGACATTTTGGAAATAGAAAGTGACATATTTTTGTGACTAAACTGAGTTGAAATAAAAACATAAATACTTATTTCCCTCTGAACCATATATACAACTAGCATAATGATTATTTTTATCATATTGTGCATGTTGATGAGAATTATGAACTCTATGGATTTTTGTAACTCATTGTGGAGTGTATGAATGTGTTGGTGCCTTATGTGAAACACCCTTAGAGCCTTGTAAAATTAATATGGGACATGTAGGAGTAGAGAGAAGATCTTTATAACCTATGACAAATTTATGCTAAAGTTTTATTTCAAGGATAGGCCTCCATGGAATGTTATATGCTTTCTTTTCACTTTCTGTGTAGATTTAACCCTTTTAAGTGGTTCAATTCAAATCTAATATGTAGGGACCATATCTAGTTGTAGTATGGGATATTCATATAGAATACCCTAAACTATGATGACCTCATTAACATATATATCATTTAAACACATATAAACTATAGAAGTAACTATGCAAATTTATTAAATCCAAGGGTACCCCAATAATATATCGAATACTCTGACACTAGGTACTATTGTAAAACTAGCAGTCATATGTGTTGGACCAACCTCTAATAGTAATGAAATCTCATCAGTGGATCTCTAAATGTGACATTTAATCCTTTTATTATAATTTCTAAGGAAATATTATCTTTATATGTGTATCTAAGATTATACATAAGTGTGATTATACACATATTCACAAGTGAACCATTATCAACCATGACACTCTAAAAGGCTAGTGATCAATGTGTGCTTAGATAAATAAAGATTTTAAATCTAAATCATCATCTAATATCTCATGATCTAAAAATATTATGAGTGGCTTATATTTCATTAAATTATGGTAGGTACCAATCATTCCTTTTCTTTCACTTGGTTGTTCTTTTGAACTATATGTTGGTGTGCCCACATTAATGATATTGGCATCTATCAAATCCTGAATCTTGTGCCTAAAATTGATACACTTATTAGTAGTGTGTCATGGTGCCATATGATAATCATAAAACACATTCTAATAAAAACCTTTTGGAAGTTTATTATTGACATCAACCTCTTTAATTGGAGGTAAAGTATGATATTACATTCCAATAGTGTTTTTAGGACCTTATATGGAACTTTTGCTAGCTTGGTAAACTATCTCCTTGGAGGAGTTGATAAGACAATGCATGGAGTGGGCTTGAAAACTATAGGTACTATTTCCTTTTGATCATTATTATTATCAATTAGCCTCACCTTTTATAATCACTTACTTGAATTTTTTGTATTGGAGTCTGTATTGGCTTCATACTTAAGCTTATTCATTATCGATAATTTAACTTCCCTTTCTTTTATTGTGTGGCACAAATATGTGAATAAGATAAATTTCTTAAACATAGTGGACTCGTGTATGGGTGGATACAAACTTTATTGAAATATATCCTATTATTATTTATTTTCCATATGAGTTGTCATTTTGGATAACATAGTCTTTTACCTTAAGACATATTATGTGATACGCTCATTATATTTTTATTTGAGTTGAGAAATATGAGCATATGAAATTTTCTATCATATGATTGAAAAATTTGCTAGAAACATATTGTCTAATGGATTTGATACATGCATCGATTGATGAGTTAAATTGTAAAACCATTATACAACATATTATTTTAGACCCCTTGGGAATAGCTTAGTTAATAACATGTGATTAAACATATAGTCCAAATATGATGTGTGGAAGGCTCTTAGATGTTGTTCGAGGTCACCCTTTCCATCATATAGTGTAATCTTGGGTGACACAAAATTGGTAGGTATAAGATATATTGTTATATGTTGTGCTAATGGAGTGTGTAATAAAATGTAAGAATCTAATGCCTTATTAGATTTTTAAACGCCATGATCCATATGTAACACTTTAGTTTTCAAAGATTGAATCTCATGCATAAAGGACTTTACATTAAGAAAAGAAGAATCTGTGCTGATAAAAGGTAGTGTTCTCAATGATTGATGAGGAATTGGCATATTAATATGTTGAATCCCATGGGTTTCCCCCATATTAAATGGTGGTATAAAATTTATATCTGTGGGATTATAAGTCTCAATTGATGGTGCCATACTTGAACTTTTTATGTCCAAAAGTGTTTGAAAAATGGTATGATAGGTGAGAGGATGTTCATGATTTCATTCTTGAAAAATCTTAATGAATTCCACTTTGTTAAACTTCATTTGTTTATCACCTATATGTGGGAGTACCTCTTGGTGTTTATCTTGAGGACCAAGGTTATCTTAATCATACTGCTTATGCTCTGAAGTATTGTCATTGAATTATACATGCTCATTCTGTGTATTAACATCTAAATATTATGATATACCTTTTTTAGTATTCATGTTATGAAATTTAGCAAAAGGAATCTGAGTATGCTTAATTGGAATATCACTTAATCTAGCACTTATCATAAGAGATATATAAATAGATTTTTAGAGTGCATAAAATATGAAATGAAAACTTGAAATATTATTACTATTAAAAAATTTATCAGGTATAAAAACCCCATGAAAATAATTGGAAATAAAAAATAAGGATATAAACCCTAAAATCATATATGGCTAGGGTTTTGAAACATTTAATTAATATATAGATTCACCAATATGTTTTATCAAATTTTGTCAAGTGAATTAGTTGCTTAGATAAGATAAATTGTTGTGTAAAATTAGAATGCTAAAAATATGAAATAAATGACACAAACTAATTTGTAAATATGCTAAAAGAGGAAAGAATGAAGGAAATAAAACTTAGATAAAAAAATAGAATGCAAAATTATATTAGAAACTAAAATTTATTAGGATGTTGTGATAACTAAGTGTTGATTTTAAATAGGGTTTTGTGGGATATTTAGATAGGAGAATTGTAAATAAATAGGAGAGTAGAGTGTTATTATCATTAGGGAGCACATGTGTTTATAAGGTAATGTGTTAGCTATCTAGATTCAAATTGCACCCTAGCTAAAAGGAGTGTTCAAGTCATGCTTCCAAACCTAGACTAACATGGGAATGGTCTAAGGCTATGGGTTATCCATATCTAGACCAGACATCTATGATTTTTTATGAAGATATCTCTTCATATTATCATAATATGGACCTTTACTTATAAATCTCAGACTGGTTGGGATGAAAAGGGGGAAGAGATTTGCATAAATGGAAACCTACTCTAAGTTGCAGTGATACACCAAGAATTTAATAGACCCACTCTTAGGCTTGAACTCTTTGACACACTAATGAAATATGAAAATAATGTAATGATCACTATGATTTATCTTGAACAATATTTCATACAGAGGTCTATTTGACACACTCAAATTAAGGATTAGTGAAAATAAGGTCTGGTTAACGACACTTAAGTTTGGTTGTCCACTATATCCTTGAGAGATCAATGTTGAGACATAATATATGACCTGAAAAGAAGATTTATAGCATTTAGGTTGAGTTTGGAAATACAAAAGGAAGATAACATTAATATTTGAATATTAAACAAACATATAACACTAAATATAGATTAGCAAAATGATTACAAAATACTCTATTCACTACTCTAATAGGTGTCGAATATAATTTTAGTAGAGTCTAGTCATACCAGCCTAAGGGATGCAAAATAATAGCTCTAAGGCTATATTTATAGTAGAAGGGAAGAAATAGAGAGGGAGTTTTGGCACTCAAAATGGAATTAAATTAATTCAAATCCATTTGAAAAGTTGTTACAACTACCTCTACAAATATGCTCATTCAAGCCATTTGATTGATCTAGGTCACCCCAATTTATTGTATCATTATAATATATTATTTATGATGCTCCATGGTGGCTTTAATAGTGGGATCAAGTCATTTTCATTTATCTTGATGCAAAACTACTTATGACTAGTTTGTTGATGCATGCCCAAGGGGGGAGAAAGGTCACTTCCTTATGATTAGCTTTGGTGATGACCATTGAGATCTACATGTCTTATTCCATAGGCTCCCAATGGCACCATTTGATCCTAAAATATCTGATCCTAGCCCCAAATTAAATGTGCTCAATCTCAACTCCATCATGTTTACTTGCTTTAGTTTAAAATTGACTCTTCCACCTCTACCTAAGTCACTGGGCTCTCTTTTGTTCTGATTAGTCATTGGAAACTGACTTGGATCCTTGATTCACACTATTGATCTGATTATGCATGGATACCTCTTAGCCATCAATATTCTACCAATTGAATGTTTCTATGCCACTTATCCATCATGTCTTTGCTCGATTCACTAACTCTTTGACCTATTTGCATACCATTGATCTAAAATCTATGATTGAATGCATGTTATTGATTTAATCTAGGCCCATTGACCTGTATTTTCCCACTCACCATTAGATTTGATCTAGGCACCTGATATTTGGACACTTGGTAGTATCACATTAATATTTGGGGAATTTGAATTCAAATGGTTACTTTATAGGGCTTGAACTTGATGTTCGTACACCTATCTAGATCACTATTATGTGGGTTATTTATTTAGAACCCTTTCATTGGATAATTCTTTCAATATTTGTGTCTTAACCACTTCATCCAAAGGAAATTTCTTGCTTTGCCTTTGCCTTTGAGCAATTATTTTATAAAAAATGTCCAAAACAATTCATTTCTTTAAGATCTTTATCTCAGATAAAAAGTTCGAAGGAATTTTACCTTAGTCTTTTGCTTTGGGATAAAAGTTCTAAAAGAAATTTGCCTTCAAGAAAATTATCCCAAAAAAATTTCCTAAAGGAATTACGTCCTTGAAAATGTCCTTTAGCCTTTTTGACATAGCCTTTTGGAACTTTGGAATGGTCCTTAAAAAAAAAGATTTGGATCTTTTTAGAAGGATACTTTATCAAAAAAGTGCCCTTTAGAACCTATAAATTAGATCACTTTTCTTGAAAGATATCCTTCAAGACTTTTGAATGGATAATTCTCCTGAGAAAAGACCTTTCGAGAAAACTTTTTGGGGCACTTATTGCCAAAAGGACCTTTTAGAACCTTGAAAAGTACCTTTTGTAAAAAGTGTAGTGGACATTTTCCTACAAAAAATGCCCTTCAGAAAAAGTGAAGTGGACAATTTTCCCCAAAAAAAAACCTTCAGAAGAAGATTAAAAGACACTTTTCTTGAATAATATATCCTTCAAGCTTTTGCAAAGGTCCACTTTCCTATAGAATGATCCTTCGTGGAAAGTGTATTGGACCTTGGCTCCAAAAGTGCCCTTTGGGAAAAATGAAAAGGACCTCTTTGAAGAAATAACCCTTTGGGGAAATTATTTTGGAAAAAAAATTTGAAACAATTCCTAATACTTGAACAAAAGGCCGAAACAAAACTCTTAAAAGAATTCCCCTTGAAATAATTCCAATACTTAGTCAAATGAAGTGGAACAAAAACTCCTGAAAGAAAAGAACCTTGTACTTATGCTATGGGTTTTATGTGGAACACTTCCTCAAAATTAAATTGCTTTAACACTTTGGCCAAACATTGAAATATTTGGCTAAGTGTAAACTTAGACTTTTTTCAGACTTGTCCTTGTAACTGCTCAATACCATGAAAACTTGCCTAGATTCCTTCACTTGAAAAAGTTGAGCCTACTTTAAAACCCACCTGATACAGTCATCAATTAGGACCCTACTTAATTGTTTTAACCAAATAAAATCTTTGTATGTGGGCTAAAATGGCCAACAATCCTGGTGACTTAGCTGGCTTGACTAACCTATTGGTCAAAGAAGCCAGACCTTGATCAAGCTTGCTCAAATGAAAATTACTTACAGATAGACTCTGCTTAACTTATGGAAACATTTCTTGGAGTAGTAGGGAGGGAAAAAAATTAAAAAATAACAAAATATAAATCAAAAACATATACTATGAATATAATTACTAACAACATCAATGTGCAAAAACACTTGGAGGAAAAGAACAGATCTATCTGCTTATGTATAAAAAGCTAGATATGGGACTAGTAGCAGAATTCAAGATACCTCCCATTGATATGGATGGGGAGGTTCTCTCCATTTAATTTGGAAATATAAAAATCATTTCTATCTTTTTAGTATATGATGACATAGGGTCACTCCAAATACTATCAAACTTGGAGTGTTTCCCTGGTTTTGCACGATCATCATCCCATTTGAGGACTATGTTACCTTGCTAGAATGTCTTTCATGAATATTTTTTAACAAAAGTCATTTTGACCTATTATTTAGACCACATGACATGCATGGCATCATCCCTTATTTCCTCTAGCTCTCTTAGTTCATTCATCTTGACCTCCATTGCATCACTTTCTAGAAATTCTAGTTGGTGTGCAAGTTCCAAAGCTATAAGCTCCAACAAAATGGGTAGCCTTGCTTCTTTTCCATAGACTAAAAGATAATGGGAGTTTCCAATGGCCTTCTTGGGGGTGACCCTATCATCCCATAATTCAATATTTAGTTTTGTGTACCAAGATATTTGATTATCTTCCATCATTCTCTTAATGATCTAAATCAGATTCTTATTAGTAGACTTGGCTAATCCATTACCATATAGATAATAATTAGATGAAGATGTCATATAAATACCATGCTCAATATCCCACTCAAATATCTTTGTGTTTCTAAATTCCAAAGTATTATCTGATATTATAGTGGATGGTACTCTAAAATAGGTGACTAGGCTTTCATAGAACTCAAGAATAGAGTTCTCATTTTCTTCCTTCAAGGGAACTACTTCCACCCACCTAGTGAAGTGGTATGTGGCTATCAAGACCCACTTATGGCTAGTATTGGATGGAGGATTAATCATGCCAATGAATTCTAATTCCCATTTCATGAAAGGTTACTCAACTTGAATAGGCTTCAGTGGCATAGCAGCTAGCTTCTATTTCCCTATAAACATGGCACATTTTGAACACTTTCGTACCCATGCATGTGCATATTTGAATAAAATAGGCCAAAATTAACTAACTCTAATGATTTTTCCATCTATGGTCCTAGCTGAAAAATGGCCTCCTTGAGGGCTCTCATGGAATTACCAAAGAAGCTTATCAAATTGGTTAGTTTTAACACATCTTAAGAGCATACCTCCAATGTCCTTTTTAAACAACACTCCATCAATCAAAATGTATGGCTCTGATTGTAGCCTAAAGTGTCTTCTTTTTGATGCATTGAGACCCATTGGGAACTCTCCCATTTGGTTAAAATCTTACAATGTTCTATGTCCATCTAGATGGAAGACTGTCCTCATATTTCTGTTGGGTGTCTTAGATTACCAAGATTGTCTCCTTTTCTTCTTTCACATATTTAGCAATATGTTCATATAATCCCTTTCTTTGTAATAGCTTCATGACCTTGAATTTAATGTCATATTCCATACACTTGGTGATCCATCTAGCTCTCTTTTTATTCAAATCCCTATTGAGGATAAAATCCTTCACACTTGGGTGAGCCACCATTAGTATGATCTTATTGTTTGAAACTAGATGCCTAAATTTATTCAAACTTCTAATAACAGCAAGCACATGCTTTTCAACAAAGTTATATCTTTCTTCATAGCCCTCTAAAGCTTGGCTAAAGAAAGAAATGGGATTCTCTAGACATTGATTATTTTGTTGCATGAGCATGGCATAAACTACATCTAATGTGGAAAAGGCATACAGATAGAATTCCATGTTGAAATATATATTTAACATAATGGGGGCATGATATATGGCCTCTTTGATGGCCTCAAAGATCCTTTTTCCTTCTCTTGTCTATGTGAACTCTTTGCCTTTTATCAGCATATGAGTGAGTGGCTTGACCATCTCTATAAATCCTAAAATGAACCTCCTAATGAAGTTAATCTTGCCCGAGAAGCTCTATAACCCTTTCTTGTGTTTATTCAGTGATAGAGCAAGGATTGCCTCTATTCTTTCTAGAGAAATGGACAAGCTAGCTTTAAACACCACATGTCCCAAAAGTCTTCCCTCATGCACCAAGAAAATACATTTCTTTAGATTCAAAGAAACTCCAAATTGTCTATATCTATCAAAAATAGATCTTAAATGTGTTAGATGATAATTAGGATTCTTTGAAAAAAAATTATATCATTAAGGTAAACTAAAACCAGAGCATTCAAAAGACAATGAAAAGTAACATCCATTGCTCTTTAGAAGGTGGATCCAATAGTAGAAAGTCCAAAAGGCATTTTACAATATGCATAGGTGCCCCATTTTGTAGTGAAGGTAGTCTTATGCCTATATTCTTCTTTTACCATGATCTGATTATAGCCAGAATAGCCATCTAGCAAAGAGAACCTGCTACTTTTTGCAAAATTTGATCCATGGAGGGTAGTGGGTAATGGTCTTTTAGGGACACCTTATTGAGGTCCCTGAATTCAACACATAATCAAATCTCTCCATTCTTTTTCCTCACTGGTACAAGGTTTGTCACCCAAGATAAATGTTTAATTGGAAATATAATCCTAGATTTGATTAATTTATAGAGTTCTCTTCTCATGAGATCTTCTACGCTTGTGTTGACAGGCCTTTATTTTTGCCTGACTGGCTTGGCATTACTTTCTAATTCAATGGTATGCTACGTAATCTTAGGGTAAAAAAATTTCAAGTCTTTGTATCCCCAAATAAATATATCATAAAATTCTTTACATAAAGTAACAAATACAGCTCTTTCTTCCGTCGTATTGACCCTTCCTAGATTCAGTAGCTTGCCCTTAAAGATTCCTATCCTTTCATAGTGTTCCTTTTTAGCTAAGATGCATGCCTTCTCCTTCCTTACTTGGTCATTTTCATTGAATATGATCTCCAATCTCACAAGTCTTTTTGGAAGCTTGTTTGATCTCAGTTGTACTATGTGATCATCATATTGATTTTGAAACTTGTCTTGGTTTTTATGGTAGAACTATGCCTCATGAATTAGAAAACATATGATTTGATCATCATTTTCAAAGACTTTCCAAATCACCTAATTTTTAGGTACATCTTGTCGGGATCCTACTCTCCCCAATAAGAGTATATATGATTACCTTGTATTAGCAACTAAACACGGAATTATACCAGAATCAATAAGTAACTAGAAATATGAAACAACACAGGATTTGAGAGACAATACACAATCTTGTATTAAATACTCAGAAAAAAATACAATAAATAAGATGCCACTTCTTCTTCCACCTCAAAGGCTTGCCACACCGCAAGACCTTCTTCCCTCTCTCTCTCAGTCCCAACAATCAACTCAAATATAGAATTGATGTTCACCTCAACCAGTCAGTAACAACGCTGCCAGTACACCAAGTACATAACCGTACTCCAAGTAGATCTCCTACTCTCTGCTACTACCTGCAAATTACTAGACCTTACTCACCATTGTAGATCTCTCTACACCCCTTTGGAAGTAGGAGGAACACACCATTGCTCTCTTCTCTCTGAAGGAGCTTATTTGCTCTCTTACTCTCTAGCACAAGTTTACAATATAGCCCATGAGTCTATTATATAGATCTCATGCATACAATAATTAGACTATCTTAATTACAATAGTTAGACATGCAACTCAAGACTATAATTAGCCTTTAACATGCAAACACTCAGTTTAACTAACTGTTCATGTAATGAACAGTTCTAGAACACATAGGCAACCGACATCGGTCCCTGTCTGACTGGTTCTGACCAACGTCAGCCGACTCCCTATCGATGCCGATTGCCTTCTACACTGTATGTGACCAACATCGATTATACTACTGATGCCGGCACTTTTGGAACTCAGAAACCTTCTCCATGTCTGCAACAGTTGAAGCTTTTAGCTCCACAACCTAACAATCTCCCACTTGGAGATAAACAGCTACAACTGTACATGTACCTGTACCTGTACACCATCTAATTTATTCTTGGCTTGTATCCCTCTTCAAGCTCAACCCTGAAGACCAACCATCACACACCCTGTGATGCCTTTCTTGTCATCCAAGTAACCTGCCACATCCGAACCTACATATCCATGTAGTGAAGTCCTTGACCTTGCATAACATGTTAACCTGCTACTAGTCCCTCTCAGATACCTGAGAATTTACCTTCCTCGAATTGGCTCCAAACTCTCTGACAACTCCCACTATTTGGGAAAACTTAGGTCTACACTAGACCTCATGTGATTTTGAACCCTGTTCTAAGCTCTGCTTGAACTATCCAGCCCTTGGTGTGCTTACCGATTCTGCATCCTGCATCTTGAACCTCGCCAACACCGTCTTCACATCAGCTCCCATTGGAGACAAAAAATCTCCATGTCTCTCATGCCAAAGAATTTCACTACTGTAAATTCTTCATGACATGCTACTGAACTATCCTTACCTTTAGCTCAGCAAATCCCTATATGTCTAAACCTGTAACTAGTATATCATCCACATACAGTAACTGGATAAGGTCGCGACTCATCATCCACCTGGTAAGACAAACACAATAGTTACAATGACCTTGACCAAAGCCATGCTTTGTCATACACCTGTCAAAACCTATACCACTATCTTGCAACTTCCTCAAGACCATATACCTTGGCCTTCTATCTCACGTATCCATCCACTCTCTTCTTTAACTTGGGAATCCATCCGTCTCTCAGTGCTTTTTTCCAGTTGACAACTCTACCAACAAACTCCTATTTGGTTCTTCTCCAAGAACTCACACTCCTCATCCATGCCAAGCTCCCACTATATCTGGATTCTACCTGCATTGTTTCTTCACATCTTCCTAGTTCTTGACCATCAGTAAGCAATATAAAGAAGGTGAACAACGAATATGAGGTTCACTTACCCTTTTTGACCTCCATATGGGCGTTTGAGACTTGTTGACAGCTTGTTGTCCACCCACCATCCGTTTTAGTGACCGATCTCAGCCATCTGCCAATCTACTCCCGACCGACGTCGGTTCCCTATGACTAACCCTATCTACCGACGTCGGTCCCCTGACTGACGCCGATGTACCTATTGCCGACATCGGTCTATCTATTTGACGTCAGTTCCTTCTGACCGACGCCGGTATCTATGTTCACCTGTGAGTGATGACTTTCATGGGCTCCTTTTGGGTCAAACCCTTGTCCATATTAACACAGCCCTGCTCAAAATAATTCAGTCTCCACAACTGATCTCTGTCTGTCATCTCTTCCATGAACACCAAGGCTTTCCAGTTCTTAATTTTATCAAAGATATATGTCTTCTGCTTAAGAACATGCATTCCCCTCCTACATATGTAACCAAGCCTACAAAGCCACATATCTGTAACAGAAGGTGAATTAGTAATATAAGTAGATATATAAAGGATACCTACTTTCTTACCACCGTCTAATTCAAGTGCATCCATTGTGAGAGTTACTGTGCATCTCTCATCACCTAACTTTCCTAAAGAAATTAGACTCATCTCCAAGACTGGTACCTACATAACCTCATTCAACACCTGTGTGTTATTCCTCTACAATTTTAGCTTCACTTCCCCTTTGCCAACCATTTGACAAGGCTCACCAGCTCCTAAATAAATCTCTCCAAAGTCTCCAAAGACATACCCATGAAAAGATGCTCTATTTCAGGCTGCATAGAAAGAGGCAAAAGAATCTATAAACTAAGATTCTACTTTATCCAGAGCATCCTGCGCAACATCCCCTACAACATCTGCTTCTCCCTGATGATCTGCTACCAACCAACAATCTTTCTTTCCCTGCTCTTTCTTTCCATCAATCAGACCATTTGTGTTATTCAATTTCTCCATTCGTAGCTTACTTACTTCTACCATTGCTATACTCCCACTCAATTTGAAACCCTGAGAGTGACCTGTAATCAACAAACACTAACCAGATCTGAAACCACCTGTTAGTAACCCAACCAAAATCTCTGATACCAACTGTTAAGATCCTACTCTTCCCAATAAGAGTATATATGATTACCTTGTATTAGCAACTAAACACAGAATTATACCAGAATCAATAAGTAACTAGAAATATGAAACAACACAGGATTTGAGAGACAATACACAATCTTGTATTAAATACTCAGAAGAAAATACAATAAAGAAGATGCCACTTCTTCTTCCACCTCAAAGGCTTGCCACACCTCAAGACCTTCTTCCCTCTCTCTCTCAGTCCTAACAATCAACTCAAATATAGAATTGATGTTCACCTCAACCAGTCAGTAACAATGCTGCCAATACACCAAGTACACAACCATACTCCAAGTAGATCTCTTGCTCTCTGCTGCTACCTACAAGTCACTAGACCTTACTCACCATTTTAGATCTCTCTACACCCCTTTGGAACTAGGAGGAACACACCATTGCTCTCTTCTCTCTGAAGGAGCTTATTTGCTCTCTTACTCTCTAGCACGAGTTTACAATACAGCCCATGAGTCTATTATATAGATCTCATGCATACAATAATTAGACTATCTTAATTACAATAATTAGACATGCAAATCAAGACTATAATTAGCCTTTAACATGCAAACACTTAGTTCAACTAACTAACTATTCATGAAACAAAAGGTTCTGAAACACACAGGCGACCGACATCGGTCCCTGTCTGACTGGTTCTGACCGACGTCAACCGACTCCCTGCCGATGTCGGTTGCCTTCTGCACTATATGTGATTGACGTCGGTTATACTGCTAATGCCAGCACTTCTAGAACTCAGCAACCTTCTCCATGTCTGCAACAGTTGAAGCTTTTAGCTCCATAACCTAACAATCTCCCACTTGGAGATAAATAGCTGCAACTGTACCTATACCTGTACACCGTCTAATTTATTCCTAGCTTGTATCCCTCTTCAAGCTCAACCCTGAAGACCAACCATCACACACCCTGTGATGCCTTTCCTATCATCAAAGCAACCTACCACATCTGAACCTACATATCCATGTAGTGAAGTCCTTGACCCTGCATAACATGTTAACCTGCTATTAGTCCCTCTCAAATACCTGAGAATCTACCTTCCCCGAATTGGCTCCAAACTCTCTAACAACTCCTACTATTTGGGAAAACTTAGGTCTACACTAGACCTCATGTGATTTTGAACCCTGTTCTAAGCTCTGCTTGAACTATCCAGCCCTTGGTGTGCTTACCGATTTTGCATCCTACATCTTGAACCTCGCCAACACCATCTTCACATCAGCTCCCACTGGAGACAAAAAATCTCCATGTCTCTCATGCCAAAGAATTTCACTGCTCCAAATTCCTCATGACATGCTACTGAACTATCCTTACCTTTAGCTCAACAAATCCCTGTATGTCTGAACCTATAACTAGTATATCATCCACATACAATAACTAGATAATGTCGCGACTCATCATCCACCTGGTAAGACAAACACAATAGCTACAATGACCTTGATCAAAGCCATGCTTTGTCATACACTTGTCAAAACCTGTACCATTGTCCTGCAGCTTCCTCAAGACCATATACCTTGGCCTTCTATCTCACGTATCCATCCACTCTCTTCTTTAACTTGGGAATCCATTCGTCTCTCAGTGCTTTCTTCCAGATGAAAACTCTACCAACAAACTCCTATTTGGTTCTTCTCCAAGGACTCACACTCCTCATCCATGCTAAGCTCCCACTGTATCTAGATTCTACCTGCATTGTTTCTTCACATCTTCCTAGTTCTCGACCATCAGTAAGCAATATAAAGAAGGTGAACAATGAATATGAGGTTCACTTACCCTTTCTAACCTCCATATGGGCATTTGAGACTTGTTGATAGCTTGTTGTCCACCCACCATCCGTTTTAGTGACTGATCTCAGCCATCTCCCAATCTACTCCCGACTTACGTCAGTTCCCTGCGACTGACCCTATCTGTCGACGTCAATCCCCTGACCGATGCCAGTGTACCTATTACCAACGTCAATCACTATATGACAAACATCAATTCTTGCTTCCCGACACCACTGACTCTACTGATCTGCACATGACTGATGTCGGTGCCTGTTTGTTTGATGTCAGTTTCTTTTGACTGACGCCAGTATCTGTGTTCACCTATGAGTGATGACTTTTTACCCACAAGATCTTTTTGGGTCAAACCCTTGTCCATATCAACACAACCCTGCTTAGAATAATTTAGCCTCCACAGCTGATCTCTATCTGTCATCTCCTCCATGAACACCAAGGTTTTCCAGTTCTTAAGTTTATCAAAGATATTTGTCTTTCACTTAAGAACATGCATTCCCCTCCTACATATGTAACCAAGCCTACAAAGCCACATCTTTGTAACAGAAGGTGAATCAGTAATATAAGTAGATAGATAAAGGATACCTACTTTCTTACCACCGTCTAATTCAAGTGCATCCACTGTGAGAGTTACTGTGCATCTCTCATCACCTAACTTTCTTGAAGAAATTAGACTCATCTCCAAGACTGGTACCTGCATAACCTCATTCAACACCTGTGTGTTATCCGTCTGTAATTTCAGATTCACTTCCCCTTTGCCAACCATTTGACAAGGCTCACCAGCTCCTAAATAAATCTCTCCAAAGTCTCCAAAGACATACCCATGAAAAGATGCTCTATTTCGGGCTGCATGGAAAGAGGCAAAAGAATCTGTAAACCAAGATTCTACTTTATCCAGAGCATCCTGTGCAACATCCCTTGCAACATCTGCTTCTCCCTGTTGTTCTGCTACCAACCAACAAGCTTTCTTTCCCTGCTCTTTCTTTCCATCAATCAGACCATTTGTGCTATTCAGTTTCTCCATTTGTAGCTTACTTTCTTCTGCCATTGCTATACTCCCACTCAATTTAAAACCCTGAGAGTGACCTGTAATCAACAAACACTAACCAGATCTGAAACCACCTGTTAGTAACCCAACCAAAAGCTCTGATACCAACTGTCAGGATCCTACTCTCCCCAATAAGAGTATATATGATTACCTTGTATTAGCAACTAAACACGGAATTATACCAGAATCAATAAGTAACTAGAAATATGAAACAACACAAGATTTGAGAGACAATACACAATCTTGTATTAAATACTCAAAAGAAAATACAATAAAGAAGATGCCACTTCTTCTTCCACCTCAAAGGCTTGCCACACCTCAAGACCTTCTTTCCTCTCTCTCTCGGTCCCAACAATCAACTCAAATATAGAATTGATGTTCACCTCAACCAGTTAGTAACAACACTACTAGTACACCAAGTACACAACCGTACTCCAAGTAGATCTCCTGCTCTCTGCTGCTACTTATAAGTCACTAGACCTTACTCACCATTGTAGATCTCTCTACACCCCTTTGGAACTAGGAGGAACACACCATTGCTCTCTTCTCTCTGAAGGAGCTTATTTGCTCTCTTACTCTCTAGCACGAGTTTATAATACAGCCTATCAGTCTATTATATAGATCTCATGCATACAATAATTAGACTATCTTAATTACAATAATTAGACACGCAACTCAAGACTATAATTAGCCTTTAACATGAAAACACTCAGTTTAACTAACTAACTGTTCATGCAATGAATAGTTCTGGAACACATAGGCGATCGACGTCGGTCCCTGCCTGACTGGTTTTGACCGACGTCGGCCGACTCCCTGTCGATGCCAGTTGCCTTCTACACTATATGTGACCGACGTTAGTTATACTGTTGATGCCATCACTTCTAGAACTCAGCAACCTTCTCCATGTCTGCAATAGTTGAAGCTTTTAGCTCCACAACCTAACACATCTGGTCTACATATAATCTTGACCTTATCTTAGCCTTGGTTGCCTTTGACTCCTTTTGTTATCTCATACTAGGCACTAATGGTAGCAAGCCTATCAACATATTATTTTGCCTCTCTTGGTATGGACTAGATATCAAACACTAGGAAATCCTCTATAAGGTCTCATACTTGAATATTATAGGATTTTAGATGGTGACTCTTGACTACACTTAGGCCTCTCACCTATTGCACTATAAGTTCATCTTCACCCTTGACCTTGAGGAGCTGGATACCTCTCTTCCTTGTTTCTTGCAAACCATGTAAAAGAGCTTCATATTTAGTTGTATTTGAGGTGAAACTAAATTTTATTCTTTCAATAGAATGGTACTTTTGACTATATGGTGAAACCAACATGGATCCCACTCCACTTCTATTCTTAGACCTTGATCCATCAAAGAACAAAGTCCATATACCATCTTTTTCTTGAGTAGTGCTAGTTAAGGAAGGCATTGTAGCACCTTCCTCATGCATATAGTACACTCCCAAATCTGTCTCTTCAATGATGTTATATGGATAGAATCCATGGTTATCATCTACCCACTCATCTAAGTATAGATCTGATATGCCTTCTAGATGACTATGGGGTTCTGTTTTAATAACCTTTCTAACCTCCTCAAATATGGCACAATTAGCATTTGAAAGATTGGGCATGTAGGAATCTAGGTGGAACCTAGATATAGGCTTAGACCTTAGGTGACTTTGGTCCCATACCTTGTTCTAAAAACCATGTACAACCAATCAGATGATAGATATCCCCCAATCTTAGCGGTGAAGTCTCTAGACAGACATAAGGAAAAATAGAGGGTATGTCTACCACCATCACATCCTGAGTAATGACATAATTTGGAAATGCATACAAGGTGATCTAAAGATCCCTCAAGATTCCTACTATCTTAGTAGGGGAACTATCTAATTAGAGCACACCCTTTTCATTAGGCACATATTTGAGCCCAAGCTTGTCTATTATGGCTTTAGGCATCACTGAGGTTGAAGCACCTGAATCAATCATGCAATTATGCACCAAATAATCCCCTATGATGACTGATAGATAAAATGGGGGAGGCTTTACAACCATAGGAGGAGGGAAAACATTTTGAGGTTGTCCTGTGCCTAGAATTTAATTGAGAATTTGGTTAGGGGATCGGTTAGGTTGACTATTATTGATGAAAATAACGTTCACTTTAATAGCCATTTTTTCCACCGAAGAAAGTTTAGAGATATCTTGATGTAGAATCTTATTTTTATTAGGGATATATAGAGCATCATACATGGACATAGTTACATTAGCCTTATTTAAATAATCCATAATATTAAAAGGAAGACTAGTACCTTTGGACTACCCTTTGGAGGTAGAGGCATCACTCGACATTTGAGTAACATGAAGAATGAAAGGGGACCTCAGATGTTGTCCATGGTGTTGGGGAACTTGTTTATTTATAAGAGCTTTAATGGCTACATATGAAGAATTGGGTTTCTGATTAGTCTTAAGAGATGATGCAAAAGCCTTAGGTTACCCCCCAAGTTTTCTTCCAGCATCCTATTCTTATCTCTTGTCTGAGTTATAACCGATTCATTTATCTTTTGGGATTGTCCCATATTGGTTGTCATATTCTCAAACACATACTCCCCTTCTTGAAAATTCACACATATGGTATTAGTAGGTGTTTCATCCATGCTCCCTTGTTATTGGCTTTGAGTTTCTAATTGTGACATGGTAGGCATGTTGTTTTGACTCACTTGGGGGGTTTATGGTAGAGGAGGGATCATTTCATGACTCTGAAATGAAGGATCATGCTACCAATTAGGGTCTTGATACATATTCATAGTATTGGCCATTTCCATCTCATTAGACTATCTCTCTGACTACCATGAACCTTCTTGGGCATAGTTATTCTTAGTTGGCACAACAGCTCTAGAATTACTTGGAGCATTGGGATTGTATTGCCTTGACTAAGGTTTTTTACCTTCTCCTTGTTGATTATTTTGATAGGGTGGCCTATTATACTAAAAATACTAATTATTATTTTGGTATGGCCTGTATGGTGGAGCTTATTGCCTCTCTATTACAACCAGGTTGTTGTTTAAGGCTTTAAGGAGACTCTTTATCTTCCCTAGTCTATTGGTTTACTCACCTTCTATTTGATAAAACTTTTTTGATTCTAGAAATGGAGTGATAGTTGGATTAGGAGGATTTATTTTTGGAAAGAGGGGCATTGGTGGCCTTGGAGCCAACTTGCCTGCTTGTATATGGTAATTTCTAGCCCTAATTTCTACTTCAAAAGCTCCTAGTAGGGTATTACCTCCCACAGATTGAATCATAACAAATACATTTAAGTTGAGATCCTTCAAATAATATATAAAATCATATTTAGGCATAGGCTTGATTACTATAGGAATAATGTCCCAAGTCTTCTAAAATCTGTAGTTGAAATCCACCATGAACTCATTTGGGAATCTTTTGATTGTTGTGAGTTGTTCCACAAGTGAAAGATGATCACTCTTGTCTTCAAAATGCTTGCATAAGACCTCTCCAAACTCATCCCATCTGTTGATTGATGCAGGGGCCAATCCTCTATACCAATGAAGTGCCTTTCCCTTGAAAGAAGTTGCTACATTTTTTGGGTTACATAATGTATCGAACATAGGTTAGTAACATCTACCATATGGTCTACAAGAGTAACTATATTTTATCCTATATAATAGGTAAGGTCCTTTGAAGCTAAGACTATAATATCATCCCATTGAGTAAGGTTTAAGTGATTACCACCATTAAATAGCACAAAGGCTTGCCTTCTAGGAATAGCCATATGAGGTATGGGGTTTATAATAGTGTTTGGCTGAATAATACTAACTTGAGCAAGAGGATTTTGGGCAACAACAAGGGGAAAAAGAGGGGTAGGTGTAGTCTTTAGCTAATGGGCCTTCTTTTTATTTATTGATTGTAAAGGTAGCTCAGACAAATTCGCTCCCTTCCCTTTTGTAGCAAATCTTGTGATAACATTGGGGGGCATCAAATATTATGTAAGCTTGGAAATAAAACTATAAAACTTACTACTATACTTAGATATGCAAGATTAGTGGTCCCATCAGGTGTCCCAAAACTGTTATCTATCTAGATTATACCCTAGCTAAAAGGAGGAGTGTTCAAGTCCTACTTCTAAACATAGACTAACATGGGAACGGTCTAAGGTTGTGCGTTGCCCATATCTAGACCAGACCTATAGGATTTTTTATGAGGCTAGCTCCTCAAATTTTTAGAATTTTGACCTTTACTTCTAAACCTCAAACTGGTTGGGATAAAAAGGGGGAAGAGATTTGCATAAATGGAAACCTACTCTAAGTTGCAGTGATACACCAGGAATTTAGCAGACCCACTCTTAGGCTAAAATCTTTAACACATTTATGAAATATGAAAATAATGCAATGCTCACTATGTTTTCTCTATAATAGTATTTTGTACAAAGGTCTATTTGATGTGCTCAGATTAGGGAGTAGTGAAAATAAGGTTTGGTTAAAGACACTGAAGTTTGGCTATCCACTATATCCTTGAGAGATCAATGATGAGACATAGTATACTACCTAAAAAGAATATTTATAGAATTTATGTTGATTTTGGACATAAAAAATGAAGATAACATTCATAATTTTATATTAAACAAACACATAACACTAAATACAGATTAGTCAAATGACTACAAAATACTCTATTCACTACTCTGATAGGTGTTGAATATAATTCTGGTAGAGTCTAATCATACCATCTTGAGGGATGTAAAATAATAGCTAAAAGGCTATATTTATAGTAGAAGGGAAGCAAGAGTGAGGGATTTTTGGTGCTAAAAAGGAAATCAAATGAATTTAAATCCATTTGAAAAGTTGTTATAACTGCCTCTACAAATATGCTCATTTAGACCATTTGATTGATCCAGGTCACCCCAACCCATTGCATCATTACAATATTTTCTCTATGATGCTTCATGGTGACTAAAATAGTGGGATTTACTCATTTTCATTTATCCTAATACAAAATTACTTATGACTAGTTTGTTGATGCATGCCCAAGTGGGGAGAAAGGTCACTTTCTTATGGCTAGCTTTAGAGATGGCCATTGAGCTCTATGTGTCTTACTCTATAGGCTCCTAATGGTGTCATTTGATCCTAAAATATCTACTCCTTAACCCAACTAAAACATGCTTGAGCTCAGCTCCATCACGGTTGCTTGCCTTAGTCAAAAATCAACTCTTTAACCTTTATCTAAGTCACTTGGGATCTCTTTTGTTCTAATTGGTCATCAAAAACTAACTTAGATCCTTAATTCACATCATTGATCTATATGTGAATGAATACCCACAATACATCAATATTTTTCCAATTGAATATGCTTGTGCCACTTATGCATCATGCCTTTGCTCTTGAGATTCACTATTGCTCTTGAGATTCACTAATTCTTTGAACCAATTGTGTGTTGTTGATCAAAATTCATGATTGAATGAGCACTGTTGATTTTATCTCAGCCCATAGACCTATTTTGGCCTACTCATCATTAGATTTGATCTAGGCACCCATGATTTAGACATTTGACAACACTGAATTAATCTTTGGGGCATTTGAATTTAAATTATTACTTTTTGGGGCTTGAACTTGATGTTCATGCACTTTTCTGGATCACCATTCCATGGGCTATTTATTTTAGACCCTTTTATTAGATAATTCTTTTAGGTTTTACATATCGTCCACTTCCTCTAAAGGAAATTGTTTGCTTTGTCTTTACCTTTGATCAATTATTTTAGAAAAAATGTCTAAAATAATTCATGTCTGAAGGAATTTTGCCTTAGTCTTTTGCTTCAGGATAAAAGTACTAAAAGAAATTTTCCTTTAGGAAAATTATCCCAAACAATTTTCCCAAAGGAATTGCATCCTTAGAAATGTCCTTTGGCCTTTTTTTGACATATCCCTTTAGAACTTTGGAATGGTCTTTTAGAAAAAAAAAGCTTTGGACCTTTTGAGAAGGACTCTTTGCTAGAAATGTACCCTTTAGAACCTCTAAATCATATCACTTTGCTTGCAAGATATCCTTTAGGAATTTTGAATGGATAATTCTCTCCAGAAAAGACCTTTTGGGAAAACTATTTGGGGCACTTACTACTAAAAGGACCTTTTCGAACCTTGAAAAGTACCTTTCAAAAAAAGTGTAGTGGACATTTTGTTGCAAAAAGTGCCCTTTGGGAAAAGTGAATTAAACAATTTTCTCTAGAAAAGTACCCTTTGAAAGAATTGTAAAGGACACTTTTCTTGAAGAAGATATCCTTTAGGATTTTACAAAGGCCCACTTTCTTGTAGAATGATCCTTTGGGGAAAGTGTATTGGACCTTGGCTCCAAAATTACCCTTCGAGAAAAATGAAAAGGACCTCTTCGAAGAAATGACCCTTTAGGGAAATTATTTCAAACAAAATGTCTAAGACAATTATTGATACTTAAACAAAAGTTTGAAACAAAACTCTTGAAATAGTTCCCCCCTAAAATAATTCCAACACTTAGTCAAATAAAGTGGAACAAAACCTCTCGAAAGAAAAGAGCCTTGTACTTTTGTTATGGGTTTTGTGTGGAACACTTTCTCTGAAGGAAATTGCTTTAACACTTTGGCCAAATGTTGAAATATTTGGCTAAGTGTAAACATAGGTCTTTTCTAGACTTGTCCCTATAACTACTTGGTACCATGAAAACCTACCTAGATCCTTTCACTTGCAAAATTTGAGCTTGCTTTAAAATCCACTTGATCCATTCATCAACTAGGACCTTGCTTAACTATTTAAACCAGACAAAATCTTGGTATGTCAACCAAAATGGCCAACATAATGGAGTTATGATTTTTATGTTTCAGATCACTTTCACTAGTGTGTTTTATGGATTATGTGGGAATATTTGATCTGTAATGAAAATGATTGTATATCTATTCCTTTACTTATAACCCTAGCTCAATAGACCAAGAAGATAAATGCAATAATGGGGTAAAAAAGATTTAGTGATTGATGTGGTTCTTGACCTAAATTCCTCCTGTGTTTAGTTTTGCCTACATACCAATACTTTGAATAGGGATCAAACTCCATGTAGGTATCCAATGCTATGGTGGTGTGTGTGAAATACTAGTGTAAAATTTTAGATGTTGGTGCAATCCTAGTGTGATTAAGTGCTTCAACCATGAATTGTGACCTTGGAAGTGTATTTTAATTTTATTTCAAGTATATTAAGGTTGTATGTAATCATAATTGGGATAAATTTGGAATTCACTCTCAATATGCAATTATAATTATGGTGTTTTTCAATATGGAAGCCTTTTATGTGCCAAATGACTTAAAATGTGTATTTATAGTGATTAGTAGGGAATTCCTTTGGATGTGGATTTATAAACTTGTGGGACATCCCCTTACATGAATTTGAATTTGAGTAATTAGTCATTATTTGGCAGAACGACAAGAGCGGTGAAACTGGACACTCTCAAGGAGCATTATTATCCAAATAGGGCATTATAAATCATAGGAGCATAAATAATTGATCCGAGATTATGGAATAGTATATGGACAATACTATATTATTTGACATTAATAATAGAGACATCTTGGGATCATTCCTTTACTTATAATAATGGATCATCCACATAGAAAATGAAGGAAAGTGGTCAAAACAGTATGGAATAAGACATGAGTTAAGTGTGTAAAAAAGGTGGTTAAAAATGCATTATTTTAGCTTAAATGTTAATTTATGTATCTCTAGCCTTATAAAAATTGTCTATTTCTAATGTTCAGAGGACATACCTTCCACTAGCCATGATTCACAGCATGGAAACCATAACTCTTGCTAAAAAATCATTGAGCTTGCCAATATGGTAGATAGTTTGATTGACAAAGTCAATAAAATATTTATCCTAATAAATACCTCCTCTTAGGCCACTTTTCAATTTAAGTGTGAGGTTAATTTCTGGAATGGCTCCCATAACCCTTGTCAGGATCTTGCTCCTCAGTTAGAGCACATATATGATTACCTTTGTATTAGCAACTAAACAAAGAATTATACCAGAATCAATAAGTAACTGGAAATATGAAACAACACAGGATATGAGAGACAATACACAATTGTATTAAATACTCAGAAGAAAATACAATAAAGAAGATGCCAGTTCTTCTTCCACCTCAAAGGCTTGCCACACCTCAAGACCTTCTTCCCTCTCTCTCTCGGTCACAACAATCAACTCAAATATAGAATTGATGTTCACCTCAACCAGTCAGTAACACATTGCCAGTACACCAAGTACACAACCATACACCAAGTAGATCTCTTGCTCTCTGCTGCTACCTGCAAATCACTAGACCTTACTCACCATTGTAGATCTCCAAACATGGTCCTGCACCCTTGCTGACCAAGATCATACATACACGAAGAACCCCTCTGATTCTCTAAACCAGTACCCACACTTGGTACTGTGGCACTAGGAGGAACACACCATTGCTCTCTTACTCTCTGAAGGAGCTTATTTTTCTCTCTTACTCTCTAGCACAAGTTTACAATACAGCCCATGAGTCTATTATATAGATCTCATGCATACAATAATTAGACTATCTTAATTACAATAATTAGACACACAACTCAAGACTATAATTAGCCTTTACATGCAAACACTCAGTTCAACTAACTAACTATTCATGCAACGAATAGTTTTGGAACACACAGGTGACCGACATCGGTCCCTGTCTGCCTAGAGGTGACCGACGTCAGCTAACCTCCTACTGATGCTGGTTGTCTTCAGCTCACACCTGCCAATGTCAGTTGCCTTCTACACTATACTCTGCCGACGCCGGTCTCCCTAGAACTCAGCAACCTTCTCCATGTTTGCAACAGTTGAAGCTTTTAGCTCCACACCCTAACAATATCCCACTTGGAGATAAATAGTTGCAACTGTACCTATACCTGTACACTATCTAATTTGTTTCTTGGCTTGTATCCCTCTTCAAGCTCCATCCTGAAGACCACCCACCACACACCCTGTGATGTCTTTCCTGTCATCCGAGTAACCTGCCACATCTGAACCTACAAACCCATGTAGTGAAGACCTTGACCCTGCATAACATGTTAACCTGCTGCTAGTCCCTCTTAGATACCTGAGAATCTACCTTCCCTGAATTGGCTCTAAACTCTCTAACAACTCCCACTGCTTGGGAAAACTTAGGCCTACACTAGACCTCATGTGATTTCAAACCCTGTTCTAAGCTCAGCTTGAACTATCCAGCGCTTGGTGTGCTTACCGATTCTGCATCTTGTATCTTGAACCTCGCCAACACCTGATTCACATCAGCTCCCACTGGAGACAAAAATATCCATGTCTCTCATGCCAAAGAATTTTGCTGCTCCAAATTCCCCCTGACATACCTCTGAACTAACCTTACCCTTAGCTCAGCAAAACCCTGTATGTACAACCCTACTAGCAAACCATCCACATACAATAATTGGATAATGTCACGACTCATCATCCACCTGGTAAGAAAAAACACAATAGTTACACTAACATTGACTAAAGCCCTGCTTTATCATTCACCTGTCAAACCCTGTACCACTGTCCTACAGCTTCCTCAAGACCATATACCTTGGCCTTCCATCTCACGTATCTGTCCACTCTCTTCTTTAACTTGGGAATCCATCCATCTCTCAGTGCTTTCTTTCAGCTAACAACTCTACCAAAAAACTCATGTTTGGTTCTTCTCCAAGGACTCACACTCCTCATCCATGCCAAGCTCCCACTATTTCTAGATTCTACCTGCATTGCCTCTTCACATCTTCCTAGTTCTCGACCATCAGTAAGCAACTAGTAAGAAGGTGAACAATGAATATGAGGTCCACTTACCATTTCAGTCCTCCATATGGGTGTTTAAGACTTATTGATAGCTTGTTATCTGCCCACCATCTGTTCTAGTGACCAATCTCGGCCATCTCCCAATCTGCTCCTGACCAACGTTAATTTCCTACGACTGACCCTATCTGTCGACGTCAGTCCACTAACCAACATCGGTGTACCTGTTGCTGACATCAGTCACTGTATGACCGACATCAGTTCCTGCTGCCCGACACCAATGACTCTACTGATCTACACATGATCGATGTCGGTGCCTGTCTATTCGACATTGGTTCCTATTGACCAATGTCGGTACTTGTGTTCACCTGTGAGTGAAGACTTTTTACTCGCGAGCTCCTTTTGGGTCAAAACCTTGTTCAAATTAGCACAGCCCTGCTCAGAATAATTCAGTCCTCACAGCTGATCTCTGTCCGTCATCTCCTCTATGAACACCAAGGCTTTCTAGTTCTTAAGTTTGTCAAAGATATATGTCTTCCGCTTAAGAACATGCATTCCCCTCCTACATATGTAACCAAGCCTACAAAGCCACATCTCTATAATAGAAGGTGAATCAGTAATATAAGTAGATAGATAAAGGATACCTACTTTCTTACCATCTAATTCAAGTGCATCCACTATGAGAGTTACTGTGCATCTCTCATCACCTAACTTTCCTAAAGAAATTAGACTCATCTCCAAGACTAGTACCTGCATGACCTCCTTCAACACCTGTGTGTTATCCGTCTGCAATTTCAGCTTCACTTCCCCTTTGCCAATCATTTGACAAGGCTCTCCAGCTCCTAAATAAATCTCTCCAAAGTCTCCAAAGACATACCCATGAAAAGATGCTCTATTTTGGGCTGCATGGAAAGAGGCAAAAGAATCTGTAAACCAAGATTCTACTTTATCCAGAGCATCCTTTGCAACATCCCCTGTAACATCTGCTTTTACACGTTGATCTTCTACCGACCAACAATCTTCTTTTACTTGCTCTTTCTTTCCATCAATCAGACCATTCATGTTATTCAGTTTCTCCATTCGTAGCTTACTTTCTTCTGCCATTGTTATACTCCCACTCAATCTAAAACCCCTGAGAGTGACCTGTAATCAACAAACACTAACCAGATCTAAACCACCTGTTAGTAACCCAACCAAAAGCTCTGATACCAACTGTCAAGATTGGTATCAACCTGGTCCACCTGCTCAACCTGCTCTGATACCAACTGTCAGGATCTTGCTCCTCAATTAGATCACATATATGTTTACCTTTGTATTAGCAACTAAACACGAAATTATACCAAAATCAATAAGTAACTAGAAATATGAAACAACACAGGATATGAGAGACAATACACAATTGTATTAAATACTCAGAAGAAAATACAATAAAGAAGATGCCACTTCTTCTTCCACCTCAAAGGCTTGCCACACCTCAAGACCTTCTTCCCTCTCTCTCTCGGTCACAACAATCAACTCATATATAGAATTGATGTTCACCTCAACCAGTCAGTAACACGCTGCCAGTACACCAAGTACACAACCGTACTCCAAGTAGATCTCTTGCTCTCTACTGCTACCTACAAATCACTAGACCTTACTCACCATTGTAGATCTCCAAACGTGGTCCTGCACCCTTGTTGACCAAGATCATACATACATGAAGAACCCCTCTGATTCTCTAAACCAATACCCACACTTGGTACTGTGGCACTAGGAATAACACACCATTGCTCTCTTACTCTCTGAAGGAGCTTATTTTGCTCTCTTACTCTCTAACACAAGTTTACAATACATCCCATGAGTCTATTATATAGATCTCATGCATACAATAATTAGACTATCTTAATTACAATAATTAGACACACAACTCAAGACTATAATTAGCCTTTACATGCAAACACTCAGTTCAACTAACTAACTATTTGTGCAACGAATAGTTTTGGAACACACATGTGACCGATGTCAGTCCCTATCTACCTGGAGGTGACCGACGTCGGCCGACCTCCTACCGATGCCAATTGTCTTCAGCTCACACCTGCCGATGTCATTTGCCTTCTGCACTATACTCTGTCGACGCCGGTCTCCCTGGAACTCAGCAACCTTCTCCATGTTTGCAACAGTTGAAGCTTTTAGCTCCACACCCTAACAACCCTAACATCCTTTCTAGTTAGATTTTTTATAATGGAGACTTGATTTAAGTATATTTATTTTTTTGATGAGGACAAAGTTTCATTTGCTAAAATAAATCTCACCAACATCGCTAAAGTCTAGATTGTATATCGTCAACATCTCAAAATACTCTTAGTACTTGGGATGAGATTGTTACAACCATTAAAGGTACCTTTTATCTTCCAAATTACTTATAAAATTTGGGCATCAAATGGATTCACTTGCATCAAGGAGCCAACATTATTATATAAGATTACATTAAATCCTACTCAATGTGATGGATGAAGAATAAACTCTTATTCTTATATTCAAAATCATCTTACTAGAACACTTCTATTTGGAATTAAAATATGGAAAGATTGAAACACTTGATGTTTCATACAATTAGGCACAATTAGCCAAGAAAACACTTTGTGAGCTCTAAAACCTTCATTTTCCCATGAAACTTCCAATATGACAACTTCAAGGCTTACACCTCTTCCAATAATATGGAAACATATTTTATCTTATATATCTTCTTCTCAAACTTCTTTTTATCCTCTTATTATTTCCAATAAATATGTAAAATTTTGTGTGTTGTAAAAAGCAATGACATAATAAGTATGAGTGTTTCAATGAAGAAGAATAAGTTGATTATATCATCCCATGATGAATAAAAGATTGATGTTCCCATATATAATCATAATAATGATAGGATTTAGGATGATTTAAAATCTTGACTCAACAAGATCAAATTGATTCACCATCACAATACTCAAGGGGATCATGATAGTTTACATGTCATGCATGCTCACCTCACGATAATTTCTTAGTGGACTACATCATCACCAATGGATCACATGAAAACTTAATTTTGAGATAACTTGTTGATAATCTATAGTTACAGGTGGACCCATATCCTCATTCATATGCAATTTGGTGGAAATATAATGTTTTATCTACATATATCATGCACAGATACACTATGTCTTTTGATTTTGGTCCTAATTTTTTGGATAAGGTCACTTATGATGTGAGAAATATGAAATATAGTAGATTTTTGTTTGGAAAAACCTATTAGTATGATATAAAATCTCATTATGATGTTTATATCAACACCCACTTGTCAAATTTGTGATAAGGGTTTCAAGATTTCTAAAAATACCTTAATATTTTCACTTACATGAATGCATAAACTAATCACTTAAAGCAATGAAGGATAAGAGACATGGTTTTATCTTGGTAGAATGGTCTTTCTCTTTATATTAATATGTCTAACAAAATAAGTCAATCATATAAATGTAACTCTTTTATCTGCTTATTAACATTTCACACTAACCATCTATATTCTTACATAGATAATAAATGACATTAGGGTCCAAGTTTGGAGGGTATATTACTTGCCCAAGTCTTCTTAAAATAAGAATTTTTTATTATTTAAAGTCAATTAAGTCAATTACTTAATTGATAACCTTATCTAATAATAAGATATGGATAAGTATGCATAAAACTATTGTATATAAATATTTATAATTAAATAATATAGATACATCTTAAACCATATAAAAGTGTATGAGTTATTAAATACACTAACAATACTTACTACATGTTGTAAAAAAGTAGGTGTTTTGGTCATGGGCCTCATCAAGTGCTTATCTAGCTATCCAGGTCAGATTAGACTTGTTCCATGGGGTACAGGGCTTGACTAATCCTATGACACTCAACATTTGACACTCGACTACACTGGCATCACTTCACATAAGGTGCAAGCCTTATGTTCTCACCCGAAGTGTAGTGAAGAAGGAACTAAGGTCTATGTTGGGATACTTGGGCATGGCACAACTCTATCCTTCAGATACCTTTGTTAGTACAATGATGGTTATGCATTCATAGGTACAAGTTATCCTGGGAAGGGGGAAAACCAAATGTCTATTAAGCACAAGCAGATGTGATTTCGGTCAATAGCTTCATGGGCTAAAAGCCTTTGGTTCTCTTGGCTTAATGGCATTCAAGCACTTGAGGGGCAACTAGGTATCTAGTTAAGGGGCTTAAGTGTAGGCTTGCAATTTGGCACAGGTATTATTATGAGGTGCAAGATCTTACCCATACTTAGAGTAATTCCTATATCATGTGTGTGTCTCCTCATGAGCTATAGGTATTCCATATATGACTTAGGTTAGAATCTCTCAAAAACTCAACATATATACTACATACTTAAGCATTCAATCCATGAAACATATCACAAATCCTTCATCATTAATAAAGTTTAACAACAATACATCTATATTACTAAGAACTATTAAAATTATCATCTTGAGCTATTAAAAGCCCAGAGGCTCACAAGTGAGCTTGGGCATTATAATGGGGAGTAATAAAGGCATCCCAAACTAACTATAGGTCTAGTAGTGAACATATTTTCTAGAACTAATCTATCATGGTTTTGATACTCTGATCTCCTCTTCCTCGCTAATTGGAATTCGCTTGCTTTTATAGTGCTTGAGGTGTATTAGTATCATGGGGGACAGAGCATGTCGATTGCTGAGCTGGCACTAGGGGTACTCATTCCATTGGCTCTAATACACTATCTTTAATGAGCTATAACTATCCCATGCACTCACTTCCTAATTAATATTGAGCCAAAAATGAGTTAGTTAGCCACCTACTAGCTAGTGCCACTAGATGACAAAACAACAACCATGACAAGTGATTGCATAGTTCCTAAGTATCTATTGTGTTGGCATGGATCCTAGACTTAGATATATTTGGGGCCCAACATTAACCCATAAGAATTATTAGTCCATCCTCAAACTAATTTTCTATCACCTTAGGTGCACAAAACTTGGGTGCATGCTCCTTTAGTTTCACCTTGAAGTCCTCAAAACCCTAGATTGTGATCTTGATTTCTTCTATGGTGTTGTTTATTTATATGGAGGTGGCACTAAGGGAGAGTATATCAATTTTATCCAACTCATTATGAAAGGCATATAACATTTCATTCACCTTTTTTATGCCTCCATTAAATATCTCTCCTTGCTCATAGGCCTTTATTTGTAACGTGCAAAAGATTTCTTCCAGGTCCTACTCTTGGGTCTTGATTTGGGCACTTAAAGTGTTGACATGCAATATTATCTAAGGGCACTCAACCCTGCTCATAGTGTATACATGTGCCATCGGTGCATCCTTCTCCCCTTTTGTCTCTTTAAGGTATCCATTGATGATTGATGCTTGGGTGGAGAAGTTATAAAATATTACATTGACTATTTATGTGCCCTCTTCCAGCTTTATGAAAAGGTCTTCCACCTCTATGAGTTTTGTAGTGATTTATTACTTTATACTAGTACAAGGGTCCTCCTCTTCTTTTGTTATTTATTGCAACTTCAAACTTAGGAGTATCTACTCCACTAGTGTACACACCTTATCAACCTTTGAAAATTTTGAAGTGTCGATGCCATCCAGGAGGGATGGCTCAACTTCCTCCATGCACTCGACTAGTTTTTGTAACTTGAATTTTATGGCCTTGTTCTTTTCCTCTTCTTCTAGCATGATCTTCTTCTAACTTGAGGCTCTAACATCATTAATGATTTTCTTGAATGATACTTTATAATCCATTCAAATGAGGGAATTAGCTGATCTTACTAGATTCAATACATGAGGGTTGATAAGAAGTGAGTCCTACCCTTCTTTTGGTTGGTCTACACTGAGGATTGCCTTCTATGGTACCTTGAATTGAGGATCATCCATATAACTATCAAAGGTAAAGGATATTTTCTAGCACATCAGTGTCATGGTGATTCTAGGGGGCATATACTCCACCATGTAATAGTTTTCATCTGTGAACCCCTTATGCACCTTCTCTCATAGGTTTGTCTCAATTTCCTCTCCTTGGACAACCAACTCCATCTACTCTGACTCTTCTTCACATAACTAGCACTTTCTTTAGTTTTTTCCTCTAATGTATCTTATTTTTCCATCAGCGGTTATTCCTCAAACTTTTCCCCTTTATCTACTTCTTCCTTCTCTTTGGTGCTAGCTTCACCCTCTTGAGTCCATTATATTTTAACTACACTCTTTGTTTGCTTTTATAAGGCACCAGTATCACCTTCCTTATCTCCATGCACCCCTTAACTACTTGGGTATGCTTGTGGTGTGGCTTCCTCCATTGTACTGGTGGGGGAACTAGGTGCCTCCATTGCTTTCTCTTTTAGGGGTTTTGTCCTTTCGGTAACCCTCTTTTCTTATTTTTTCTCTTGGTCTTTTCCTTTTCATCCTTATTTATCTCTACTTCCTCTTTTTCATGATCATGGTGGTCTTTTCCTCCTCATACCTTATCTCTTCATCCTTAACTTTGTTGATCTCTACCTAGGTCATGCCTTTGGCCTTCATGGCATCCCTTTTTTTATGAAACTCTAGTGCCACTTCTATATGGTCCTTCTTAAGGCCCATTTCCATCCATCAGTGCCTCCACTCCTCAGTTTGTAGAAGCTATGTCATGGGTTCTATGATTAGGGCACTTGATGGTTTTTCTTCTCCAAACATAGAAAAAGTGCAACCTTAGAGAGCCTCATGAATTTATTTAGTGCTTGGCTCTTCGTCTATTTCTTCTTCTTGGATGATATATACTTTTGTCCCTTCTTCTTCTTCTTCTTCTTTCACCTCTTACACCTCCATCTCTACCAAGGTTATCATGGGCATTGCCACTGGCCCATTAGACTTCTTATTATTCTTCTCCCTTGCCTTGGGTGATGTAATCCTAGGGATGAATATCATGTGCTTATTCTTTGGTACAAAGGGGGTAGCTTCATTGCTGGAGGTGATCTTCAATCGGAGGTGTTCTTGTATTTATTCTAGGGTTTCTCCTCTCTTATTCTAAGGGTATTTTCTTAGTACCACTAGTGCCAACTCTCTTTCTTTGTTAAGCTGAATGGGTAGGTCATCATCTTTGTCCGTGGGCACTCCCTTTTTCCTTAGCTTCACTTCATAGAAGATCATGTGAATGAGCCCAAGGATGGCTTATCTTTTGAGAGGATAAATGTCTATGGCATCTAAATCATCCTCCTCATCTTTATTTACTTTTCCCCTTGATGCATGTATTGGTGTCTCAACCTACATATTTTTACATCCACGGTCTTTACTAATATGTCCACTTGTTGTGCATTGGTAATTATTTGCATCACCTCTCTAAAGTACTTGGCTAAAAATTCATAAGGTAGTTTTAGCCAACCAAAGTGATTCTTATTGATGAGTACCAATTGAATATTGCAGAAGTGTTTCATTACGACAAAAGTCACCATTCCAAATAGACTCTAGGGGACTTCTTCTAGGATACACCATTATTTTCCAAATGCTTCAATATACTACATGCACCATCCCATTGCTTAGGATTTATACTTTGGGGTGAAGGTAGGGGGAAAGTGTAATTCTATTATTTTAGCATCAATGAGTCATTATGCACTGAGAAGACCCATGGGTTATCCTCATCACCATCAAGCATGCCAATCTCTTCCATCAAAATCAAGATCAACATGGAAACCCAATAAAAATTCTCATGTGTCATGAGACATTTGAGTGCATTATTGATCATGTCTTCTATTATGAACTTGGTAATGTTAAATTTCACCCCCTGTGTCATGTGGTAAGCAATGCATAGGTAGGTCTTTGTTACATCCACCCATTGGCCATCTAGGCATAGTTTTCAACTCACCAAGTACATGATTGCCCTCATCCTGATATCATTGATGTCATTGATCAAGAATGTGAAGCTTCCTTTATAGTAACCTAGGAGTTTCCTGACCCTTTCAACTTTAGCATCATCTATCATCATTTGGTAGGTGTTTGCACTAGAGCTTGGGAGTTTGGTGATTCATTTGATAAAGTTTTCAAATAGCCTCATATACCTACCTATAAATTAGAACATGTCCTTATGGATGCATGAGAGGAGGAACTACATGAGTTCCTCCAGCTTCCTAAAACTTGGCAACTCATAAAATTGTGTCATATTAGTGGCTACTAGTTTATATTGAATTGAGACATCAAACAATGATGCACCTTTTGGATTCTTTACCCTTGTGTCTACAACCCAATCTTACACTAGGTCATTCATACTTATAGAGGTTTAATACTTGTACTCTTTCAAGCAGTATTTGTGAATGAATGATACCTAGTTTTCTCCTATCAAAACCTCTTTAGTAAACTGCATATCCTAGTAGAACATATTTTCAAGTGTTTCTAGATTGCTTTAGATGACACTCACTCCTTCTACTAACTGCACTACTATTTTCATAGTGGTGGATTCTACTACTAGTCACACTCTCTTGGCATATGTTTATGCCTATTATGGGCTCGAGCTCATCTACTTTTCCCCATTATGAATCTATTGGTGTTCAACCATGGTCTATTTATCTTATCTAAGACTTCAATATTCATTGGCATTTTACACAATAATGAGGTATGTGACTATATTTTCAAATCTCTAGCTTCATATGCCATAAATGGTGGCCTCAACATCACTTTAGTTTTTAGCTGCCTAGTTCTCACCCAATTTGTGCTCTTTCCTTTCCTATGACAATTTCATAGGGAATGAAATTCATTTCTCTACACATTCATTCACTTTTGGCATCTAGGGGTGCTCAAGGTCTTGCTTTAGTAGGGTCTCCTTGGTTTAGCTCTTTAGTTCACTAGTTTTTTCTCTAGTTTTCTATTAAAATTTCAAATTAACACAAGTTTTGTAACTAGATGCAATCAATTTTTCATTGCTTTATACCTATACTCTCATACCACCTCAATTATGGTTGATTAATGGCATGAAAATTCCTAAACTCCTTGGGACTCACTATAAACTATGAAATAGGCAAAAATATTTTGTTATATGTGCATTCAATGTGGATCTTTATGCCTTCACCTCCACCTCATTAATTTATTCTAACCACTTTTTGGTGAAGTGATGTGTAGTTCAAATGGTCACTTCCCACCTCACTTTGGGTGGATGTTAGCTTGTCATGATGATCTTCTCCTATGTTTTTTTCACTTATCACAACCTTTTCCTCACTTCAATATCATAACATGGGTACAATGATTCACATGTGTGCAATTTAGCCTCCTCAATCCCACTTCCTTTTCCTATTGTACTTCTATTTCAAGCACACTTTTCTATCTTGGTTGATTTCACTATGATTTCATCTTCTTTCCTTGGTCTTTCCTACCCAATACAAATCCATTATGTTGGCCCTCTAGTGTAGCATTCTTATCTGATCTCTTATGTGTGATCATGTTGTGCATATTCACTCTGTCTTTTTCACAATTTTATCTTGGATGACTCTCTCAATTTACATTTTCTCTAAGTTTGGTGAGTTCCATGTGCCCAAAAACTTTGGTGTCTAGCCAGAGGTACCTAGGAAGCATCCTCACTCGACTCACTCAATTGGTATTACACTTAAAAGCACTGAACTAGCCCTTTTAAAGGTCTAAAAATCCCTCATTTCTTGAATCTTGTGTATGAAGTTTTGGTGCACTTTATGTCTAACTCTGGCAAACTTCATTTTCCCATAACTTAGGTGTCTAGCCTCAGGCACATGAAGAGTGGTTGTGCTTGACTCACCCAGCTAGAATTATGCATGAAAATGCCAAAAATATTTTACTGATGGCCTCAAAGTGCTACTTATTCACTACCACATTAAAATTATAAACACATAAAAAAATAACTTGTTTGGCTTGTGCCAAACTTTATTCTAGTCACTCAACACAATTGACTCATGACCAAGAAGTTGATGTCTAATGGTGCAAGTATCACCCTATTACTTATACAACTTTAATTGATTATCATTGAAATGCTCATGGACTATTTCACTTGTTAACATTCACATCTTACATTTGCTAGTCTCTAAGATGTTATAGATGATATATGGGCCCATCCACCTTATCTATATCTTACTCAGGTGCTTGATATACTTTGAGTCATAGAGAAAAATGCATGCCCCTTCTGTTATCACCTTGTGCTTTATATGCTTATCATACCAGAGCTTTTGGCATGTTTTGTCTATCTATTAGCTCCATTTTGCTTGGGCATGAACCTCATCTAAGTGCTTTAAGTCCTCCAACCTTGCATTTAGTAATTATTGATCATTTAATCAAATAATGTGTGCCATGCATAATGATGGAACTAAGAACTCCATCGATAGGTTCACCTTAATGCCAAACACCAATTTAAATGGTGTAGCTTTGTTTAGGCACTTGTAGGTTATGTGATATACCCATAACACTACCAACACTTGATCATCCCAATACTTATGACTAAGATCACATATATTTATGAGGCACATCCCTTAGATCTTGTTGAATGCCTCAACTAGGCCATTCACTTGGGGATGGTAAGGCATTGTCTTGTGGTGCGCTACCATGTATTCTATTAGCAGGATCTACATAGTTTCATTAATGAAGTGTGTGCCCCTATCATTAGTAAATTTGAGTGGTAACCCATAATTGCTTATGATATTCTCCAATATTAACCTTGTAACTATGGTAGCTATGCAATTTTTGGTTGGCACAACCTTGACCCAATTGGTGAAATAGTCAGTGGCCACTAGAATGTACCTCATGCCTATGCACCATACTATGAGAGTAATTATTCTAACAAATTTAATGGCCTATTTATCAAATGGTGCTTAGGAAATAATTGATATGAAAGGCATCTCATCTTAGTGGTTGGGCTTCCCTATGCACTATCATATGTCACATGCCTTGGTGTAATCCTCCACATCTTGAAACAAACTTGGCCACCACAAGCCTAATTATAACACCTTACACACCATTGCATCTCATGTGAAATGGAGACCTAATATCCCCTCTTTCACTTTATGTATGATGGATTCCATTTCATTTTCCAAGATGCATCAGTACATAACTTCATCCTAGCTTAGTTTGTCTAATTCCCTACTAATGAGATGAAAAGGGGTGGTATGAACTATGAGCTATTTCTTTTCTTTAATTGTCATTATTTGGGGTGTAGATCTAGATGTTATGAAGGTGGTTATATTTTCTAAGTATTTAAGGGCATGATGAAATCTATAAATTTGTGCATCTATCTTATCATCCTCAATTAACATTACTAGATCACTCAAGTCTATATGGGATAAATGGTCTGAACCCAAGTTCTATTTTTTAGGCTTAATGATAATGGAGAACTAGAATTGTTAAAAAAGAATGATCCACCTAAAAATTTACCCATGGAGAATGGTCTTATTCACAAGATACTTAAATGCCTCATGATCTATGAAAAAGATTAATGGGTTCACCAACAAATATTGTCTAAATTTTTATGTACACCATGGCGAGTACCTCACACTTGATTATAGTATAGGTTTGCTCTGCCTTTGTTAATTTTCTACTAGAAAAGGAGATGGGATAATCCATTTTGCCTTCACTATGCTACACCAATATTTCAATAATCAGAGAGCCAAAAGTGTTGACATGGATGTGGAATGGGGTCATCCAGTCAAGAAATTACAAAATAGATATACTAGCCAATCTGAGCTTCAGGGTCTCAAAGGCATCCTCTTGCACTTTGCCCTAATAGAATGGTCCATCCTTGCACAAGAGCTCTTTTAGCAGAATTACAATCTTCACATAACTCATTATAAATTTTCTATAATACCCAAAGTGGCATAGAAAGGTGTGAATGTCTTTCTGTGTAGAAGGAATCTAGAGTTGAATGATAATTGTAATATTAATTAGATCAATGAGAAAACCATCCTTATAAACAATATGCCTGAGTAAGGTTCTAAATGGTATTATGAAGATGCACATATTTAGGTTTAGGGATATCTAAAACTATCTACACCTCTCAAACATCAGGCATAGGTTATCATAATGGTCCTTGATGAGGCCATACACCATCCAGTCATCTAGGTAAACTTGGGGGAATTTACGGATGAAGTCTTTGAATATGGTGATCACCACTCTAAATAACATAGCTAGTGTATTATTGAGTCAAAAGTGAAGCATTTTATAAGAAAAACATCCCCATTCAATTGTAAAGGTTATTCTGGGCTTGTCCTCCTCCTCAATTTGGACTTGGTGATATCTAGAAAATCTATCAGTGAAGGTGTAGATCTTATAGCCTACAACGTCTTCCAAGACTTCATCAGTGAATAGAGTTGGGAAGGGGTCATTGATGTAAGAAACATTAAAAAAAAAAAAAATTACATAAATTTAAATGCACCAATCATTCTTAATGATTATCACCATCAAGCTCACCCACTCAAACTCTTACATAGGGTAAATGACCCTTGCATCCAACATTATATTAATGTTTATTTGACCTTGGCATAGAGGCTAGGATTCATTTTATAGGGGTGATTTTTTATTGGTCTTACATTGTAGATTATATTTATGCTCATCTTCCAAAGGGATGGGTGAGTCCCCTTCATATTCTGATAAGTCCTAGGGAATAGTCATGAAATTCCTTTAGGAGGTTTATAATGTGTGCCAACTCTGTGTCAGACTAATAGGCACCTAAAGTATCCATCTTTGGATCTCCTTCTACATTGATGTCTACTTTGATGGTCTTTAATTATGTGTGGTATGGTTCATTCTTCTTCTGGTGTAAGTCCTCAACTCATCAAGTTCCCTTACTTGTCTCTATACAAATATGAATGGGGTCTTTTTTGTCAGGATTGCTATCATCTACTTGGCATACGAAATTTCTTCTAGTGGTGAGCATTTTATAGTATCATTCCTTCTAAATTTCATCATCTTCTTTGCTCAAGTCATTATTGAGCATTTGTTCCTCAAATAAAGTTAGAAGCGCTAGACCTTTTTCCCTAAACATGTCTTTTAGGCACTCCTTGAGGATGGCAGTGTCCTCAAACACTGCCCTTTGGATTACTTGCAGTGGCTCAACCAATTCCAAATTTTGTGGGAAAAAGGAGAAGGTGTGCACAAACTTCTCCTTAAGGGCATCCAAATTTTTTATCTCTCAATGCATCTCATTGACCACATACTATGCTCTCACCATGTCTTCAGAGTCCTATAAAAGGCATACACCCATAAGTTCTTTGGGGTTGTCATGATGCAGTCAGGCCATGTCTCTTCACATAGGCACACATACACCACAAGATCAGAGTCACTAGAATACATCGATATATCCAAGTTCTTATTAATCCTCCTAAATCTATTATAAATGGCCACTTTTACCTCTCTCAAGGTTGGTAAGTTAAATGTTTGCACTTCCCACCAATGCATGATAGTGCTTCTCAAGGTATACACTAGTGCACCCCTTCTATCTATTTATTTTAAGATGCACGATTCAAGATCATGGACATATTTTTCCACTAGGTTACTCCCTTCAAATTTTGGGAGTACTGCAAGCTTGCCTTTGCTCAGGTAGAGTACCCTCTTTCCTTTCTCCTCATGGCATGGAACCCATCATTTTTGAGTGTGATCAATCTAGACCTAGCTAGTACTCATGGTCTTCAGTGCCTTTATGTGCACCAAATGACATCTACAACCAGTGGACTTATAATCCTCTTCAACCCATAAATTATAAATGACATTGATGGTGTTTGAGGTTGACTACCCATCCTCCCAAGAGATCAATCCTTGATCAGAAAGGTTGAGATTCTTAGTGCCTTGTGTTGTTATGTTATATATATGGTTGATCTCATCCTCTAGATCAATGCTCTCCACATAGGTGTGTCCTTGGTCACTTGAGAGGGGAATCACAACCCTTTCTTTACCATTTTTAAAGGTCATATATTGCTTCTTGAAGCATATATCAGCATCATTTACATACCACCATGGCCTTCCTATGAGTATTAGATAGTTATCTTGTTTAGCCAACTAGATTACCTTGAAGTCAACATGGAATTTGGTGCCCATAATATCTATAATTGTGCCCTTCAAAATTCCTATCATCTGTGCTCAGGTCTTGTTAGCCATAAAAATTACATGGGGAGAAAGCCTCAAGGCTAGCCTACCCATCTTTCCCCATTTATTTTTGGTCAATATATTAACCTTGATGCTTGTGTTGATAAGGACCTTATAGATGGACCATCCATCGATGGTGGAATTCACCATGACTTCTTAGTCATACTCTATATTTTATGTATGCATGACCTCTCACACCCTATCCATGCATGACAACGCAACTTCTACTGACGATTATTCTACATGTTTTAGAAGAAATTTATTTAATAAGGGTAGCATCACTTTTATTTGTAAGAAGTGCAATATCTCCATCAGCTCTTTCACTTTAGCCTCTTGGCCATCCTACTTTTTATGAGAGGTATAAGCCTGGACCTATAGGACTTATGCCTATTAGATCTCTCCTTATAGGTTTTAGAACACACTCATGGCTTGTTGTAATACATCTTTTTGGTGTGTAGGATCTGGATAAGGCCCTATGTTAGGTTATGGCTATGTAATGTGCTTAGTGTGGCTCATCATCCCATATTCCAAGCACAACTTTTTTATTAGTGAAACTAGTGGTTCAGTCATAAGTCCTCTCCAAGTAGATGCCTATACTTTAACTAACTTTGTGTAGGCTAGTTATCCCTTTAGAGCCCATTTTGCCTCTTTAGACTCACAACTAATCATCCTTGTACCCTTATCAGTGCTTGACATACCTTGCGTTAGCTTTTTGTATAATTTGGGGCATTCCTTGACCTTGTGTGTTCCTCGACAATACCCACACAATGGGTGTGTAGGGTAATTACACTAATAGTGCTCAGTTAAACTACACTTATAACATGATCATGGTGGGAACCTTCCTTTACCACATCACCCTCTGACACCTCTTTGCATCTCAAATCCCACATTTTATTGACTATAACCCTCATTTCCTTAGAATCCTTTCCCTCCTACTACTATCATTTCTTACCATGTACCTCTCCCCATATTCTTGTACATCTGATTGATTATGTGGCAATCAGCCACGTTAGGGGTATAGGCATCACATAACCATTAATAGGTAGTTGTGTTAACATTATTGGTGCATTACAATAAAGGGTAGTTATGAACCTCATGACAAACTTCACAGCTGAAGAGAAGTCTATGTACATTATTTCAAGGGAATTTATTTCTATTATAACCTTCCATCTCATAATTGGTGAACCAAAACCCACTTCAAGCATCTTGTGATGAACTAGTGGTTAGCTTTTGTATTTTGGAGGCCATAGATGCAATCTACACCTCCATAAAAGGGCTAATTCTTATATCAGAGCTCCCAACCACCTTGGCTCTAAGTGTAGCTTCAAGTGCTTTGTGAGGATCTGTGAATGTTTTCATGGATAACACCCTTCTAAAATGTACTAACAATCCTTCAATGAACCATTATGCATGTGAATATTGTAAGGGAGCTTGGAAAGGATATTCTTGAATATATAATTGTACAAGCACATGATCTTTGATAATTCCTGATTGATATTTTTTAGCACAGTGATGCTCTACTGCTCAAACTCAGTTATATCAAATTCCTTTAAGAAAGCTTCTTTTAGGGTGTCATAATCAACCATAACTTGATTAAGATCAAACTTCTTATACCAAGTATGGGTGTGATCAAGCAAGGTTATCATAAATTGGTTGTCTTACACTCAAACTAGGTTATTCTGTGATCATACCATTGTAATTTACATTTGAGCACATGCTCTACGGTGTTCTCCATGCCTCAACACTTGGGTATACACATGGCCATCTCATAATAAATATGGGGTAGGGGAATAGTTGGTGTCTGAGGCACTTTTCCCCCTATTACTTGTCATGGCATTGGTCCTCCAAGGCCTTCAACCACTAAGGTAGGCATTGGTCATGTGGTTATTATTGGAATTATAGAAGATGATGGTGTGGTATTATTAACTAGTAGCATGGGACCACTTCCTCCAGTTGTTACCCAAGCTATGTAACTAACATTAGCTAGACTAGGGTGTTTGCATTCATGTTTTATCTAGTTAGGATAACACCTTTAGGTTTAGAGGTATCATCACTCACCTCTTCATAATAAATAACTTATTTAATAAAAAAAATTTGGTCCAAATTTGTAAAATGATAAAATTCTAGATTGGCAATGGGGTCAATTATCAATCTTTTATTTTCTTATAGGGGATCCAGCACATGAGATTACACCATAGGTTAAAAGGAGGTAGGTACATTTGATGCATCTCTAATGGTGATCCAAGTGGATCTCTCCATTTGTTAAAAAATTAAGTCTCCATATTATAATGAGAACAATTTCATAGCATAGAGCTCATTGAGAGATTTCTGACTCTTTTTGCGGTTTGCAAAACGAACACCGTATGCAAAAGATATAATATGTTGAAGTTTTGGTTCGACAAGGAAAAATGTAGTGTTGCAAGATGACGTGGCACAATGTGGACACGCCAAGTGGACCAATTTTTTCCACAAAGGCTGATTCAAGCTTAGATATTGAATACCGAGCACTTCACCCAAACCATTGGACATGGCATATGCCTTAGCCAAAAGGCATCGGCAACTATTATGCTAGAAACAAGGCTATAAAAAGCCTTTTTAATTTACTACCCCCACGTATGTGGGATATTTGATGAGTTTCAAATGAAAACGTAGTTAATTTCCCAATATGGGATTAATTTGGATAACCCAAGCGCCCACCAATATGGCCGTTAGCATCATTCAAGGTGGCCGCTCATCTTTAAAAAGCATGCAATCCGTTTTCAAACAACAAATGTGGGATAAATGGATAAGCTTGAGTGCCCACAAAGGAGGCTGATGGGATTGGAAACCCTTGACCTACCATGTAAAACAAAAGGAGCCTAACCAACTTGATTTTGGGAGATAAGATAAAAATAAACCCACGAATTTGTATTTCAATAGGGTCATTCAGCAGACTGTGTAAGGAACAGAATAGACTAGTTTGTTGTATTTCCTCATTTGGAGCCCTTAGAGGCCGAATCAGAGCTCGAAGTAAACTACAAACTTTTTTATAATTATAATACGCTATGTTTAGTATATTCATTTTCCCATTTTGGAGAATAGGTGATGTCATTTTGAGCTATAGAAGTTACCAATTTTGATTTGGAGAAGCCTCTGCGTGTGATTCAGGAAGGTGAAGGACGTGTTGAGTCAACCAAGGTCTTTCGAAGGTCTAAAACACTATTTTTAAAGAGAAAAATGATATATTTTTTATTTTAAGTATATTTTAACTTGCAAATTTGAGTTACATTAATGGATCGGTTCGATAAGAACCTGGGGGCATAGGAATTTTGAACCCCGTAAACAATTTATGTGTTTGATCTTTCGATTCATTTTTGCATTTAAATTTTAGTTAAATTGTAGATTATAATTTAGATTTAAAATAGAATGCAAAATTTAATCATTTTATCAATTATGGGAAATTGGATAAAATCAAGAATTTGGAAAATCTGACAGTTTCAAAGGATAAATGATGAGAACTTTCAATTCATCTGTATTTCAGTTTTGAAACATGATCCTTGGATCAGATTTTAATCAATTTCTAAATATTCCAACAAAATAAGTTGAGAATTTTTTTCTCCCAATTCAATTAAATTTTTGGAATTAGGAATTTTAAAAGATCCATTTAAACATTTTTGAAAAGTAGTGAAGTTCCTACTAGTGTTTACGGATCAAATTTTGGTATCAGAGCAGTTGATCAACAAGATTTAATATTTGGTTGTTGTTTTTTCTTCTATTTTGGCATTTGTTTCGATCTTTATGATTTGACAAGTGAAATGGGCAAGTTGTCAAACAGAGCCAAGCTTGATGAGCTTGAAGCATATAACCAACAAATCCAGGAAGAGAATGCTTTCCTGAGAGCAAGATTGTACTCCTTGAATGAGGAGATTGCCCATTTGAAAATTGAGTTATGAGCTAAGGATGAGCTCGTGGAAAAACTACATAATGGTGGACAAGTGAAGGATTTGCCTTCCACTGTAGATGCAGGCACTATGACAGATGAAAACATTATAAGTGCATGTAAGTCATCAATTGATTTTCCTTCCCATGAAGAATCTAGTAACAATGATTTTGGTAAATTTGAACAATATACAAAAGGAATAGGTTCAAAATTACTTTTTAAAATGGGATTTAATGGAAAAGGCCTGGGAAAAGATGGTCAAGGTAATACTAACCCCATTTAGGTAGAGAATAAGCCTAATCGTGCAGGGTTAGGATACAGATCTGATATTTAGAATGAAATAAGTGAATGCTCTGAGAAATCAAAAGCAAGATGTGTTACAGAGAAGTGTAAACCATCTGGGATGGAAGGTAAAACACATTCTTTTCACCACACTTGCAATAATGTTGATTCTAATTCTACTAGACAACATAAATATTCCAATGTTCCTTTTTAATATGGTACACATAATTTATGGCACATTTATCCATGCAGTTTTTGTGGATTGTCTAATCATTGTGTAGCCAAATGTTGGAAACATAAATCTTTATTGGGAAAGATTTTTAAATACTATTCTCCTAGACAGAGTTCTGAGATTAGCAATAAGAATATGTTTTCCAATAGAGTGGACAAAAGGTTTTGTACTCATTGTAACAGAAGTGGACATCGGGTTGAAAAGTGTTGGAGACTTCAACCATCACACCATCCTAGTAATGGTAAGATTTAGATGGTTTATAAACCTATCAATAAGGTCATTAATGAAGTTAAATCAACCCATACAGATGTTACTAAATCCACTAAATAAATCTCACCAACTAATCAGGAAATTTTGATTAAGAGGGTTGGTAAACAATTTTTGACATTCATGTTGTCATGATTAGTGGTTGCATTCATGTTGCAAAGCAATTTTGGGATCCTTGTTGTATGCATAAAGGACATTTACCATGCTTTGAATGTTGATATGGTTTATTGGAGTGGCCCATAGAGAAAAACCAAGGGATAGGTTTAACATACTTGGAATATTTTCTCATGTTTGGGATTTTGAAACTTCATTTTTAAACCTTGACAACATTATATGCAGTTTATATGGGCATGAGTAGTATGTCTATTTTGATAAATTTGCATTGCAATTTATATGTTGTCTTTTATATTGTGCAAATAGAGGCTTATAAGACCCTTTATGGGCACCATTTGTAATTGTACTAATTATACAAACTACTTGTAGCCATGCATGATATTTGCACAATCTATAAGACCCTTATTTATTTTGGGCATTTTATTGTAACTATCAATTATGGTTACAAATAGCGTGTAAAATTATTACACAAACAAATTGGTTTACAGTTGCACTTGGTGAACAATTTGCAGATGCACTATTTTTGAGATGTGACATTTGAGCAAGTAGTGTGTTTCTATCCACAATGTGGTAATGGTAGATATTTGTTTTTCACTGACATTTCAAGGATTCAGTTTGAATTTTAAATCATTACTATGATATGTTGCAATGATTTTTTTGCAGAAGCATTTTTAATGGAGACCATGCTTTTGGGGTCTAAAAGTGCTTAGTGGGGAGGTTTGATCCAGGTGGATCTCTTCGTTTGTTAAAAAATTAAGTCTCCATATTTTGATGAAACCAATTTCACAGCATAGAGCTCATCTAGAGCTTTCTGACTCTTTTCACAATTTGTAAAATGGACACCATATGCAAAAGATATGGTCTGTTGAATTTTTGGTTTGACAAGGAAAAATGTGGTGTCGCAAGATGATGTGGCGCAATGTGGACACGCCGTGTGGACCAATCAGGTGGTGACACATGGCAGTCAATGGGAGTCCATAGATTTGAAATATCATTATATTTTTTAAGTCCATAGAAAATATTGCACTTGGAATTGTAGTCCGTAGAAAAGTGCATTGTAGTCCGTAGAAACGCGCATTGCAAAGTCTGTAGAAAATTTTAAAATGTTTTGTAATGCCACGGCCACATGGGAGAAACAAGCCAACTTGCCACATTACATGCCATGAGAAATGAGAGAATGGATAACGTTCCATGAAGGTTGAGTCAAGCTCAAATATTGAAGACCGAGAACTTCGCCCAAACCATTGGGCGTGGCATATGCCTTAGCCAAAAGGCATCGGCAACTATTATGCTGGAAACAAGGCTATAAAAAGCCTTTTTAATTTACTACCCCCATGTATGTGGGATATTTGATAAGTTTCAAATGAAAACCTAGGTAGTTTCCCAATATGGGATTAATTTGGATAACCCAAGCACCCACCAATAGGGCCATCGGCATCATTCAAGGTGGTTGCTCATCTTTAAAAAGCATGCAATCCATTTTCAAACAACAAATGTGGGATAACTAGATAAGCTTGCGCGCCACAAAGGAGGCCGATTGGATTGGAACCCCTGACCTACTATGTAAAATAATAGGAGCTTGACCAATTCGCCTGTGGGAGATAAGATAAAAATAAACCCACGAATTTGTATTTAAACAAGGTCATTTAGGCGACTGTGTAAGGAACAGAATAGACTAGTTTGTTGTATTTCCTCATTTTGGAGCCCTTAGAGGCTGAATCAGAGCTCGGAGTAAACTACAAACTTGTTTATAATTATTATAATCTCTTTGAAATATATTCATTTTCCCATTTTTGAGAATTGGTGATGACATTTTGAGCTATATAAGTTTCCAATTTTGATTTGGAGAAGCCTCTGCGTGTGATTCAGGAAGGTGAAGGACGTGTTGAGTCAGCCAAGGTCTTTCGAAGGTCTAAAACACTATTTTTATAGAGATAAATGATCTATTATTTATTTTAAGTATATTTTAACTTGAAAATTTGAGCAACATTAATGGATCGGTTCGATAAGAACCTAGGGACGTAGGAATTTCAAACCCCGTAAATAATTTCTATGTTTGATCTTTTGATTCATTTTTTCATTTAAATTTTATTTAAATTACAGATTATAATTCATATTTAAAATATAATGAAAAATTTAATCATTTGATCATTTACGAGAAATTGGATAAAATCAAGAATTTGGAAAATCTGATAGTTTCAAAGGATAAATGATGAGAACTTTCAATTCATCTGTATTTCAGTTTTGAAACATGATTCTTGGATCAGATTTTAATCAATTTCCAAATATTCCAACAAAATAAGTTGAGAATTTTCCACTCCTAATTTAGTTAAATTTTTGGAATTGAGAATTTTAAAAGATCTGTTTAAACATTTTTGAAAAGTAGTGAAGTTCCTACTAGTGCTTACGGATCAAATGGTCAATTTTTATAGGGACCCTGATCATTCACCTATCAATTACGGAGCTTGTTTCATGGCTTCAAGGGTTCCTTCCTTTGATCATTATTACCATTTAAGATATCCTTCCCCATGCCCTTCACACTTGTTATGGGTCCTCTCATCACTTCCAAGTTATAAATCTTCCATCATCCCATGCCTTCTCTTATTATAAGCTTGTCTCCTAAGCTCTCAGGTGTCAATCCGCTCATCCCCTTCTATTGTGCCTCACCTACACATCCCCTTTTCCATATTTTACTACTCATATGCAAGAGGACTTTAGCCTTCCATCCTCACTATTTCAAATTCATAATTCACCATTAGTTTCTTTAGTTCAGTGCCATTTATTTCAAAAATGCACCTCTAGTTTTATGTAAGAACTAATATTCTATTTCTTTAGGGCAAGATTACATCGATACTATAAACTTAATAACGTAGCTATTCAGCACCCCTTTTATCATTTATTTGTGGATCTAGTCCAAGTGGCATCTAAGTTCTCAAGCCTCTCTAGGTGCTTTTTTGTTCACTAAAGTTGATGTCCATAGCTTTAACTTCTGTGTGTCGCATACGTATCCAACCATCGATACACTTGCTCTGGTAGTTCATAAAATAAAACCTCATGTAGGGAATCATACAAGTGGTTTTAGACCCACTTCTTTGGGTTTTATCTTCTATAATTCAGATGCCTCAGTGCAAAGCTATCTTCTACTCATTCCATCTAGCACTTGATGTTCTCAAGGGAGAGTTAGATCATTATTTTGGTGTACCATTATAGCAACAAAATTCCATAGTCTCAACAATAAAACCAAAATGTTGTAAAAAAGTAGGTGTTTTATTCATGGGCTTCATCAGGCACTTATCTAGCTATACAAGTTAGATTAGACTCGTTCCATAGAGTGAAAGCCTTGACTAATCCTATGGCAATCAACATTTAACACTCAATTATGATGGCATCACTTCACATAAAGTATAAGCCTTATGTTCTCACCTAAAGTAGAATAGAGAAGGAACCAGGGTCTGTGTTGGGCTAGTTGTGCCATGGTGAAACTCTATTCTTCAAAGATTTTGGTTAATGTAATGTTGGTTGTGCATTCATGGGCATAATCTATCTTGAGAAGGTGAAAAAATGACTATCTATCAAGTGTAATTAGATGTGATTTAGGTCAATAGCTTTATGGGAACAAGCCTTTGGTTCTCTTGGCTTAATAGCATTTAGGTGCTTGAAGGGTAATTGGGTATCTAGTTGAGGGACATAAGTGTAGGTTTGTACTTACACACAAGTATCATTGTGAGGTGAAGGGTCTTACCCATTCATAGAGAATTTCATATATCAGGTGTGGGGGTCCTCATGAGCTACAGGTATGCCATAGATGAGTTATGTTAGAAGCTCACAAGAGCTCAACATACATACTATAGACTTAAGCATTCAATCCATAAAACATTGCACAAAGCCTTCATCATTAAAAAAGTTCAACAACAATACATCTATATTACTAAAAACTGATCAAATGCTCATCTTGAGATACAAAAGGCCTAGAGGCTCATAGGTGAGCTTGGGAATTATAATGGGGAGTAATAAAGGCATCCTAAACTAAATCTAGGTCTAGTATTAAACATAGTGTCTAGAACCAATTTACCAAGGCTTTGCTACTCTAATCCCATCCTCCTTGCTAAATAGAGTCCACTTGCTTTTATAGTGATTTAGGGCATCTTAGTGTCATGGAGGATGGAGTGTGCCAATTGTTGAGCTATCACTAGGAGTATTCATTCTATCGGCTCCAATACATTGTCTTTAATGAGCCATAATTGTCTCGTGCACCTACTTCCCAATGAAGATAGAGCCAAAAAGGAGTTAGTTAGTGGCCTACCAGCTGGCACCACTATGACAAAATAGTAATCATGATAAGTGATTGCCTCATGCTTAAGTGTTTGTTGTGTTGGTGTGGATCCTATACTTAGATGGATTTGGGGCCCAACACTGCAAAAACATAACAAAAAGTACCTAATCATGGGCTCTATAAAAAAAAATTAACACTCACTTGCAAAAAGGCATGTAAGGCATTTAATCAAGCAAAAACACTAGAATTACTTTTTATAAGGCCAAAATCTAATTCAAAAAAAGTAAACATCACATTTTCCACATAATATCTAGGTCTTAATCAAATTTTATAATATTGTTTATATAATTTTAGGATCCTATGAAACTTCCCCCAAGCATATAAATAAATCATCTAGTTGACCTTCTTCTTGGCATTTCTCTTCATAATGCCCCATTAATTGAACATCAATGGTACAAAGTGATGAAATCAAATGATAGATTCACAACTTATTGGCCAAAGGTTTCACCCAACCAAGTACATATCCTTATACTTCTAAAATCTTGGTTGTGCTAAAGAAATATATATATTGATGCATTTGTATTGATTTTTGGGTATTATATAAAATTACCATAAAAATTAATATATACTTCTTTGCATAGATGACCTGCAACTTTAAGTTACAAAATTATTCTTCAAGTTTGATCTTAAAATTGGATATCATTAGGTTAGTGTTCAGGTAGATGACACATGGAAGACAAATTTTAAAACTAAACTAAGTTTGTTTGAGTGGCTCTAATGTTGTTTGGGATCACAAATACACCTACCACCTTCATATGATTAGTGACTAGCATATTCATAGATTTCCTTGACCAAATTTTTATCATCTCTTTAGATGATATCCTTTTCTTCCCTAAAAAATAAAAAATGCATCTATAGCACTTGGAGTATGTTCTTCACATGCGTCAACAAAATAAATTATACGGTAGCCTACCCAAGTATTCTTTTTCTTAGACATTGATCTCTTACTTCAGGTTCATCATTAATGCACATGGACTTAGGTATATCCTTATAAATTGAATGTTATTATTAAATGGCCAACTCTTTCCATCATCACTAAGCTTCCTTGGTCTTTCAAATTTATACCATAAGTTAATCTTTGGCTATTCATAGATTATCTTGCTCTTGCACTAGCTGACAAAGATCAATGTTGTTATTCGATGAATAGAGGACCATTATAGTACATTAAACACATTGAAACAAAAATTATGTTATAAATTTTTACTTGTATTGTTTAATCTCTTACAATATTTTGAGATCAAGATAGATGCCTCATAGTTTTCACTTGGAGCATTTTTTAAGTAGAATGGGCACACAATGGCTTATCATTCAGAATTATGTTTTTCTACCAATTTGAACCACTTTAATTATGATCAAGAGTTTTATGAATAGGTTCAATCTATAAAATATTGGAGATACAACCTTTTTTGAAGATAAACCATTATGCACACTTATCACTTCCCTCTATAGTTTCTTCAATCTTAAGACAAATTTGAAAAAACTAGGCATATGAAGTGGCATCTTACTTACATCAATTTCATTTAATCATCAAGTAAAAAAATGGGAACACACCCATTAATGCAAATTTTTGAGTCATCATTATTTGGATCATGATTTTATTATCTTTATCACTTCACACTTGGATTTCAAACATAGAATTCTTAGTATGCAGATGATCTATAATTTTGAAAAGTCTACAAAATTATCCAACATCTAGTGGCTTGAAATATACCAATTTTTTAGGATTTTCACATCAAGGAAAGTTTATTGTAATTTTTTTATAAGTTGTGTGCACTATTATCACCAAACTTCTCTTTTTAAGGAGTCACACTCTAATCTCTATGGTGGTTATTTATTCAAGCAGAAGATTGTTCATCATTTTCATTATTTGTTTTATAAGCCTCACATTTAGTTGATGTCCTTGACTTCTTGAGGTGTTATGCAGTTTATTCCCACTCCAAATTATCCAACTAAAATCTAACCATTATTTTTCCTTTGCCCATACCCACTCCTCCTTGGGAAATAATTTCCATGGACTTGGTTTCCAATGATCATTGGACACCATTACTATGTTGTTACAGTTGTCGATCACTTCAAAAAATGGATAAGTCCATTCTCTATCACAAGACCAATTATTTAAGTGATCCTAGTTATTATTTGACTCAATTTGGAGATCCTTTGTTCTGCCTAACAACATAATATCTAACCATGACTCACATTTTGTAGATATTTTTTTGGCATACCTTGTGGAAACTTTTAGGATTCACTCTTAGTTTTTCCAACACCTTTCATCAACAATAAGATGGTAAGACTAAGGTTTTCAATTTCACCTTCATGTAAAGTATCAGGATATGTGATTGTACCTTCCATTCCAAGTGGGATCTAACCATAACCCAACACTAAGCATGTCTTTAATCATGTAATCCACTCTTCCACATGTCATTCATATTTTTAAGTTTGTCTTGGTTATAAGCCCCTAGCTCCCTACAAGTTGCCTTTTTATTCTCCTTTCCTAGCCATAAAAAATATTTTAAAATATCAAGATAAGGCTCAATCCTTTGTCCAAAATTTATAATCTTTAGTTTAAGGCCGTTTATTTTCTTCAAAATATTCAAGAGATGCAAAACGAACTCATAAATTGTCATTGTGTCCCTCATAGTTTTTACAACAGGGATAAATTTTGGTTGTACTTAGAAAAATGTTGATTATAAGATAAGGCACAAAGTAAGGTTCAATCTATTCGGTATATACCTTGTATTATTTTGTATCAGGTGTTTAAGAATGATTTTGAATTGATATTGTAGCACATTATAGCATTTATGTGTAGACACTGAAATATGGTAATTGATAGTTGAAAATGTTAGTTTTGACTCACCTTCACCCTACATGACTTGTGCATTTGTACATGACTCTCATGTGTCATTATTTCACATCCACGTGCCTTATATTGGCCTAACCTTCCTAAATTTCTCTTTGCCACCTATAAGAAATCCCATGGTTTGTGTCAAACTAGTTATTTATCTTACTCATACATCTCCAAAATATCATATCAATGTTCCTATCTTCTTGACAATAACGTTAGACTCAAAAAATATCACCTAACAGTAACATTTGAGTCTAACAATTTCATCCTACACCAAATAATGAGACATGGTTTAGAAAGAAGAACTAGTCTTCAATGATTCAACAAGGAAGCATCATCTCCAATAAGTTGTAGGGTAAAATGGTTCACCCACTTATAGGCATACTCTTTCCTTGATCTTCACATAAAACTTTTAATTTATGCATTTTAAAAATTTATTTCAGGGAAATTCACTACTACATTTTCATTGCAAGTTTGTTTGAAGTAGGTTACATGTTTGGAGTATCTCCCAAGGACAAAGTGTTTTGTACACACTCAATTACATTTTTATCCTTTTACTCGCATATTTTTTATTGAATTTCAATACTAGAATAAAATGGGGCATTTAAATACACTAAAAGTTTGTAATTGAAATTTGGAAATGCCAATTTTTACTCACTTTCACCTTTCATGACTTGTGTGAAATCTTGAGTTGGGTAGATGTAGGATAATGGGGGACAAAAGGGGAGGGGTATAAAGAGACACTTTTTTTCTTAAAATAACAATAGTTTGACTTGGAGATAATTTTAGAGACACTTCAAAAAATAATTTGACAATGACATAAGAATATGACTTGTGTAATTTTGAATGTAGTTTCTAAATATATAATTTTTTTCAATAAAAAAATGATAGAAGTGTTCAAAATATATGCATTTATAATAATAGGTTGGTCATTTTTTGTGAAAATTTAAGGATATTCAATGTGTAAGAATACATTTTTTTGAGTAAACGAATGAATATTTGTATGAAACTTCATATATGGATAGGTAAAATGTATAATATTGTTGAGAATATTTTTTATTAAATATTTATTATATATATATATATATATATATATATATATATATATATATATATATATATTAAATTTACAAGTCAAGATAGCTATAAAATTGAAATTGCAAGTGTACAAACACAACTTTTCGACCTTAACTTCATGAAAATCATTTTTTTTAATGCATAGTTGATAATGTGTATATTATTGAGATATAAGTTTTATAAGCATTCAATTAATATTCAAAAAGTTATAAGGAAATTTGTGATGATATGTATATAGTCCATAATGAGGTATGTTATGTACAAATTAAGTAATAATTATAAATAATATTCCAACCTTAAAATATATATATTCTAAAACTACACTTTCTCCTCTACAAACGCATATAATTTTTTTTTAATAATAAAATCTACCACATCAAATGTGTCGACAAAGATGAAAAAGACTCCTAAATTTCTTAGAAACTAAGTGGGCTACTCCATGAATAGTTTCAAGCTAGGTTCGGACCTCCCCAACCCTATACCCAAGGCAAATTTGGAGGGAAAATGCAAAAAATATTGAAATGTTGAAAGGATGCACACCATTTGCAAAGGATGTATGCCCTTTGTAAATCCATTTATTTTTTTTGTGTTTTTTGTAATTAAAGCTAGATTGTTTTGCATTTGAAGACATGTATGTGTTTTTTGTTTTGGGCTTATTCATGTGTGCAGTCTGAGGTGGTTGTTTTTATTTACATTTAACTTATATTACATTTTATATTCTTATACTTAAAATTTATTTTACTAAATTTAACAAATTAGGGCCATTTTACATCTTATGAAATTGATTCTAGTGCTATAGGAGTTACCATTTAGAATTTAGTTTTTCAAAATCCAATCTAATCAATAATCAGTTTTCAAAATTTTAGGATTGGAAGATAGAATGAGAAACAAGGTTACAAATCATGTTATGTATGTAATAGATCTATACCATTGATTATGACCTATATTTTACCTAATTGAGTATGCCTTACCTCCTTTACCTACTTGATTATTACCTACCTGATTGAATACTCAAGTTTGAAGGTGGATTCCTAAATAATTTGTAGGTTTTTCAATTAATTATTCTATAAATATGCATAAATGATATCCCTATATCATGTAACTTGTAACATACCTATAGTCATGATACAGTCATTCATACATGACATCTATCATATACCTAGATCACACATATGTATGCATTCACTTATACATGAAATCTACTTGTAGTCATGATACGATAACTTATACCAAACATGAATGTAGCTAGTCACCCTAATAGACTCTATTTAGTATAAAATAAATTGAAAAACCATTCAAAATTCATTCTAAAAAGATACCATTCAATTTAAAACAAATTTTAGATAGATAGTTAATCCATGCATTCTTCAATTCCAATCTCATTCATTATTCCAAAGTCATGTAGAATAAATTCATATTCTAGCACTCCAAATTCAAATAAGGCACTCCATAATTAACCCTTATCATCTTTAATCATTCCCTCATCAATGGGATCATTTTCACTTATCATCCCTATTCACTCCCTCATTGATTCTTATCATCCTTCTTTATCCCTAATCACACCCTCATTGGCTATCATCATCCTTTATTGTTGTTAATCACTCCCTCATTAACCCTCATCATCCCTAGTCACTCCCTTGTCATCCCTAATCATCCCTCATTATCATTTATTATCCCTAAAGACTCCCTCATCAACCCTTATCAACACTTATCAACCCTAATCATACCTAATCACTCTCTCATCATCCCTAGTCACACTCTCATCATCCCTAGTCACACTCTCATTATCCCTAATAAATCCCTCATTAACTATCATCATTTATTATCATCCCTAGGCAATCTTTCATCATATTTCATTATCCTTCATCATCCCTAATCACTCCCTCATCAACCCTCATCATCCTTAAACATCCCTAATCACCCCCTTCTCATTTATCCTCATCCCTCATTATCCCTAACCATTCCCTCATTGGCCCTCATCATACCTAATCATACCTAATCACTCCCTCAACAACTCTAATCATCCCTAATCACTCCCTCATCATCCCTAGTCACTCCCTTATCATCCCTAATCATCACTCATTTCCATTGATCATGCTTAAACACTCCCTCGTCAACCTTAAACAACCCTAATCATACTTGATCACTCTCTCATCATCCCTCATCATCCCTAGTCATACTCTCATCATACCTCATCATCCATAATAACTCCCTCATTAACCATCTTCATTTCTTGTCATCCTTAGTCAATCCTTCATCATCTTTCATTATCCCTCATCATCTCTAATCACTCTATCATCAAACCTCATCATACTTAATCATCATTAATCACCCCCTCCTCATCTATCCTCATCCTTCATTTCCCCTAACCATTCCCTCATTAGCCCTCATAGTACCTAATCACTCCTTTATCATCCCTATTCACTCCCTCATCTAGTAGAGTGTGTTTTAATCTAATAGTCAGAAGAAATTTGTTTCAGACTGAATAATATCTTTTTTAGATGAATATTGAATGGTGTTTTGATTCCTTTTATTTTGATTAGAGTGTACTAGGGTGATTATTATCATTCATGTCAAGTAGATTAGGTAGGGTCATGATGGATTACTCTAGGGAGATTATACTAGGGTGATTAGCATTCAAGTTTTATGGCATTTAGGGTTTAGGTTTAGGGTTTAATGTTCAAGTTTAATGGTATTTAGGGTTTGGAGTTTGGGGTTTAGGGTTAATGGTTTAGGTGTAAATGGAGTGTACTTGGGTGATAAACTATATTTGTGTTTGGTATGAGTGACTGTATCATGAATACAAGAATATGACATGTATGAGTGGAAACATACCTACATGTAGTACTAAGTATGTGGTAAATGTAATGTATAGATGAATTTATCATTATTATACGTATTCCATAGGTCGAATGCTAAAAGCTAGCCATGTATGCATATTGATAGACTCATAGATTAAAAAACCCATAAATTATGTAGGAATTAATCTTAAATCTAACTTAAAGCCTTTTACATGAATGTCCCTAGTCACTCCTTTCTCTATATACGTGAGAATGACTCCTATCCTTTTAAGATATGGCTTAGTTAATGCCCCCTCTCCTTTCTATATAAAGGTGATAACTCAAGATTATGGTTTATGGTTAGAGGTTTAGAATTTATAAATTTAGGGTTTAAGGTTTATGGTTGATGGTTCAAGATTCATAATTCAGGGTTTAGTGTATAAGGATTAGTATTTAGGGTTCAAGTTGTAATGTTATGGCTTAGGAATTAGGATTTAGGTCTTATAATTTATATTGTATGCTTAAAGGTTTGGGATTTATAGTTTTTTGTTCAAGGGACCAAGGGTTTAGCTTTTAGGGTTTGGTGTTTGGGGTTAGGATTTTGGGTTTACAGTTTCACACTTAAGGTTTAGGGTTTAAATTGTACGATTCAGGGTTTTAGTCTTGGGGGTTTGGTTGAGGGTTGGATTTGGAACTTAGTGTTTAGAATTTAGGGTTTAGGATTTAGTGTTTAGGGATTAGGGATTAGGGTTTAAGATTTGGGGTTTATGGTTTATGGTTTATATTTTATGGTTTGGGGTTTTAGGTTTAGGGTTTAGGGTTAAAAGTTTAGGGTTTAGGTATTTTAGTTTAGTGTTTAAGGTTTTGGGTTTTGAGTTTTCAATTTGGGTTTATAATTCTTGATTTATGAGTTAATGTTTAAGGTTTATGACTTATGGTTTATGGTTTTAAAATTTAGGTTAAGAGTTTAGGGATTAAGTGTAAAGGTTTAAGGTATAGGTTTAGAGTATAGGACTTATTGTTTAGAATTTAGGGCTTGTGTTTTGGAATTTAGGGTTAGGTGTTAAATTTTTAGGGCTTAAATCATGGGTTTTGGGGTTTAAGGTTAGGATTTTAGTTTTTAGGGTCTATATATTAGAGTTTGGGGTGTAGGGCGTAGGTTTTTAATTTAGGGTTTATTATTTAGGATTTGGGGTTTACATGTTATGATTTAGGGTTTTAGGTTTAGTGTTTAGGGTTTAACAGCTTGGGGCTTAGAGTTTAAAATTTGGGATTTATATTTTAAGGTTTAGGATTTAGGTTTTAAGGTTTAGTGTTCATGGTTTAGGGTTCATTTTTAAGGGTTTAGGGTTTGAGGTCTATATTTTAGTGTTTGGGGTTGGTTGTTTATGTTCCAGCATTTAAATTTTAAGGTTTAAGATTTATGGTTTTAGGATTTAGGGTTTATGTTTTTGAGTTTGAAGTTTTATGGTTATGGGTTTGTGGTTTAGGGTTCAACTTTTAAGTTTTAGGGTTTAGTGCTTAGGGTTTTAGGATTAGAGTTTCAGGTTATGAGTTTAAGAGTTAAGGTTTAGGGTTTGGGGTTTAATGTTTAGGGTTAACATTCTTAATTTTAAATTTTTTTAGGGTTTAGTGTTTAAATTTGAGGATATAAGGTTAAGTGTTTATGGTTTAGTGTTTAGGATTTAGGACTTTGCGTTTATTGTTTGGGGTTTAGGGTTAAGGGTTTATGTTTAGGGTTTAGTATCTAGGGTATAAAGTATAGGGTTTAATGTTATAAGTTTCTATGTTTAGGGTATATATTTTAGGTTTTATATATTATTTTTTTAGTTTTAGGGATAATGTATTAGGGTTAAGGGTTTAAGGTTTAGGGCTTAGGTTTTAAGGTTTAGGTATATCATTTAATGTTCATGGTTCAGTGTTTATGTCTTAGGGTTTGGGGTTTAGGGTTTAGGTTTCAATGTTTAGAGTTTAAGGTTTAGGTTTTAGGGTTTTTAGTTTGGAATTTTGAGTTTGGGGTTATGGTTTAGGTGGAAATGGGGTGTACTAGGGTAATTGTCAACATTTATGTATAATATGAGTGATCGTATCACAACCACAGGAAGATGTCATGTATGAGTGACTGCATACCTATATGTAGTACTATGTATGTGGTAGATGTAATGTATTGATGATTGTATCATTACTATATATATGATATAAGTTGCATGCTACAGGCTATTCATTTATGCATATTGATAGACCCTTTAATTAAAGTTCATTTTCTAAGTGGAGAACAAGGTTGTTAAGAAGATTCCAAGGAAAAGATATCAAACTCCAACTATAGAAAATATAAAAAAACTTGATCAAATTAAAAACTATAAAATATAAGGAATTAAATGTCATAACAAGCTTAAAAAGTGAAGAACTTAATGACTATAAGCAATGTTGATAGTCTGCAAAGACAGAACAAGGGTTTATGTAGTCAAAATAATCATTTTCTTGTGAATAGAAGGTGTGGTGTTACTTAATTTGTTGTATTCACAAAGCTATTACATGTGTGAATGAAACCCAAATTTATTTGAAGAGAAATTAGTTTTGATCCAAGGTTCATGTCATTGAAACTTTTTAAAGCTTATTTTCTATGTATATATAGTCAATTGTAGTCTCTTGTATCATGTAGAAAAAATTACATGAGTTTGTTTAAAATATTGGATAAGTTGAGGGAGGTATTAAAGACTCTTTTCTAAGTTTTAATTCCTAAAATAGTCTTTAAGTTGTATGAATAATCAATTTGAAGCTATTAAGCTCTGTGTGCAGAGTTAAACCTTAGAAAAGGGTTTTTTATACAAAAAGAACCATAACTTACATTTAAATTAGTGTAATGTCATAAACTCATAGGGAAGTTGTTAAAGAAGGATTATAAGGTATTCCAATAGGTATAAATCTCAAACTCACCTTGATATTACAAATATAGATGAATATTTTTTGATCTACCTATAGATAGTCATATGAAAGCTCAGTCAAGAGAAACTTCATGTGTTTTACTTTGTTAATTGAGTATAAACCTCTTATGAAGGCCAAATGTTATTGTGTAAACAATATAGAATACTTAATTAAAGTGATTAAAATAATTTGGAAGTTAATTCAAGTCAATATTCTTTCAAGTAAGCAGATTAGGCTATCTAGACCTAAAGAGCAGAGTTTCCATTGAAGTCTAATTATTAAGAAAGCAATAAAGGAAAGTGGTTTCTCATCCTCAAAGATAGTATCCAAACATCATAATAAATATTTTAAAGAAATTTTTTATGATCTTAGATTAATAAAACTTTTTCAAGACCAAACACACCTATACATAATAATGTAATAATGCTTAGGATTTAGTCAACTTTTTGGGCACTTTGGTGATCTAATTGGTATATTGAGATTGTGTAAAGACACATGTGAGTATTGTATCTTTGTATTGATGTTTTCATTGAGTTTTTGAAGTGAATGAGTCCAAAAAATAAGGTAGTTGTAGACCTCTTTGTATCAAGTCCTTAAGAGGTAGAATTTGGCCTAATAGGCCTATAAAGGGTAGAGTTGTTGTCATCTGAGTTTTGAGTTAAATGTCTTCATGCACTAAGAACCTTGAGTCAAATAATTGGTGAAATCTTCATAGTATTTCTCAAATAAGTGAGGATGTACAATTGAGTGCTTTAGGATTCAAAGAAGGGTTTTACTTGAAGGTAGATTACTGTCTTGGGACTAAGTACCCTAGTTTAAGTTATTGAAAGTGTCTTTTGATATAAATATAGAAGCTAAGAAGTCAAGAGAAAATACTAAATAATAAGGTCATTAGTATTTCAATACCAATAATAAAAAGACCTTTTGTGGTAGACCAAGAAATAGTTTATGGTTAGGAAGATACTTAATTGTAATCAATTTTCTAAAGGACCTTGAATTTTACCAGGTTGAGTCAGTGGATCACTCACTTTAACACTAGTAGGGAATATTAAAAATCAAGATATGGCTTGTATATTTAGGTAGGTCATACTCCTTGAGATCAAGATATGGCTTGTGTATTTAATCAAGTAGGGCATACTCAAGTAGATAAAGTACGTAGGGAATACTTAAGTAGGTAAATCAGGCATTTAATCCTTAATGGTATAGATATATTACATACGTAACATGATTTGAAACCTTATTTCTCATTATATATTTTGATCCTAAAAATCTAAAAACTAAGTATTGACCAGAATGGAATTTGAAAAACTAACTTCTAAATGGTAACTCCTACAACTTTGTAATCAATTTTAGAAGATGTAGAGTGGCCCTAATTTGTTATATTTAGTAAAATAATTTTAAAGTATAAGAATATAAAATTAAATGTAGCTTATTATGAATATAAAATTAAATGTAAGCTTATTACATTTATTTTACTAAATATATCCTTATAAAAAACCAAACTATTTTACTAAATGTATCCTTGTAAAAAAATAAAATAGGGCATGATTTAAGTCTATTTTATCCCTAAGAATTGCTCCTTAACCATTTCCTACTTCTTTTACACTCCCCAAGTATTTCATTGATATTTTGAGACATTCAATCTTGGGTTCTCCATTTATTATGCATCCCTCTAACTAGGTCTTCTCATTCCATGATCTCTTATGTCATGGTCTTTTGTACCTACATAAATTTCATGCCAGGTTACTTTTATGTCATGCTTATTCTACACCACTATAAAAATACTTATCCAAAATTTGGGGTCCAACATCACCCCTCATAATGTTATTAGTTTGTCTTAGACTAGGCACCAGTTTTGGCTTCGACCAAAAATTTAAAACCAGCCTATTCGATCTGATTCTTGACACCTTCCCAATGTGATAAGGTATTGAGCAAATTTATTTTTATTTCTTCAATGGTCGCTTTCAACTTTTTTGTCTCCTAAGGTTGGTTAGGACACTCACTTGCTTTATTGACCAAATATTCAAGGGATGTGGAAGCATCTTTTTAAACATCCTCAAGCATGGTGACTTTAGCTACAACATATCCTCAGAGGACCGTAAAGTTAGAATTTATTTCTTATCAATGTATATTTATTGTCTCTTTTATATCTTCTACATCATTGAATGCCTTTGCACACTCGATGTGGTCTTTTATTAAAAGGGTTGTATTAGCCAATTATTGGTGTTGAAGCTCTTTTGCTTGAATTCAAGATTCTAAATTTTTTTTTGGGCTATGTTAGCTTCTCAAAAACCTCATCTAGAATGGTAATCACATCCCCAACTCTATGCAAGTCATGCTTTCACACCTTCACCACTTTAGCAAATTATTTAATTTCCCATAATTTTTCATCTCTTAACCTAGTATGTTCTTTACATAATTTTAATTAGAGGTCCACGAGGATCTCCAACTTGTCAATTGCCTCACCCTCTAAAGGGACTCCATCTATTAGCATCAAATCTTGGCTTAAAATTGCCTTACAAATATTCAGTGTTTTTACCTTGGTGACTATCTCCAAAGTCCCTCTTGGTAACTCTTCCAGCTCTTCCCTGTCACCATCCTTAGGTTATTTTATCTCATGTTCTAAAGGATCAGTTTGTATTATTAGCATTGAACCTTTTGACTTACTTACTGGTGGATCCCTTTTTAGCAGAGAAGCCCTCTTTGGTAGTGAAGCCCTTTTTGGTGGTGCCTAGGTGGTCCTTTACATTTTTAAAGGTTTTGGTTGAGAACTTATGTAATCATCATGCCTATAATGCTTCTACTTCCTTTCTAGTGGTGGAACTAGGGGAGTTTATATCTCTCTCATGCCCTGTGCTTCGTGAATATTTCTTATTTGGTTTCAACATATATAAAAGAGTATGAATGGAATCCCCAACCAAGGTTTGATACACCTTGTTGTTAGTTTTGTATAACTCAATCTTTTCTCTATATGGTTTCTTCTCAGAGTATCCATATATATGACAAATATTTTGAACATTTGAGTCAATTTTTGTTAGGTTGTGGAGCTAAAAACTTCACTAATGCAGACATAGAGGAGGTTGCTAAAGTGCAGAGCAACCGACATCAGTCAGGCCAACTGACGTTGGTCATATTCAGAGCACAGGGCTGCCGACATTGGTCATAAATTGGCTGATGTCAATCACCTCCAGATAGATAGGGACTGACGTCGGTCGCCTGTGCATTCCAGAACTGGTTGTTGACGAACAGTTAGTTAGTTGAACGGGTTGTTTGCATGTAAAGACTAATTTTTGTCTTGAGCTGTGGATCTAATTATTGTAATTGGATGTCTAATTATTATTTGCATGAGATCTATATAATAAACTCATGGGTTGTATTGTAAAGTGTGTTAGTTGAGTAAGAGCAAGGTTAGCTCCTTCAGAGTGAAGAGAGCAAGGTGTGTTCCTCCTAGTTCCACAGGGGTGCCAAGTGTGTATGATCAGGTAGAGTTGCTGGTTGTGCAAGTTCTGGTAGAAGATCCACAGGGGTGCTGGTTTGGAGAATCAGAAGGGTTCTTCATGTGTGTATGATCTTGGTTGATAGGTGTGCAAGGCCAATTTTGGAGATCTACATGGTAAGTAAGGTCAGTTGATCTGCAGGTGTGTCTGTGTGTGCGAGATCTAGGTTTACAGGTGTGCAGAACCAGGGTGATTTTCAGGTATGCAAGATCAGGGAGGTCAGCAACACAATAGGTAGCAAGATCAGGTGAGATATACTTGGAGTATATGGAGTACTTGGAGTACGGTGTGTACTCAGTCGTGGAGTACGTGGAGTACTTGTGTACTGGCAGTAGTGATACTGACTAGTGGTAGTGGCAGTAGTGATACTGACTGGTTGGAGGTGAACACCAACTCTGTGTTTGAGTTGTGTGTTGGGACCATAATTGAGAGAGTGAGCTCTTGAAGAGATTTACTTTTTATGCCCTAGAGGTGTGGGAGCCCTAGAGGTGTGTAAGGAAGAAGACTGTGGCATCTTCTTTGTTGTATTTCCTTCTAGAAGAGTATTAATACAATTGGGTATTGTCTCTCATATTCTGTGTTATTTCTAATTTTTAGTTACTTGTTACTTTTGGTTAAATTCCACATTTAGTTGCTTGTACAAGGTAATCAATTATGTTTCCTAGGTCTTGACAAGTGGTATCAGAGCTAAGGTTGCAGGGAGCAAGTTTTGTGTTTGGTTACAGGTCACTCTCAGGGGTTTCTGATTGAGTGGGAGTATAGCAATGGCAGAAGAAAGTACACTAAGAATGGAGGAATTGAAAAGCATGAATGGTCAATTATAGTGTTATGGAAAGAAAGAGCAGGTAAAGAAATATTGTTGGTTGGTAAAATATTAGCATGAAGGAACTGAAGAAGCAGATGTTGCAGGTGTTGTTACACAGGATGCTCTGGGATGTTCCTTGGATAAAGTAGAATCTTGTTTTATAGATTCTATTTCCTCTTTCCATGCAGACCAAAATAGATTATTTTTCCATGTTAATGTCTTTGGAGACTTTGGAAAGATTTATTTAGGGGCTGGTGTGCCTTGTCAAAGTTTTGGCAAAGGGGAAGTGCGGTTGAAATTGCAGACGGCCAACACATGGGTGTTGAAGGAGGTCATGCAGGTCCAAGTCTTGAAGATGCAGCTAATTTCTTCAGGAAAGTTGGGTGATGAGAGATGCACAGGAACTCTCATAATGGATTCTTGAAATGTTACCAATGATGCACTTGAATTAGCATGTGGTAAGAAAGCAGGTACTCTTTATCTACTTGCTTGTATTACTGATTCCACTTCTGTTGCACAGGTGAGGCTTTGTAGGCTTGGTCACATAAGTGAGAAGGGAATGGATGTTCTTAATTCAAATGGTAAGAGTTTAGCTTTGAAGAGCATAGACTGAGATTTCTATGAGCAGTGGGATGCTACAAGAAAGGATTGGATTTATTGCAGGAAAAGGAAGTCTAATGTATTTGACAAACTTAAGAACTAGAAAGCCTTGGTGTTCTTAGAGGAGATGATGGATAGAGATCAGTGAAGGGGTTTGGATACTTTTGAGTAGGGTAGTTTAGAAATGGGTATGATTCAAATAAATCTCATGGGTAAAAATTCATCACTCACAGGAAAACACAGGTACCGACATCGGTCAGGAGGAACCGGCGTCGAACAGATAGGCACCGACGTCAGTCATGTGCAGACCAGAGAAGTCAGTGGTGTTAGGTAGGTGGATACCAACGTCGGTAGGATAACTGGCATTGGTGACCTAGACAGTCACATGGAACTGATGTTAGTCGGATGCAGACTGTGTGGTGATCGAGGTCGGTCACTGGAACGGATTTTGGGCAGACAGCAAGCTGTCAAGGAGTCTCAAACGCCCATGGGGAGGATTGAAAGGGTAAGTAAGCCTCAAATTTTTTGTTCCTCTTATTTATACTCATTGCTCACTATAGAGCAAGAAGGATCCAGGAAATAGTTGGAGCATGGCATGAATGAGGAATTTGATTCCTAGGATGCAGAACTAAACGGGAGATTTGGTAGGGTTGCCAGCCAGTATGAAAGCACTGAAAGATGAATGGATTCCTTGGTTAAAGAATAGAGAGAATGGATACGTGAGATGGAAGGCTAGGTCATATGGTCTTGAGCAAGCTCTAGGATAGTGGTACAGGTTTGACAGGTTGATGACAAAGTAGGGCTTTAGTCAATGTCAGTGTAACCATTGTGTTTGTCTTACCAGGGTGGATGATGGTCACAACATTATCATGTTACTATATGTGGATGGTATGATAGCTTAAGGTTTAGACATATAGGGTTTTGCTGAGCTAAGGGTAAGGTTAGTTCAGTGGTTTGCCATGAAGGATTTGGGAGTAGCGAAATTCTTTAGCATGAGTAATCCTAGAGACAGGGAAGATCACAAGTTGATGTTGTCACAGGATGATTGTGTGAAGGTAGTGCAAGATGCAGAATAGGGAAGCACACCTATGGATGGATAGTTCATAGAATAGGGTCCCCAATCACATGATGAGGTTGAGTACATGTGTACTCCCTGAGTTTGCCCAAGCAGTGGGTGCTATCAAAAAGTTTGTAGTCAATCTGGGAAAGAAGCACTAGAGGGTAGTTCAGTGGATTCTTAGGTATCTGAGAGGGACCGACAGCAGTGATTTCTACTATGCAGGGTCAAGTTCTTTTCTACATGGGTTTGTAGATTCGGATATGGCAGGTTACTTAGATGACAGGTGTTGCACCACAGGATGTGTGGTGGTTGGTCTTCAAGGTTGAGCTTGAAGAGGGATACAAGCCAGGAAACAAATTAGATGGTGTACAGGTACAGATACAGTGTAGATGTTTATCTCTAAGTGGGAGATTGTTAGGTTGTGCAGCTAAAAGCTTCACTGATGCAGACATGGAGGAGGTTACTGAGGTGTAGAGCAATCGATGTCGGTCATATTTAGAGCACAGGGCTGTCGACATCAGTCATAGATCGGCCAACGTTGGTCACCTCCAGACAGACAAGGACCGACGTTGATTGCCTGTGCATTCTAGAATTGGTTGTTGATGAACAGTTAGTTAGTTGAATGGGTTGTTTACATGTAAAGACTAATTTTAGTCTTGAGCTGCAGATCTAATTATTGTAATTGGATGTCTAATTATTATTTGCATGAGATCTATATAATAGACTCATGGGTTGTATTGTAAAGTGTGCTAGTTGAGTAAGGGCAAGGTTAGCTCCTTCAAAGTGAAGAGAGCAAGGTGTGTTCCTCCTACTTCCACAAGGGTGCCAAGTGTGTATGATCAGGTAGAGATACAGGTTGTGCAAGTTTTGGTAGAAGATCCACAGGGGTGCTGGTTTGGAGAATCAGAAGGGTTTTTCATGTGTGTATGATCTTGGTCGGCAGGTGTGCAAGGCCAGGTTTGGAGATCTACATGGTAAGGTCAATTTATCTGCAGGTGTGTGTGTGTGAGATCTAGGTTTACAGGTGTGCAGAACCAGGGTGATTTGCAGGTGTGCAGAACCAGGGTGATTTGTAGGTGTGCAAGATCAGGGAGGTCAGCAACACAACAGGTAGCAAGATCAGGTGAGATCTACTTGGAGTACGTGGAGTACTTGGAGTACAGTGTGTACTCAGTCATGGAGTATGTGGAGTACTTGTGTACTAGCAGTAGTGATACTAATTGGTGGTACTGGTAGTAGTGATACTGACTGGTTGGAGGTGAACACCAACTCTGTGTTTGAGTTGTGTGTTGGGACCGTAATTGAGAGAGTGAGCTCTTGAAGAGATTTACTGTTTATGCCCTAGAGGTGTGGGAGCCCTAGAGGTGTGTAAGGAAGAAGATTGTGGCATCTTCTTTGTTGTATTTCCTTCTAGAAGAGTATTATTACAATTGGGTATTGTCTCTCATATTCTGTGTTATTTCTAATTTCTAGTTACTTGTTACTTCTGGTTAAATTCTGCATTTAGTTGCTTGTACAAGGTAATCAATTATGCTTCCTAGGTCCTGAAAAAAAATTAAAATCAAGTGTCATTGATTATGTTTCACATATTTGGTTGACAAAGTTCATAAAGTACCATATCGTGAAAGCATAAGGTAGCTTCAACCATGCAAAAAATTCTCTAAATGGGGCCATCCTAATGCACATGGGGGAGTAATGTTGCTTTATGTAAATTTAGCTTGATCACCAACCTGTGTAGCCAAGTCATTTGGAATACACCACTCATTCCCAAAGGCTTCCTTCATCCCATCATACAACAACTTCATTCTAAGCTTATTGGATAGAGTGATTTGATTAGGGCAGGTGAATGCTTTGTATTATTCTACATGGGACTTATGCTCAAGTAGGTACACCTATTTCAATTCTCCATAGGTGTAGTCAGGTACACTAATTTCATCAAACACCATTAGTAATAAGAACACACCCCATGGTAATCTATGGTTGGGTATACGATGAGCTTTTTATGCATATTATATAATTTTTTTGGTAAAATACATTGCCTAGTTATACTTTATACACTCGATGAATTAGTGTGAAACATATAGGTGGTCCATTTCCACCTCCTTCCACATATCTATACCGCTAACCTTCATCATGATAAAGCACACAACCACTCGAAAGGTGAGATCCTGAAGATTTTTTATATGCATATCATAGCCTTATTTTGACTACTCAAGTGCCATAACAATCTTCTCTATCTCTGCTGAGTCTTCTAGGTCATAATCAAGGTTTGAACCAGAGTGTTACAACCTTGATAATTTATTAAATTTTTTAGTCATGATTTTCATTTGGTGCCTAAAAAAGTAGATATATTCCTCATGCAAATGAGAGATTAAAAACTTGACTGCTTTGATAGGCTTTCCAAAATATGGGAGGTTAATAGTTGAAAAAGGCTAGCAGAATCCAAGGTATTGAAGATATTCAAGTCATAGAACAACTCACTCTTGGTATTTTGGCAAATAACTCTATAATCATTTTATAATTCTACATTGTTCCCAGGTTATTGATGGTTGTAATCAAAGACAGTGTAGGTGGGCATATTGGATACCTAGTTTTGAGTGCATAACACCATCTCAAGGTACTGCATTTCCTCAATGAATAAAGGTGGAGGTGGATGCACTTGACCTTTGTTTTTCACTTGGTGCACTATCCTTATTCTTTTGTCTCCCATATGCATGTCTTGTTCCTCAAGTGATTCTTCTTTGATTAGCATCATTTCCCCACCAATACTTAGTTCTTCCTTTTTTGGAATGACAAGTATGGTTCACGTTGTTGGGAATGTTTATTATACTACATCACCCTTCATATATCTTAAAGGTTGAGGCACGGCCATCTAACATTCCCAAATGAATACATTTTTTTATTGTAAATGGATAGGCTCTTCTAATTTTATGTTTGTTAATGGCAAATGTTGACCTCTATAACCTGTACTCAAGAAATTTGACCTCTATAACCTATATATGGCTACTCATTTTAGCTCAAACATACTTAAATGATTAAGAAACAACTAAAAATTAGCACTTTATACTTGACTTAATGCTTTGAAATCATCTTGCAATAACTCAAGTTCATTCCTTCGGCTCTGTAAATTCTCAATCACAGTAATAGTAAAATGTAAAATGAACCACTTTATCTTTTGATAGGTTCTAAAGGGGTAACTTGCATTTAATACCCCCAATCGTCAACCATCACTTCATGCAATAAATACAACCAATGGTATTGCCACGATGTGATGTTGGCACACTTATCATTACCACTACCTCATTTTATTAATGACATGTCTCATCTTGTGCTTTTCTTGAAGTGCATGAAAGTTTTAGGAAAATTTGAATATTCATACCAAGGGAATATTCACACCAAATGTGGGAATCATTAATTACCTAGTGAGTTTATGGTTACATGCTAAATCCTATGTAGCTCTTGTCTTCATCCACTTTCTCTTGCATGTCTTTGCATTCATGCATATCACTACAGGCCATATCTTGGTACTTCATACATGTAACACCCCTTACCCCACACTAATAGTGCTTCTTGGTCCTCCATGAAAACATAAGTATCAAATTTCAAATGATTACAAAACTACAAAAAAAGGCACGCAACTAAGGTAACACTTTATTGAAAACATTAAAAACTAAACTAATGGGATATGCCTTATCGGTACACATAAAAAATACCCATTCAAAGAAGTATAATCACAACTGAATTCCATTATAATGATCAAGAATAAATTAGACATCTAATCATTTCAAGCAACATACACCACTAGGACATATATTGTGAATAATAAAGGGACCATCCCAATGAACATGAAGCTTCTTAGAGTGGCACGTGAACTTGGAGTCATAAATTAAGACTTGTATTCTAGGAGTAAAAGTCTTATGCTTGAGGTGGAGATCATGCCATGCCTTTTGTTTACATTTTTCCATGTCTTGACTCTAATGTGTAATAAAATGAGCTTCATTCAATTATAGTAAAGCATCTAGGTGTGATTTCAATGATGCTTCATCATTTAGCCATCAAACACAAGTAATAATAAGAGAGGGAACTAAGAGATTTACTTTAAGAACTACCTCGATACCAAACATAAGATTGAATAGTGTACTTTTGTTGAGGCACTTGTAAGTTGACTCATAAGCCCAAAGAACTATAGACACCTAATCATCCCAATTAGTGCATTTAATATTACACATCCTTGTTAAAGTTGTGTCCAAGATCTTATTGAATGCCTTAGTAGTGCCATTTGTCTAGGGATGACATATTGTGGTCTTGTGGTGAGCAATCATGAATTCAACTAATAGTACATGAATAGTCTCATTGAGGAAGTGAGTACCACTATCACCAGTAAAACTCAATGGATAACCAAATCTCATAATAATATGTTCCCAAATGAAGCATGTTGCAGTAGTCATAGTACAATCTTATGTTGGTATAGCTTTAACCTAGTGGGTAAGATAATCAGTTGTGGTGATAATATAGCATGAACCATTACATCATCCTCTTAGGGTAATGGGGCCAATAAATTCAATGTCATGTTTCTCAAAAGGTTCCTATGATAAAATAGGATGAAGTGTCATTATATCCCACTAATTGGGCTTCCCCATGCACTGGCAAATGTCACATTGATGTGCATAAGGCTTTACATATTTGAAAAGTGTAGGCTACCAAAAATTAGCTAATAGAAATTTTCATGTGATATCTTCTTTGGTATAATGTTCTCTAGCAATACCTTCATGGACCTCATGGAGCACATCAATGTGCTCATGTTTCATGACTTATCATCGAATTACCTCACCTCAACCAATCCTATAAAGGTCTCTTCGAATGAGTTGGAATGGAGTAGTGCAAATAATGAGTTGCTTCTTTGTTGGAGTGCTTAAATTAGATGAAGCCACTCTAATAGTTAAAAAGTTTGTTATGTCCTCTAATTCCTCAAGAATGCATGAGACTAAAATAGCTACATGTCAGGCAGGTTATCTTTGATGGTGCACATCAATTCACCAGAATCAATTATTGAGAGTTAGTCAGAATGTAATTGGCCTTACTATAATTCACCATGATATAGAATTAGAAATCTTAAAATAACATGATCTAGCAACAAATGCAACCATGCAAAAAAAGTTTATTAACCAAATACTTCAATGCTTCATGGTTTGTGAAGAAAATAAAAGGGGTTGCCAATAGATATTGTCATAAATTTTGAAGTGCATAAAAACCATAAAGAGTATATCACGCTCCATGGTGGTATAGTTCCTATCATCTGGATTTAGCTTTCTACTTACAAAGTAAATAGAATGATCTAGAATACCCTCACCAAGTTGAGAAAGTATCACACTGATTTTCATGCCAAAAGCATCGACATGGACATGGAATGATTTAGTCTAGTTGGGGAACTAGAGAATTGATACGGTGATGAGTTTGTCCTTTAAGGCTATAAAATATTCTTGGCACGCGCGAGTCCAAATTAAATGTTCATTATGTTTTAGGAGCTTCTTTAGACGCATTACAATCCTTACATAACCACAAATAAATTTCTTATAGTACCCCAATATGACCTTGAAAGGCATGAACCTCTCATTAGATAGTTGGCATTGGCAGATGGAAGATGATAATAATCTTGGTAGGGTCCATTATAAGTCCATCTTGATAAATACTGTGACCAATTAGAATGTCAAAAAAAGTAGCAAAAATACACTTCTTCAAGTTGAGAAAAATTTGAAGTTTTATGCATCACTCGAACATAAGCCTAATATTGGAATAATGGTCTTTCACCAAGCCATATACTATCCAATCATCTAGATAAATTTGAAAGAACTTATGGATAATGTACTTGAAGGCCTCAATGACTATTCTAGAAAATACAGTGGGGGCATTCTTTAACCTGAATGACATGATATTATACACAAAATACCCCCACTTATGGCAAATTTAGTCTTGTGCCTACCCTTCTCTATGATCTAGACCTGATGGTACCTAGAGAAACCATCTGTGAAGGTATATATTTCACATCTACTGACACCTTTGAGGATTTATTTAATGAAAGGTGTTTGGAAAGGATGAGTAATACAAGCTAAATTAAGTAAAATGTAATCTGCACAAATATTGATGTGCCCATTCTTTTTAATGCTTCTTACCATAGTGATGACCCACTTGAACTCATCGATAGGAGTAATGAATCATGCGCACAACATAATTTAAATTTGTTCTATAACTCATGCCCACGAATTAGGATTCATTCGATAAGGTTTTTTCCTAACTAGGTAAATGCCTTCAACTAGTTTGATATGAATTTTACCTAGAGATGAGTGAACACCCTTCATATCACTATATTTTTTGGGGAAAACATCTTGATATTCCTTCAGCAACTCACACTTATGATATTTCAATATCAAACTAGTAATTTTCCACAATAACCATCTTTGGTGTGTCCTCCATGCTAATGTTTCATTATATGATTTGAAATGGCTCCAAGTATGATTTGTGTGTATCTATAATTGTGTCATGAATAATTCTAGTGCCATACTCCATGTATATATCCAAATGATTAGTCAATGGGTTAGGTGGAGTAGATATTTCACCTTCATCAACTTGGAACACAATTTTTTGCTTACCTTTGAGAATTTCTTCTTGAAGTTCATGACTGATTACAGGTTCTGGTGTGGAAGAATATTGCTTGATAGGTCATTAAAGATGGTCAATCTTTCCTATAGCACACCATGTATGTTTTGTAGCTAATCTTCAGTAGAACTAGGGTCATCGATGATTGATTGGCAAATTACTTATAATGTAAGGCATAAATTCATCCTTAAGGATGAATATGATAATAATGAAACCATATTATCCTTAAGTAGGTGCCAAAAAATAGGTACTTAGATGGCACTCCTCATGAACATACCAAGATCTATCCCAAGTGCACAAAGTGTCATAAAATGCACAAACCCACAAATATTATGATAAGAAAGTTTCATTAGACAACCAAATTGCTTTGCATGCCTCTAGGTGAAGTTTTAGTGCTCGATACCATTAGATCTGATAGTACCACATATGTGGTTATCATGATGAAATTGATGATGTAGATCATAATGTACATGGTCCTAATAAATAAGACATTCATGATGAGTTCACCACCACCTTGTCGTTATGCCATCAATAATGTGAACAAGTGATCGTATGTGATCAACATCAAAAATGTAAAATGCCTCCAATTATTAGATGAATTCATAAACTTCAATTTGCATGTGGAACCCTAGAGCTTCATTTAGCCTTTCAATCAACATAGCCATAATTAGCCCACACATCACTTGCCCAATTACCAGACAAACAAACCTATGGCACTTGTGATATTTACACCAAGTGTCTTCATGACTATCGATGGTACAACACACCCTCCCAATAAGATCATAGTCACCTTGTGCCCAACAATCATAGGCATTACTTATAGTATCAGAAAGAGATTGTGCATCCATCAATCACATGATGCCATCAAGGGTGGGATCATGACATTCACTACCTTGAGATATGACATTATATATGTGATTAATATCCTCATCAAGGTTAATAGGTTCAACATAGGATGGCCCATGTGCTTGGTCCACTAGGATGATGATATGTTGGTTAGTGTTTTTAAAGTTGATGTATCTCTTCTTGAAGCTTCAATCAATGTTGTCAGCATAACACCATGGATAACCTAATAGGGCTAGGAATTCATCAGCCTTAGGCAATTCTAAAATTTCAAAGTCTATTTTGAAAGGAACCCCAAGGATATCCAGAGTGGCATTTTTAAGGATGCCAATTGGCAAAGTAGGGTCTTGTTGGCCATGAACAATACATGGAGCAAAGGTTTTAAGGTCAGGCTAGCCATATTTCACCAAACATCCTTTGTGAGGACATTAAATTCAGTGTTGATGTTGACTAAAATATCTTGGATTACTCTTCCATTAATGGTATCATTCACCAATATTTTTTTGTCCTCTTATAGGCTAGGGGAATGGGAATATCTTGTTGTCGAGCATGGTTTGATCGATGATCTTTTATAGGCTTTGACATTTGATGTTTAAGCTAGTTACATAACAAAGGTACAATATCATCATCCAATAATCACTTTCAAAAGTCTTTGAAGTCATCTCTCATTGTGTCTTGATGATTTATGGCCTTCTATATATCAACACATTGAGCGGCATCATAGACTTTAAGAAATTGGACCTCGCCTTATAATTCTATTACCAAATTCATAGTATCTTATATCACTTCTTTATGTTATTGATCATCAAGATACCTAATTTCATGAGGCTCTTCATGTTGTACCTTTTCAATAGGTGGAGTGGATGTAGACTAGGAATGTCGACCACTATGCATTATAATAATAACTTTTTGGGTTGTTGGAGTAATAGGGCACAATCAACAGTGTGGCTTCTCAATACGTATCATACTGAAATCCTTCTTATTTATTTATTTTATAATGGATATGTATAAATTAGGACATTCCTCTAAATGGTGCTCATTTTTACAAAAATCACATGTTAAATAGACTAGGTAGTCTCGCTAGTAGTGATCTAGAAAACCATATTTGTAGCAGATTCATGGTGGAAAGCATCCACCTCCTCATCCTTGACCTTGATCTCACCCACAATAACCGTCATTATCTTGATTATTTGAAACAAAATCCTGACACATACCACACATGTGCACCTCATGAATATCACTAATGAGATCATTGGTGTCATGGGTATATGCATCGCATGTCTTATAGTAAGTGGACACTTTTGACTATGTGGCATATTATAACAAAGGACAAGCTCAAAAATCATGTTCATCTTGGAAAATATCACACAACTACTTCATTATAATGCATATAGCTTTACAAGGATAATTGTTTATGTTATGCCCCTTAGACTCACAATCGGTACACCATAGGCTTCTATAAGTGTCATGAGCATTATGTGCAGTCATATTTTCTAATTGGGATACCATTGTAATGATTTGATCCTCCATAAAAGGGTTAATTCCCATATCAATACTTTTAATAAGTTTAGCATGTAGGGTAGCTTATAAGGCCTCACATGAACTGGTAAAGGTTCTCTGAGATAATGTACATTTAAAGGGGAGCAACATACCTCCCAAGAACCACTAAGCATATTGAGTATCATTGATCTTAAATGGAATCTTAGATAGGAGTATCTTGAACTATGCATCATACTCGTGCACACTCTTAGTTAGCTCTCATTTCATATCTTTCAATTTATCAATACTTTGTTAATCAAAATCTGAAATATCAAATTCTTAGAGGAATGTTGCATTAAGCTAGCCATAATCAACTACTACTTATTGAAGATCATATTTCCTATACCATTTATGTGCTCACTCCAGGAGTGTGGTTATAAATTGTGTGGATTTTTAATCAAAGGAGGTTATTCCATATGCTCTCTAGATAAGTTCACACTTATGACCATGTTCAATGAAATTTCCCACACTTCAATACTCTAGAAAATGAAGCATCATTTTATAATGCATGGTGGGTGGTTGAGGTGTTTGTAATGGTGGTTGTTGTGAACTTCCAAGTCCTTATGTTCCTTGGGGGGAAGTCCACCACTTCCTCCTACACTGCCTCCTAGTCCACCAGATGAACCATCAACTAATCCACCTCTCATATCTCTAGCTATAGTAGAAATACCTGATATGTCAAGCATTGAGGTAGGTTGATTCACTATATTCAGGCCAGTACTTTTCCCACTACTTATGTTGGGTCTACTAGGCATACCAAATTGGGCCATGAATTTATCTTGTAAATGAAAATAAAGAGTCAATACACTAGTGTATAAAACTTGTTCAACTAAAGGTTCTCTTACAGGGTCAATTTTTAACTCAATGTTATTTGTATCCCAATTGTATATAACTAGTTTGTCTAGCTCAAAATCATGAGCTCACACTATGGTTGGGAAACTGAGTTAGTTAAATTTGGGTTTTTTAATCTCCACTACCTAGCTTATTTTTCTCACATACGCTAGAGCTAGTATTGGTTGTGGTTCAAATTTTGGAGAGTTCTTGTGCTCTTTCGCTTCCCTGCAAATCCTGAAAGCACTTCCTAAGTCACTTCCACCTATAATCCTTCATCGAGCTTCATCATATTTATGATTCCACGATTCCCACTGACTAGTTACCATTCTAAACCAATAATCCTTCACAAATACCCCTCCATTCCCCTACTAATCATGTTACTCTTGTAAGGGAGGGTTTAGCCTTTCATGGAAAAACCTTCAAGTCTAGAGTCAATAAACGACTTCTTCACCTCCAGTGGGAAATACATGAGATACTGACCACGTGGTTCTCAAAGAAACTATAACTTAGCTTCTTATAGACAAGAATAATTTGATATGGTGTACTCCAAGATGTAACTATTTTACACCCCTCTCCACTAGACATCAATAGCTCGCATCTATAATGCACCTGAGTATGCTAAAGCAATTTGATGCTCTATTGTCCATGTTATTTTCCATCCATGATTTCTTGATCAATCTTAAGAATAGGCTATGATCCAAGAATGCAAATGAACATGAGTTTTCACAAATAAAGTTTTATATAAAGAACTATAGAGGGTTTTTTCAACCTACGCATGTGCATAATTTCTTGGTTCAAAAAATGGAACTAAAAAGTTATTTTTGACACTAGTAAGCCATCATTCAATGTTTTCAAGAGATAATCATTCAAGCATTTTACACCATCATGTAATAAGTGATATGTAGCCTAGTAATGCAACAAAAATATTGGGTAGATTTTATATCTAGACCTTTCCCCAGGTGTGCACTAAAGTGAACAATACCTAACAAGCTAATGCACTAGCATTTAACACAAGATTTAGAGTTCTTACGTGCTCACCTGAAGCACATAGTAAGAAACTAGTTCCCATGAATTTTGTCATGTGAAAGTGTACTTGTTGTATATTGGTTCTCAAACATATACCCTATTTAATGACTAACCAAAAAAAAATACATAAATGTGGGCCTAAGTTTAGTTATGTGAATAAACACAATTAAAATTACCATTACCATTATAACCAGAGTCCACATTGATCATGTTTATTTAACATAGATTCTATTCATCATATCCATAATAAATCCACAAGTTACATGATAAATGTATAGTGTAACTTAGTGACATAACTTAGCTATAAGCTAGAGTACAATAACAAGATTACAATGATATCCATGATTACACCAATGGAATGATGTTCAATAATAATCAATCATTATAAAATAATGATCAACAACATTACAAATCTCTAAACAAGAGTATTTACACTTGGTTCTCCCTGACCAAGTAGTTATAATAGTTATGACACTCTTAGTGACTAGCCAATGATCTCTAGTGGACTACGAGTCATGGCAGCCATCTATATTATTTCCCTAAGGACTCAAGCCTTTGTGCCCCTATATTCTTGTTTGGTGTTGGATCTTAATTTTCAAGTGTTTATCTTCATGTAAGTCGATGCTAAACTTGTGCGTGATTTAAATTTGTTTCATCCCTAAGAATCGCTCCTTAACTATTTCTCACTTCCTTTTCACTCCCCAAGTCTTTCATTGATATTATGAGATGTTCACTCCCAGGTTCTTCATTTATTATGCATATACCTTATTCAATGACTAACCAAAAAAATAAATACACAAATGTGGGCCTAAGTTTAGTTAAGTGAACAAACACAATTAAAAGGACCATAACCATTATAACTGAGCCCACATTGATCATGTTTATATAACATATATTTTATTCATCATATCCATAAGTTACATGACAAATGTATAATGCAACTTAGTGATATAACTTAGCTATAAACTGGAGTACAATAACAAGATTACAATGATATCCATGATTACATCAATGGAATGACATTCAACAATAATCAATCATTATAAAATAATGATCAACAACATTAAAAATCTCTAAACAAGGGTATTTATACTTGGTTCACCCCAACCAAGTAGTTCTAATAGTTATGACACTCTTAATGACTAGCCAACGATCTCTAGTGGACTAAAAGTCATGGCAGTCATCTACATTATTTCCCTAAGGACTTAGGCCTTTGTGCCCTGATATTCTCATTTGGTACTAGATCCTCATTATCAAGTGTTTATCTTTATGCTGGATGGTGCTAAACTCGTACATGATTTAAGTCTATTTCATCCCTAAGAATCACTCCTTAACTATTTCTCACTTCCTTTATGCTCCACAAGTCTTTCATTGATATTTTGAGTTGTTCGCTCCTAGGTTCTTTATTTATTATGCATATACCTTATTCAATTACTAACCAAAAAAAATACACAGATGTGGGCCTAAGTTTAGTTAAGTGAACAAACATAATCAAAATGACCAAACATAATAATAACCAGAGTCCACATTCATCATGTTTATATAACATAGATTTTATTCATCATATCCATAATAGATCCATAAGTTACATGACAAATGTATACTGCAACTTAATGATACAACTTAGCTATAAACTAGAATACAATAACAATATTATAATGATATTCAAGATTACACCAATGGAATAACATTCAATAAAAATAAATCATTATAAAACAATGATCAACAACATTACAAAGCTCTAAATAGAGTTATTTATATTTGGTTCTCCCCAACCAAGTAATTACAATAGTTATGACACTCTTAGTGACTAGCCAATGATCTCTAGTGGACTAAGAGTCATGGCAGCCATCTACATTATTTCCTTAAGGACTCAGTCCTTTGTGCCCCTATATTCTCATTCGGTACTAAATCCTCATTGCCAAGTGTTTATCTTCATGCAGGTCAGTGCTAAACTCATGCATGATTTAAGTTTGTTTCATACTTGAGAATTATTCGTTAACTATTTCTCACTTCTTTTGTGCTCTCCAAGACTTTCATTGATATTCTGATATGTTCACTCCCAGGTTATTTATTTATTATGCATCCCCTCTAACTGGGTCTTCTCACGCTATGATCTCTTACATTTTAGTCGTATGCACTTATATAAATTCTATACCGTGATCCTTCCATGTCATGCTTGTTCCGCACCATGCTTGTTCCGTTTCATCCTTATTTCGCACTGCTATCAAAATACTTAGCCAAAATTCAAGGTCCAACATGTACATACATGAATCTCATGCACCATTTTCTCACATCTACATTCCTATTATAATCCTAACCTTCCCAAATTGCTCTCAATCATCTAAAATAAATCCCACATTTTGTGTCAAACAAATTATTTATCTCTTACTCAAACATCTTCAGATCAATAGATTAATGTTCCTATCTCCTGAACACTTAAAACATACCATCTAGAAGTTTTGTCCCACACTAAAAAATAGTCACATTTTAAGTTCAAATTATTCCTATGGGTCATCCCATTCATGTAGTGTGCCATTGGTGAGAGAAATCACCCAAAAAATTTATTATAAATTAAAAAAAAGATATAAACCTATTACCCATCTAGCAAACATTTATCAATCATAATCTAACACTTGCACATTCAAAGGCACAACCCCATTGTTACCAATTTACCAATCATTCACAAGGAGTGTTGGATTATTTATGATCCAAAAACATAATTAGTTTGTTTATTTAAATTGTTTTGTTATCTCTTGTTTATACGAGTTGGTTTCAACCGTTAGTTGGTTTTATATAACCAACTCATGTAATCTATTTAAAATCTTATGTTATGTACAAAAATGAAAATGATTACATTCAATATAATTTTTGGAAGATTTTTCTTCTACCTAAAGCATAGTGGTCTCAGAGCTTGTAAATTTGAAGAGGAGTGAAGAAATTATTAGAGCTTGGTTTATGTAATCATGGAGGATTGAAGACTTGGGAGTATGCTTTGATAATGGTATGAATTTGTTTTTGATTCACACTTACAAATTTTAATCTACATAATTTCCTCTAAATTGTATGGCATCAACTCTTGGTTTATATATAGTATGGCCCCACACTTGCCTAAAACCTAAATCATACGGCCCTCTAAATCCATTTGTACAATGCCTGAACTCTTTGGCAACCTAAAATAAATATTTAATTTTTTCTTGGTATGGTTTCACACTCCAACAATTATATTTTCTTCCTTGAAATCCATTTGAATCATCTCTCTGCTATTTGAACAACCTGTAAGGCTCAAAAACCATTCTACAGGATCTGTATGGTGTCATGTTTCTAATGTAGTGATAAACTTTATATTGTATGGTGTTTTTAATGGGTTTATAGTGCTCGACCACATTGATATGCGAATTTATAATTCCTTTCACTACATATACCATTCATAATACATTCTACACTCACCAGGCATTCTATAATGGTGCAACACAAAAATGAAAATTATTAATTTTCTTTGTTGAAAGTTCTTTTGGGTTTCATAGTATAAAAGCGTAGTAGTAAAAAAGTTTTGGTTTGTTCTTATAATTTTTTTAATTTATTCACCTTATGGGCTCCATAAATAAGATAGAATATTTTATTTTTGGTGAAAGTGAAAAAAGTTTCAGAAATTTTTACATGGAGGTGAAATTTTAGGGGAATGATTTACCATTCGTGTGTGTGTGTGTGTGTGTGTGTGTGTGTGTGTGTGTGTGTAATTTCCCATCCTAAAAATAATGGATATACAAAGGATTTTGAGAGTATAATATCAAATTTGTTGATGGGGAGGTGGTTACATTGATTATGGTAGTCACCTATACAAGAAACTGTTAAGGCTTCAAAACCATATTTTGGACAAAATTACTTATGCATTTTATTTTTGAGAATATACCTATTTAAAAATGGAAGATTCTATTTTCAAATGCTTTGTACAAGGAGATATAAAGGTTTAAAATGTAATTATTTTTTAACAAGTCCCAAAATCTTTGTAATCAAAAGCTATTTTGTGGGTTGAGACCAAATCCCAATAGCATTCCCTCTTTTACAACTTTTTTTTTATAACACCATGGTGAAAATTATGAGCTTAATCTTTGAAAATGGACGCTTAACACCTTAAAAATATGAGTGAAACCTGAAAATGGAAATACACTCATTTTTAATGATTTATGGGAAATAATAGGGAAAGACACTACGCCACCCACTAAAGTTGTAAAATTGTTTGAGTATCAAAAATGAGAAAAATGTGCCCTTGTTTTATTAAAGTCATCATGTTTTTCACATGTGATTATTCACATTGAATATTTTAAAACTAGTACATGGAAAGTTTTAAAAGCATTAAAATGTCTATATGACAAACAACCTACCTATAAAAATATCAATCTCTTAATGTAATTGATTAATAACAAACTTAACATTGAAGAAGATGTATCTGAATATCTCTTCCACACGAAAATTCTAAAATAAGAGTATTGTACTATAGGTGATAAGATTCATGAGGAAATGTTCATATCCATAAATTTTAATGGTATCATTTATGCATATACCAACTTTGTCAAAATGTTTCAGCTTAATGATAAGTTCAATGGCACAACATTTGATTATATTTGTGATTTGTTAACTCAACATGAGCGATAGTTTGTAAAAAAGAAGAGTCAACCTACAAAAAAGGTTCACTATACAAAGGCTAGATCACATCAAAAATATCATCATCATGTATAGAGGTAGTTTTATAAACATTATTTGAAACACTCTCTGATGCATTCTCTAAGACACTCCCCATATCATTCTAGATAGTTCCCACAACGTTCTCATCAACACTCTTTAGGCTCTTCAAAATGCAAGCATCACCATAGACACTTTTCTCACTCTCAATGGTTATTCTAGTGATTTATCTTCTTTTAGATCTTGTCAACATAATAAAGAACCCAAATGTTTCAAATGTGGTGGTTTTGGACATCTTACAGATGTATGTCCTTCTCGACAACCACACTCTCCACACACAAAAGAGAGCTAAAGTAAATTATGTGGATCATTCTAATGACATATCTTCTAGTTACTCTAGCTATTCAGGTTATTTTAACACTTCCTAAAATTATGAGGTATCCTATATGGTCTAGGTCTATGGTCCTAATGGACTTGAAAACCTATTTTGAGTGATCAATGATTCAGTCATCTTGTGTGAGATATTAGGCCCAAGAATGGGATCTATTGTAGCAACATTTTCGGCTCATGTTCTTATTTTTAGTTCCATTTTTGGATTTATATCATTGATATTTATGACATGGAGCAGTATGATTGTTTGATTTTATTTCTCTTATTGTATAGCTTCTCACATCTCGCTTGATAGGGGGATAAGATATGGCATAGGTCTTTGATATGTCATTAGTGATAGTATAAGTTGATAGGGGTTGTTAGCACCTTTAGTGTTGAGCAAAGGTTGTTAGCATTTGTTGGACATCAGGGAGATATAAAATACATAATATAGGTTGGTCACTTGGACAGGATTTTGGGTGGATCCTTATGTAAATTGATTTAGTTGGACAAGCTTTAATCATGTTATACTATAATACGATATGATGATCACAGGGGATGAGTAGGATTTGATAATTTTCATCAACCTTTTATTCCAAAACTCATAGGGTGGGATTATTTATGGAGCAACATCAGTTTTGATCAGTACCAAGAGGTATAGTACACTAATTTTAGTTGCTTCTGAGTTTCTTTAATGACTATAGCATCATTACTTCAGTTACTTCATATTTTATACTCCTTTAGATCAAGGGGGAGTTTGTTGGATTATTTATGATCCAAAAACATAATTATTTTATTTATTTAAATTATTTTGTTATCTCTTATTTATATGGTTTGGTTGTACCTGTTAGTTGGTTTTCTATAAGAAAACTCATGTAAGCTCTTTAAAAAACTATGCTATGTAAAAAAAAAAATGCTTACATTGAATATAATTTTGGAAAGATTCTTATTCTACCTGGAGAAAACAAGGGTCAATTCTTATCCAAGGTTAAATCACCTCAAGACCCAAGCTAAAGTTTTTAATTACTACATATCAAGACCTTAATTACAGGTTGCATATGTTGAATGAGCACTATTGCACACATTCACCTAACAAGGAGAACTATTAGACATTTAACTTCTCTCTTCAGAATATTGGATATGTAAGTAACACTCAGCCATTCAATGGGGAGTGTTTGGGGTCATCTCAATCCACCTTTATTATCCTTCTTGTAGGTCTAATTTTGTCATTATAAATAGACCTAGGATTTCAATTGAAAGAGGCATATTTATGTGAGCCAGGCATATAATCAGACCTCATGACACAAAAATCTTAATAAAAAATAGGTGTACCTATCTATACCAAAATAGAGAGGCAAAATGCATAGATAAAGAATCATTAGACTGGGAACATAGTGTAGAATTTAATTTTCACCACTATTGTGTCAAAATTGTAAGTCAAAATGACTTCCTACAAACACACACAAATTGGACCAAAAACCACTGAAATGCCCAAATTCTTCCATGTACTAACATGCATCTTATAAAACATATTAGGGCATACCTAATTATGGTAATTCATTGTATGTAATTTTCACCTTCCTCTGATTCATCTCCAGTCAAATTACAATCTAGTAATTTGACATTTTCAACCATTTGTGTATGATAATTTATTTAATTCCAAGAATTATAAAAAGGATAATTAGGATTATTAACTAAGAAACTATAATTAAAATGTTAAGGGCAAATTTTATGGAGATTAGATGAATATCTATTTTTGTAAATTCATAAATTCAATAAAATATCTAAAAGTGACATCACCATGACATCATCGATCACAAAGTCATGAATCTAAAAATATCAATATAAATGAAATAAATATCAAGATTGTTGAGCCATGCATACTAATTTTAACATTAAATCCAAAATTAAATGCCTTTGTTCCACCAATTTTGACTCATCTTGGGCCATTGATTCTCATCTTGAGATGCATGGTCTTTATCACTTTGTCAAACCCATAAATACAAGGCCTACCATAGATGAAAATGAAACTTTTTAGGGTAAAGAAACCATGTAGAAATCCATCTAAAAGCTTCATCAATTCTTCCAATCCATTCACAAACTAATATAATAGAGCTTGAGGATATGTTAGAGGTGATAGCTCGATGACATTACTAAAGATTTCAATTTCTATATCCAAGCACAAACATGTATGCGGATCAACTTTGATGGTAAAGTCCATGAGGAAGGTACAACTTATCTTTTTTATGCTTTCTTTTTTGTTTCCTTATCTCATAGACCTTTCTCAATTGAGGGAGTAGGATTAGTATGTTAGTTCTTGTTGTTTATTCTTGATTTTATTCACTAACGAATGGACTAACATATTTTGTAATCTTATTCCACATTTAGCACACTCGGTGGGACAACACAACCCAAAAAACTCCTTGGAAACCTTCATAATCTTATAATTATCAAATTTGATTACTATTTTTAATTTATTTCCCTTTTTTTCTTCTTAATTTATGTATTTCATTTATTGTTTATTGGCGAGATCACCCTGCAAAATGACAGGATCAATCATGTAAACAGTGACTTCAACCTGCAAATTGGTGAGATCACTTTACACTACTTGTTTGTTTGGGTACATCAATGGACTTGACCTGATAAACAATGGGATTGATACTAAATAATGAGATCATTATTTTGTATTTCATTATGTTTTCCTGTAATCAATGAACTCAAATTGCTAAACAACAAACTTGACTTGTAATTAGCAGGATCAACATAAAAATGATGAGGTTGTTATAATGTAAACTATATTTTATTTGCCATTTTTTTAAAACAATAGACTCATCTAGTAATTGGTGGGTTCATCTTACTAATCAGTGAACTCACCAAATTTATAGTTTTGACTCCCTGTAGAACAATGGATTTGCTTCGAAATTAGTGGGATCACTTTGATAAATGGTAGGATGGCCTATGTAAAAGTTTTTTGAGACTTAAAATAATATAAATCAACTTATTTTTTACAACCAAAATCATTTTGAATGCTTAATCATTTGTCTTGTAGGTTTTGATATATTTTTAAGTATTTTACATAATTTTACAAGGCAAACTTTAATCATCATTTCTATTTGGTGCTTAATAATAAAAAATCACTTTTGACTTGGCTCCTAAGATTTCATGCATTTCATTTTTAGCTTAAGTGGTTTGTTATTTACATTCTTATTTATGTAAACCATTGTGCATATGCTCTTCCCTTGCCCCATTTAAGGAGCCTAGGTGACCAAAAACACATAAGTTTACTTGCTTGATTATCTACTTGAAATACATTTCAAAGTATGCTCTTCTCTTTCCCATCCATGGGGTCTTGAGAATTAGAAATAAAACGTGTTTTTTCCTTTTTTATTTTTTAAATATATCGGGTGGAGTTCATCACCTTCCCACTAGTCCTTAGGGATGCATTGACCTAGGAAGCCACATCCTAACATCATACTAACCCCGTTATCCAACAAGCTATACAAATTGAGGTCAGCCCAATGGTATCTTAGTTGGAATGTTCTTCGAAGCTTAATAATGCTGATAGCATTTCACTGAAACCCTAATGGCTGAAGTGGTCACAAAGGGACAAGATCCTTTGGTGAATGGCCCACAAAATCTTGCATCCAATTGACAAATTATTCTAAAGTGTCCATGTATCATGAGGTAGATCAGGACTATCTAGAAAAGCTAATGAAAACTTAGAATATAAACCACTTTTGCCACAATATTATCACCATGATTTAACCTTTTAGGGTTTTATAATGAAAATCCTATGTTTAGATTAAAGGGTTGAGATGTCTAAATTAGTTAAATAAATTACAATAATTAAGTACTGATTTGTTATAGAAATTGACTTATTTTGAATTTATAAAAATAACAATAAATAGGTATAAATAGACTTATCTAAAAACTAACTGTCATGGATGATATGGGTTTTGAAAGTTGAGATCTAGGAAGTTCTGAATGTTTTCAATAGGATTCTGGTGTTCATCTATTCACTAGAAAGTAATGGATAGTAGCACCATGTTTGTGTAGTGTCTTTCAGGTGGTGGTAGTATCCCATTTAAAGGACTCTTCCCATTTCTTAGGAGCACCTACACCTATGTTTTTAGGTCCTATTATTGCATGCACAAAACCTTGAGTTTTGTGTTATGCCTAGAAAACATGATTTAGTGTGAAAACCCTAATCCTCCTTGCAAGTATGACATGAGAAATAATTGTGTATTCATTAGTAGGATAGACTGGACATCCTCAACACCCCATTGTGAAGATATTTTCCTACATACCACTACTCCAAAGAGGGATCAAGCCCAATGTAGTTCTCCCACCTTGTGCTTGATGCAAGTGCAAGTGAATGCTAGAATGAGAGTGGACTTAGATGCCTTGAATGTGCTTAAGCTTTAAAATATTTGAAAACTAGGCTTAGGGTTATTAGAGATGGTAGTATGCAGAAGTAGGGCAAAATAGGGATCAAATACCTTAATTTTGCTCAACTTGTCTTTGGTTTGAATGTGCTTTTACATCTCTTTTCCATCTAATGAATATAGGTAAATTAGACTTGTATTTATATAGTTTTGTTGTTTGTGTGGATAAGAAAATATTATTATGTCAACCTTAGGAGGGGCACATATTTGAAAAAGTATCCATTGGAAATAACTAAGGCTAAGGACAATAATTCCTAGTTGGGGACACTAGCACCATGTGGTTGTAGTGTCCCAAATGTGACATTAATGTTTTATTGGTAGACTACGAAGCAAGTTGGGTTGGTATCTGAGATAACAGTTATGGGATTTTGTTTTAGATAACTGTAGGTGATTTTGGTATGCTCAATGACTGGAAAAGTAAGTCTAAGGCTCTAGGATAGGTCTATGGATAAGTTAAGAATAGGGTAACTCAAGTGACACTCTTAGCATCCAATTACAACTTTTAGGTGATTACACACTGATGCAGGGGTACAAAGGTATCCACCCTCAAAGATTGCCTTTTAGTACATACCTTTGAGAGAAGGGAGGGGTTAAAATACCACCAATAATTATAATAACTTATTTAATGAACCATTAAATTTTATCCTCTCAAAGGTGATTATATCTAAAGGACTTTGTGGTTAAGCTATAAACTTGTGTAAGTTTCTAAGTTATGTTCATGATTGCTTGAGTACTATGTTAAAACTAGTGTTGTGTTCATAACCACATTCAAAATAAATATGCCAAGTTCTAGAATCAAACATTTCAAAATACATCCTTACACATTCACACACTGAGTTATGTCACCCAACTATTCTAAACCACCCTTAGTCATTTTGTGTTGTTACATGCTCTAATTGAAACAAAGCCTTATCTCATTTGGTATTTTTACACTGCCCATTCCATTATTGGTTTCAAACTAGCATTTCCTTGTGTCAAAATTGGAAGTCTAAAGTCCAATTTTAGGTTCTAATTTGGATCTAAAACCATTTGATCTTATTCCAAATTTTAAACAAACCAAGTCCAAACCCAATTTTTTTTTATAAACACACAATGAAGCATTACTCTACCAAAATTTTGGGTCAAACAAAAATGACATGTTCAAACTTGGTCTCAATACATATATTACTTGTCCAAACCATGTTGTTAGGCTACCCAATTGAACCAAGGCCTAATTTTGATCCAAATTATCAAATTTCAATTTCAAACCATTCCAAGCCCAAAGTTCTAATTTCTTGTTCAAACCATGCCATCATGCCATCCAATTTGAGTTAAACTCTAATTTTGATCAAATGTCAAAAGTCCAATTCCAATACCATTCCAAGACCAAAGTTTCAAATGCTTGTTCAAACCATTATTATTATGTCATCCATCTTGTTTCATACCTAAGACAAATTCCAAGCCTAATTCCAAAACCAATTCCTATTCCAAGGTCTTATTTCGATTCTAATCAAACTATGCAAAGTTCTAATTCTAGACAAACTTACTCAAAGCTTAGGTTAAAATTTTACAATCAAATTAGATAGCCTTTCAATCTAACACTCCAAATTGAAATCAAACTTGTTGAAAATATTTGATGTAACAAGTTTTATTCACATACCTCTCCCATTTGGATACTTATATGAACAAACTTTCATTGAACTATTCCATTTGAACATTTGCATTGACATACCCTATTGCACATGTAATTTATACCAAGGTCAATTCTATGTGCCTAGCTAATTAAAGTCAAATTAAAATCATATTGAACCATGTACCAATCTAATCCAAACCAAATTAGGTTCATCTTGACCCACTTACTAAGCCAATTCTATGCCATATCAAGTTTGTTTTGAACCATGTTCCAAGACAATCAGAGCTAAATTTGTTTCATCTTGAACCATGTGCCATACACTTCCAATTTTGATTAGGTTCATCTTGAACACATTTTAATTCCAAATCTGGTTCATTTTGAACCATGTGATAAACCCTCCCAATCCTGATTAGGTTCATCTTGAACCACATTCCAATTCTGATCCAATTCATCTTGAACTGCATGTTAAGCCATTTTAATCTAATCATGTTTGTTTTAAACCAAGTTTTAATTATAATTCTAAATTAGTTCAAATTTGACCAAAGTTAGCTTCAAAGCCAAATGATTAGAATAATGCCAAATCAGGGCTATTTTGATAAAATCCAATTATTTTTAGTCCATCGCATGCCAATTCAAACCATGTTTTATCTTTCCATTCAATTTACTACATTAGTTGGCTGGGAACAACAAAGTCATCTCATACATATTTTCTTTTATTTGAATTGAATCAGACCAATACCACCCTCTTTGGGATAATTTCAAAGACCAAGACTGCCCACTTTGGGGCAATTCTATCTAGACCAAATTTGCCCTCTTTGGACCGATTTCATTCAATACCAATCCCCTTGCATGTATCCTTGCTTGGAGGCATATTTTCTTCCATCTTATTCCATGGAATTTAAGACTGATTTGGATAAATCCCTATTTGAATAATACAATAATTCCATCATTTTATGGCTCATAGAAGAGGGAGCCAAACTTCTATCTAATTTTCCTATGGACCAATTATACCTTTGTTTAAAAGAGGAAATACCTTTGTTGAAGATTCAACTTGTAGACCCACCCCAACATAACCATGTCATTACTTCTCAATTACAACAAAATGCTCACCTCTTTGCTAATTAGCTCATGATTACTTTAAGGGCCTCTATAGTTGATACTTTATTTGAGAACTCCCTACTTACTTGCCCAATATATGATCCAGTTTTAGAGCCACAACAAAGACAATCATTGCCCCTCCAAGGGCCATTAGTTATTAAAGACCCAAATGTGTCCAAGTCTGATAATTACTCAATTAGGATATGTCATAAACCCCTTCCCAAGCACAATCAGATAATCTACTTCCATAACAAGCTCAAGACAATCAACTCATCTTTGACATTTTTGTTGAATCACTTGTTATTGACCAAACCCAAACCATTTTTTGTCCAGCTTTATTTGATGAAGAATATCTAATTGACAAAGGATCCATATTTGATGAGCCTATATTTGAAGAGCCCATTATTATTGAGCTACAACCCATTATTCATCCATTGCCAAACATTCCTCACCTTAAAAAACTCCTTAATCCCAAAACCTTCATTTCCAAATGATAAGTTAAAAAGGTTCTTATGGATAACATAATTCAATACACCCTTTTTGTGGCTATGTTTACGTCAAAAACAAATTCCTCTTTGGAGCCAACATTGTTATCAACATTAACATCAACATCTAAATTAGAATTTGGTTATATCTTAGAACTAATATCAGAATGGGATTCCATCCTAGAACCAATATCAGATTTAGCATTAGAAGTAGAATCAATGTAAGTCTCAAAATTAAATTCAGATCCCCTTGAGTCAAAATAAAATTTAGAATTAGAATACATTAGTGTATATCATAACATTAACTATACATTTCTTCTAGATCCACTTGCGTCAGAATCAACTTCAAAATAACCATAACTTAGTAGATGTTATGACATCGACTACATAATTCTAAAAAATTAAATTAAAAACATTTATGATCCTTCTACGTTTGTTGAGGAAGATTCCTTTAACATTGATGTAATTTATCCTAGTAGCCTCTACAAGGATTGTGTTGCCTTTTGCCCTTCCATTAATACCACACATGCATCTATCATTGACCATCATATCCATTATATTGACATTCCACCACCCACACATGTCGATTGAGACTGAAAGAATCACACATTTTTGAACCCCTTACATGTAGAAATCTTTGTATCATAATTTATAGGGATCCAAGACAAAATTCAAGCAAAAGAACAATCTCCTAGTGAAACTTTGTTTGAGGTGCTAGGGGACAATCAAAGTCTTAACTTAACATCTTCTAGTGAGACCTTATTTAAGGCACTACATGATAATTAGAATCCTTTAGGCTTAAAGCACTAAGGGAAAATAAAAATGATTTATCAACATCCCTTAATGAAACTTATTCAAGGCACTATTACATGATACAAATCAGAACAATCAAGAAAAAATTGTTGGTAAAAACTTATTTAAGGTGCCAATAACTTAGCCAATTAGTTCCTCATTGCTTGATGAAGACATTATTCAAGTCAATATCAACCCCACCACAACTAAAATCAAGTCGAATCCATAATCATCAACAATGTATGTGACTAAAAATCCCAACTCTCATTTGTCCTTTAACCATTATACATTCCATTATGAATCTATCATTCATTCAACTTCTACATTACACCACCAAATCAAACCATTTATCTCATGCCTACCCTTCTTTACCCTTATTGACAACACTCTTTTTCAAAGAGGTTACAAATACCCCTTGTTTAGAGGTTTGGAGGAAGAAAAATCAACGTCCAATGAAGATCACAACAACAACAATATAGTCCACATAAACAATAGGATCAAAATAGAGCTATTATCTCAAACGAGTATTGGTTAGACAATAAAGGGTTCACATTAAAACAGTATACATCATGTAATCCTTCATTGAGTTGAGATGCTAAAAATAATAATTAAAAATATAAAACAATCAAAAGAGAAAGAGAAATAATTTATGCAATAGTGGAAACCATGTTTGTGGCACCTTGAGCAAGTACTATGATGAAAACCAAGTTTTTGGTATCGTGCATAAACAATTTGTTGTCTGCAACTACCTTGACACTTGGGGGCAGCCCTATCTACATTATAAAACATTTCATTTAAGCCATATTGGCCATTATAGTCTATTACCATTTTTATCATTTTGACCATCTACTCCTATTCAACTCAACCCATCTTATTGTCACCATTAGTCTTCCTATCTTAAACTTCTCATGAAAGTGGAAGGTATATTGAGACATGTTTTGGGAAACCTTTTGGCATATTACATGCACAAAACTTTGATGACTAGACACATTTGTTTCTCATGTGAATGATCCTTAGAAACCCTTAGCCCCTTCCCTCATCGTCATCTATTACTATACAACAATATCCCTTGATCCCACTTTGCCATTCCTATTTTCAACCATGTTGTTGACTAGCAGTATCCCATAATAAGGTTGAAATACACTGACCTGAGGTCCATTTAGACTATGTAAGTAGCGCTAAGATTCTGATTTTATCTTTGTCACCCCTTATAAGCCACACTCTCTCTATTTTACGAGCACTTTAAGCCAACTCTCATCAATCTACGAGTATCCTAAGCCACACTCTCACCATTTTGTGAGCTACCATTCCCATGGTCTCATCATTTTATGAGTTAAAATATTTTTCATCTCTTAATCCTCCATAAAGTTGAGATTCCAAAAGCCCAAAAACATTTAAATAGTCCAAAAGACCTAAAAATTGGAACAAGGCTTAAAATCTCCATAAGAGATATAAAGACACAAATTTCAAAAAAAATTGTCTTGTCTTAAATCCAGTCATTATCATTGATTTATCATTAAGCCACTCATGTTAGCAACTGTTGGGATGTAATAATTCCAACCATTTCATCCTCCTTGGGTCGCATCCTCCCCTTGCATGTATACTTGTTTGGGGGCACCATTCTATTATCATTATCTTTGAGCCTTCAAACATGAATTTTAACTTGGTTAATGACAAGATGTTTTTTGTTACTTTTGAATTTCCTATTTATGTGTTTATTTGTGTACTTGTTTTTTTGTTTGTTTACTTTTTTTGTTGTTACCTTGGGTCAGTCCATTGTGATAAATGAGGTCATCATCATGGTTCTCCTTGTCATGCACTTATGATCGAGTCTATCCATTGACATACATCAACATTATCATCATGGTTTTTATCATTGGTTTGTTGTCATTTGTCTATTGGATTGGGAGTTAGTCCTTATGCATAGTACAACCAATTCATCATGGTGTTTTCTATCATGATGTATACCATCATGTGCTACATTAAAAATCAAGTGTTCGAGGTTTACATACAATGTTGCACTACACTAGTAGTATCTCCCCTTGTAAAGATCATTCATTATCTAATCCAATCATTTCAGTCATCTTCGACTACATCACATCATCACATTTTCCTTGTGTAAATCAACATAATTGAGAATTTTAGCTATATATATGTTCATCAGGACGTGTATCTCCAAATGAGTATGTAGTAGACATAATCATACACATTTATCCATCATTCTTCTCAATCTTGTCATGATCATTTCCTCATCCATTTTTCCATTGTACCTCTCATTCTTGTGTACCTAGTTTTTGTGGCTTCTTCATTATTTGAAAAGTCATACGTTTGCATCATTCATCTCATCTTTAATATGTACATGTTATATCATTGAGCTATGCTTTCCAATCAATCACTCAAATCAATTAGATTGATCAACGATCATAATCACCCTCCTAGGGAAAATCATTTAAATCAATAATCAAATTTGCCTTACTGGAGAAAATCATTAGTCAATTAGTACATCTTTCTTCTAATTCCAAGCTTTGTAGCTTTCACCTTCTTTGAGAAAATCAAAGTGTGCAACTTGTTTTGGGATTGATCATTCCCTAAGCCCATAGCTTTCACCCTATTTGGGGTATGTCAAAGTGTGTCACTTATTTTGAGATGCATCCTTGACACTTCCCCCTACCTTGGGGCTAATTCAATTCTAATATTATTTCTCATTAAAAATCAACACGTGCAAGCATTGCATCGTATGGATTAATCTCATCCATGGGTTAATTTCACTTTTCTTCTTGTCCATTTTATTATTTTTAAGGCCCTGTCCATCAATATTATTTTTTGATCACTACCTTGAGGGGGCATCATGGCCATCCCAAATGCTTTTTGGGGCTTCCTTATGGACTCATTTTCAGTAAATTGAATAAGATTCAACAAAAATACAAGAACAAAATCATTTTTTCTAACTGTGATCATTTCAAGCGACCTTTTTATTCTTTGAAAATTCATTGTTTCCCTTGAATATATCACCACATCCTTTAAAATATGGATAAAATGTAGACATCTAATTTTCACCACTGCTATGTCAAAATTTCAAGTCAGAACTATTTCCCATAATAACGCACAAACTGAACCAAAAACTACCGAAACACCCAAATTCTTCTACACAATTGACATGCATTTTCTAAAACATATTGGGGCATCCCTAATTGGGGAAATATACTATATGAAATTATCACCTTCCTCTGATTCATCTCTAGTCAAATTATGACCCATTGAATTGACATTTTCAACCATTTGTGTATGATAATTTATTAAATTCCAATAATTGCAAAAAGGCTAATCAGGTTTACTTAACTAATAAAATTTAATTGAAATGTTAAGTGAAAAATCAATGGCAATTAGATTAATAAGTAATTTTATAAATTCAATAAAATATCTAAAAGTGAAATCAACATGACATCATCTGTCACAAAAGTCATGAATCCAAAAATATCAACATAAATGTAACAATTATCATGAATGTTAAGCCATGCCTATTAATTGCACTATTAACTCCAAAATTAAATGATTTTGGTCCACTAATTTTGACTCATTTTGGGACATTTATTCTCATCTTGAGATGGACAATCTTTATCACTTTGCCAAATCTATAAATACAAGGGCCACCATAGACCAAAATGAAGCTTTTTAGTGCAAAGAAACCATGCATAAATTCATCTAAAAGCTTCACCAATTATTCCAATCCATTCACAAACCAATCCAATAGATCTTGAGGAGATGTTGGAGGCACTAGCTCAATGACATTACTAAAGATTTTGAGTTATATATTTAGGAACAAACATGCTTGTCGATTGAATCTAATGGTAAAGTTCATGGGGAAAGTATAACTTAACTTGTTTATGCTTTCTTGTTTATTTCTTTATCTCATAGACCATGCCCGACCGAGGGAGTAGGCTTAGTATGTAAGTTCTTGTTGTTTATTCTTGATTTTATTCTCTAATGAATGAACTAACCTAGTTTATAATCTTATTCTGCACATAGCATTTGACAATACTTATTGGAGCCTAACAATATTAACTAGGTATGCACAAAGATTTTGATCCTGATCCAAATGCCCTGTAATCTGGTTTGTCATCCTTCCTTATACCTACTTGCAGTCTCAATCTTTCACATAGTAGTTAATCAATAAGTATTTTTTCCTTTACTATACTTTTTGTATTTAACAAGTGCAATTTTAAAATTATCCCAATCCTTTACAATCAAATTTATGCTTATTGATATATTCTATACAATCTAAAATACACATAGTTTTTATTTTCTTAAGGGCTAGCATTAATATAAAATAGGGTAAAACACTATGGTGTTGTTAATGTTGATCTACTTAAATCATAACATGATTTGATGTTGGATTCCAATCTCCCCATTAACCATCTGGTGGATGTTATTCCCAATTTTCAACTTAGTTTGATGTCGACTATGTTTTCAACAAAAAACACTCATTAGACTTGATAGGGTTCCACTATCTCACATTGTGACTAAATAAGGTCAATTTTCACCCCGTGCCTATGGATTTCACAACATCAAATGCCATAGTCTTTCTCTTCTTTTTTGATAGCATTGGATCCTAGTGCTTTTATTGTTGGGAGCACTAGGGAGGAATCATAAGATAGGATTATATTTCATTCTATTATAGTTTTATTTATGTTGTATTCAAATTTGTAGACTATAAGATTCCTTACAAGTTTTTGCATTTGTTAGCATAGGACATAAATTATCGTGCTTGGTAATTATCTTGTACTCACAATTGGTTGCATCCATTGGATTTTAATTCTTTGAGAGGATCATATGAGTCTAATATTAACATAGTCTATTGTTATAAATTGTATGTAATTCTTCACAAAATCAATCAAGTTTATAGATATTTTTCAAGTCACACTTTTTAGTATAGACCTCAATATTCTTCTTCTTGATTCAACTTGCTTATATTACATCAATTTATCAAGATATGATAGTGGAATGACATAGAAATTAGTATTAAATAAATAATTTTTTATAAAGTGTTTTGAACTCTCTAGAAAATGTTTGGATTATAAGATGCTTTGGAAAAAGTGCATGCATGCCATTTTTTTTTGATATATGTGTTCTATTGGATTTTATCTTTAAAAACCTAACTCAAATTATTCTACCTTTGCTCTATAACTTGTAAAATATAAATTCTTCTTCTTTCCCTAATCAAGGAACAATACATGAAAATTGCAAGGAAAGGAAAATGTGTTTTGGGTTTTGTGTTATATCAAAAATTGGTTGAACTATCTTGATATTTGCTAGACCCCTCAATGATAACAATACAAAAAAAACACTTCAATAATTATAATAATTCAAACATTTAACCTAGTGTTGTACAATTTATGTAATGTAAACTCGAGTCCTTCAATGAATGCTTGCTCTTCTCTAACATACTTATAATGGATTAATATATATTCGTGAATAATTTATTCTCTAGATTTTCTTTTGTGCCTAAATGAACTATAATCCCAATGCATATAGACAAATTGAATTCAAAATAAAACTCTATTAGTGCCTAAACCAACCTCCCATGGTAAAAAAACAAAAAGGAGTAAGAAACAAGTGCACTCTCTCCCGTTAATATCGCAAGAGTAAGTCAACAAATAAGGGTTAGGAAAGACAACTATGTGTGGAAGCCACCTCCATCGGGCTTGATTAAATTTAATTTCAATGGTGTTGTATGGGATAACCCATGCGTCTCTAGGGCAAGCTGCATTGTTCACGATTCTTTGAGATCTCTCATTTGAGTGACTTCATTAAATTTGGTGGATGGCACCAACAACAAAGCCACAATTTAGACTTTGGTGTTGGGTTTGGAGGAAGTCGCTCAATGTGGCATTGAATGCATAATTATTGATGGGGACTCCATGGTGTTGATTCATACTTTAAAGAAGCACAAGACAAAATCATGGCAGTTAAAAAAATTTTCAGGTAGAGCATGGAGGATTTTGGGATGGTTGAGAAGCTAGGAGGCAACCCATTGCTTCAGGGAAACTAACAGAGAAACAATTTTTCTTACAAACTTTAGGATTTCATAGGATGAAGAGCTATAAATAAACAATTGTATGGAAAGTTAGTTGGGTCTAGAGCGAGTGGCTTGAGTACTTTAGATGCGACCCCTCTTGGTTGGGTTGAGTTAATTTGAAGTATTACTCAAACAAGTGTGGGATATGTCATTAAATTCTTCTTTGATGTTAAAGCTTTGATGGATACATGGGGGTATATCTGGGCGCATACATGAGGTGATATGAATCCTTTGGAGTTGTATTCAATTTGCATGTCATTATAGGGGAAGTGTTGAAATGATGTTAGGAGTTAGTTTGATTTAATATATGTGGAGGCATGCTCCCTACCATAGAAGTAACAATTAAAGGTGAGGTTGGCGGCAATAAGGTCATGGGTGGTGGTAACAAGAAGCAACATGAGGGTTTTGTAACTTAGAAGTTGATGGTGATGGAAACCAAGATGACACAAGAGGAGGGTCATATGGTGAGGAACCAAGTTTGGAAACAATGGTGGGATGATAAGCATGGACAGAGACCTTAGGGATGTAGTAATAGAGGTCGATGAATGGGTGTTGATCGTTGATGTGGATGTCACCAAGTCATTGTGGCCATTGGTCTTTTGTTATAAATTACTGTACTGATTATGGGTTTTTTTGTCATATCATAGGTTGTAGTGATGGGGTGTCGGTTGTATCCCTCCCCCGCTCCCTTCGCCAGCGGTTTCTGGGGTCACCTCTTCGTGGTTATTATTATGAAAGTGTTTTTTGTAATTTTGATCATATATTATATAGGCAAGAGACATGCCAACCCTTATCATCTTAAAAAAACAAACAGGTGCAACCTATTTAAAAAGGGCCACATAAACACAAACCTAGAACATATAGATGCTCCAAAAATATCGTATGAACGTACAAACACCCCAAATAAACCATAAAAGCATACAAACACTTGAGATAGAAAATATAATAAAAGAAACTTACCCCAAAAAAAATTGAAGAAGATCAGAAAAAAAATTTAAAAACCATAAAAAAAAACTAACAAATTGTACCAATAACATCTAACATGACCCAAACCGATAATTGACAAATACACGTACTAAAATCATACAATTTAAGGGGAATTTTTATGTGTTTCCACTTCCACATAAACCTCGAGTGTTTTTATTAGATTTTTATGATCCACTACTATAACATCTATTACGCGGAGCTTAATTTCATGTATTTGAAAATTATTTTCCTCTATTTTCAAGTCAAATTTTGCTTGCGACCAAAGTATCTTTGTATGCCAAACGAGAAGGTTTCACATTTTGCCATATTAATGGTTTATAAAATAAAACAAAATAATGAGTCAACTAAGCCATGCCAAAGATCAAAACTTTCATTTCAGTGCATCTTGGTTATCCTTTTCTACACACTCTTTAATATACTTTTATATAAATTTATTTATTTATTTTTAATTTTTTAATTTTTAATTTTTTAATTTTTAATTTTATTTTTAATAGTTAATTATAAGGATATGAGTATGTATATATCTAAATCAAAATATTTTTCAATTAAATTATTACGATTAGAAGACTCTATTCTATAAGAATTATATATATATACATAATTATTTTCAAGTTTGGGTATGCATACATTTAATTCAATATCTCCTTCAATTATCTTTGCTTTTAAGTAGTTAATTTAAACAATTTGAATACACATACACCTAAATCAAGATCTCCTTTAATAACGTTGTCACAATTAAGGAGCTCCATTCCGTCAAAATCACTTGAGGATCAAACCTGACCCTCTCTGTATTGAAGTCTCTGATGATAAGTACTTAAAATGAATAGTATTGCAAGCCATCATCCTAATTGCTCATGGTATAACTATTTCAACTTTATATAATAATTTTAGTTTAATAATAACATTTTAGTCAAAGTTTTACACACACACACACACACACAATCTCTTTTATTATATAAATTTACACTATCTATGAAATGTTAGAGAATAGGTAAAAGCCTTGCCAAATTTTCACTAAATTAGAGTTTAAATAATTATTATTTTTTAATTTTTTATTATAAAGATTTTAGAGTGGTAAAAATAATTCAAATATGAATTGAAGAGGTATATCTCAATAATATAATATATATAAAATAAAAATCAAATAAATAAATATACTCTTCTTACAATCAAACACACTCATCTCGTAATTAATCAATTAATTATTGGATTTGATGGTGAGACCTTGTGGTAGAGTTTAAGTGATTTCTGAGCGTCCATTTAAGTTCAATATCCATTGCACTTCAGGGGATTAATTACCCTTTCATTTATACAACCGATTGAATGGTTATAAAGAAAGTTCACCCTATTCAAATTAATACTGAACAAGCTCCAAAACATTATAGACTAAACCTCGATTCTCCAATTATTAAAAAATCAATTAACCAATTACACTCTTTTAATAAAAAGACCATCACTATTATTAACATAAATATGACAATGCAAACCTACCAACCAAATGTGATTTGTGGGAGACAAGACCCTAATAGGAAGCAAGAAGAATCATAATAATAAAAAAAGAGTCCCCTCCATAATCATTTAACCTCTTCAACCTCTAATAAAGAGACATGTACTTAAAGATATTTCCCATTATGGTAAAGGTGGAGACATGAAAGCAACATAATCAATCGATGACCTAACCTAACCAGCACATTCACCTCACCAAATCCACAATTGAGCCATTACCTAATACCAAAAACTCATTCAATATGAGAGAGAAATTTTAATACAACTCAAATAACTATTCCAACATTAGATTGAATTGGATTGGATGACCATTCAACACTGAATAAACATTGGAGAAGTTGTAGGAGGAAAAACCAAGGAGTAGACGACATAGAAATAGAAATAGAAATAGAGAGAGGGGAAAAGCACATTTTATTTTAAATTTTTGTGTCGTGGAATCATGCCTTTGGTGGAAAGCAATTGAAAAAGAATTTGCTTTCGTACGCGCTCGCTATTCAGACTTTTTCAAAGAGAGAGTATATTTTATTTTATTTTATTTTTTAAAAAAAATTGGAGCGTGTTGGGCTTGCGACTTTATTCTTTTAAGTCGGTTTGTGTTATGTTTTTGTGTATTACTTAATTATATTTAATATATGTGGGATTATGTATTAAAGTTATTTTATTACTTAAAATTTATTCATTATTTTTTATTATATTAATTTTTTATAGAACAATTTTAAGATTTTTTTTAAAATGTAATATTTGAAAAAAAATTGTTTTATTTATAAGTAAAATATTTTTATGTCCAGGAAAAAATATTGTACAATTTTTCTCTCTTAAATTATTAAAATAAATAAATTTTATTTTCAATTAAATTGTAATGAAGGTAAATAGAAAAGTAAATAAATTAATTATATCAAATATTTAACATTAAAATTTATAAATATCATTAATATATATATATATAATAAATAAATATAATTTAAAAATAGTTACTCATAAAATTTTATCCACAAATTGATATACATTAATAATAATTATAATTTATTTTAAAAATTAAGAAACAATTTCTCATTAAACAATTATAGACTAAAGATCTAAGAATTTCACTTAAGAAAAAAACTCCAAACAAATTTTTTACCAAATTAAAGTCTCTTTGAGGCACAATTACTCTTTAACACAGTTTCATATTCTTTAATCCTGAATTTTATTAAAGTAAAATTTAATTAATTTTTACTCTTTATTTTTTAACGTGGAATTTAGTTTTTATTATTTTAAGCAAAATTTCATCTTCACTCTTTATTGCAAGTAACTAATTCAAAACTAAAGAATACTAATTATACCACTACATACTCTCAAATCCCAACAAAATCAAGAAGCATATAAAAAAATTCATCATTATACAATCCCAAATTCTAACTAATTTAAAACAAAGAAACACTAATTCTACCATAACATACTTTCAAATCCTAATTAAATAAAAAAAACACTAATATACATAAATAAAAATTATAATTTATTTTAAAAATGATGAAACAATTTTTTCATTAAACAATTATAGACTAAAGATCTAAAAATTTCACTTAAAAAATAAACTCCAAACAAATTTAATTAATCTATTAAATTTTACATATTTTTATCTAATCAACGTTACATAATAATTATTTAACATAAAATTATTTTTTACACAAGTTTCTTCTATATTCTTTAAAGCAAAATTTTATTAATATGATTTTTTGTTCTCTTTATTTTTTAATATGGAATTTCATCTTTATCATCTTACAAATTTAATTGATCTATTAAATTTTACACATTTTTACTAAATCAATGTTGCATAATTACTCTTTAACACAGAATTATTTTTTACACAGGTTCCTCTATATTCTTTAATACATAATTTTATTGATATATATATATTTTTCTTTTTATTTTTTAAAGCGAAATTTCATCTTTATCATCTTACGCAGACAAACACACAATTTCATCATTACACAATCCCAAGTTCTAACTAATTTAAGACGAAGGAATATTAATTTCAAATCCCAACTAAATAAAAAAACATAAAAAATAAATTTCACAATTACACAATTACATACTTTCAAATCCTAACTAAATCAAAAAACACACAAAACATTGTCTATATTCTTTAACGCCAAATTTTATTAATATATATATTTTTTTCTTTTTATTTTTTAAAACAGAATTTAATCTCTATTATATTATGCGGAATTTCATCTCTATTATTTTATGTGGAATTTCATCTTTACTCTTTATTACTCGCTCCCAAAATATAACTTTCACAAAATAAAAGAACATATAATACAATCATAACACACTCCTTATAACTATTTTAAGAGAGACATAATTCCATTATTTTACAATCCCAAATTATAACTGATTCAAACGTAGTTCTATCATTACACTCTAAAATCACAACTAATTCAAACTAAAAGAATACCTAACTCCATATTTCAAAACTAATTCCAAAATATCTGTAATATCTTCACTTCTATTCTCCCTTTAAGAAAGGGGAACAAAATATATATATGAAATCTAACAATTTTTTGTTTTACATAAAAAGAAAATAGAAAGAGGGATATAATTTAAAAAAAAGAGAGAATATTGACTTTCATAATTTTTATCACATTTTTTAATAAATAATTTTTGTGATAAGGAAGACTATTTCTTTAATTATTCATTTTTTAGATTCTAATTTAATGCATGTTCGTATTCTTTTTACACTGACTATTTCCATAACTATTCAGATAACTGTTAAAAAAAAAAAAAAAACTAAAACTATTCATATTATTCGATGGGGTGGTTATTGATTGGGTGACGGTTGTTTTCTCCCTCTTTTAATTTAAAAAATTCAGATTAAATTAGCACTGTCGTCAACAATCGAAGGTGGTCAGCAACCGTGAACCCATTAACCCGTTGGAAAACCCATATTCCCAAGATCTTTTGTACCATGTGGGTATCTCAAAACTTTATCATTCATTTTTTCACTTACAATTCCAATCTATCGGATCTTCTATCCGTTTCTAATTCCAATCTGTTAGATCACAATTTTGCACTTACAATTCCAATATATCTGCATCAAGTTTGCCCAATTTATAGTGTTAATCTAACAAGGGCCTAGACAATCTCACACAACCAGGGTGGTTGGGATTATATACCCACTTGGGGGGACAAGTCAGTCTTGACTGAGAAGAGAATGTTGGGGCCACGGTCTTATGATGATTCGACCTGCTGAAGAATCCATGCTCTGCTCCTGCTGCTGTGGTAATCAGAGAAGTAGAATGGAGTAATAAAACAGAGCACTGGGTAATCAGGGATTGCTGCTGTTTTTTGCTGTTTTCTTTTATATTTCAGGACACTGCTTTTGATCACACAATCGACAATGGAACCTCTGGTTGGAGATAAGTTCAGATTGGGGCGCAAAATTGGCAGCGGTTCATTTGGAGAAATCTATCTTGGCGAGTACCTCTGAAACTCTGACAAAACAATATATTTTTCTGATATATGAATGGTTAGATAAATTTGGGCTTGTGGGTGCCATATGAAATCATTTAATTTATGCAATATTTTATGGTTTCAATAACATTATCTTTGTGGGCGCCTCCGGAACTCAGACATATTAATTATCCTTTGCACAATATACACGATTGAATAAATTTGTCTATGTGGGTGCCTCTGAAACTCTGAGAAATCAATCAATTCAGAGAGTTTTTAATTAGTTCAATAACTTTACCTTTATAGTGCGTACAAAATTTTGAAATTCATCATTCTATGCACAATATAAAAATTGATGGATAATTAGGATTGTTGGATAGTTTTTTGTTGGAGGGTGTAAAGTCATGTGCAGTAGAGTTTATTTATAAGCAGCAATGATTGGACATGTTCTTGTTCGCTCGGAGATGATCGTATTACTTCATGTTGGTTGTTTTTTATGTCACTCTAATGCACAAATCTTTTTGGTCTAGTAATCACATTTTAGGTTGTCCCTGAAACTTTTTCAATCTAAAAAATGAAAATTAAACTTATTAGGGCTGTTTCGCTTAGTCTACATTGAACTGACTTATTCTAGGAGCATTATGATTGAAATTTATATCTAATTTGATACGAAGGAAGCCAACCTTACCAGGGCTTTTGGATGGGACATACTCAATGATGAAAAGAATCATGAAATTCATTTCTTGGGGGCTTGTCTTTTGTGTATAAAACTATTCTTTACAGATGAATAACATTGACTTGAAGAAAATGACATATATGCGATCAATAAAACCTAAGAGATTCTTTCCAGATCCATCCCTTGGGGGGATTGAATAGTGTTATGAAAAGATGGCTATGATTGGCACACCATCCATCACTTTGGGTGATAGTTGCAAGTTGCAATCATTTAACTAGGTAGGAACCGGAGGCCTCAAGATAAATGAAACTAGGCTCTACCCAACAGAGCACCTTGAATTGTCAGGTCATAAATGAGAAATTATTGTAACAAACAAAAAGGTTGCCAAAATTCTGTGCAACAGAGCTATTTGATATTCAGATTGAACACCTGCTTGAGAGTCAGACTTTAAGAAGTATTCCACTAAGTTTCTGCATGATAGATAAGAATATCCTATTTATGATTTGAAATTTCCATGAGGTCACGTTTTGGCTTAGAAGCCATGGATTGCACGAGATCTAGCCTCTGGACTATCAAAATCTTTTAACAAGATAATTTCAATCCTAAAATGGAAAGAACATGGCCTATAGAATAATCTCAGGGACTATCATTATTATTTTATGCATACAAATTCTGTAATTAACATTGTAAGATTTAGCATAAGGACTTAAATGATCGTTCGACAACCTATTTATAATAGTGAATTTCAGCAATCTTGGCTTTGTGTGAAAATACTTAGTTGCGGAAAGGTTTCGTGGCCATTGTGGACAGTCAAAGTAACCTTTCATGGCCATTCCTGCTGTTCATAGTTATAGGTCAGGCTTACTTATTCTTTCTGCTTTGGAAGTCAAATGAAATGTCATGACTACCGTTAGATAATTGTGGTTTTTTTTTTTGAATGCACAAATTATTGAATTACAATTTATAGTTTATGAGTCTGAAACACGTCATTCATGATATAATCTATGCCTTATTTTCAGGAGTCAACATTCAAACTAATGAAGAAGTGGCAATCAAACTGGTATGCCCATTTTATCCCTTTTGTAGACTCTGGTAAAAGTTAGATGCAGTTAATCTGTTAAGCCATTTATCAAGATAATTTTGAGTGCTTTTTAAAAAACAATTGTCACTTGCTATGATATGCATGTTTTATTTGCAATGCCACCTTTGTCAGGGATGTGGATTGTGCGCAATTCTGGAATGGGATATCTAATTACATTTCCACTGTTAATTTATCATTTATATGCTATGTGTCTGTAGTATATAATATTTTTTCCCAAATTTTATGTTGTCATTCTTTTTTACCATACATTTGGATTGGTTCCCTTTGCATTCCCTCTTGCATGCGTGAGCCAGTCAGCTTCCTTGTACCTTGTTATCCTTGGAAACATTTTGATAGATTTAGATGAATGATGAGACTTCACTGATTGGAATTTGGCAACATCAAGAGTCCATGCGCTAGGAATTTTATTTAGGCCAAATTGCCATTTTTCGCTATGCACCAAGTACATTTGCCATTTTGATATAATGAATCTTATGTTAACATTTTTTAACATATTGAATCTTATATCAGCATTTTTTAGTATATTGAATCTTATATTTTTTTGCTAGATAGCACTACATTTTTTGGTTTGCCACTGATGAAACATCTAGTCTACTTAAGCAGCTACTTGAGAAATGTAATAAGTTTTGTCTTTTTATCTTTTTGGAATGTAAATGAAAGGATGTCTTCTCAATTTTTGGTTGAGATAGTGATTATGGGAGGGAAATTGGTCACATTGTCAATTGCTGGCTATCTTTCCAATCATCATTTACTCTATATGATGACAGGATAAGAGTGTAAAGGGTGATCACTCCCCTTGCATTTAATCTTATATTGTACAATAGGGAATAGTCCCCACATATCCATATTTTGTTTTTTGCCAAATATACCCAGGTTAGGGATCCTAGACCTGCAAAAAGTTATAGTGGAAAAACTATCACCGATGGAAAAACTCTTTGGAACCTCAAATTATGAATGAGCATATTATCATGCTAGCACATCATCAGCTACGCCTTCTAATTCATACAGCAGCTACACTTCCTTGATGAAAAACAAGACCCCACAACCCGTCCTCAACAACCGATAATAAGATTTTACAAGCCTATTATAAGAGCTTTCTCCTCTAAAAGTCTTCTCTCATGCAAAGATGAGGGAGCTCTCCCTTGATTCATTAAATTCCCTAAATGAATCTATAAAACAGAAATTCGGCCTTTCTTTGAATTGAGAAAGTAGAACAGAATTCACATTCGTTTTTCAATCTCTCTGCATCTCATTTCTACCCAAACAATTATGAAAGAATATACTTCATATCAGACAGGAGATAATACAATATGCGATATGCAATAGGATACCAATCTTATTTTACTACTCTCACATCCTTCACTTACTGTTATCCCTAACCGATTCAAGGTGCTTCAAGAACATCATACATCAAACTGCAGATAGTAAAGATAGTAGGGGTTCTTAATTCTCATTCTCACACTTGTTAAGATTTGGAAGAAGAAGGATGCTATACAAAGTGCAAACAGCCTGTTAGTTACTCTATCCCTCTCGTACTTTGGAGCATCTAAAATTCCTGCTTCCATACATGCCTGTGTAACCTACATCCAGCTGTCCTTCTTAAAATATTTATCATTTATACAACAATTCTTCCAATGTTTCTTTAGATAGTCTTTATCTAAATGAGTAGTGAAAGGGAACATAAATTATCAAACTGCATCACCTTCCACATAATGGACGGCCACAATCATTCCAACCATAATATTCCAATTTATCTCTCTAATCAGCAATTGACAGAGTAGACAGAGAAAAACTTTCATGCAATGTGAATGCAGGTCACGGGATAATTCTTTCAGGCATGACGATTCATACTCTATAGACTTTTCTTTCTCTGAAGACCACCTTTCTAACTCTCTGATCTCTCTTTCTTTCCAAAAATAGCTTACTGAAGACAACCTATCTAACTCTCTTATCTCTAGCTCTTTCCAAAAATAGCATACAAGTTTATCCAAACAGGTGCAGGGAATCACTTTTAACATATATATAGAGGATTTATTTTATTCCTTCGTATCCATTCAGCAAAATTCTTGTCATATGGGTTCCAGATTACTCTCACTCGAGTCTCTCATGTTAAAGGAACAGGGGCTTTCGTGGAGTAGGGGCATCACCCTAGGGAATAAGCATATCCTCTGTTAAGATTTTAAGGATAGGGTCTAGGTACTTGTTTTCTCAGAATTTGTCAGTAACTCTTTCAGTACCCAGGATACCTATGTGACTTGATTGCCTTTCCATTCTATGTGCATGAAGGTGATCTTCTTGATTTTATGGGCTAGTCATTTAGCTTAGTCTATAACATCCTGTGGTCTCGAAGATGTCACCTTCACACCTTTCAGAGCATTAATGATAATTTGAGGTTCTTCTTCAATCGTTACCTTCTTCCAGCCCCTGAAGATTTCTATTTGGATAGCCTTCAGCATGTCTCTGGTTTCTACTTGATTATTAGTGTCCCGACTCACGACCAATATCCTGAGCATATACTGACATTGCCTGTCCTCTCTCATCCAACGTTAACAGTTTGTCGGAATTTGCCTCCGTTGGGAGGTTGGGTGCGAACTGGGTTCTGGGTCAGGGTTTGGTGCATTGCCCCAACGCCCAGGGTTCGTCCCTGGGCACCGGGGTGCATTGGGGGCTCTTCCTCAGCGTTGGGGCAATGCAGCAGCAGGCTACTGCAGAAAAAAAACAGTCAAAAACGTCATTTTTTATTATTTTCTAATGAGTGTGTAAGTTTTATTTCAGAGGCATTTAACTTATATGCCATTCAAGACTCTTACATCCTATATTCGTTATCAAAATATGGCCTCCAGGAAATGGATCAACTAGAGGCTTGATCTAACATCACTAGTTTGAAGATGGAAAAGTTCCAAATCAAAGGACCAATATTTTTGGGCTGCATTTATATCCATGTTCTATGCTGCTCGTTGAATTTAATTTGAGTGTGAATCACCCCTTTGTAAGCCATAAATGATCCATCTCTCTAACTCTTACTGCAAAATTGGCTTGAAGACCTTGTAATTATTGTCAATTCAATCACTCTTTAAACCTAAACAGCCAATGTCTCATATTTTTGAGTTGGAAATCCAACATCAAAGGCTTTAATTCATGCCGTATTTAATTCAAATGGAATTACAAGATCCTTAAAGTATATCTATCTATTCAAACTTCACACGTACCATTGCATGGAACAAGTTGTTTCTGAATGTAGAAAGAAAAAATCAAAATGGCAATGGCTTAGGAGTGGTTTGAAACATGAATAGAAAGATTTTGGAAAATAGAATTCAATTTATGGGCAGGCCTATTTAATTATCAATGATCATCATTGTAAGTTATATTTTTTATTATTAGTGATAGTCCATGGGGTTCTAAGGAACCACAACATGATGTTGATGTTGATGCTCTCGATGAAGAGCAATATGACTGAAAATTAACTTTTAAAGTTTGATGTAATTAATTACAGTCCCAGGGTAATTATTGATGTTTGATATTTTAATATTTATCATTTCTGTTTAATGTTTATCAACTTATCAAGATGCATACTATGTGGGTAATGAGAATGGCACTAATTTCCTATGTATCAAGCTAGAATTTCTATATTTTTTAATTTATTATATATTTTTTGTATGGACGAACCCAAAAACGAACCCAAGGAAAAAAACCGCCGTACTGGTGAACCGGGTTCTTCGAACCCACACTAGAACAAAAAATGAACCGAGAACTTAGCTCTCATCCCTAAAAACTCCTCGTCCTCTAGTTGGGCCTGATTTTCTTTGGCTACTCCATCAAAATTAAGTTTCACATATCCCTAAGGTGGAGGAAGCCATTTTAATATATATGTGTGTGTGTGTGTGTGTGTGTATGTATATATATGTACATATTTTGTTATGCCAAGCTTGGAAACTATTACTCCAAGCCTAAGCATTAGACACTCGAATGATCATCTCATAAACAAGCCTCATTAAGTCTTTAGAATGATCCAGAGCTAGAATTTGACTAAATTTATCTTGCACTTTAGACGACCACCGGAGGAAGCCATTTTAATATATATATATATATATATATATATATATATATATATATATACATATTTTGTTATGCCAAGCTTGGAAACTATTACTCCAAGCCTAAGCATTAGAACTAGAATGATCATCTCATGAACAAACCTCATTAAGTCTTAAGAATGATCCAGAGCTAGAATTTGACTAAATTTATCTTGCACTTTAGACGACCACCATTTCGGTGGAGGTCCATAACACATAATATTACTGTTATCAAGAACCCAATTAGCCAACACATCTGCCACTTTATTTTACTGGCAAGGGACATGACTAAAGTGGCAATCTTCAAATTTACTTTTCATCCTTTGGACTCTTTGCACCTCCCGTAAAATATGCCAATTGCTAGCCTTTTCCCTTGTTGGGCTCGTTAGAAGGTTAATGATAATTAATGAGTCTGATTCCACCTGTGTCCTTCTCCAACCCATTTTAAATGCTTCTTGAAGGCCTTTAGCCGCAGCCCTAACTTCAACCAAATTATTAGTAGCAATTCCCAACTTTTAGAAAAGAAGAAGACAACAGAACCATCTGACGCTCTTCCTATCCCCCGTATACTAGCATTTCCTGGATTCCCTCTGGATGCCCCATCTGTATTCAGCTTACCCACCCCAGGAGGGGGTTTTATCCATTTACCATTAACCTGATCTTTTCTCCTTGTTGAGCAATCCAGCTGAATACTCCTAGGCATTTTCTAAATAAGGTTAGCCATTTCAGAGATGGCTCTTTTGGAATTTGTATTTTATATTTGATGGTTTCAGCTATATTTCTCCTAGTCTTTTCCCAAATAAAGAAAATATCCCTACTCTCTTGCTGGAAAACACTTTTATTCCTCTCTTTCCAAAGATTCCATAACAAAAGTGTAATCCTACTCCATAATACCTGCACAAGATTTTCGTCTTTTTTGATGTGATTACCCCATTCTCGAAATGGTTCTTCTAGATGCTTAATGCCTAAACCTAGGATATCAAATATCCTAGCTAACTGCTGCCACAACTGATTAGCAGTCGGACATTCAACAAAAAGAAGAAAGATAGTTTCTTCCTTCTTCAAGCACATCTCACATCTAAATGGGCCATATAATCCTCTCTTCATTAACCTATCTCTAGTTAGAACTCTTTTCCTTAATAACAACCAAACAAAAAAACTGACTTTGGGCCATAAAACTTCCTGCCACATGTTTTAAAATGTCCTTTAGCGGATGAGGAGCAGTTTTGCTAATCAAATCATATCCATCTAAGACAGAGTAACATCCTGTAGATTCCTTCCCCACCCTATAGCATTAGGCCTTTCTGAGGTTGAAAGAGTTCTTGACTGTAAAATATTTTCAACCACCTATTTCTGATCTTCCCTTAACCTAATAGGCCATTCTTCCGCTGGTATCCAATGTTTGCCAACCTCCCATTGATACCTACCAGATTTACAATACTTAGCCACCTTTATCCATCCTTGTGCATGAAGGTTTTCCATAACCGGCTGCATATCAAGAAATTGAGATATTATAGGCGGTTGTCCATCCCATGAATCTGTCTAGAATTTTGCTATTTTCCGGTTGTTGACTATCCAAAAAAATTGTTTCTTTATGATCTCTTTTCCTATTCTCAACACCAAAAGAACTGGGGAACCCTTGGATGGTAGAGCCAATCTAATTATCTGCTCCGAGGATTATTTTCTGCATACTTTGCTTTGATATTAACTACCCATAACTCATCCGGTCCTACCAATAACCTCAAGTACAATTTGGCTGCCAAAGCTTTATTCTGCTGTATACAAGATCGAAACCCAAGTCCACCCTCCTTTTTTGGCTGACAAAGAGCTTCCCATTTCACTAGAGATCATTTTTTTTTCTCCTCAAGTCCACTCCATGGAAATATTTGACAGAGAGACTCCATCTATTTCAATATTCCTATCGGAATGTTCAAGATAGAGGCAACATAAATGGGCACAGCTTGAAGAACGGTCTTAACCAAAGTCATTCTACCCCCTGAGGATGGCCATCGATTCGTCCATTTCTGTAATTTAGCTTTCACTTTATTTATCATCCAGTTCCATTCCTTTAATTTCCTTTCTGCTAACGGAACTCCCAAATAAGTGATTGGTAACAGGACTTTTCTGAATTTAAATTTGTCCAAAATCATCGTTTCCTGTCTTTGAGAACAATGGTGAAAAATAATTCTAGACTTGTCTTCATTTATCAATTGCCCTGTAGCTCTAGAAAATAACTAAAGAATCTTTTACAATTTTGAGGCTTCCATCTGTGTGGCCTTACCTAAAAGAGTAGAATCATCCACAAACTGTGAGTGATTGGGCCCACTCCCTTGGCCTGCTGTATACCTCTTAACATTTTATCTTTATGTGCCTTAGTCACCAATCTTCCCAGACATTATGCTACAATAATAAATAAGAAAGGTGAGAGAGGGTCACCTTGCCTTGTGCCTCTCGTCGCTGAAAAAATATGAGTTGGGTTTCCATTTATCAAAACAGAATATGAGACCAAGGAGAATATGAGAATATGAGGCCAATGGATTGATTTCCATTAATTACAAAGTTCCTCTTCCACCCCCTCAATTTCTTCTTTTTCTTTAATCTGAACATTCATAAATTTTGATAATGCAGATTTTATTCTATCCCATAACTTTTGTCATGAAAGGTGTTTTTCTTTGAAGATCATGTGATTCCGTTCAAGCCAGATATTCCAAATTATTACTGTTGGTGCAGTCTTCCATAGTTTACGGAGATTCAGAGACCTGCAAGTTTTTTTACGAAGTTCTAAGCTGCTGAGCCTCGAGGAAGAGTGTCTTGTGTGAAGAAGCATAGGCTTGCTTGCATATTTGGATATTTAGCTTATAACATTTCACTATAGAACCTGGACTCTCTTCATAAATTCTCTAGCAAAGTTTGGCCCCAAGGGCTTTGTTCATCAGTCTGCCAAGACTCTTGGGAAGGTAGGCCGTATTCCAGGCTGTGAAGCAGGTTTTTTTCTTGTTTTCGATACCACTCTATAAGTAGTGTCTTTGAATTGTTGGGACACCAATAATGATTTTTTTTTGGCATATTAAACATTGACATCACATAAGTTGGTACTGCTTACAATGAAGCTGGTATTAACTGTGCTCTTCTTCCTGCTAAAAAGAATCACTTTCCCTTCCAAGTTGGGAGCTTTTTGATTAAGAACAGCATTCCACATGCTGTATGAGGCCTTTTATCCAATTAAAGGCATCCCAAGGTTTGTGCTTGGGAGCATTCCCACCTCAAATCCTAGGATTTTCTGAATATTTTGCTGGACTTATTTAGGAACATTTGGGAAGTAGATTTTTGATTTTGCGGAATTTATTTTCTTCTCAGCTGCCATCTCTGGTTTGGAAAGTATCTCTTTCAAGCATTTGGCTTCTTCCATTAATGGGGGACCCATCATTATTGTCTGAGACTCTCATCTACAAATTGTTGATGTGAGAGTGCAGGAATATTAGAGGCCACCTGTACCTTAGACCCCCTAAAATGGCCTTGTTCTTTATGATTCTTCCGAGAACTGCTAAGATGATAAACAGGTATGGGGATATTGGGTCCCCTTGCCTCAATCTTAGGGAAACAGGGAAATTGCCCTCTGGTATCTCATTAACCAGAGCTGAGGAAGAGGTAGTGGATATATATCTGTTGACCCATTTCCTCCAATCTGTTGAAAAACCAATCTTCTCCAAGACACTCATTAAAAAGAACCAATTGAATCGGTCAGAGGATTTGTTCATATTGAGTTTGATTATCATACCAACTTTTTTCCTATAGCCGAGCTAGTGAAGTGCTTCTTGCACAATTACAATTCCATCCAAAATCTACTTTCCTGCCACAAAGCCACAGTGCTCTTCAGAGATTACTATTTCTGGGTACGATTTCAATCAGAGAGCCATCACTTTTGTTACTACGGTGTAGACAGTATTGCAGGGGGCAAATGGTTGGAAGGCATCAAAGTATTCTGCATCCTCTTTCTTTGGTATGAGTGCCAAGAAGATAGAGTTCCACTCTTTCAAGACAGCTCTTATCCTTCTACATTCCTCCACTGCCGTTGTTACATCCCTTTCAACAATGTGCCAGAATCTCTAAAAAGCCAGCTTGAAACCCATTGAGGCCTGTTGCTTTTTCCATCCTAAGCGCCAAAATGTTTTCTTTGTTTCTTCTTTGTTAATGGGTTTCATTAGTGCCTCATTGTCCTCTTTTGTTATTATGGTAGGGATGTTATGAATGAGTTCCACTGTGCTTCTGATCTATCTGCTACCTCATCCTGTACTAAGTTCCTATAGAGGTCCTTTGCTTCCCTCCTTATCTCCTCATTTTCAGTCAGTATTAGCCTTGACGGTAATGTGATATACCTCATTTTCATTACTGTTGAAAGGTGAAAGAATTTAGCGTTTCTATCTCCTTCCTTAAGTCATTTTAATTTTAGTTTTTGCTTCCATTATAATCCTCCATCATCAAAACCTGTTGGAAGTCAGTTGCAAGCCCTTTTCCTTCTCCGCCAGATCCTGAATCATTCATTTTCTGCTATTTGTTTTTGATTTTGAACCTAAATCAGCAGAGATGGATTCTTTCTTCTAAAAGATCTCTCCAAAATGGTTTTCAAATTTTATTTCAAGATTTGAGCTTCTTTTTGACATAGTTCGGCTTTTGGGACAAGATAAATCTCTTAGAGCATCCCTGATGTTTTCCACCAATTCTTCAAATGCTCTTAAATGATGGGTCTTCAAACTGCATGAACTCCATTTTGAATGGGATGCCTCAAGGCTTCTTGTCATTGTCTAGGATTAAAGTGATTGCTAGTGTTTATACCCCGCAAATGGCAAATTTCTGATTGGAAATTCATACTTGCTGTTCCCCATCGGGGATTGATAAAGTTTTTGTCTAGTCTTTCCAAGAGAGATTGATCATCCTGCCTTCGATTATTCCAGGTATCTTTGGTTCCACATCCATAGGGCGCACGCTGAACAAAATTTGTTTGTCAATGGTGCTTTCTCTCTAGCCCTTAGAATGGCATTAAAATCCCTGCCTAGGATCCATTCAACTTGAGGATGGCCTTGTCGAAATTTCTATAAACTTTTCCAATAAACTCTTTTATCATCAACACCCATTGGTCCATAAATGTTTTATATCATAAATACTAAGTTATCTTGGAGATCCTTCATGAGCAAATTCAGAAAATTAGGGGATTGGGAGAGACTGTTACCCTTGTAAGTTGTAACTTTTTGTTGGAACAATTGTCATTGATGTCAAACAGAATTGTTGCCAGAAGTGAACGGAATTGTTGATGGAAGTGAACGGAATTGTTGACGGAAGTGAACGGAATTGTCGACGGAAATGTCAATAGTCACATCTCTTGGTGAAGAGGTACCTCTTGGATGGGACACATCCTTTAACGGCTATATAAGGGAGAAGAGATGTGGAAGTATCACAAGCATTCAATTTGATTGAAGATCATATAAGTGTGAGAGAGAAGGAAAAAAAGAAGAGCAGAAATATTTGAGAAGACAAGTGGTTGTTGAAACAGAGAAGCATAAGCAAAGTATAAAGGCATATAGCAACAAAACTATATTGTAATTGATCGGATCTAAAAGAGTGAAGAAGCAAAGTCCTATCATCTGTTGTGTAAGCAACAAGTCAAAGATAGAAGTGTTATTTCATCCAGAGGGTTGGTGCTTTCGTTCAAAAGGGTTGGTGCTCCTATGAGTTGGTGCTCACGAAGTTTCACCGAGTTGGTGCTTGGCAGAGGAGTTGGTGCTCCTGCATGTTGGTGCTTACAAAATTGTATTGGGATTGGTGCTCCAGTAGGTTGGTGCCTACGAATTTTTATATTGAGATCTATTTCTCTATGGTTTTCTCCCGAAAGGGTTTCCATGTATAAATCTTGTGTCACTATTTCTTTGTGTTGTGTGAGTTGTGATTTGATTATATTGCATATCTTAAGTAGAATAATTGTTTATGTAAAAAGTGAAAAAGGTATCTATTACTGATTCACCCGCCCTCTCAGTAATAGCCTGTGCTTAACAATGGGTATCAGAGCGGGTTCCTTCAGATATAGTTTAACTGCTAGAAGGTAGATCCGGCAAAGCACACATGGCTAGTTCACAAGGTCAGGAAGGTTTTTTCACAAATAAGGCACCATTGTTTGACGGCACCAATATTGTTTTCTGGAGCATAAGAATGAGGACATATTTGATGGCCCTTGTGTTTGACATTTGGCAACAGGTTGTAAATGGATACACAGAGCCACAAACACCACCAACAGATCCCGCTGGAAAGAAGGCTAGTGAAAACAATGCTAAGGCAATGAACGCTATTCTGTGCGGTCTTTCTGAATCTGAGTTTGTAAAAGTTATGCAATGTAAGTCAGCACATGAGATTTGGGAGAAGCTTAAGATCATCTATGAGGGTGATGGCAAGGTTAGACAAGCTAAACTTCAGACTCATAGGAGACAGTTTGAGAGTCTTAAAATGAAGGAAGAAGAGAACATTGCAAGTTATCTTCTCCGAGTTGATGAAATCGTGAATGTGATTCGAGGACTTGGAGAAAAGGTAGAGGAGTCTACCATAGTCCAAAAGGTTCTAAGGTCTTTACCACTAAGATTTGATGCGAAGGTCTCTTCCGTAGAGGAAATGAGAGATCTTGACAAGTTGCAGATGAACGAGCTACATGGAATTCTCATTGCTTATGAAATGAGGACAGAATTAGAGAGACCATCTAAAAAGGAAGCAGCCTTCAAAGCATCAAGGAAGGAGGAAGCCAAAGAGCTAGAACCGAGTGATAGCTCAAGTGATGAAGAGGACAAAAAGGAAGCCTTATTCATTTGCACGCTGAAGAAAGGCTCGGGCAAGTACACAGGTAAGTTATCGTTCAAATGATTTAACTGTGGTAAGATAGGTCATTTTGCAGCTAAGTGTCCTGAAAAGGATAATAGCGATGATGAAGAAAGTAAATCCAAGTACAATAAGAATTACAAGCATAGCAAGTATAAGAAGTTTGAGAAACAAAAGAAGAGTTTATACTCTAAGAGGAATCTTAGCTCTTCCAAAGAAAGTGGAGTCAGTGATTCAAACAACGATAATATAGAGATTCTATTCATGGCCATAGAAGAAGATGCCTTTACTAGCAAGAGCAATATAGAGGAAGAAGAAGTAGAAGTGAACCTTGAGGAAGAACTTATCTGTGCCTTAGGGGAGATAAAGTTTCTCAAGAAAAGGAATTTGAGACAGAAGCTTCAAATCAAGAAATATGAAAAGGAGAGTCAGGACTCAAAAGCCAGATTGGCACAAGGCCTAAAAGAATCAAACAAGATGATTGCTGATCTACAGGCTCAGATTGAAAAAGCTTGAAGATCTAATAAATCAATTAAAGTAGAAAAGCAAAGATTGTAAAAGGTAGGAATCTGAGATTGCTTCTTTAAAAAGAGATCTTGAAAGGGTGAATAATAAAGTAGTTAATGAATTGAAATATGAGAAAAATACTCGAGTGTTAAATGAAATTTTGGGAAGTCAAAGATCACCGTCAAACAAGACAGGCATTGGATATGAAAAGAAGAAAGAAAAGGCTACAACTTCCATGGAGCCTTCAGTAAAAGTAATTTTAGAAAAGACTAAGAACTATACTGAAGCTAAGAACATGAAGACCAACTCCAACAAAGAAGGCAGAAAAGAACAAAACTACAAAAGACCACTTGCTCCAGGATACACCAATCAAACCAGGTTTGGTAATTACTTTTATGGTTATTGGTATTATTGTAATCATTTTGGTCACAAGAAGCTAGATTGCAGGAAGAGAGCTAGGGATAATGATTTTAGGAATGGAGACAAGGGAACTCGTAGAGCTTCAAACAGAAGCTACAACTCATTTGCTCCCTTATCAGGCTTTGATGATGAAGCTATTGTATGTTACAAGTGTAACAAGTACGGACACCAAGCTTGTTATTGTAGGAGTGTGTTCAAATCAGTGAAAAAGGATCAAAGATTCGGGGATCAAACGAATACATGGAAGAAGAAGCAGGTTGAAGATTCCATGATCGTCCAGACAACACTTCATGCAAGAGATGAGGGACAACCTTGGTTCATTGATAGCGGTTGTTCAAGACATATGACAGGAGATAAAAACAAGTTTATCTCACTAAAGAAGATCAATGGAGGTATGGTGAAATTTAGAGACAACACCATAGCCAAAATTGCAAGAAAAGGTATGCTCAACTTGGATAATGGTAAAACTAAAACCGAAAATGTATTATATGTGGAAGGACTTAAGCATAATCTTTTAAGTGTGAGCCAAATGTGTGACCAAATACACACACTCAAGTTCTTTGTAGAAGGATGTGAAATCAAAAAGAGATGCTCACAGGACAGGTAACAACTTATACATGCTGGCGGATGTCAAAGGAGAGAAATGTTGTTTAAGTCAGGTCGAAGAAAGTTGGCTTTGGAAAAGAAGAATGGGTCACATAAACTTTGACAACCTAGTGAATATTAGCAAGAAGTAGGCGGTAAGAGACATTCCAAAAATTACAAAGCCCTCAAGCACGCTTTGTAAACAATGTCAACATAGAAAGCAGACCAGAGCATGTTTCATAACAAAGGAGTATTCTTCCACCAAGATGCTAGAGCTTGTTCACACCGATCTATGTGGACCCACTAGAATACAGAGTACTCAAGGTGAGAGGTATTTTATGCTGTTAATTGATGATTATACTCGAATGACGTGGGTGACATTCTTGAAAGAAAAATCTGAAGCATTCAGCAATTTCAAAGCATTTAAAGCTTTGGTTGAAAATGAAACTGACTTGAGAATCAAATGCCTAAGGTCTGATCGAGGAGGAGAGTTCTTGTCCAGTGAATTCATGTATTGTGAAGAACATGGAATAAAAAGACATTACTCAGCTGCCAAAACCCCACAACAGAACGGGTTGTAGAATGAAAAAATATGACAGTTCAAGAAATGGCAAGAACGATGTTGAATGAATCCAAGCTGCCAGATAAATATTGGAGAGAGGCAGTACACATTGCAATACATATCTTGAACAGAGGACAACTTAGAGTCAATAGTGACAAGACTCCATATGAGCTATGGAAGGGGAGACCAACTTCTGTCAGCTACTTTAAAGTATTTGGTAGCAGAGGTTTTATCAAGAGAATTGAAGAAGACTTGGGAAAATTTGACTCCAGAGCAGATGAAGGAATATTCCTTGGATATTCTTCCAAGAATAAATCATATAAATGCTATAACAAGAGGACTCAAAAGATGATAGAAAGTGCGAGTGTCAGAGTAGATGAAGTTGGAGTTCAGAAAGCAAGTGATTCATTAGAAGTACCTAACATTATTGAAGAAGACATTGAAGTCGAAAAGATGGATGAAGATGAGCGACAAGACAGCAAAGCTCCATCCTGATTCGTCCAGAAAAATCATGTCGAGAGCCAGATTATTGGAAATTTAGATACTGGTGTGCAGACCATAAGGTTGGTAAGTAATCCTGAGCAAGTAAATTTTTCATTATTATCTAAAATTCAGCCCAAAAACTTTTCAGAAGCTAGCCATGATGAACATTGGGTGAAAGCAATTGAAGAGGAGCTGGACCAGATTGAAAAGAATGAAACTTGGGAGCTAGTGCCAAGACCAATAAATCAAAATGTGATCGGCACAAAATGGGTGTATAGAAACAAATTGAATGAGGATGGTCAAGTGACCCAGAACAAAGCGAGATTAGTGTGCAAGGGGTTGCTCAGATCAAAGGAATTGACTTTGAAGAAACTTTTGCTCCAGTAGCTAGGTTAGAAGCAATCAAAATGTTTCTTGCCTATGTGGTATTTAAAAATTTCAAGGTATATCAGAGGGATGTGAAGTCTGCGTTCTTGAATGTCAAACTAAAAGAGGAATAATATATTGAGTAGCCCAAAGGATTTCTCCTTTCAGATGATAGTAGATATGTTGGTAGATTGAAGAAAGCCTTGTATGGCTTGAAGCAAGCCCCTAGAGCTTGGTATATGAGACTTGACAAATTTTTGCAAGATGAAGGTTTTAAAAGAGGTTTCGTCGACAACTTATATATCAAAACTGTAGGTGAACATCAGTTGATAGTTGTCTATGTTGATGACATAATATTTGGAGGAGATAGTGAGATGCTAAGGAAGAGATTCGCTGAAGACATGCAAAAGGAGTTTGAGATGTCTGTGCTTGGAGAGTTATCTTTCTTTCTTGGATTACAAATCTCTCAATCCAATAAAGGAATCTTCATTTCTCAAACCAAGTATGCTTGGTTTTGAGGACTATGCACTTGTTAGCACACCAATGGCCATAGAAAACAAGATAAGTAAGGATGAGGAATCACCAGATGTAGATCAATCTCTCTATAGATCAATGATTGGTAGTCTTTTGTATTTGACGGCTTCTAGGCTAGATATCATGCAAGTGGTAGGCATGGTGGCATGATATCAAGCAGCCCCCAAGGAAACTCATGTACAAGTTGTGAAGAGGATGTTCAGATATATAAAGGGGACCCTGGACTATGGATTCCTATAGGGAGAGATTTCACTTTAGTGGCATATACAGACTCAGATTGGGCAGGTTGCCTAGATGATAGGAAGAGTACAAGTGGAGGTGCATTTTTTCTCGGTGATAGCTAAGTATCTTGGCTAAGCAAGAAATAGAATTCAGTTTCACTATCCACAACAGAGGCAGAATATATAGTGGCAGTTCTGTGTTGCACTCAGGTGCTTTGGATGAAGCAGACTCTGGAAGATATCAAGGTGAAGTATGATCAACCTATCTCCATATATTGTGACAACACCAGTACCATTAGGATTTCGAAGAATCCGATGATGCACTCCAGAACGAAACATGTTCCAATCACATACCATTTCTTGAGAGAGCAAGTTGCAGATTAGCAAGTCAAGTTGGAATCCATTAATACAACAGAGCAGATAGCAAATGTTTTCATGAAGGCACTTCCGACGGACACATTTGAGTACATACGTGAGAAGTTGGGAGTAATTTCTTTTGCTTCTTGCCACTGAAGTGAAGCATCAACTGAGGGGGAGGTAAGTACTAGCTCTTGGATAGACCTTTTGCCATTGATGTCAAAGGGGGAGAAGTACAAAAAGAAGATGTCACAGAAAGGGGGAGCTACAACAAAGAAAGATTCAGACAGAAGAGACAGTGCAATAAGGGGGAGTAGTTTCAGTATTTGGTTGCCATCAATGACAAAAGGGGAGATTATTGGAATAATTGTCATTAATGTCAAACAGATTTGTTGCCAGAAGTGAACAAAATTGTTGCCGGAAGTGAACGGAATTGTTGATGGAAGTGAACGAAAATGTCGACGGAAATGTTAATGGAAATGTCGACGTAAATGTCAACAGTCACATCTCTTGGTGAAGAGGTACCTCTTGGATGGGACACATCCTTTAACGACTATATAAGGGAGAAGAGATGTGGAAGTATCACAAGCATTCGATTTGATTGAAGATCATATAAGTGTGAAAGAGAAAAAAAAAAAGAAAAGCAAAAATATTTGAGAAGAAAAGTGGTTGAAACAAAGAAGCATAAGCAAAGTATAAAGACATATAGTAGCAAAGCTATATTGTAATTGATCGGATCTAAAAGAGTGAAGAAGCAAAGTCCTATCATCTGTTGTGTAAGCAACAAGTCAGAGATAAAAGTGTTATTTCATCCAGAGGGATGGTGCTTTCGTTCAAAAGGGTTGGTGCTCCTATGAGTTGGTGCTCACGAAGTTTCACCGAGTTGGTGCTTGGCAGAGGAGTTGGTGCTCTTGCAAGTTGGTGCTTACAAAATTGTATTGGGATTGGTGCTCCAGTAGGTTGGTGCCTACGAATTTTTATATTGAGATCTATTTCTCTATGGTTTTCTCCCGAAAGGGTTTCCATGTATAAATCTTGTGTCACTATTTCTTTGTGTTGTGTGAGTTGTGATTTGATTATATTGCATATCTTAAGTAGAATAATTGTTTATGTAAAAAGTGAAAAAGATATCTATTACTGATTCACCCGCCCTCTCAGTAATAGCCTGTGCTTAACACTTTTTGGATTGCACATAACTACCAATCCTCCCGAGCTTCCAATTGCCTCCACTGCTACCCTTGCTGCTTTCTTCTTCAATCCATTTGCTATAATATGAAAATGCTGGACATTAACTTTAGTCTCCTGGAGTAGGATTAAATATGGTCTTTTTTCTTCTACCAGCTGTCTAACTAATAGGCGGCACTTGTGAGAGACATTGAAGCCTCTGACATTCCAGCTAAGGGTTTTTGTGGCCCCTTGGTTAGAGGCTTTTCCCTCCTGCCCAAAATGAAGTCAATGATAGGTTTTTGCTGACCATTTTCCAATTCAACTTGTGTTTCAATTTGGGTTTTGGCAGACTTTGGCTTTCTCCCTCCAGTACCTAGTATCTGGTTGCATCTTCCCAGTTGGGGTAGCAACTGTTTTATTGATGTTTATTCACATCTTTCTTTTGGCTATTGGGAATTCAATCCGAGTTTCCCTATCTTAACTATTTTGAGATGTACTGGTTTGGGGGATTGCCTCCATGAGTTCTAGTTAAACTTCTACCCCCACATCAGAAGATTCCTTTTGATTTGCACAAGTTCAGAATTTCCATCCATAAATTGCTTCCTCGATAAGATTTCTTATATCCTCATCGCTTCCTTGGAGCAAACCCCTGTTTCTTTCACCATTACAACCCTTCCAACTTTATGGCATGGCATTTGCCTCGCCTTTGGTTGAAGCTAAGCTGGCAGCCATACCATCTTGGGCCTGATTCAGATCCTCTCATCCTCTCTTTGCATTCTCCATGTTTACCTGTTGTTTCTTGCGAGTGCAAAAGAACTTGTCATGGTTTCTCCACTTGAAGGCCTTTTTTGTTCTTCAGTTGTCTCGATTGCAAGATTACCCTTGATTTTTGATTGTTGATTTTGTATAATATTGAGGGCCTCATCGTTTCACAGCAGTTTTATCAGATGCCCAATATTCTTGCACTGATGACACCTGAATAGGATGACCCCTCTTTAATATTTATTTGTGTTTTAACTTTTCAACCAAAATTTGATAGCCTGTAGAAGCACCCAAACAAGAATAGAAAAAAACAAAACAAGTAAAAGTACCCAAACAAGAAGAAAATCATACTGTAAGAGTTGTTAAATATAAAAGTTGAAAAGAAAGGAGTGAGTTTTCCTAGCGGTAGATTTGCAAGAAGAAGTTTTCACCTTCAGAAAGTGTTAGACAAGGAGAAGTTTTCACCTTCAGAAAGTGTTACTCTTCAAAAACTTCAGAAGTAGACCTTCAAACATAATATAGTTGATAAGGTGTTTTGCATTTGTGGGGAGTCTCCTCTGTTGAAGAAACTCTTGGTTTTATTCAAGACAATCTTCCCCAGCTGGCGTAAGAAGCCTTCTTTTTTCCATCTGTATTTTTCTCATTTTTGATACAACAAAATCCTCTCCCAATTTTCAAGAAATTCCTAGGAATATAACCAAATGAAGAAGGTACATTAGGCAGATCTGCAAGGAATTCTAGCAATCAGCCTTCACTATTATGTTGTCCTTGGGGGAAAGAGAGATGAAGTGGTATACATCCAATTGTGAGCTAGAGAGGTAACGATGAGCCACATGTGATCAACACACTTTGTTTACTGTTAGTGCATGCCCAAGTGCAGCACGCCTTCTCATTGCTAAGTTTCTGAAACGATGAAGCAATTATGAGTATATTGATGATATGACCCCCAGGCAGGCAGGTCTTCTAATGAAGATTTTAACAGATCATTGGGCTTTCCTATGAATCATGAGTTTGGGTAAGAGTTGTTGAGGAATTATATCAATACCAAATGACAGAAAATGCTTATTGAGGCAACGAGGAGTTATGTAATGATGTAGTTTAAAATTACTTAAGCATAGAAACAGGGGCATTAAGCTAAAAAGTTGAAGATGGAAGAACTCATAGTTTGTACAGAATGAAAGAATTATGTCTTCATTAGACTTGTGTGAGAACAGAGCCCAATGCCTTAAATGCGAATGGTGCAATATGTATTTGTGTGGTGGGATTTTTTATAACTTTGATAAATATCTGTTGAAAAAAGCAAGAAAATTCATCGGAGGAACACTGAAGGAGCCTTATCACTTTAATTTATCTCAACACACGGATTTTTTTATGAGGTTATATAATCTAGTGCGTGCCCTGTCCAAAGGGGAAACCCAATATGTCAAAATGGGTTACTTTGGATTCATAACCATCAGGAACAGAAAACTTACTTCTATGGGAAGTCATACTTATATGCTCATATTGTGGTTAAAGTACTGTGATAAATTATGCACTTTCCATTATGAATAATAGATAAAACTCGAGCCACCCAATATACATTGTATTTCTTACTGTTACATAAAGTGTGTGTAATTGGTTTATGAGCAATGTTTTTGTGTGCTTAGTCTCTTGAACGTTCTTATTATCCTCATAATCTTCAAAATGCTGTATATCAGTCATTTTCAAGAAGATCAAGACTGCTGTTGTTCTGATATGAATATAATCACCATCCAGGCCTTAACAGCATAGTTTGTCAAATTAGAGTTCCCTCCAATATGAGCATCCATTTCTTGAGGTACATTTTTATGAACCTAGTATCCAAAATTATTTCTGGGGTGAAACTCATCCCAGCAACTATATCCTGCTTTTGCAAAGGTAATCAACAGTTGAGAAACAGGATATAGTTTTTGGGACAAGTTTCACCCACAGGATATACCATAGTTTTTCAGGAAAACACGCTTTTAAGTTTTAACAATTGTTAGATACCAAGTTACCCACAAATAATTATAAATGGTAGTGGGTATAGTAGTAGTGGGTTTCAAAGAACAACTTCTTCTCAGATCAAGGTCATTGGCCTTGGGCTTGTGCAATGGGGATGCATTATTGGGTTTTAAGTGTAGGTTTGAGCTTGGCATATTCAAAATCTGGATTTTTGGTTTCTAGAAGGGATCGTAATAGATTTGTACCATCTAAAATATGTGGTAACAGAAAACACAAGGTACTTTACTAAGAAAAGTACATTATCATACATGATGTCATAAAAATTAAAAAATCAGATAATAAATTTTAAAAATGATTGATTTATCCAGATTCAATGATATGTTGACACTTCAAACATATTTGCACTCTTGCACATGTTATAAGAACACCAAATCGAAAAATCTATGCCAATTGTCTCTTTATTTCCATGTTTACTGGTTTCCCTTCTTTTAGAATTAGTCTGAACTTTACTTTATGCCTTAAGATTATTACATTTATTTCCTTTACTTGTTTTCAAATGGAGGAACACCAGGATTTGCTGAGTTCTCCAAAGGGTTCCTCCCAATGAAGCCTGGGCAAGCAATTCTGGATTGAAAAGAATACAGAACTTTGTATTGACCCTGTTTAGTAGCAAAACCCAGAATCAGTATCTTGCTAGTTTGGTCCATGAACCGGGCTTCATCATTGGAGAATCTTGCTTATGAATATTATTTACAATAATACTAGATATTTTTGTATGGTTGAGATTGAGATTGAGATGAGATATAATAGTTTTGATCTCGATAGTGTTTGCAATAAAAGGAGTTGTGACGCATTTACAGTTTGTCTAAATTGATGCTACAACTAATGTTTAATGGTTAGCTATATTTTGCTTTTTAACAGGAAAGTGCAAGAACTAAGCATCCACAACTACTTTATGAATCCAAAGTGTACAAGATTCTCCAAGGAGGAAGTAAGGATGCTGTTCTTTGAATAGGCTATTCTTTCAGACCTAATTTTCGCATCATACGGGGAAAATTTTCATAGTAATTTGTGTTCTGTATTACTGCTTTGTATTTGTCAGGATTGTTTTTTGCATGTTTTGTATTTCCTTTCTTATTTAAAATGGTGGGGACTGCAGCCGGAATTCCCAATATAAGATGGTCTGGTGTTGAAGGGGATTACAACGCAATGGTCCTAGATATACTTGGACCAAGTCTTGAGGATTTATTTAATTACTGCAACCGGAAATTCACATTGAAGACTGTTCTGATGCTTGCTGATCAGCTGGTGAGTTTCTACTCACCATATTTTTCTTGCTTTAGCTAAAACACTTGTGCTGTATTTTATTATCTTAATGAGGGTAACGCTTAATACTTGATTTTTTCCAATTTCAGCTAGTGCTTTCCTATAAGTTATTTATATAGTAGATAGTGGGACCATGAGTTGACTGGCGGACATCAATGACAATATTTCTTTTTCCTGTTTTCATTTAAAGATTAACAGGGTTGAATACATGCACTCAAAGAGTTTTCTTCATCGGGATATTAAACCTGACAATTTTCTTATGGGGCTTGGTCGGAGAGCAAACCAGGTGATTTTTGCTGTAAATTTGAACCATTGAAATGTTTCTCTCTGCTTCATTAGATCTTTTTGTGGCTTGAAGAAGTTGAAACTTGAGTCTTATTTCCCTTTCTCTTCAAATGAGATTAAATCAATAAACAAAAATCTTATTTGCCTTTCAGAGGTCTTGACATGCAAAATATGAAGCATTGTATTCGAGAGTTTCAAGTATAAAATGTCTGATTCCATGTTTGCATATTATTTGTCCTCTTAAATACTGGTTTTGTATTTTTATCCTAGTTCTAACCGTAAATGAAAATCTCACCTTGGAACCCATAACAATAAGTGTAACAATGATAAATTTGTAAAGTAAATTCAGATAACCATGGTTTGAAATGGACAGAAACATATTGTTGTGGATAATAATAATCTGCTGGTGAAATATTGTTATCAGCTATAATTAGCGTGATAATATTGGAAAGTCTCTAAGGTGGTCAAGAACCTTTCGTAATTGATATTTGCAAATTTCATGCATTGATGCACATCATTTGCATGTGTTTATGCTTATGGTTTATAATTCCAAAATAAGATATCAAAGCATAATGAAACTGAAGACTAGAGGAATAACTGCTGAGAAGGGGTGTTCCACTGGAGTCTTCCGAGGATCTTCTTCTGGTATCTAGTCTGTGATCCTTTTCGACTCTCATATGTTCATAGTGTACTCATGATACTGTTTTGGGTAGGATGGATATTGCCGAGTTTTTTAGAGCCATAAACTAGTAATCTTGAATTCTAGGAAGTTGGTGATGGATGTCAAATGGCGCCTCAAGTATTTCCATGGTGGGTTAGTTGATGACCATACACTTATCCTCAAATTGAGTCTTTAGCAGGAATTCAATGGTTTCCCTTGTTATGCTTGAGTAGGAATGCATGGCATACTAACCACATGGACAATAATCTCTTATTCTTACACGTCTATGCAAACAATGGAAGATAGTGTGTATTAGTGGCATCAGATCGGAGTCATCCTTCCTACCTATAGATATATATGTTTAAGCTATTGTAGGTTTGTAAACTCCCTATCTTTGTCCCATGTTGGCATATTGAAATCAAATCCTAGCAAAATATTGCGATCAGCCCAATGTTATGTGGGTGGCATGCATCTCGAATCGACCATATTTCTCTTCGTACCCCTCCATTTTACAAGAGAATTTGAGTCTAAATGCTCAATAATATTATGAAGTCTTCATTTGGAGTTTGGACCTTACCTAAGACATGATTCACTAAAAGAAAACAAAGTGAGCGTGTAACAAAAGGAACCTATGATTATATAACCCCTAACACATTAGAGAACCTGATTGAGAGGACAGAACCTTATTTCTCCCAATCTCGACATATACAAGTACTTTTGAAATGAACAGTTGATACTAAAGCATATCAATAAAGAGAACAATTAAAACTATTTTATAGCACAGAGAGTCTGAAAGTAAAATTTCCCAAGAATACCTCAGCATTCAATCAAATTATTGAAAAGAAATGCATCCATATATCCATACCACATAGTCGTTAATCTCCCCAGCCAAAGAAGAATACTAGCAAGAAACACACAAAACATTGATCACTTTGAAAATTGCTACCTAGATAGTAGAAAATTTTGGAACCTGATTAGCACTAGCCAAAAGTATTATAGCTTCCATAAAACCTATAGGAACATGGTCGACAACCTATATGCACTCAAAATACAAGGAAAATATGACTAAAATTCTGAACTGTTAACAAATACATCTATTGAAAGAACTTCCCTTAGAATATGCCACGAACCTCGACATTAGATATTTTCAGAGATAAATGATAAACCAAGCCCAAAAAGATTCACCTTCACTCTATGATCCCAAAAAGCTCTCCTGCAAAATTTCTCCTTAGAAATAACTTCCAAGTTTCCAACCAACTTATAACTCGAAAAAGAGAAAATAAAATCAAGAACACCTACCTAGAGTCTGCCATGGTGTCATGTCCCCTTTTTCGTGGACATTGACAGACTTGATGATTAGCCTATTATACGACCTTCGTAGGCTAATAGGATGGATAGAGGGTCATAATGGAGCTTGGCTTGACTTTGATTCGCAGAATTTCTACATTTGGTTTTCATTCAGGTTATTTCAGACGCATTGGGCCTGAGCTCCTACTTTTTAGGGATATTTGACATGCAGTGGAACACCTTTATTTTGGTATGGTCATGTGCGGAATCACTCCCTGATTCACCTGCTTCGATCGGTTTGAGGATCCGACGTATATTGAGGGAGATATTAATATTTGATTGATTTAATCAAATATTAATTATTTGGTCTCATTAATAATTAATTATTAATTATTTAGTCTAATTTTAAATTAGAAACCCTAATGCTAATTTAAGAAACCCTAATTAGGGCAAGCATATCTTTTGAGGGTATAAGGGTTTCACATGGAGGCCATTATTGATTATGCATAGATTATTGATTATTGATTTGAAGAAATTCTTCTGTGAAGACTGAGCCAAGGGTTCCAGGATTCCATTGCAGTGGAGAACGTTCCCTCTTCATTGTGTGTGATTTAGAGGCTGTGAGATATCAGCTGATTTATCGCCAAATTGAGAGATAGCTTCATTCAGAAGTTATCACAGAATTCCAGGTTTGAGAGATAACTTCACACAGAAGTTTATCATAGAGCTTTCCAGGTATTTTCTTTATTTAGTTTTTGATCCAATAAGTTATACAGAGATAGATCTTGTGTTAGAATCTATATTCGTGAGATCAGGCTGTTCAGCAATCAGGGGTTAAGAAGAGATAGGTTGGCGGCCGTACCACGTCCGTACAGGTCCGTTCAGAGCTGTTCAGGCACCGACATCGGCAGATATAGGGCTTCCAGTGACCGACATCGGTCGACTGAAGACCGACGTCGGCAGAAAGCCGACCGACAGAGACCGACGTCGGCGAGGGATCGACCGACGACGGCGTCTGTGTGACGACACAGAAAGGCCAAGACTCTTCCAGATCCAGTTTTCACTTCCAGTTTGATAAGTCAGGGTTCTTAAGACCAGATTTTAATATTCTTATTTGTGAATAACAGAGACTCAATTGTGTAATTGTCCAGAAGAACAAGTGATAAGATCTGTGATTTACTATTGAAAAAAACTATATTATTGTTATCATTCTGAATTTATTCAACAGAGATTATATCTTAGTTCAGATTTTTTGTGTTTATATATTCCCTGTTTGAAGGGGACATCACAGTGGTATCAGAGTTTTTGTGCAGATAAGAGAGCCCCTAAGTGAGGGACATTACAGTGGTATCAGAGCTTTTTATTGCTATATATCAGAGCTGTTTGAGTTTCAATAGTCCCTACTGGTTGGGGATATCACACATGGAAACATGGAATATAACAAACACTATAAAAGTTGAGACTAAATGGCTACCTTAGAAATGAGAATATCTAAATTTATAGACATAAGGAACTTCATTTGAACACCTTTGTATAGGACTTGAGACAATCAAAATCATTCTACAAAATTCGGTCATCCAACACACCAAAAAAACGCTTCTAGGAGCATAATCACAATAATTAGAAACATTTTTGTATTCAACCACAAGAGCTAGACATGCCACCAATAGAAGGAACAACTCATGACTTGACTATATTTGTAATGTCACCAAATGAGACTATTTCATGCAAAAAGGGTTTTCCCCTAAATCTCAAAATTTTGAAAATGCAATCAACAAACTCTAGTTTACAAAATAAGCTTTTAAAATTCTTGTTAGGCCTTAGAAACCTTAGATATCAAAATGGTAGGGTTTTATGGATGAATTCCAGCGAATAACTTATTCCAAAATAATTGAAAATTGGTAGAAAATAACCAGAAATTAAATTGCACAAAACAAGTACTTTTTTGCTCAATTTCTGAAGCTCAAATGCCACTTTTTGATGGTTGAAAAATCTGATTTAATTCCAAAAATACAGCTGCTGTTCTGAATATTTTTTCCGCTTCAAACCCTTGCCAAAAATCTGCCCTCAACAAATATTTATTTCCTACGAATAGTTGAAAACTTCAAAAATTCATAACTCCCTCAATATTTGAAATTATGATGCAAACAAAAGGTATCAATTAAAAATAATTTCGGAGCTCAAACTGGTCACTAAAAGTTGCTCCGAAATTCTGAAAACCTTACTTTCCTATCAAAATAATTAAATAATCATTTTGAAAATTATTATTTAATTTTCTACTTCAAACCCTCCACGAACACCTTCAATTCTTCACATCAACATGCATAAAATTAGGAAATAAAATCAGAATATTTAATTTGCAATAAATATACCAAAAGAAGCCTCCAAACCCTAGATCCAAGCTTTCAAGGTGGTTCGCTCCACTTGCAAAAATAGTATAAATATTTAGCAAGATTAATATGCAAGAAAAGAACCATGAAACCCTCACAAAAATTCATACGAACTGGCCAAAGCAAATCGCCTCACTTCTAAGGCAAGAACAAGATTTTCTTAGCGAAAGGTGGTGTCAAAAGACACATTTTTAGATTGATCAACATCAAAGGTAGCGAACCTCTATTAGGCATGCATCCCAATAGTTTTTTTTAAGCATGAAAAATAATTTATCAAAATTCAGCGTATTCTCCATTGTAGTCTTCGCCATGTATTTATAACTTTTCAAAAAGGGTGAACCACTTTGGGAAGATAAAACACATTTCCTTATCTTTATTTTAACTCCCATGTCGATCTCTTTTTTGAATATTATATTAATTATTGGCTTTAATTAAAATTACTTTTGGGTAAATAAATTAATATTTAATTCATTTAAGCATCTTAGTGGTAAAAACCACTTTTTAAATATTCTATTAATTAATTAATAATTGCTTTATGATCAAAATTACTATTTCGACAATTAATAAATATCTAATATAATAACATTCCTCAAAAAGGGCTCCTTTAGTTATGGAGAAATAAACTAAAGGTCTTCAAGCCCTGTTTATTCATGATGTGAAATTGGGACATTATAGTCCTCCCCATCTAAAATTGCTTGTCCTCAAGCAATTGCAAAATCCAATAGGTGTCCCAACACACCGTATCAAACAATGTCCCCATTTACCTATTTTCCAATGGAGGAAATCCTCAAATGGCTTCTTCATATTGTTGTTCTTATACCTTGGGGGTTACCAATAGGATCCTCATGGCCTTTCCAAGGTTCAAAAGACTCCCCATTTTCCACCCCTCTCAATATTGAGTGGAAGGTAAGCAAACTCCTCCTTATACCTCCCAAATGGGTGAGATTTAACCCGAAGTGGTTATGCAAATCACAAGTGAATCAAACCACCTTGCTGCCCTGTATGCAAAATTTCTTTATGTTGGTCCATGTCCCACAAAATATGCAAAGAGAAATCAGAACTGTATTGTCTATGAGAAAAGGCCTTCAAAACACATTCGTCACCATGTATAGACATCCAATTGTGAAATTTGCACCCAACAAAATGCTGCCCCATATTACTTACCTCCAACATGTATATGATTCTTTTCATACTTTCCAAAAGCTCTCCAACATTCTCACAAGAATGCTGTACCTTCTTGGTGAGGAGGTTCCTTATGTCCCCTTCACATGATGCCAACAATATTACATTTCCTGAATCTTGTGCAAACTGTTTTGTATGAAATAAATCAGTTTTCCCTTCATGTTGACATGGATGTATATGCAAATAAACCTCTAATTTTTCATGTGGGCAATTGTAGAATTGATTGTACATATATCTTTCATATCCCAAGAGCTGGAATGCATCATAAAACTCTGAATTTTTCCCTCTAAAGTAAGATTGAATTTGCTTTTGCAAACCTGATTTTTCTGAGTGATCAATTTCAGAACTTCTACATACCTTTATTCTTCCTACCAAGTGCTGGTAAGTGTCACAAGGATCAGATTTCTTCCTTTCATCATGGCTACCATGTGTGACCAAATAGACATCAGAGGAATGCTTAAACTAAATCCGTATGTATTGTTGTTCTGTGTTCTCACACTTCCACTTTTTTCTATGCAAACCGTGACCCCAGTTATTAATATTTTTAGAATTTATGGACAGCTGAAAGTACATAACAAAATCAAACCTATTGCCCGTGTGAAAGGGTTGCAATAGTGATGTAGAAACCATAGTTCCACGGGGACGCGTCCCCCCCAAAAAAACCCCACGTTTCGGGGACGGGGACGTCCCAGGGCCGTCCCGCTACCTCTGCCAAGTTCTGTCGCCATCCCGAGGACGTCTCTCTCTAAGAGGGGACGTCCCCGAGACGTCCCTTTTTTGGAGGGATGTCCTCGAGACTTTTGGACGTCCCTTGGACGTCCAGGGGATGCCCGATAGCCCCCTGGATGTCCAGGGGATGCCCAGAAGTCCCTTGGACGTCTAGGGGACTTATCGGTGTCCCCTGGATGTCTAGGGGACGTCCAGGCATCCCCCATGCAAGACAAAGTCATAAAGTGTTTTTTTTTTTAAATTAAAAAAAAATGGATTTTTATGCTTTCTACCCTAACCCTAATTGCTAGTGGTACCCACCCCCAGCGCCCAAGGCCTCCCAAAAGCCTTTCGTTTGTTGTCTTAGGTTTCTAGTTCTTCTGCTGCTGAGAGGAACTGGTCTACTTATAGCTGGATTCACTCCATGAGGAGGAACAAGCTTACTTCTAAGAGGACAGAGAAGCTTGTGGTTGTACATAGTGCCCTGCGTCTCATTGACCGCAACACACTTGCGTACAAGGAGAGTCCAATACCCAGATGGGATGTAGAGCTAGAGGAGCCAACACAGATTGATGATGATGCTCCACAAACATGGCTGGTTGGTATTAGCTTGGAGGAGCTTGAGCGTGTGGAGTCCAGTAGCTCTAGTGATGAGGAGTTCCACATTGGGGATGGTTAGCCATTGAGTCATTTGTATTTACTTGTAATTTTTTAATTTGGAGCTCTTGTGAATATGAAAATTAGTATGAACATTAGCTTTCAGGTTAGGTGCATTTCAAGTTTTTTGTCTAGTTTTTTTTTCAAGGTTGCCATAGAAATTACAGACTGGAAAAAGAATAGAGGTCCATTGGTGAGTTTGACAAAAAAATTTACTATTTAATTTTAGTATTTCACTATTGTATTTTGTTTTTGAACATTGTTGATATTTGATTGTAATCATGAATCATCATTATGAAAATTTGAAAATTCAATGTTCAATTATCAATGTTTATTGTTTAATGTTCAATGTTAAATTGTTAATGTTCATTGTTCAATAGATCAAACTTGAAACTTAAATGATTAAATCACAATGTTAAATTGTTGATATTCAAGGCAATATACAGATACTTAATTCTTATACATCTTTTTATAACTAATTTTTCAAGTGCTATATGTATTTCAGCACCGCTCCCTTGGCGCCCCCTTGCCGCCATCCCCCTGCCGTCCCCAAACTTAGGCCTCCCAACCCCCCATACCGAAACGCGTCCCCGCGTCCCTCCGTCCTCGAAACGCTGTGGAACTATGGTAGAAACTGAGTTTTTTGATTGTACCAAATCATAATTACATCTAACATGTTGACAATTTTGCCCCCACAGGGCAAATTGTCACCCCTACACTTCGAATTTTTGCTATGGTGCCAAGTTTGTCGTGTGAATGAGTTTTGGGGTCCTTAAATGAGCATTTATAGCCACCCAAGTGGCCATCTACAGCCAGGTGAATTTTAGTCATTCAGAGGCTTCCAAGGAGCTTGCTTGATTACAGCCAAATGTGCAAATACAGCCAAGATATAAAAGCTTTAAGTTTATTTATTGGTCTTCCCAAGGAATTTTTTGGGTATAAGAGGTGGACTATTTCTTTGGACATTTTGTTCGAAAGAAAGAGCTCTTAAAGGACTGTGTAAAAGTTTGAAAAAATGACTAAATGGTAATCGTTCAACGCTTTTTTCTTCGTGTTTTTTGTCCGAAAGAAAGGAGAAAAGCATAGTTGAGAAGACCAATTTTCAAGTCAAGACAAAAGTCCAAAGGAATAAGGACAGTTACAAAAAGCCCGGGGGACCTACAAAAAGCCCAGGGGCCCTACAATTCTTCTGAAATGACACTTTTGAAGGCAGAGGACACCTGCCCTTGCGGAGGGCACTTGGTCGGTGAAGTGGACCTTTTCAATTCTTTCGAAGGGCACTCCTGGAAGACACAGCCCTTGCGGAGGACATCTGGGCGTCGCGTAGGGACATTTACAATTTTCCCGAAGGGTATGTGCCCTTGTGGGGGACACTTCAAGCATGAAGAAGACCTTGAGAAAATTTCGAAGGACAAAATTCATTTTTTTGAAGGACACTTGCCCTTGTGAAGGGCACTTGGTCGGTGACAGGACCCTTTCAAAAGTTTTGAAGGGCATTATTGGGAAGCAGAAGCCCTTGCGGAGGGCAGAGACATAAGCAAAGGACAAAAACAAAGTTTCCGAAGGGCACTTGCCCTTCGGGGAAAAGATAGCCAAAGGAGACGAATTCCTTCGGACAAAAAGTCCGAAGAAATTCGTCTCCTTTGGTTATCTTCCTTTGGACAAAAAGTCCGAAGAAATTCGGGAGGATAAAAAATCCGGGAAAAATAGAAAAGAACAAAGGCAAAGAGGGAGATCCTTCGGAATAATTGTCAAACAGGAAATCTGCGGGAATTTGAAGTCAACAAAAGTCCGGAAGAAAATCAAAGGGCAAGACAAAAGAGCCTAAAACAATAAATTCGAGAAAATTGGCAAGGAAACAAATTCCTTCGGACAAAAAGTCTGAAGGAATAAGGATAGTCTCAAAAAACTCGATAGAAAAGACAAGGGCGTAAGCAAAGGCTAAAGAAAGAGAAAAGACAGAGAGTCCTTCGGACAATTTGTCCGAAGGACGAAAACCAAAATAAAGCCCGAATCCCAAATTAAAGCAAAACACGGGAAAAGCCAGAGAAAATACAAAGTGAATTGAGCATGATAGATAACATGAACAGAGACGTAAGCACAAACAGGATTGAGCCAGAACTGAACAAGAAGAAAGACAAACACAGATGTAGAGGCATGAGCAAAGATTTAAGCAGAACTGAACATGGACATGAGCATGAACGGTAAATAAAACCAACGTAGAATAAAGACAAAGGTAGGATAAACAAAGATCATGCACAAACTAACGTGAAGTGACTCCAATGAAGTGAACGTGTTTAAGAAAGCAAGCACGTTTCAATTTTGAAAATAGTCATCTTGCATGATGAACAGGGAAAGCGTTGAACGTTTCAAACAATCAGAAGTTCCATGCACGCACTCTTGTTCGTCTCAAAGCTCGAAACGTTCTGGCTGTTCAAACGCAATTTTTAATTTGGCATTTGCATTGATTTCATGCAAAGGAGAGACTTTCAAACGTTCCAGCAGTTCGAGTGAATTCGACTACTCTTGTTTTGAAGTTGACTAGTTTTCAAGTCAAGACATCTATTCGTAGATTTCATGCATCCAAAGCTTGTCTTCTTTTTTCAACGCAAGGAATTTTCATGCAAGACAAAATAGACTTTCGTAAACGCTGAGTTGGTTTGAGTTTACTCCCTCTATTTAAAACACCAATCTCTTGGCTTGTTGTAAATTTATATATTAATGGCTTTTCAGCGTTGTAAAATCCATCCCTCTTGGTAAGCCCAGAGTCTGTCATTTGGTAAGTTGTGTAACCTCTTCAATCAATAGAAGGACAATACTTTCAAATTTCAAGTGCTGGCATAGTGTACATTCATTCAGCGATTTGCATACGTGGTAGATTTCTCTCCCTTTCCAAATTTTGATTTGTACCTAGTTGCTAACTCATCATGTTATGCAGGGCATATTCAGTGTTTTATGTCTTTTGCTGAAGCTGTAAGTGGATGTTAGGTGGCTGCAAAGTGTCTTGTGTCAGACCTCTCTCCATCGTTTTCCCTCACGTTTTTGTCATTGGATCGAACCCTTTCATAAAATACTTATGCATAGTGATTAATTGAAATCAAAGGTCTTCATTTTCCTTTGTTTGATTCAGTGTTAAAGGTTCCAAGTAGAGTGGATCAACATACATCTTACAGGGACTAGCTTTCTCTGGAGGTTCTTCTCACCATTGAGGCACCCACCCTCGTGAGAAGATCCCATTGTTTCAACTGGAGAGAGGATTAGCTGTTTCAGCACGTCTTCGATTCAAGGTGCAACTCCAGGTTGACAACACAACCTTTTCCCCTGTCATCAGTGCTAGAATGCTCTCAAAATCAGATTTTTTATGCATGATAGGTGGCTGCCATAGGTTGCTCAATTTAGAATTTTTGGAAGTAAAGTTTCCATACCTTTCAACAACTACTTTTGATTTTTTGGGGAAGGTAGGAAATAAATTTTCCTTCACCAATTCATTTTGTCCAAGGCTGCTCATGATTTGGGCCTTTGCTTACTCTAGTGTAGTCTTCAAGTCTTCATCCATGTTTTCATCAACTCCTCCAATTGGTAGCCCATGTATGGGAATCAACCTACTCCTTGCATTGCTCATTGCAAGAGATCTTCCAAATAAACCTACACATGAAACAAGCAATTTAGGGAAATCATTGGTGTTAAATAACATCGCTTTGATCCACTTGTCAAATTTTAGGATTCTTTCTTGATGTCTTAATCCTTCCTATCCGTTTCACACAATGGATTGCCTTTGACATTCCACAATAAGTTGGAATCTTGATCTTTTTCAATATCCATTTTGATTGTATGCAAGTTCATCAAAGTGTTTTTTTCCTTTAAGCATTCCCTCATCTCATTGTGCATTGATCTATCAAGAAGCCCCCTTGTGCCATCCAACCTTGTCAAGGCTTGCACTCCCTTCTTTTTTGTGATTAGGAATTGTTCTTTCCAAGTTTTTTCATCAAATCTAGAGCCATGCAACAATTTTGAACAATTATTAGATTCCAAACAAAAATCATTATTTAACTCATACCTTTCTATGAATATCTCGGTTTCTTTGGCTTCTTCAAAATCATATTTTTGAATACCAAAGTTTGGGGTACTTGGCTGCCCCAAAGCACCTAGCATCTCCTTATTGTCATCTATCATTTGCAGCCCTCTTTGCTGCTCCAAAAATTCAAATTGTTGATGCTCACAATTTTCCACTCTAGGCTGCCCCAAAGTGTCATATTTTGTAGCTCATCTTCTTCCTTCAAATCTGATTTTTTTGTTTCTTTGGCTCCCTCATAAGAATCTTCATGAAGAGCTGTCCCTTCATTCTTTCATTCCAACTCTCCATGTAGTTCAATCTTTTCTTTCTCTACATGCTCCACTATCAAATAAGGCCTCAATTTTCCTTACAATCAATTGCAACATTTTCAAACATCATATGTGCAATTGAAAAAATTTCCTTTTCTAGCCCCAAACCTGTCAACAAGATATATAATAATGGATTGGAAAGATTATCACTCTCATTGAGTGTCACGGTTAAGATTTTATGTATAGAAGCGACAACATTTTTGGTAGGATTCTTACAAGCAATTCCAAAAAATGTTGAAACATCTTAACAATAAGTTCATTACACTCATTATCTAACATTAGCACACAAGATCTAACCTTTGCCATATTTTGTAGAATAGTGATCCTCTTATTAAAAGAACTTGTGATGTCACCAAGACCTTCAAAACTTTCCACCATCAATTGAAATATTTCCTTCATGATGTGGTCATTGTATGGCTATTTCGAAGCTATTATCCTTGTAATTTCACTAATACAAGTGATAGCTACAAGTCTCACATCCGAATCTGAATGTCTCAAAATCTTGGGTCTAGCCAAATAAACCACCAAAGGATTCATTGCCCAAAACATAGACTTAGAATCTGATTGTCTTATCATGGACAAACAGTTTGCTGCTTCCTCCAAAATATTGAACAAAACATTTTTTAAATGATGTGGATGTTCAAGTTCTTTTCCAATCAGTGAAGCTTTGTTTTGAATTTATCTTCACTTATTAACTCTATGATTTATAGACTATGCATCCAAATCTGTAAACACAAACCTTTACATGCTAGACAAGATTGGTGCTCTGATATCACTATAATGTCCCCAAATGAGACGATTTCATGTAAAAGGGGTTTTCCCCTAAATCCCAAAATTTTGAAAATGCAATCAGCAAACCTTAGTTTGCAAAATAAGCTTTTAAAACCCTTAATAGGCCCTAAAAACCTTGGATGCTAAAATGGTAGGATTTTATGGATGAATTCTAGCCAATAACTTATTCCAAAATAACCAAAAATTGGTAGAAAATAACTAGAAATTAAATTGCCCAAAACAAGTACCTTTTTGCCCAATTTTTGAAGCTCAAACGCCACTTTTTGATGGCTGAAAAATTTAATTTAATTTCAAAAATACAGATGTTCTGAATATTTTTTCTGCTTCAAACCCTTACCAAAAATTTGCCCTCAACAAATAATTATTTCTTATGAACAGCTAAAAACTTCAAAAATTCATAACTCTCTCAATATTTGGAATTATGATGCAAACAAGAGCTCAAACTGATCATAAAAATAATTACTATCAATTAAAAATAATTTCGGAAATTTTCTTCCATGGGAAGGTCACCAAAAGTTGCTCCGAAATTTTGAAAACCCTAGTTTTCTGTCAAAATAATTAAATAATAATTCTGAAAATCATTATTTAATTTTCTACTTCAAACTTTTCATGAACACCTCCAATTCCTCACACCAACACACAAAAAATTAGCAAATAAAATTAGAATATTTAATTTGCAATAAATAGACCAAAAGAGGCCTCCAAACCCTATATCCAAGCTTCCAAGGTGGTTCGCTCCACTTACAAAATAGTATAAATATTTAGCAAGGTTAATATGCAAGAAAAGACTCACGAAACCCTCACAAAAATCCACACGAACTCGCCAAAACAAATCGCCCCACTTCTAGGGCAAGAACAAGATTTTCTTAGCGAAAGGTGGTGTCAAAAGATACCTTTTTAGATTGATCAACACTAAAGGTAGCGAATCTCTATTACACATGCATTCCAATAGTTTTCTTCAAGCATGAAGAACAATATATCAAAATTCAGCATATCCTCCATTGTAGTCTTCGCCATGTATTTATAACGTTTCAAAGAAGGTGAACCACGTTGGGAAGATAAAACACCTTTTCTTATCTTTACTTTAGCTCTCATGTTGACATCTTCTTGAATAATATAATAATTATTGGCCTTAAATAAATTAATGTAAATAAATTAATATTTAATTCATTTAAGCACCTTAGTGATAAAAACTACTTTTTAAATATTCTATTAATTAATCAATAATTGTCAAAATCACTATTTAAATAATTAATATAACTAATAAAATAACATTCCTCAAAAATGGCTCCTTTAGTCTATGGAGAAATAGACTAAAGATCTTCAAGATCTATTTATTCGTGATATGGAAATGGGCACATTACATTATTATGATAGGAAAAATTCTAGGGTCAACTCATCCTTCCATGTAGATTAGAAACTACCAAGAAAAAGGAGACACCTTGATGAGATGAGCTTCATCTTGTATTTGAGTTACACATCATAAATAGAGATACATGGATGTTCTAACTTCCACGTACATATTGAAATATACACAGATAAACATTTCAATCCTTATGCATGAGTATGAATAGAAATTAAATGAAATGGCCACAACCTCTCTATATAAATCACTAGCTAATAGCATTATAACAAGCGCTAAACTATCATTAATGTATAATCTATCAATAAGTCGCTCATTGATATCCTACCTTTTAACATATCTATCTTGAGATACCCATACAATTGATGTTGTCCCAATACTCTACAATCCCACAATATAAACACCCAAACTCTTATTCAAAGGATGTTCTTCTCCAAAAAGTTAGATACTCCTTATAAGTAAAGGAATCACCCTGCTAAGCTGCTACCAGTCCATACATTTCGGCACAAAGTATGACCATAATCCACCACTTCTTACTTTCAGATAAATAATCAGTGATATTGACTATTGTTGTGATATAAAAGCATGGCAATTAATTGTGTGACAATACAAATACACTGTTATAACCATTTGAACAGTTCATACAACAGTACTTTACCACACATGAAAATTCCAGTTTTTACGCATCAAAAGAAAGAATCCTTCTTTACAAGGAACTAAAGGAAATAAAGAGGAGAGATTTCTACATCTGTCAATTTTTACTGTTAACAGATCAATAATCAAATCAATAGTAAAAAAACATAACTATAAGCATTTCCATCCAAAGATTAATGATCACTAGAGTGACACCTCAATAGTTTACCTGTCATTATTGAAAAATGGATTTTATGCCAACTTTGTAATTATCTATCTCAGAACCAGTAAAACATGAGTAAACAATAAACTAGCTAATAGGCATTTACCTATGTAAGTAGTGTGATTGTAAATCATCATTCCATAACGCGGAAAATCATTGTAGTTTTTGACTATTATGATTTAGAGAGACAAAATTGCCAAGGCTTATCATTGTACCACTACTTATATGCTCCTCACAATTAATCTTGAAAATTGATATTTGATAGTGTTGGATTACAAATACCCTACATGTTTAAAAAAATTGAAGAAATTAAAATTACAAAATCTTGAACGGATCAGTGTTCTAGAAAACATATTCTATTTGGAAATGTTTTGCCATCCCTTGAGAATAAGAAAAATCTAGTATCTACCATGTCATGTAAATCTAGGCTAAAGAACTAGACTTAGGGCCCGCCTCAACTGGAGACATAATTATTAATTATTTATTTTCTACTATCTTGAAATGAATGGCTTTTTTACTAAAAACCTTGATCTCTCTTGTATATAGAGGAAAACAAAACAAAGACCATACTCGAAGAGAACTAAAACGTATTTATTTCCTTGCTTTGGCATAATGAACAGACTTAAGTTCAACTTACCCAACTCCAATGTTATATAATAAATAGTTAACTATTTCACATATAGGAAGGAATATTTCCTACCTTCATCATCAACCAATCCGTCTCAAGATCAGCTACATCATCATCGCCTTCTGGAAAACATGTTTCTTCAATACAATTACAACTGGGGTAAACTGAGATAAACTCCCTCATCATCCACAAAGTATCTATGAATCGATGGCATTAATACATTTATAAGATATGACTTAACCTTATAATGTATATGCAATATTTAAGAAGGCAGGGAGAACTCTTGCATAAGACTTTTATTTCAATGCCGACTTGCAAACTAGGGAGTGGAGTTACGTCTCAAGAACCTTGATAATATTAGATGAGCTATACAGTGTTGAAATCTACATCGCTAGAGCTTTTGAAGGATATATAAGAATTCCATATCAAATGTGAGCCACTATTTGGGCCCAGTAAGCTACCCTTTGATGCTACAGTATAAACCTAATACTCCTCAAATGCAGAGTATACCATCAAAAAAGTAGTTCCAAGGGCTTTTTGACAAAGTGCGATATGACCCTTCTTAACTATGAGAAAATAGCACCATGTTAAGCTGTTCAAGAATCTATTGCTGAGAGCCTCCCAAAAAAACTGAACTTGAATATTTTGTACCCAAATGAAGTCATGTAGCGAATTCAAGCAAGGAATGAAACATGTGAGATAGAGATATAAATACCCCTACCTAGAGTGCATTCCTACACATTATTTTAAGCTATCTAATAACAGATATAGTGCACGCTGCTAGATAATTATGACTTATTCTGATTCTATGTGCATTTTTCATCTTTTGGCTATACAACTAAGCCATTTTCAGGAAGAATAAGAAGACTATTGAGTAATGGGGGTTTCTTTTAATTATTTATCCTTGTAAGGAAAAATTGAGTTATGTTATTGAAGAGGATATTTAAATTATTGATGAAGCCAGAGACAATTTTTGATATATACTAATTGTTTGTTGCTGACTTTTATGTAATAATTATGTTGTACTAATGATGTATCAGATTTCTATGACAAATACATGTGTACGTGTGACATGAGCCTTGGATGTGACCTACGATGATTGATAAGCTCTTTTGCCATTACCTCTTTTTATTTGTTGTTTAGAAAGAACATGGGTGATGTAAACATGTTTCTGAGCTCATTTGAAGGTGCTCTGCTTAAACACACTTTGGCACTACCTCCATGAACCATGTTTTTTTTAGTATTACCAAATGGAAAATCTGGTATATGGTCTGTCTAAAATCTCTTTGGAGGGAACATTGTAACTGCACTCCTGATATTTTTTAATGGGTAGAATGGATATTGCAGAGTTATATGGAGCAATATATTATGGAACCAACTCCCGATGAGAAGTTGACAATGAATTTAAAATGTTGCCTATTGAGGATTACCATGTCAGGTTCGGTGATAGCCATACTCTTAAGTCCTCACCATAAGGGTTCAGTAGGAAATACTTATTCATCATCTACCTTTAGTGTAGGACAGCATTACGTGCTAACCGTATGGATTGGAATCTCATTTTCATAAATGTACGACAGGGAAGGCAGTCTTTTACAAAAACTTGAATTCAAATCACACATATTGATTAGATTGTTTAATTTTCTTCATTACGTACCAATTAAAGCTTTGGTCTAACTTAGTTTGGATGTGCACACCTATGGCAAACAATTTCCACATTAAGTTCTGTTTATGGTACATTCATGAAGTTCATATTATGTGGAAATTAAGTGCAACGACAAGAAATGCTCTTAATCAAAATATGGCATTATACTAGTGTTATGTGGGGATAATCAAAATATGGCATTATACTAGTGTTATGCGGGGACGCGTCCCCTTGATTTTGGTGACGTCCTAGATGTTCCAAACGTTTTGGAAACTTGGGGACTTGGAGTGGACGTCACCAATTTTTTTACTTTTTTAAGTTCGTCTGACGCTTTTATTTTAAAACATAACCCCACCTCCCAAAAAAAGGTGTTACTTTAAGTTTTAACAAAACATTGAACCCTAATCCAAAAAGTACCAAAAAAAAACTGTTATTAGAGAATTTATGTTTTCACAGTCCTTAAAAATTAGATTAAAGCTTTTGGAAACACTATGTGCATGTTTTTAGCTCAACTTTTTGGATTACCAACCGTGATCCATAATCTCGTTGATCCAAAATGTCGAGCTAAAAACAAGCACATAGTATTTCCAAAAGCTTTAATCTAAAAGCTGCTATTTTTACAAAAAACATTGAATCCTAGTCCGGAAAGTACCATAAAAAACATTAAATAAAGTTGTGACCCCAAAATTTAATTGAATAAAGTTAAATTATTTAAATATTAATAATTATATATTATTTTAATAGCCACCCTCTCACCCCTGCCCCATCTCTGACCACCCTCCCGCTCCCTGGTCGTCTCCAAAATGGGAATTGTTTTGCCATCCTGAAAACCCCGTCCCCAGGACTTAGGTAACTATGCATCATGCTAAGTTATATATTCAAAATGAGATTGTGTTAATGCTCAATTAATGTTCTATGTTGCAGGGGTACGCCCCCCAGCCCGACGCCTCCTGTTCGGAGGCGCCTCCGGCACGGGGACGTCACGGGGACGCCCGGAGGCACCTGCCAGCATGCCGGAAACGTCCGGCACGCCGGTGGGTGCCTCCGGGACGACTCCGGGCGTACCCGAGGCATTTCCGGGGCGTCCCCGAAAATTTCCGGCGGGTGGAACCCCATTTTTGCCTCGGGTTTCCATATTGCGGTCGGTTGGTTCGGATCTCTCTCTTATAACTCTGCGAATAGTGGCGGGCTTATGATCGGGTGTTTTCGATTCAATCTGAGCTTTGGCCTCAGGCCATTGTTAGGGTTATTGACGCCCGGATCCCAGCTCACCCACCCAGTAACAGACTTGATTAAATGTATTTTGGCTTTTTCTGATTGTTCCTGGAGTTCTCCTAAACTATCCGATCTAGCCGCCCCTTGCTAGTTAGGTTTTATGCCTTTGCGTATGGTTCCAAGAGTGGACCTTTGGAACGCTGTCGGAGTTGCCTTTTCAGTGCGATTTGCACTTGAAAAAATGAGCTTGATCAATATAATGGGATCCTTACGAGAATCGTGGCATGGATGTTAACTTATAACTACTATGGGGGGAGGGTGTTCTTCGAATGCCCTTGCGGGAAAGCAAGTGAAAAGACGGGAAAGATATTGTTCCCCCCCTTGCCCGCAAACAATTCCGGATGCTCGAGTTGGGAAATAAGTGGAAACGAAGCGGGATCAAATTAATTAATTTTAAATTTTTCATTTAATATAATATAACTATTAAAAATAAAATAAAATATAATATTAAAAATTTAAATAATATTAAAAATTTAAACTAAATACTATTTAGTTTTTACATTTTTAATATTATAATTTATATTTTATATTAAATTTATAGTTTACTATATCTTTAGGTAGTATTTAAATTTTATTTTTAATATTTTTAATTTTAAAATTCTTTTAAATATATATATATATATATGTATATATATATATATATATGTGTGTGTGTGTATATATATATATGTGTGTGTGTGTATATATATATATATGTGTATATATATATATATATATATATATGTATATATATATATATTTTAAATATATATATAGAGACGTACCCACGACGTATCCAAATCAAGGTTTTTGAAAAATGACGTACCCGCGTACCCGAATCGTATCCGTACCCATACCCCTATCCGTATCCAAACAACATAGTTAATGTTTCTTAAAATTATTTTGTGGCATGATCTGTTTTGTATCATATAGGCTTCTAATTTGATTAAACTTTATTTGTTTTAATGATTCTATTTTTATTTTTGATTGGAAAAATGATTTAAATTTTAAGTGACATACTGGTATCAAATTTGTGCCGTTGACTATTAGGTGCCCACATTTTAGCATCAGTTGCAGGATGCAAATTAGCCACTTCTATATATAGCTAGCCTTGACAGTTACAGTGATCCAAGTAAATATTTGCATGGAATCACTATTCTATGTGATAGCTATGAAAAACCTATTAAAACTAGGCGAATGATAAAACTCTATCAATCTAAAATTTTTATAGATTTGATAGAAGGCGGACCCTTCATTCCTAGGACATGACATTTTTTTTCCTAATTTGACATTTTGTTAACAATTAATGAAAAAGCATGCTAAAGGTTTATTAATTTGCAATCTTTCTTCTTTGTTGCAACTTCTTGTGCTCCTTCCACATCATAAGTTTTAGTCTGCCCAATAAGCTTAATTTTTTTCATTTATTTGTGATTACTTAGATTAATATTTATACACTTTTGGGTGATAAATCTACTAATCATTCTAATATCTTAATTTTGTTGTTCATTGCAAATGATTATAGTTCTATCGTGGTAGCAGTGTACTTCACAAAAATATATTATTTGTGGCAGAGTGCTCCCACATTTCAAACCAGTGTAGTATTTATTCCCAGTTCTGTGCTGCATTTGTGATTACTATAAGTTGGATTTTGGGGAGCCTATTACAACCTTTATTAATTAACATTCAGTTAACATAGTTAATTATAATAATATGAGTAATGTAAAATTTAATCTGAAATAGATGGATAGAATGGCATCCGTTATTTTAAGTATTTATAAAAACAGACAGGGAAGGAGGTAGGTAGGCTGAAGATTTGTCATTGGTGTTGGTACTTGACAGGATATTTGATGCAAGTGAATATTTACACAATTTTACCTGTGCTAATGGTTTCACCTTTGCAGGTTTATATCATCGACTTTGGGCTAGCCAAAAAATATCGAGATCCAACAACTCATAAGCATATTCCTTACAGGTATGCAAATATTTGGTATTATTGAAGGTGGGGAATGTTTGTAATTTGACGTAGGAGCTTTATGCAAGTGAATCTGCTTGTCACTATCCCCGTATATGCTATATGCTTGAACAAGAACTCAAGTTCAACATGTAGCCAAGCATTTGATTGTCAACTTCATTGTATGTCTACAAGGTGTTTCAAACTTTTAATAAGTTATTGAGATGGGTTCTGCAGGGAAAACAAAAATCTTACGGGGACTGCTCGATATGCTAGTATCAATACACATATAGGAATAGGTGCGTATATATTTGCTTCACATTGCTACTAATAACCATTTTTCTTTTCACCTAAGGCTGTATTTCTGTACATAATATATGAACTTGCTTTTGCCATGCTTTTGCACCCGTTTGTCTCCATTTATTTGTTAAACAGGTGATTGTTTCTCTTTATTATGATTATTGCTAGATTATTTTTGATGCATAGTTTAAATTGTGTTTGCATGTACTATCTTCAGAGCAAAGCAGGAGAGACGATCTTGAATCTTTGGGCTATGTGCTAATGTACTTCTTAAGGGAAAGGTTTGTTTATGCATCAAATGACAATATTGATTATATTATTTTTTTGCCTCTGAATCTTTTGTAGTTCTTATTTGATAAAAGTATCTACCATGTTGTCTATATCAGCCTTCCATGGCAGGGATTAAAAGCGGGGACAAAAAAGCAAAAGTATGACAAAATAAGTGAAAAGAAAGTTAACACTTCAGTTGAGGTAGTAATTATACATCCTCTTCACCTTCCATTTTATGACTGTTGACACACCCACTGATGATTATTATTGCATCTATTGGCAGGTCCTGTGTCGGTCCTATCCACCAGAGTTTGCATCATTTTTCCATTACTGCCGTTCACTGCACTTTGAGGATAAGCCAGATTATGCATATTTGAAGAGGATGTTTCGGGACTTGTTCATGCGAGAAGGTAAGAATTATTTAAACATGGGCCAGCTTGAATTTGATTATTCATTTTGATGTTTTTATTCTCAGGGAAAACTTACCGTACATTACAGCTAGATATTTAATTCAGAGTGTGCCATTTAAGGCAAACATTTTGAGGAGATTTTGTCCTACACTTTACACATTCTTATTTTAATCAAGGATGTACATCATCTTTCCATTATTCAACCTTCCTACCTCGTAATGCAGGTTTTAAGTCTGACTGTGTTTTTGACTGGACCATCTTGAAGTACCAACAAACTCAAATTACTGGTAGCCCTCGGCCAACAGGATTTGTAAGTTGTTAAGAGACCCTTTGTGTGTGCAATAAACCAAATTACACTTCTGCTTGTATTCTTTATCTATGGTAGTTTTTGCTTTAGCAGGTAGAACTGTAGATGTATAACATGATTGGTTAACCAGACTCTGCATGGGTTGATATATTCAGAAGTCTTGTTAGGATATTCATGCATTGTAGTCATTTTTATGCTATGTGTTATGCAAATGTAGTCGACAATGATTTTGGCTAATTACGTGTCGACATGAGCAACGTAATTCATTATGTTGGTTTATATGGTTGGCACCTTGACAATTTTGGTCTAACTGATGCACCTCGTGGTTGACCAACCAATATGTAGAATGATTTAAGTCAGGAAAAGGAGCTCTCATAATGTCATACTCTTCCTGTACCATAGCTATTGGATGTACACTACATTATATCAATAAATAGCAATGTTATCTATTTTATGTTGTGTGCAATATATGGTATTCTCATTCTTCCATGGTACTTTGTTTTGTTTTTTATTGGTATAACAAGCATGTGATCAGCTAATTGTGGCCTGTACAGCACCCACAGTTAGGTTAGAGTACATGTAGTTTGCTTGACAGCATTTTACTTGTCAAGCAAGTTAAACTCTGTTTAATACAAGAAATTTTGGTTTGTTGAGAGTTCAATTTTTTTCAGGCTTTGTATTTAAATGCTTAGGTATAGCTTCCATTTCAATTTTTCTTTATACTAGTCCTATTTTCAAATTTCCTTCTTTAGAGAACCTTTTCGACGGGGCAAGTTTTCTTTCTTTTTCATCACCTTCGTTATTTGTGACATTCTATTGGTAATTTTTAGAAATAATGTTTAATTCCTATGTCTAGAAATGCTATTCCCAATGTCTTAAGAAGTTTGTTCGAATTTGGGTCATGAAGTTATGTACATTAGGATTCTTTCCATTCTTTTATATAACTTTCTACCTTTTATAACTCATCTTCTGTATGTCTTCTTTCCATTTGCTTATCATACGGTGTCATAGATACTTGTCATAGTGTGTCATAAGAATAATCTATTTTTAGATTATTCTTTTCTCACTTGTGCAACTCCCATTTGAGGTATCATTTCATATAACATTGCACTCTCCTGCATGAGATGACTTTAAATTCTTATAAAATGTGGCGATTTTTTTAATTTTTTATGAGAGTCTAGGATTGTGTATTTTGGAGTATCCTATTATTTTCATCTTTGTGGTGTATTCGCATCAATGCAATGATAACCTTTTAGTATGATATATCTTCTTAGTGGATTATTTTTTCGACATTCTTTGAAATGTCCTCTTCATTTTTAACATGGTATCAGAGCAACAATGTTCTTGTAGCATTTTGTTTGTGTTCTTCTAGAAGTGGCGCAAGAAAGAAAAGAAGAGATTTTGGTGAAGATCCTCTTGTGAAATTCTCTTCTTGTTCTTCCATTTTTTCAAATTCTTATTTAATGGGGCACCTTATATACCATTTGTATTTGGAAAGCGCAGTAGTAGATTTAGTATTTTTTTCAGGGTTTTGTTTTTGGATATTGGGGATGAATAATTTCTCCATCTTATGCAGAAATCTGTCATTGAATCTAGGACAGAAAATTCTTTTTTTTGGTAAAATCGCCGTAATTTTTCCTTCAGATAAGAACTGAGGTGATTTTAAAAGATCTGGAAACTTGATAAAGATCTCTGTTTCTTCTCTGTTAATAAGATCTTCAAAATTGGCTACAAGCAAATAACTTAGAATTGTCATCATAAAGAATTGTCAGATTTCTGGAAATAAGATCTCTATTTCTTCTCTGTTAATAAGATCTTCAAAATTGGCTACAAACAAATAACTTGATAAGGACTCAGGCATTTTTTTGCTTGTAGCTTAGTTATTTCTTGTTCCATTTGGATCTAAGTTACAAGGTTCTTTCAATTCATAGAAATTTGAATTCATTTTGTTTTTTGGCTACAAGATTTTAACTTTCTTCAAATTATCAATTGCAATCATTATTGGTTATATCTGTCAAATGCTAACAAATTAAATGTAAAAAACTATGCAATACGGAAGTTTAAAATTTCTAGCACTTTGGCATTAAAGAAACTAACCAAGATTGTTGAAGGGAAAGTGAAGAAACCTGGTGTTGGCTACATCTGAATCTGAATTCTTGATGAATAGTAAGCAAAAGATCAAGAGGCCTTTGCCATCATTGATCTTTCCATTGTAAATGATTTGATTCCTCATCAACAATACAAGAAGACTTCCAACGAAGCCTGGACAACTTTACAATGGTTTTATGCAACAAAAAATGAGATGAGATTCTTATGACTTATCTTGAGAAAGCAATTGTATTCACTTAAAATGTGTGTTGATGAGTATCTTTTTCGTATCTTGATGAGTATCTTTTTCATAGAAGCTAGAAAGTAATTTCCTTGTGAATTATTCTTTGAATAGCCTGCACAGAGGCTTTCAAATCTTTGCATCCTATAAATGCCTCATTGAGAGGAGATACTCTTACCTTTTAGGAGTTGGCAAGTTTTCTTTTTCATGAAGACCAAAGCATAGGTACCTATAAGATCATGAACGGTAGTGGCAGTGCGGCACCTGTATTATGATCTAACAAAAACAAAAAAATCATTAATTTGTGAAAGCAAAAGAAATCCACACACAAAAAAGATAAATTTAAATCTTCTTGAAATCAAAAGAAATCCTTCATGTGTAACTACTGAAATAAAGGTCATCACGAGGAATTGTCAGATTTCTGGAAAATGGGTGGCAAGAAAAAGAAAGCTATAGCCAATAATGCTGCTCGAGATGACAACGGTCTCTCTTAAGTTTTCATTACAACACATAAGGAAGTGATGATTGGATATTGATTCGGGTGCTTCCAAGCATATAGTATTTACAAAGAATGGTTTAATGAATTATGTGTTGATAGTTATGAAGGCAATATAGTGCTTGGTGATAATTTTCCTTATAAGTTGTTGGCAAGGGAAATATAATCATGCACCTCCCTAGTTGTGGCAGATGCAAGATAGCCAATGTGCTCTGTGTACCTTCATTTACAAACATTTTTTTATATGACTAAACAGGGTCAAGAGTGTGTTGAATAAAGATCAATGCACCATAAAGCAAAATGAGGATGTATTTGGGAAAGGTATTCGGGAAGGTGGAGTAATAAGCTTGAATGTGGCCTTGTAACAAAAGATTCTAAAACCACTATGTGACATGATCGATATGGTCATTTGAATAACCACTCTTCAACTCTTGATTAATTGGAATATGGTGCATGGTCTACCTTTCTTAACTAGGCTTGTCAACATTTGGAAAGCATGTGCACTCGACAAACAACATTGGGAAAAGTTTGCTAATACAAAATGAAAAAGAAAAATCAATTTGGGATTAGTTAATGATGTGTGGGGATATTTTCAAGTTCAATTGGAGGGGCAAAGAATTTCATTACATTCATGGATGATTTCACAAGATCAATGTGTGTATCTTGTCAAAAACAATTCGGAGGCATTCTCCAAATACAAAGAATTTAAGGCAGAAGCTGAAAATTTCTTGAATAATAAAATATTTTTTTGGAGAAATGATAGTGGTCGACAAAAGGTGAATGCAAGTTAAATGAATTCATCAAATTCTGCAATTACCAGGTCATTAAACAATAATTAATGCATCTTATATTCCACAATAAAATGGCAAGGCTGAAAGGAATAATCTCACAATTATGTAGTTGGCAAGATGAATGTTGCAAGTTAAAACGTCTAATAGTTTTTTGGTTTGAAGTTGACAGAGAAGTCCTACTAAAGCAGTTTGTAATATTACTAGGTTGAAAAAACTTGGACTACAATGAAATACTGCAAATGCATGTGCCTAATGAAATAACAAAATTGGTTGCTAAAAGTGTAAACCTATTCTTGTTATGAAAGATTGTAATTAGTAGGGATGTTCTTTTTGATGTGGGTTGTACCAGTATAAATGTCAATGGCAAAATTGAGTCAATTGATGTAAAAAGTGATGATGAGGAAGAGAACAAAGTAAAAACTGATAATGAGGAAGAGAGCAAAGTAAAAAGTGATAACGAGGATAACAAATTAAAAAAGAGATGATAAGGTGAGAAGTGAAAATGAACCATCTTTGTTTCTTTATTCTCCTCAAAAGCCAAAGCTTCCAAAATGGTACTCGCAATCCATGAAAAATTTAAATGTTGATAGAGATGTGCAAACAAGAAGTATATATGATCTTAATTACGATGTACCGATATCTAATGCTTTGAGAATTGAAGAACTTGAGTCCTTATGGAGAGGCCAAAATTAACGTCAGTGGAAAGAAACTTTGACAGCAGAAATTAGTTTTTTTTTGAAAGTTACATTTGCGATTGTGTGAGTGGAAGCCAATGGGTTTATAGAGTTAAATTTTAACTCTCATGGCTCTATCGATAGATAAAAAGCTGAACCTATGGTCAAAGGTTATGCTGAAGTTGAAGGCAAGGGCTTCGCAGATGCATTTGCACTAGTAGAAAAAATGACTACAATAAGATTGTCGATTAATTTTACAAAACAGTTAAGTTGGGCACTATATCAAATGGGTGTAAAAATTGCCTTTATCAATAACATTCTTGATGACAAGGTCTACATGCGACCTGGAGAATTTGTTCAAATTTGTGAAAAAAGGCTTGTACGGTAAAGCAAAATTTAAGAAATTGGTACACTTGCATTGATGAGTACTTCACTTTTATGAATTCAATAGATGTGAATCTGTTCACACTGGTGAAATTATTGTAGTTTTACTCCATTGATGATCACACCATACTGACACTTGTAACATCTACTTTCTCAAAAAGCTATGTTGTGAATCTTTCGAGATGGCATATTTGTATTTCATTTTAAATGTGCACATAGCCTATTTCAATGCTTTCATATGGAGCATTGTAAATCCATTTCTACTCCTATGGAAGCTGGTGCCTAGTTGACTAGGAATACTTTTGATACATCTTTTGATGGCATTTTGTATTGACAACTTGTGGGAATTCTAATTTATTTGACTACTATTTGGCATGATGCCATGATATCCACTATGCTGTTGATGTTGTGTCAGTTTATGAGTGGTTCATCCATCTTTCATTGGAAGGTTGCAAAAAGGATTTTGAGATATGTAAAATGTACCATGAGTTGTAGACTCTACTTCATTAAATATGATTAGTTCAAACTTTAGGGATACACTGAATCAGACTAGATTGTTGACTTTGATGATAGGAGGTCTACATTAGGTGATGCATACAATTTTGGTTCCAGTATGATTTCTTGGTGCAGTAAGAATAAGCTAGTGTTTCTTTTTCTTCAACTGAAGCAGCATATAAGACGGAAATATAGATGTTCAATAACAAACACAGAAGACAACAAGAAATAGACTTGTTCTATTTTAGAAGGGTCTTCTCTGAAGAAGATATAAAATTTTAATGAAAGGATACAAAATGCACATCGTCCTTAGTGGAGACCCTTATGCAACTATGTATGCAGTGTCCTTACTGTAAATTATTTGTGAACAGAGTTAACCAAACAAGTTGAGCTGATTTAACTCTTATTTAACATGGTTGATTAGATAAAATTTGTTTTAATTAAACTTGGATAAACATAATCTTAGCTAATTTTACAAATTATAAAAATCAATGGCAAACATTTTGATCTTTACAGGAGTGAACTATAGTGAACCATGCAAATCAGTGTCAACTAATTATAACCTAATTTGGGTTCATAGCGTCTTTATTGCAATTTTTCAATGTTTCTATTGCTTCCTCTTGGCGATGAAGCAGATGCTCTCTTGACTGATTAATCTGTACATTGTGCAGCGATCTATTCTTGGATCTGGAAAGCCAATTCTTGGATCTGGAAAGCCAGGAACAGCAGCTGGTGCTTCAGAAAGGATTTCAGGTTTTCCTTTTCAATAAATTTGTCTATAAATGAGGTTTTCCTGTATCATTTTATGTTTTTATGTTTTTTGATTGTTGCTGAAGCACATTTAATATTATTGAAACTTCAAAATTAATTGAAAGGCGCACCTACATCTCTAGTTTGAGGATGTCTAAAAGATCATATATGAAGATTGCTTATGTTGTGTGCTATAATTTCATTGTCACTGTAGATTGTCTTGGCCTGTTATTCTAGTGGTTTTGGAACTAATTCATAGCATTTTCAGATTTGTGTTATTGGTTCATTGATGATTGAATAGGGATAGTGGAAATGTTGTAACTTGTGGTTGTAAAATGTTAACTAGTCTTTGTATCTTTAGCTTCTCTCTGTAAGAAATGTGAGGTGTCTGTCCTTTTTGCTGATTTTTCACTCTGTATACTTAGTTTTGTAGGTTTTGAAAAAAATGTATACTTTTTTTTTAATTTTGCTTCAAGTTGCATACTAGGAAGCTTTGCATGTCTAGTTATTTTTGAATGTTCAGCAGTTTTGTTGTTTCATCCTAAAATGTTCAGAAAAACCTATATTCTTATAGTTACATTACTATGCTTAGTGTGCAGGCCGTTATGCTGCTTGCCTTTCTGAGATTATGTTTGATCATGTTCCCTCCCTTCAAAATTAGACAATTTTGAATTTGTAATATGTATCCTTTACGTTGGAGGCTTCCCCATGAATTGTTTGTATGAAGAGGAATGTATGTCTATACATGGTATTCTCCATTTTGTCCTAGACTATGGGGCTCCTCCATATCCTTGATGTGTACAAACTATTGCTGCCTTCTACCTGCCTTCTACCATGTAAGAAACACTAGTTTTCTTATGTCCAGGTGATATGATCTCCTTGATGCTATCCATAATTTCCCCAAGACCTTTTGGCATGGGATCTTGAGGAAATCCCCTTAGAAATTGACTTCCAAACCTAATTCTCTTATGCCAATTCCCCTTATGATATTCCTGATCAACCTGTTGTTCAATCCTCATCTCCTCTTGCTTGTCATTTTTATTTTCCAAGAGACATTATGAGAGCTATTTGGAAATTGTGTACTAGCAAAGCAGTAGATGTGAAGGGCTTCTAGTTGAGTTTCTCAAGTATCTTGTGGAATTGCTTGATTTTCCTATTGCAGATCTACTTAAAAAGATGTTGTTTGCTTGCGCTATCACCCACTTGGTCACGACACATAATTCATCCCATTCATAAGCTTGGAGGTGGATCAAATCTAAATAGCTAGAGAACTATCATGATTGGACATGCATTTGCCAAGTTGTATTCCATAGTATTGGGCACGAGTCTTTTTGATCATTCAGAGCGTGGTAATTCTAGAGCCAGGGGACAGGTAGGCTTTCAAATATATTTCAAGACTATTGATCACATTTACTCTCAGGGATATCATCAACGAGGCTCGTCACTGGTCTTCTAAAGATATTTGTTGCTTATTATACTTTGAAAAGGCCTTTGGTTACATTCTCAAATATCTACTATTTTTAGAGGCCGTGTGCTATTAGTATATCATGGGTCATTATTACCATTCTTATGAGGCTTTATGGGGCAATTGCTGGTTAGTTTCAGACTCCCCCTGGACTCTCCAAATTTGGGAGTGTCAAGTAGGAGTCCTCTCTTTGCCATATCTCTTTGGGATTTACATAAATGTGCTTGAGAATTTTCGTCAACATCACTCTTGTTGATGATGGCTGTACATAGCATCATAAATTAACTGTTTGCTACCTGTTGCTGAAAATGTGGCCCCTCTCTCAATTTCTCTGTAGTTTACAAAGACAATAAGATGCCCTTGCTTGCTTTCTGAGCTTCATTAGTTAGCATTAACCTTAGTAAGTCTAAAGATCATGATCTTTAATACTTTCAAAGATGCTTCCAAAATCTAGTTCTCTTGTAAAGAAGAACCTTTGGAGCTCATGACATCCTATACCTATGTAGGGTTCAAGTTTATAGATCCATATCTCAGTCTGAAGCATGCTTCCCAGTCATATCTTTGCAAGGTATATGCCTCCTATTTTGTCTTGGAGCACCAACATTTTCAGATACATTCTTAGGACATCCCTGATGAGATGCATCTCTTCAATGTAGTCATCAAACCTACAGTTCATTATGGGACAGAGGTTTGGGGTCCCACCTTTGATTTTGTTTACTGGTTTTGTATTGAGAGGGCTTATACTATCATGCTACAACATATGATTTGTTGCAAATAGGCGGTTCCTTAGTGCATTGTTCAAGCTTAATTTCTTGCCCAACTCTTTTGTCCCAATAGTATGCTTTGGGTCATTTTCTATCTTCATATGATATTGCCTCTGGCTGTGAGAGTTACCCATATTTAGTCCTCTTTGCCTAAGAGAGGATTTTCTCCATAAGTCTCACTGGACATTGTCGTTGTTGCCTTTTCAAGAATTCTTTACTTCTTCATTTGGCATCGCTATTGCTTTTTTCCCTCCATTCAAATGGTCCTTGGATGGTATCCCCTTGTTACCTTCTTTCCCCGAAATATGTGATCAATAGAGCTGTTTGAGAAGACATATACGGATGATACATTCAGGTCCTTTGGACGTCTCTACCAAACTCTCTCGGCCCCAAGATTTCTTCATATGTCAAGCATTTCTGGAAGATTGTTGATGACAACATCATTTGGCTCGACTATGCCAACATCATTGGTTGACTATCCTGACTATTCACTATTTGTACAGAGACTCAGGAGGTTCTCTATCCACTTTCTTTTGTTATCTCGGTCATAGGTGCCCAGCGCTTCATCTTGAAAATATCTTCAAACTCATTTTTCCATCTTCACAGACTCATCCTTGGTTGATTTATCTGCAAGTCAAGAGAGATTCTTATATGTTTGCCTCCTTGGGTCTCACAAGACATCAAAAATTCTCGTTTTTGCTTCTAGAGACCAGTTTTCTTTTTCAGTCTATTAGCAACCTTATTTACATGCTTTTTCTTTCAGGATACGAAACACCGGAAGCATACAGTTGATTACCAAACCAAGCAACTTAATATGCGAAAATTAACCAGAATACACAAGTAACTAGAATTCAGAATAACACATGATATGAGAGACAATATACAACTTGTATTAAAACTCTTGAAGAAAAGAATACAATAAAGAAGATGCCACTTCTTCTCCACCACCTCTTCAGAGGCTTCCCACACCTCAAGTGAACAGTACTTCTCTCCTCAAAGCTCTCTCTTAGGTCCCAACACCCAACTCAAACTCTGAGTTGGTGTTCACCTCCAGTGCTCCACGCAGACCACAAGTGCTCCACGCAGACCACAAGTACTTGATTTATCTGCAAGTCAAGAGAGATTCTTATATGTTTGCCTCCTTGGGTCTCACAAGACATCAAAAATTCTCGTTTTTGCTTCTAGAGACCAGTTTTCTTTTTCAGTCTATTAGCAACCTTATTTACATGCTTTTTCTTTCAGGATACGAAACACCGGAAGCATACAGTTGATTACCAAACCAAGCAACTTAATATGCGAAAATTAACCAGAATACACAAGTAACTAGAATTCAGAATAACACATGATATGAGAGACAATATACAACTTGTATTAAAACTCTTGAAGAAAAGAATACAATAAAGAAGATGCCACTTCTTCTCCACCACCTCTTCAGAGGCTTCCCACACCTCAAGTGAACAGTACTTCTCTCCTCAAAGCTCTCTCTTAGGTCCCAACACCCAACTCAAACTCTGAGTTGGTGTTCACCTCCAGTGCTCCACGCAGACCACAAGTGCTCCACGCACTCCACAAGTACTCAATGTACTTCAAGTAGATCTCCCATGAACCTGCAACAACCTGCAATTCAACAGACCATACTTATGGAAGGAACTCCCTTGCCTTCCTCTTTGCTCTATCCGAGTACACACCTGTACTCCAAGTAGATCCTGCCTGATTTTGCTCCCTGTTGTGTTGCTGTCCTATCTGATCTTGCACACCTGCAAATCAACCTGGTTCTGCATACCTGTGAACCTTGACCTTGCACACACATACACCTGCAAATCAACGATCTTACTTACCATGTAGATCTCCTATATAGGCCATGCACACCTGCTGACCAAGATCCTACACCCCTGAAGAATCTTGCTGACTCTCCAAAACCAGCACCCACCTTGGTACTGCTGTGGAACTAGGCGGAACACCTTTGCTCATCTCACACACAGAAGGAGCTAACTTTGCTCAACTCAAACTAGAACAAGTTTCCAATACAACCATGAGTCTATTATATAGATCTCATCCAAACAATAATTAGACATCTAATTACAATAATTAGATCCGCAGCTCTCAGTCTAAAATTAGCTCTCATCATGCAAACACTTGGTTCGTTAGCTAACTGCCCGTAATAAACTCGCAGTCGAACCACATAGGCGACCGACGTCGGTCCCTGTCCCCCTGGGGGTCGCCGACGCCGGCCGATCTCTGACCGACGTCGGTTGCATTCCTGTCTTACCCTGCCGACGTCGGTTGGCCAGACCAATGCCGGTGTCTGTGACACTCTGCAACTCATCTGCAACCTCCTCCATGTCTGCATCAGTGAAGCTTTTAGCTCCACAACCTAACAATCTCCCACTTGGAGATAAACAGCTGCACTGTACCTGTACCTGTATCCCGTCTAATCTGTTTCCTGGTTTGTATCCCTCTTCAAGCTCAATCCTGAAGACAACCCACCACACACACTGTGGTGTACCTCCTGTCATCCGAGTACCCTGCCGCATCCGCATCTACAAATACATGTAGTGAAGTCCTGACCCTGCATAGCATGAATCCCTGCTGCTGGTCTTTCTCAAATACCTGAGAACCCACTTCCCCGAATTGGCTCCTAACTCTCTGACAGCTCCCACTGCATGGGAATACTCAGGTCTATACCAGACCTCATGTGATTTCGGACACTGTCCATGTCCAGCCCTTAGTGTGCTCCGGCTCTGCATCCTGAACCTCGCCAACACCTGATTCACATCAGCGCTCACTGGAAACAAAATCAACCTGTGATCTCCATGTCTTCCATGCCAAAGAATTTCGCTGCTCCAAATTCTTCATGACATGCCACTGAACTAACCTTACCCTTAGCTCAGCAAAACCCTGTATGTACAATCCTGCTAGCAAAACATACCATCCACATACAGCAACAGAATGATGTCATGACTCATCATCCACCTGGTAAGGCAAACCACAGTTGTTACCTGACACTGACTAAAGCCATGCTTCGTCCTCCACCTGTCAAAACTTGTACCACTGTTCTGCAGCGCCTCAAGACCATATGCCTTGGTCTTCTGTCTCACGTATCCGTTCTCTCTATTCTTCAACTAAGGTATCCATTCGTCTATGTGTTTTCTCACCGGCTGGCAACCCTACCAAAACTCTCGTTTGGTTCTGCATCATATCCCTGCCATGCTCCCACCTGTTTCCTGGATCCTTCCTGCTTTACAATCAACAACATGTATAAAGAAGAGGAACAATGAATTTGAGGCCTACTTACGTCTTCAGTCCTCCGTATGGGTGTTTGAGACTCCTTGACAGCGTGCTGTCCACCCAAAATCCGTTACAGTGACCGACCTCGGTCACTCCACAGTCTGCATCCGACAGTCGTCGGTTCCCATGCGTCTGTCCCTGACTACCGACCCTGCCGACGTCGGTGTCCCTATTGCCGACGTCGGTCCTTGTGACCAACGTCGGTCTTACATACTGTCGACGTCGGTTTTCCTGCCGACGTCGGTACCTGTGTTTTCTGTGAGTGATGACTTTTTACCCGCGAGCTCCTTTGAATCAATCCCCATGTCCAAACTGCCCTGCTCAGAAGTATCCAGCCCCATCTACTGGTCTCTGTCCGCCATCTCCTCCAAGTACACCAAGGCTTTTCAGTTCTTAAGCCTGTCAAATATATCTGTCTTCCGCTTAAGAACATGCATCTCCTTTCTGCTCATGTGACCAAGCTTACGAAGCCACGTCTCCGCAACAAAAGAAGAATCAGTAATATAAACAAGTAGATAAAGAGTACCTGTTTTTTTATCACCAGCTAATTCAAGTGCATCCGCTGTGAGAGCTCTCGTGCAACTCTCATCACCCAACCTTTCTGAAGAAATTAACCATATCTCCAAACCTGGGACCTGCATGACCTTCTTCAACACCCATGTGTTGGCCTCCGCCTGCAATTTCAGCTTCACTTCCCCTTTGCCAATTCTTTGGCAAGGCTCACCAGCTCCTCTCCCTGGGGCTGCATGGAAAGAGGCAACCGAATCTTTTATCCAAGATTCAACTTTATCCAAGAAACCTCCCAAAGCATCCTGTGCAACAACACCTGCTACATCTGCATCTTCAGTTCCTTCATGCTGATCTGCTACCAACCAACAATATTCTTTTACCTGCTATTTCTTTCCATATGACCGTTGGTGACCACCTGTGCTTTTCAACTCTTTTATTCTTAGCTTACTTTGATCTGCCATTGCTCTACTCCCACTCGATCAGAAACCCCTGAGAGTGACCTGTAACCAAACACAAAACCTGCTCCCTGCAACCTTAGCTCTGATACCACTTGTCAGAATACGAAACACCGGAAGCATACAGTTGATTACCAAACCAAGCAACTTAATATGCGAAAATTAACCAGAATACACAAGTAATTAGAATTCAGAATAACACATGATATGAGAGACAATACACAACTTGTATTAAAACTCTTGAAGAAAAGAATACAATAAAGAAGATGCCACTTCTTCTCCACCACCTCTTCAGAGGCTTCCCACACCTCAAGTGAACAGTACTTCTCTCCTCAAAGCTCTCTCTTAGGTCCCAACACCCAACTCAAACTCTGAGTTGGTGTTCACCTTCAGTGCTCCACGCACACCACAAGTGCTCCACGCACTCCACAAGTACTCAATGTACTTCAAGTAGATCTCCCATGAACCTGCAACAACCTGCAATTCAACAGACCATACTTATGGAAGGAACTCCCTTGCCTTCCTCTTTGCTCTATCCGAGTACACACCTGTACTCCAAGTAGATCCTGCCTGATTCTGTTCTTTGTTGTGTTGCTGTCCTATCTGATCTTGCACACCTGCAAATCACCCTGATTCTGCACACCTGTGAACTTTGACCTTGCACACACATACACCTGCAAATCAACGATCTTACTTACCATGTAGATCTCTTATATAGGCCATGCACACCTGCTGACCAAGATCCTACACCCCTGAAGAATCTTGCTGACTCTTCAAAACCAGCACCCACCTTGGTACTGCTGTGGAACTAGGAGGAACACCCTTGCTCACCTCACACACAGAAGGAGCTAACTTTGCTCAACTCAAACTAGAACAAGTTTCCAATACAACCATGAGTCTATTATATAGATCTCATCCAAACAATAATTAGACATCTAATTACAATAATTAGATCCGCAGCTTTCAGTCTAAAATTAGCTCTCATCATGCAAACACTTGGTTCGTTAGCTAACTGCCCGTAATAAACTCGCAGTCGAACCACACAGGCGACCGACGTCGGTCCCTGTCCGCCTGGGGGTCGCCGACGCCGGCCGATCTCTGACCGACGTCGGTTGCATTCCTGTCTTATCCTGCCGACGTCGGTTGGCCAGACCAATGCCGGTGTCTGTGACACTCTGCAACTCATCTGCAACCTCCTCCATGTCTGCATCAGTGAAGCTTTTAGCTCCACAACCTAACATTTTTCATTTAAATACTCCTTGAATTTCCCTACTCACCTTCTTCATCAAAAGGATATGATCAATAGAGCCATTGGAAAAGGCATAACATCAATACATTTAGGTCACTTGGATCTCTCCTCTGTAGCCTCTCAAGTCAACCCCAAGATGTCTTATTATGCCCAACATTCCTTACAGATTGTTGATGACCATGATTCGATGTGACTATCTTCATGTCACATGGCATGAGGATTCCCCTTGGTTAGTTGAGGTTTTGTTCCCACCTGGTGCAAGTTGAGAAACACCACCATATCCCATGAAGTGATTGGATCTACCATCTTTGTTTTCTTGATGAGTGAGAATGAGGAGCACTTTATTTTAAAGGGATCCTATCTATACTATGAGTTTTGGGGAAGGTATCATTATTTGTACAAGGGCTTAACTTGTTCTCTATCCACATTATTTCATTATCCTGATCAGAACTTTCTATGTCCTTTTCCTTTGAAGGTTGTCAGTTTTACATTTTACGCATCAGGATTTACTTGAGACCCCTTGGGCTTCCAGGCTGATTACCTCCTTCGTTAAGCCCATGTTAGATGTTGGAAGTGATTCATGATTTACCTGTTTTATTTTCACCCCTCTTGTTATGTTTACATTGTTTTGTGTTTCACCCTTTTCTTTGCTCTTGGGGATCTTTTTTACCCAGTCACTATACTGTTGTACCTTGCTGTACTTTCAAGTTCCATTGACCTACATTGGTCATTCATGGATTTTAGTATAATTCTTTCTTTCTTTAAAAGTATGTTCCACTTGAATCAAATAGGTCAAGTTTGGTTTGATGCTTATCAATTTTGCTTTGCATGCAGCTGGCCAAGAAAGTTATGCAGCGAACTCTCGAGCAGCAGAAGGGCATCATCGAAACGTTAATGGAGTTAATGGTGTAGTTTTCAGCCGATACGCCAATCAATCTAAATACAAAACCCCTGGACAGGATGGCCCTTCAACATCTAGAGTGGTGAGTCTTCAGTAACCTGACTGGTTTTTCTGCAGTAACCTTCTACATTCTGAATATTAATAATGTAACATCAAAATAGCTTTAACAGTGCTCTAATTTTTATTCATGTGTTTTATTGATTGACGTGGATTGTTTGAATAGAGTCTTGTTCATTTATTTGCTAAGCTTAACTGGAACATCACTGTGTCCAGTTCAGTTGGAATGCCAATGGGGTCCCAATTCCCCGGGCAGGTGCCATATTAACACGGTCTGCACTTGGTGTTCTTTGGGCTGTGAGCAACCTATTAACGTAGTGTTTGAACTTGGGTCTCCTCTATATGAGTGTACCCCCTTTGCCATTACACCACAGCCCTTTGGACATAGCTTCTTGTTTATTAATTTTCATCATGGTCTAGAATTTTTTTTTTGCACGATAAATTGTATTACAAGGAGATAAACTTCTTTTGCGTAAACTATCCCTTTTCTGCAATGAAGTTAATGCTTGTAGCTGCAGTGTGACTTCGCTTTTAGCATATTCTGCTTTTGTTATTCATTACAACATCCGTAGAGGCCTTGGGAATGATAAGACAATGTTCACTGTATATTGTTTCAGGGTTCAGGACATGGTACCAACAACCTTTCTATTGGAGCATTCATAATACACTTATAGAACATCAACATACATTCCTCACAAGAATATTTTCTCCACATCTCATATTTCCCTCGGAGATTGGTTGCACTCTTGTAAATCAATTTAATCATTGCAGCTTCGATAGCTAATGTATTTGATCAGTGTAGCTTCAATAAATACTGTACTTGAGCACTAGAACTGCCCAGTGGTCACTCAAGTGATTCGTTATAACAATATTACATGCATTACAGAACATGTAGTTCTTGTAATGTTATGCTCACAGCCAGATTTGACCAGTCAAGTTACAGAAAGTGCCTGTTCATGCCTCTTTATATTGCAACCCCATTTCTGTTGTGATGCATTTTTTGAATCTGAAATTGTCCTAATGCCAAAATAAATATTAAATTTAAGGTCTAATTATCCTGCTTCAATTCATTGACTAGGAATAACAATAAACCTACATATGCTGAGTAAAGATACGTGAAATATTCATTATTTTCCAGACTATAAGTGTCTCTAGTAAAAATGAGAAGGCAAAAGGGCTCTGAAGCTATACAGAACAGGGAACAAGGCAATTCTAAGGTGAAATAGTATTATTACTAGAGTTTAGAAAATAGAGACATAGCATCTGAACCAAAATGTTTTTATATTGATCATCCACATAGTTCCTAGTCCACAGCCAAATATTATTGGTGCTTGCTCAGGATTGTACTTGCATGACGTTTAAGCCCTAGAGTACAGGACTCTAACTGATCTCGTGCTGATTAGAACCTAAAGCTCCAGAGGTCAGATCTTCCACTGCCATGTAGAAACAAGGAAAGTTCAACTAACATATAGAGCTGTCACCAAGGACCCGAAATTAATGGGGGAGTGGACCAAAAAAGGCCACTCTTGTGAGATCAAATGAAGCTATTGTTAGGAATTTAATAAGAAAGTACGTTAGGTCACATGACCTAATATGCATATAATTAATAGTAAAGATTTTAGTGATTATTATAACCAGCTAAGCATGAACAAATATGTAACTTGGGAGCCAGGATACTGCTGAAAGACAGTGTTGAATCGAAAAGACAATTGCCAGAGTGTTGAACCGTATTCAAGAAAATGAGGTTCTTATATAGATATGGAGTCTTGAATTTATACGTAGATAAAGATACGGATAGACAGATGTTCAGTATTGAATGACGTGGTAGAGGAAGTTAACAAGTAAAAACTATCACACGGTGATAGAAGCAAACCATAAAAAACATACACGCCATAGAAGACTGAAGCATTCAGTACAATTGTTGATTATCAAGTGCAGAGCGTTGTTTAAGAGGATGTATTCAAACGAATGCCATCCGTGGTGATTTTGCACTAGCCATTTTGTTGAATTTGTCAAAGAAATTCCAACGATTAATCAAAAAGCATATTTATTTCACTTACACAGGATTCTGGAAACACACATATATAAATGACAATTACTAATAAACTAACTATTATTACTGTCAGTGCACTTTACCATTATAAATGTGAAATATGCATTGTTTTCGAACTACATGTCTGCTAACTCTAATTCTTTAAAATGCTAGGGTATTACAAGTTATTTTTAACAGTTCACTAAAATTGCATTGCGTGACGATATTTCCAAGGGGCAGAATCTAAATATTGTACCTTGGAATCTATATATTATTTGAAAATTCGTGGAAGTTCAGGTTGCTATATGTGTAGTCCACCTCTGTGATGTCATGCTTTGGTCATTGAACTACGGTGAGATAGATATCACTGTAAGAAATCTTTTGAGTCCAAAATATTGTGTGGACAAGTAAAATGATTCCCAAGCTAAAACTTGAACTACAATTAAAAAAATGTTCTCAAAAGTCTAAGAAAATAAAACAATTCTAACATGTACAGAGATGGTGGTCTAGGCTTGAACCAATCTTGGAATCTGGTCACTAATTTAAGTAAAAAAACCTCATCCAGAGGTCTGTTAATAACTCATTCAGGCTCAATCAATCCTCTTCTAGTTTTTGGTCTTTGATATTTTATTGGTAGTACTAGCCAACAGACAAACTGTTAATAATCTTCTTTCATACGAGGTTCTAATACTGGTTAAAGGGATTAGCTGTTACTAATTTAAAAAATTAACCTATAATAATACAGTTGTTTGGTTTATTAAATTTTAAATCATAGTTCCACGGCGTTTCGGGATGGGGGGACGTGGGGACGGGTTTTCGGGACGGGGGGCCCAAGTTTGGGGACGGCGGCAGGGGAGCGCTGCTGAAATACATATAGTACTTGAAAAATTAGTTATAAAAAGATGAATAAAGATTAAGTATATTGCACTGAACATCAACAATTTAACATTGTGATTTATCATTTAATCATTTAAGTTTCAAGTTTGATCCATTGAACAATGAACATTAACAATTTAACATTGAACATTAAACAATAAACATTGATGATTGAACATTGAATTTTCAAAATTTCATAATGATGATTCATGATTACAATCAAGTATCAACAATGTTCAAAAACAAAATACTAAAATAGTGAAATACTAAAAGTAAATAGTAAATACAAATGACTCAATGAGTCAATGACTAATCATCCCCAATGTGGAACTCGTCATCACTGGAATTGCTGGACTCCACATGCTCAAGCTCCTCCAAGCTAATACTAACCAGCCCTGTCTGTGTAGCATCATCATCAATCTGTGTTGGCTCCTCTGGCTCTACATCCTATATGGCTGATGGACTCTCCTTGTATGCAACTGTGTTGCGGTCAATGAGACGCAAGGCACTATGTACAACCACAAGCTTCTTTGCTCTCTTAGAGGTAAACCTGTTCCTCTTCATGGAGTGGATTCAACTATAAGTAGACTAGTTCCTCTCAACAACAGAAGAACTAGAAGCCTGGGACAACAAACGAATGGCTGGATCAGTAGTCAAAGAAGCTAAAGTCCACCACAAAATGGGTTCCTCCTGTGCCATTGTCTCCCTATTTATTTCGGCCTCCTGTGAATATCCCCTAAGAGTGGCAAATTTTGTCCACTCAATACGAATGATGTTGGCGTCTATAGAATCATACATTTTCGGAATGGCCTTCATGAACCCTGCCTTCACCTCAGCATCCTGTATGGGTGTAAGTCTACCAGGGCTTTGCACATACCACTTCGAGTTCAATGCATAGGTAGCCATGTGCAAGGGAGTGTTGAGCTTCTCCCATTTGCTATGAATGATCGGCTGAATATGTATTGTGTAGAATGTCAATGTGGGGTTCTCTCGTACAACAACCTTCATTTGATTAAGCATAGTATCAATGCACTAGTACACCTCTCCAAGTGTAGTTGCATTAGCATCCCCAGATCTAATCACTGTGAAGACTGGAGTAATGATGGTGATCCGAACAACATTTCAGGCGACAATTCAGGGAATGGTTATACCCCAATTGGTGGCAGAACTTTCAGGAGCCATAACTTTTGCACCATAGCTACGTTTGACTCCCCGTTTGAACCATTGAAAAGCTAAGAATGAGGAGAACGTCGTGAGATGGCACGGAGCTCCGCTTGGTGGGTTTTGACCCTCAAAAAGTAAATGGAAGTGCCCCAAATTTCAATTTTAGTAGTGCAGTCTAAAAATAGTAAGTTTTTAAAAATAGTAATTCCTCGAATTTTGTATTGTTGTAAATCATGGAAGTCGAACCACTTAATCTCTTTCGAGATTGGTGACCTTCCACATCCTTATACCTTCAAAACATGTATAAATGAAGATGTAACCCGAAATGAAAATTAGACATCTCTTCTCAGAGATAGGCATATGTTTGGGTTTGCAAATTTGATGAATAAAACATCTCTTCTTAGAGATAGCATTATTGTTATTGTGTTGTTCTTGTTTCTTGAATTATCTTTCAACCAAAGCTTTTGAGTTTTGGATCAGTGGTATCAGAGCGGTTTGTCTTTAGAGTGTATGATCCTGAGGACGAGGTCAGATTACAGGAAGCTTGGGTGAAAAATAGAACCAACAGACTATCCACCTATTCACTCCAAACGACTTCAAATGGCGGACAACACCGAGACATCTGATCCTTTCAAGGAAATGGTGAATGAAGCCTTTCAGCAACAACAAGTGCAGATGCTACAACAATTCGCCCAAATTCTCCAACAAATTCCGATGGAAAATTCTGGCTCCTCATCTGCAACCCCACATCTTTTTAGTGCCCCAACACCTTTCAAAGTTCAGGTGAATTTTGATATCCCTACATTTGAAGGCAAAATCAATGTTGATGCAATAGAAAATTAGTTGGAGCAATTGTCATCTTATTTTTCTATAAATAAATTTATCGATAAAGAGAAGATCACTTTTGCTCTTTTGAAAGCATCATTGCATGTCAAAAATTGGTGGAAAATGTACAAAAAAAGATTCAGTACGGATGATATTGGCCTTGAGGCAGAACCTACCTGGGATGATTTCATAGAAGCTATAAAGAAAGAATACTATCCCATTGGAGCATATGACAATCTGTATATAGAGTGGTAACAACTTCGCCAAGGTAAGGAATACTCTGTTCAAGATTACACTGACATTTTTCATTCTCTATCTGCGAGATTGGGCATCCAAGAAAGTGAAAAACACAAGGTTCTCAAATATCGTGGCGGACTACAATGGTACATACGGGGAGAAATGGAACTCTTCAATTTGAAAACCCTCGGTGAGGCGTACAAGTTCGCAGTGAAGATTGAGTAGAAGCATGGAAGAATGAATACGAAGAGTCAGCCTTCAAAATGGAAAAGTGACAAAGAAGGTCAAACATGAGGCCAAAATTGAAAGCAAAAGGAAGGAAACACTGGAAAGTGATGTGATTATCACAAATCTGGAACTCACTCCAAAGAAGAATGTTGAGTCATCAAGTCTCTGCTTTTTGAGTCACAATTCTCAACATCTACTGCTCTGCCTCATACACATCCTGCAATTGAAGAGGATGAAGAAGAGATTGTAGATGTTGAGCCCGATTCCATCATTGCTTCATCACAGACCCACAAGGAGAGGCCAGATGACAAGGAAAGGTTGTTTCATTCTAATTTATGGGTGAAAGGTAAGCCTTTGTATTTCATTCTTGATAGTGAGAGTCAAAAGAATTTAATCTCTGTTAATGTTATGAAAAGCTTAAATTCGTCCATGAAGCCTCATCTAAAACCATACAGTATTGGATGGTTGAGTTCAGGGAGAAACCTCCATGTCACCCACCAATGTCTTCTGTTATATGCAATAAAACCTTTCCAAGATGAGGTCTTATGTGATGTGGTCAATCTAGATGTTTGCGATGTACTTTTTGGTCAGCCATTCATGTATGATCGACATGGCATCTATGCATCAAGAACTCTAAAGATCACTCTCACTCTTGAAACACGGCGCTACAGGGTACCAGAGGTACCACCTTCTACATCTATCTCCTTGATTAGTGCCAAAAAATTTGTTCTCGTGGTGGTCAAGCCACAGGAATCCAAAAGGGCCGATGTTGCAGCCTTGACTACACAAACAACACAACAATAGAAGCCAATAGATAACAAGCTGAAGCAGTTCACGGCCTTCCATCCACAGATTAATGGTCAGACAGAAATGGTGAACAATCGGGCCCTGCACAGCGCCATAAAGTACAGCTCCACAAAGCACAGTCCATTCCAAGTATGCATAGAAATCAAATCAAAACACAATTGCCACACTTGATGACAAATCTTGATGCAATGGGGACCATTGCTTCTCAAGGAGGGAGGAATGATCCAAACAACATTTCAGGGGACAATTCGGACGATGGTTCTACCCCAATTGGTGGCAGAACTTTCGGGAGCCATAACTTTTGCACCATAGCTCCGTTTGACTCCCCGTTTGAATCGTTTGAAAGCTAAGAATGAGGAGAACGTCGTGAGATGGCACTGAGCTCTGCTGGGTGAGTTTTGACCCCTGAAAAACAAATGGAAGTGCCCCAAATTTCAATTTTAGTAGTGCAGTCTAAAAATAGTAAGTTTTTAAAAATAGTAATTTCTCGCATTCTGTATTGTTGTAAATCGTGGAAGTCAAACCACTTAATCTCCCTTGAGATTGGTGACCTTCCACATCCTTCTCATACCTTCAAAACATGTATAAATGGAGATGTAACCCGAAATAGAAATCAGACATTTCTTCTCAGAGATAGGCATATGTTTGGGTCTGCAAATTTGATGAATAAAACATCTTTTCTCAGAGATAGCATTATTGTTATTGTGTTGTTCTTGTTTCTTGAATTATCTTTCAACCAAAGCTTTTGAGTTTTGGATCAGATGGAGACAATATATTTGGCATCAACCCAAAAAACATCACTCTTCACCACGTCCTTCATCCCCTTCCCCTACTCTGTCTTCAACTCAGGGCACCGATTCCATTATGTTGTCATAACCATTAGTTGCAATGCCTCTTGCAACTCAAGCATCCTCTCCAAGAGAATAAAGTATGATGCATACCTAGTATTTACAGGTTTCAAAAATTCCTTCTTGGAGAAGGTCCTGAAGAGTGCATGTGAAGTGTGGTGGTTGCAGATAAACATCTGCACATCTCTAGCATCATTAACCACTGTTTTGATCCAACTGATTTTTTCCATGTCTTTCAGTGCATTATTCATGGCATGCACACAACAAAGAGTCCAACAAATATGTCTATAGGCTGCCTCAATTAACTTCCTTGCTGCTCTACACACATGGGCTACATCTATCACTACTTGCACCACATTCTGTGGCCCAACCTCCTCTATAGCATCTTTGAGGATTTGGAACTGAAAATCAGCATCCTTGCGATTCCCTGAACAATCAGTAGCCCTAAGAAAATAAGGGCCAACTGTACTTGTAACGATGATATTGATAAGTGGACGATGTCTAATGTCCGTCCACCCATCCATGACAATGCTGCATCCACTAGAGACCCAGGTCTGCTTCATTTTCTCCATTAAAACATTAATCTTGGAATAGTTCTTATCCAAGATTGTTGTCCTCAATTTAGTCTCTCCCAGTGGCACATATGATGGTCTTGCTTTTGCTATTTTTGCCATGGCCTCCTTATAATTAGAGCGAGTCACATGGAATGGAATGCCATTGGCAAAGAAGAATTTGCCAATGGCATCATTTGCCTCATCCTTTGCTTACACATTGAATAAATCCGTCAGTGGATTTGAAGCATCACTAGTCATCTTCCGTTTCCCCTTAGGCCCTGTTGCCCCTGAATTAGATGGATTCATTGCCATTGGCCTCTCCAAAGTACTCAAAGTAGAACTTTGTCTCTGATGACCCCTCCCCCTTGGTGGCAAAGTAGTAGACGAAGGTGCATCTTCTTCATTGGCACCCCGTAATTTACATATTTCAGCCCTCAATTTCATATTCTTTTCCACCTTTTCACATACATCTATGCCTTTGCCTCGGATAAGGAGGTGAGCATTTGTTCTAGTCATGCTACCAAACCATTCAATGTTATAGGTTGCACTTCCATTTCCTAGTGCCCCCAGTTGCCCCAAGCTTTGAAGGTACCTTGCTTGCAAATTGTTGTAAAGGTTTCTTTGGATCGAAGGGACCCTTAGCATATTGTTGAAGGGCTTGTGAAGGGCAACTATAATTGTGACTCCCAACAGAACTAATTTGCCTTTCATGATCACTCCCTCCTTCTAAACTAGGATCATCATGTGCATAATCTGAATCATTGTTACTTCCAATTTCAACCCCAACCCCTTGAGGTTGAACCTCCTCCTCACTCATGTTATGAGATTGAGAACTCATAATGACACTGCAAAAAATGATAATTTTTTTCGTTTTGTAAGTCTATAAATTATAATTTAAAAAATTAAATAATAAAATTTAAACCATGCATAAATTTAAGGGATTAAAATTTAAAATTTAAAATTAAGACACAAGGATTTTCTTTTTGTTTTTCTTACTTCAGTTTGCTCGAAGCGCAGAAGCAGAGGATACACAAATAGGAATCCTTGTTCTTAAAATTTAAAAATTAAAATTTAAGCATTTGATTTGAATGAAGATTTAAAAAAATTTAAATTTAAGACAGAAAAATTTTGTTTTTGTTTTTCTTACTTCAGTTCGCTTGAAGCGCAGAAGCAGAGGATACACAAAAATAGAAATCCTTATTCTTAAGATTTAATTTTAAACATTAAAAATTAAGCATTTGATTTATCATTTGAATAAACATTGAAAATTTAAAAATAAAAATTTAAAATTTATTTTCAAGCATTTGAATGAATGAGAATCACAAATAAATATTTTAATATAATAATTTTTCATTTAGAAATTTGAAATTCAAATGAGTCAATGACATGAATGAAAGAAGTAGAACAAAACAATTTACAAATGAATAATGATTCAATGAAACAAAAATAATAAAATTTAACAATTAAAAATTAGAAATTGAAAGAATCATAGGGCCTACCTTGTGGGTGAAATGATGAAATTGAGGAGGCTTGAATCTTCTTGGCAATGGCTTCTCTTTCCTCTTCTTTGCTCTCTCACTTGCTCTCTCACTCTTGCAAACTTCTCTGCTTAGCTTGCTGCCTCTACTTTCAGCTCTCTACTTCACTCAATGAAGTTTTTGTGTGATTTGGAATGAGAGGGAGAGGGATTTTTATAAGCTTTTGAGAGGCCTTGGGGGGTAGCGGTGGGTCCCACTAGCAATTAGGATTATGGTAGAAAGCATAAAAATCCATTTTTTTTTTTAATTTAAAAAAAACATGACTTTGGTGTGCGTGGGGGATGCTTGGATGTCCTCGAGACTTATGGACGTCCCCTGGACGTCCAGGGGACTTCTTGGCATCCCCTGGACCTGGACTTCCAGGGGACGCCCAGAAGTCCTTTGGTAGACAGCATAAAAATCCAATTTTTTTTTAAATTAAAAAAAAAAACTTAATGACTTTGGTGTGTGTGGGGGACGCCTAGACGTCCTCGGGACGTCCTCGAGACTTCTGGATGTCCCCTGGACGTCCAGGGGACTTCTTGGCATCCCTTGGACCTGGACTTGGGGATTTCTGGGCGTCCCCTGGACGTCCAGAAGTTTCGGGGATGTCCCTCCAAAAAAGTCCAGGGGACATCCAGAAGTTTCGGGGACGTCCCTCCAAAAAAGAGACGTCCCCAGGATGGCGGCGAAACTTGGCGGAGGTGGCGGGATGGCTGGGGGACGTCCCCCGAACGTCCTCGTGTCCCTTAGACGTCCTTGTCTCCGAAACACGGGGTTTTTTTTGGGGGGGGCCGTCCCTGTGGAATAGTGTTTTAAATTGAGGAATAACAATCTAATTGGTTAACTACTCAACCTATTAACATCAGGTCATCTGGAATACAAATTAGATGACACTTGACTAACCAATAAGTTAGAAGCTTAATAGTAATGTCACATTATTTTTAACTATTTTAGAGGCCAATTGTTTTTTAAAATATTGGCACTTTATTAATTTTAAACATTAGCTTACTAATTTTTAAGCTAGGTAATCTTCTTTACAAGGTTTTAATATTTAATCAATAATAATTAAATTATTTTATTTATTAATTTTAAAATGAGGGTTAAAAATATAAGCAATTAACTATTTAAATTATTTCTATTGTCATACTTGAATAAAAATCAGGCGACACTATTATTAATTTTATTGGAATACATTGATACTAAATAAGGGCTAGACAAGAGACTTAATTCTTATCTACGGTAATTAATTGAATTTTTTAAATATCAGCTCATTTATTAATTTCTATGTTCTTGGATAGGCTCCTTGGGCCCTGCAGGTACGAAGCAATTCATGTTTGGATACGATTCGGTAGGGGATTCGTGGGGGCCAACTTGATCCTCTTCTTCGAGGATCCTATAAGAAAGGACCCTCGGAGAGCCGCCAACTCCAACTATTAGTTGCCATGTACTGTGGGTACCCCTGAGTATGTCCATGGATGTACCTGGGTGTATCCACAGGGGCAGGGACATACCCTGCATGTTTCCCCCACGTATCCGCCATGGATGCACCTGTAGGGCAAGGATGTACCTTGCACATTGCCCCCAGGTATCCACCCCAATTTTTTTTTTTTAAATTTTTTTATCCAATTTTACTATAGTTAACGTCAATTATGGACCTTAAAAAATATTCAAATACATTTTAAAGTGCATTCCCAACCCTAAAAGTAGCATTCACACTCATTTTATCAAAATATAACATTTTTGCCTCTCATCGCACATTTGTTCACTCTTGTTTATTTTTTCACTTGCATAAGCTTGAAACTCCTTCCTTGTGCCAAACCTACACCATTACCCTAACCTATTTGGCACCAAGGATCTTGACGAGACTGCAACAAAGAGGATTCTTCATTCAAAGTACTTTTTTTCAGTTTTGCAGGGTTTTTTTGAAGTTTTTAATTTTTTTTTTTTCCTTCTAGTTTTAAATGTTTGTAATTAGTTTTGATTTTTTGTTGTTCTTTTAATAATTTTTAAAGATTCTTTCAACAAATGCTAAATGTTTTAAATTCTAATAGACTAACAACAATATCATTATAATTTTATTAGGTGTTATAGGGATTTCTAATTTGCCAGAATGTCTGCCACAGCAAGTGTTAGTTCAATGGGCCAAGGGTTACTTTCTAAAGTCAGTTCTTGAGCCTCTCTTTGGAAGTATGTGACGGTGTTAGAACAATTGTCAGGTGGAGAGTGTTTCCTTTGGCAATGCTCACAGTGTAACTCTCAATACAAGAGCTCATATAATCAGGTGAAAGCCCATTTGTGTGCACTTCTTGGTGCTAGACTCAAAGCTTTTTGTGGGCCAAGAATGAATGAAAAACTAGGAAAAGGCTTGTCACAGGCAAAGATTCTTGCATACATCAAAGAGCAAGAAGCAACAGATGCCCTTGTTGTGCAAAAAGTGAAGCATCCTTTGAGAAAGAGAGGATCATCACCCATGGATGTTGATCAATCTCGTGCTAATATGGTGACCCCATCACACCCATTTCTTGCTACACCCAATGTGGCTGTAGAGGGAGAGGATTCACCTCTTGGTCACAAGAGAACAAAAGATGCAGGCCCATTGAAAAGGTCGTTCCAAAATCAATCCAGGGACACAACAGAGTGGAGTATTGCGCGTTGTCTTTACGCATGTGGACTGCCATTTAATGTTGTTAGATCACCATACTGGTTGGATACAATGAGATCTATCAATGTTGCTCCTAAAGTGTTCACCGGCCCAGGGTAAGAAAAGGTGCGAACCACTTTGTTGACAAAAGAAAGAAAAAAAGTTGAAGATGCATTAAAGCCCATCAGGAATTCATGGATCGAAATAGGGGTGTCCATTTTCGATGGATGGAAAGATGCAACAAATAGGCCATTGATTAATGTGGTTGCAATGCGTTCGAAAGGGGCAATGTTTTTGAGAGTCATTGATTGTGAGGGGCAAATGAAGGATGCATGATTCAGAGCTAATATCCCAATTTAGTCCATTGAGGCGATGGGCCTCAAAATGTCCAAGTTGTAACGAACAATGATAAAAATTGAAAAGTTGCAGGCATGTTGGTTGAGACAAGGTATGGGCACATATTTTGGACACCATGTGCCATTCATTCCCTCAACCTTATGTTGCAAAAATTGGGGACAAAAATTGATTGGATCAAACAACTCTATGAGGAGGTGAGCGAGATCCAAATGTTCATAAGCAACCATCACATGTCCCAAGGCATCTTCAGGACCTTCTTGAAGTTGCAGTTATTGAAGGTAACTTTTTATTTAGTCATTCACGAATCGTGTATATTTTTAATATAATTTTTTAAGGTTATATTTTGAACATTTTTTGTGATTTTATTTGTTTTAATTTTCTATTAGGTTGTTGAGACTTGGTTTGTCTCACACACCCTCGTCTTGAGACGACTTGTTAAGGTGCGTGAGGCATTGAGTAGCATGGTCATCAACCAACTTTGGAGTGTATGGAGGCACCCAAACATTGAGCAGTCCACAAAGGTGAAATGGTGGATTCTTGATGATGCATGGTGGGAACATGTGGAGTATTTACTCAATTTTACCGAGCCCATCCTCAACATGTTGAGATATGTGGATATGGATCATCCATGTTTGGGTAAAGTTTATGATTGAATCAACTTAATGATTGAGAACATTAGATCCATTATAAATGCTAAAGAGCAGGATCCTACAGAGAGGTTCTTTAAGGAAGTGTAGTCGCATTTCATTAAAAGGTGGAACAAAATGACCACCCCATTGCATCTTTTTGCTTTTGCCTTGATGTCGAAATACTACAGCACATAGATCCTTTATTTGCCTAGGAGGGTCCGACCATAGAGGGATGTTGAAGTTGGTGAGGGATATAAGGTGGCATTCTCTCGACTCTTCCTTGATCCAGAAGTAGAAGACCAAGTTAGGGAAGAGTTTATGCATTTCATAACCTTTGTGGGTCATTCCCTTCGTACTATTCGTGACAAGTACAATATGGACGCTCACTTTTGGTGGTACCTACATGGGCAAGCATCCACCCACCTCTAGCCACTTGCAATAAAAATTCTATCACAAGATTTAATTTTTTTTTAACTCTCTACCCTTCTTTTTGACATTTTGATTTAACTTTTAACTTCTATAAATTCTAATTGACTTTGCGGCTTGCCTCAATAGGTTATAAGTTCTTCCTTAGTTGAGCAAAAGTGGGGTACCTACAGTTTTATCCACTCAGTGAACTGCAACAAGTTGGCAGCGAAAAAGGTAAAGGATTTGGTCTATGTGCATTTCAACTTGCGTCTTCTCTCACACAAACAACCTAAGTAAAAGGTAGGGGCAACAAAAGGTTGGGATGTGGACCTAGAGACTACTGATTTGGATGCCCCTATTGCCTTACGTTCATTGCTTGATACGGAGCTAGACGGTGCTTCACACAACCTGCATAGTGGAGCTAGTGGGAGTGGCATTGCTACTTGTGGTTCTAATAAGCCACATGTTGATGAAAACATTGTAGCTGAAGAGGAAAATGAATATAGTGAAGCATGAATATGTCGAGTTGTCTTTATTTTTGTCCATACATTGGAACATTTGCACTATGCACCTATTATAAAACGAATCCAAGTTCAACCGTTGAATATTATGATATTTGGCATTGAATTATGAGTATGTTTTGTGGTAATTTAACTTATTTTGTTTCCTCTAGGCATATTACATGGTTAATTTTGCTTATATGGCTAGATTTTTATATTTTTAATTTTTTATATATATTTTTGTACGGCTGTATTCAAACCCTTCCCCCGCCCCCCCAAAAAAAAAATTACCCATATCCTCTTATCCGATTCTCGTACCCGTATCCGTATCGGTAACCTAGATTAATTTTAACCAGGGATAATTCAATAATTTGACAAATTGACACTATCAATTAATCATAGATCTTCAATGATGGCATCCTTTAAAGGGAACCTAAGTCTTCAATCAATTCTCACACTATTCACATCCTTATGATGCATCATGGAGTGTGATCCGAAATGTTTCTTTCAAATCCAAAAATGCATACACAATTTCTCAGGAATGTTCAAAGGATAACAATTGTACAAGGAAATCAAAGGTGCAACTAGAAACAAAGGAATTGGACGATGATATTCTCATCGTTGTGATGGATCACGAAGTGTGATCCAAAACATCTCTTTCAGATCAAAAACTCTTGCACAGTTTTTCCAGGAGTGTTGTAAGATTAACAATTGTACAAGGAACTCAAAGGTGCAACTGGAAACAAAGGAATTGGACCAATGATATTCTCATCCTTATGATGGATCATGGAGTGTCTTCTAAAACATCTCTTTCAGATCAAAAAAGTCTTACATAGTTTTTCCAGGAGTGTTCTAAGCATAACAATTGTACAAGCAAATCAAAGGTGCAACTAGAAACTAAGAAATTGGATCATGATAAATGCAGCTACCACACAAATATTGCAATTAGAAGAAATAACCCTAGACTCGAATGTTATAAGTGGCCAAAGAATATGATCTGGACTTAACTATAATAAATAGACCATTGTCAATAGAGAAACAAAATATATTGAAAATGGAAACTTTAAACACAAGTTTTCCTATTGGCAACTCATTTTACTGTTTGAAAGTAGCTTATTTCTTGGAACTGGTAATTTGTTCATGTCTTGAGGATCTCAATGCCAGGCGATCAAGATAAAGAGTTTTAAAAGAGCTCTAATCAACGGGGCACATGAATTGGAGAAGTATTAAATGATAAAATAATACAAAGGGTATGTATTCCTATGGATAGAAGCCTGGTCATGACTAATATACAGAAAAATATTATTTTTCCAAATGCTTCTGTGACACATTCTTCTCTCTTTTGCAGGCTGTGGGATCTATTGTCTACTTGTTTTGTAGAGTCCAGTATGTACAAAAAAAATCCTATATTTCAGAGATAAAAGCATAGGCATGAGAACATTTGATGAACAGTATGGCAATTGAGATTATGAAGAATTGTACAAAATATGTGAGTGCATGAGAATGGTGGCAGATTTAACTTAACCAAACAGAATCTGGGTACAGTGCTTTAAGTTTGAAAACAACGATAAATTTATTTATTTATTTTAAAACAACTGAGCATTATATTATGTTAAAAACAAAAGTACATATTCAACTGTGCCAAGCTTGAAAACTATTAGCCCAGGCTTGAGCATTATACAACAAAAGAACAGAAGAAGTAATCATGATAGAGATTCAAGATTTAGAATATATCTGATATCTTCCTGAAGCTTGTTGGACCACCATGGAGGAAGCATGCCATAGCACAACAGGTCCTTATTATCCAGATCCCAATTAGCCAATCCATCAGCAACCTTGTTTCTTTCGCGAGGAATGTGATTGAATTGAACTTCTTGAAATTTTCCCCTTAGTTGTTTTATCTTCTATATCTCTTTAGCAACACGCCAATTGGGAGAAGAAACCAGGCTGCTATCAGAAAGCAAGTGATTAATAATTTGAGAGTCAGATTCAACCTGGATCTTATGCCATCCAATCTTTAAGTTTGAAAACGATGATGAATTTATTAGGTGAGTGTTTTGTGTTAAGGATGAGTAATACTATTGTATTGTGATGTCTAGGATAGCATGGCTTGCATTCAGTATTATAATTAACAACAGATGATTGACATTTCAGGAGATTTTATAAGAGCAGAGACAAAATTGAGCAATTAGATTGCCTATTTTTGGCATCTAAAGTAAATGGCTCTTGTAGAGTGAAAAAAAGCGTGAGGTTAGGCCTTGGGAAGATAAGATGGATTTAATGGAAACAATGGTTTAAGCAAGCCATGAACTTTGTCTGATTGCATAAATATTTTGACTTCAATGCAGATGCATTGGTCACATGATGTTCAAATGTTAGCTTTTACATTTGTCCACCAATTCCCCCCAAAGTAAATGCTCACAGTCTTCGATAGTATACTATGCTTTTATATGCACAACATCTTTTGTTTTCAAGCCCCACTTTATCCTTAGAGTCGCTATAGGCTGAACTTTGATTCTACCCACGGCTTGGTGGCTTAGATGTTTTACTAGAGGTTAAGATATTTAGCAGGCTTTGTATTAGCAAATAATAGCCATAGTGGTTATCTTTATACCCCTAGATAATGTTGGTGTTAGTACTTCAGTTCTTAGTTCTTGTAATAAGGTTGTTGCTACTGCAGTATAGTTCTCTATTACAAGACTCGGACGCTGGCATTAAATAAATACCAAGACTAGTTCCCTATTATAGTAGTGACAAACTAGATATATTGAAATGTAAATATCTTCCTGCAGCATAGTGTCATGTCACCGTCCCTGAGTCTTGTCTAGACCAGGGCTTGGGAAAATTTGCATTCTCTATAATATTAATATATTCTATCTTTCATCAAGAAAATAAACAGAATATCCAAGAAATCATATTTTTAACAAACGAATAATAATTGAGATAATAGAATAACCATATATAGAAATAATAAAGACTGCAGATGCAAAGAATGCTTACAACAGATAAAACAAACACCGTTCTTTGCAGTCTGTCTCCTTAGAAGGATCATTTCAGCTTCAATAGTAGGATTGGTATAGATAAAGGCTGTAGAGAATACACACAGCCTCATGCACCCAAAGTTCTATATTGTTTGTGTAAAACGATAATATTATACACATAGTGCATCGCCTCATACACCGTAAACCCTACATATTTGGGTCCTATAGCGGGGTGAGGCTTCTTCAGTAGGCCAGCAAATTAATCCTTTTCTACATAGAGTAAGATTAAAATATCATTGGCCAATCGATTACAGAGTTCTATAATGGAGTCCTATTTGTGATTGTTGTGGGAACATGATCTGGAATCATAAAATTTTAAACAAAGGTAAGTAAGAATTACAAATATCTCCACATCTATACTTCGTTATAATGCCTTAATCTATTTGACATCCTATTGACTGATGTGTGAATGTTCAACTGATCATCTTTCCTTGACCCTTGGCTGCACTTTTGCAATTGTAAACCACTTCTCTCTGATGAGTCTTCTCGAAACCCATTACTGCAGTTAACTTCTTGTTATAACTTTATAATTTCGATGATTTTGCCAAATATTTGTATATTTTGTAATTTATTAATATTACTCAAATACAGGAACTCATATTTTGAATTGACATGGGAGTTGATGTGGTTGCAGGGGGTAGAAACTGACAATGGGCATTCCTTCTTGACACGGCCTGGGAGTTCAAAGAGATCGGCTCTTTCAAGCAGGCCAAATATTTCAGCCGAGACTGGTGAACATTCTCATTCACTAGCTAATTATCTCTCTCCAAATATTCGCTCCACAGGAGCAACTGCTGACACCAGGAGATCTACCATGTCTAGAAATCCATCATTAAGGAGCCAACAAGAGAATTCTCTTAGGGGTTTCCAGCTTCTCTCTATAGATTCACAACGTAGGAGGTGATCTGATTTATACTGTGTAATCTGTGGTTGTGTGGTAATAGAGCAAAGAGGCTGCGCAGATTTGGAATATGGTTCTTTGATTAATTCTGCTTTTTGAAAGTTTCTTTATGCTAGCCTTTTGAGATGCCACCTTTCTTGGAGGTTGCATGGCAAGGGCTGTTGAGTTTCTTGAAATGTGCAGCCATGAGTCTGTAAGATGCAGGTATCAAATCAGTGTGTTTGTACCTTGCATTATCTCTTAAGGTGCAAAATGCAGCTATTCATTTATTTCTTGTTGAAACATTGAAGGGTATTACCAATTTTGGATGCCCTTCTAATTGACCCTACTGGATTTTGTTGTTATACATCTAAGATCAGCAATGGAAGCAGGTCTTTTTTTCACCAAATAGTGCCTCTGAGAAAGCTATTATCTATTATTCTCTACTAGGTGTAGTTTTGTTGTTTAGCAATGGATGATGTCTTCAACAAGGTATGGTGGACAGTTAATCGTCTATTCAATAAAACAGACAGGACTTAATGTCCTCTTAACCTTCCTATCAATGTTGTTCTCATGCCATACCATAAGGATGATTTCTCTTGACATATCGTTTCTCTTTCTTTTTGGCATTGGCATCAGATATTCAAGGTGCATTTCCTAGTCTAATGACAACATCGATTATATTTTTGGCAATGTACTTATAATAAGTAAATAATTTCATTAATGGAAATCCTTTTTCATTTCTTTTGATTTGTCCATGATAAGTATAATGGTATGACTTGTATGTTAGAATAGAGCAATTGGCTATCGTGCCGAATCCAACTGCCATACAACAATTTACTTGGGCCAAATCAAGAAGATGTTCTATTGAACCAAGGATTGAAAGAATGGTTAACAACTATTTGCTTGGAGGATGATGTTTGATCATAACAGAACGTATGTAATGTAATTTTTGGTTATCAAACTTTAACTATTGAGATATTTAATCCCAACTCTTTGTTTTTGTAGCCAGTGCCCAAGAAGATCTAATCATCATTCCTTCTTGTGGGGATGTGTTTCAACAAAATAAAGCTACCTGCATTAGAGATAAATAGAGTAGTAGGTGTGTGGTGAGCAAATTGGAATCCAAGTCTTGTCATGAAAGAGGGCAACGATTATGCATCTAATTTATATATTATATATATCCAAGTTTTTGCTTTTTGCTTGTAAAAAGCTTCAAATTTCTCTTGATTTACTATCATAAAATACAATTTTTTTACAAACAAAAATATGTGTGGTCTGAAGCAAACCCTAAATAATAAATACAAACGGGTCTAGCCCAGGCACACAGATAACTGAAGAGCCAAATACAACATAGTCGGCAGCTTTGCTGTGAACAATTGAGATCTATATCTGGACTTTATTAACTTGAGACTAATCACAGGTTGTCTGTTTGAGTGAACCAAAGCTTGAATGTGCGGCTAAAAGGATGCTGAATTGAGTTTACTTTCTTTCCTACAGGAAGATTGTTGGTAGACTCTTATTTCTCTAAATCAGGTTCTCCTGAATCTGTTTGTTTCTCTAATTAGGTTCCTCTTGCTTCTCTAAATCAGATGTCTCCTGAGCATATTCTTGTTGTGAGGAAACTGATGCTATTTGCTTAAAATATTCAGGCTTGTTCTTTAGAATTCTATTCTCGTTTGGATTTTTCCATCATCTGAAGGGGTAATTTCAAGAACTCTCTCAGCTGATTATTTCTTAGGGAGGCTGGAGCCATCTTTCCATCATTCGAGATATTTCCAATCCTTGGAGCCATCCTCCTGAAATGAGACCTACCTCCTTTGATTTTGTGGGCTTTTTTGGCCAGAATGGAATTGGCTCATATTTTTGGCGCTTCGGGTAATCCTGAGTGAAGTGCATAGACATGTAACAGATTTTGCATATAAAGAGAATATTCTGAGTCATCAATTATGATTTTTTTCTAATTGCTCTGGTTTAATTATGAGAAGCCACAGAAACGAAAAGTTCAAAATTGCTATTAATCCCTATTTTAAATCCTGCTACGGCTGTGTAAGCCCTTCCTGCATGCCAAAAATCACCTTTGCTTAATATTCAGTCTGTATGATATTATGGTAACATTATATATTGTTTTCCTTTGCCTCCCCAGAGGTAGGCCTCAATAATTAATATTTGAACCAGGGTACACAGTTTTCCCAGATTGTGCATTTTTTCACACTTGTACATGGCGAGTCAATACCCTCAGCCTGAAGGAGAAATGTAAAGTACTTTCCAAAGAGCCGAGAAACTTAATATCACTATCCCATCATTCTCCAGATCTAGGTCTTGTTTTCACATTACTCAAATAAAATGGGAAAATTTTGGATGGATTGGCAACTGAATGGATTGTGCTCAGAAATAGTTTCTCGTACTGATTGAGCCATGACATAAGGTTTTGGAAAATCTGTAATCTTTTCCCGTTCCCAATTAATCAAGTTTTGTAAGATTTAAAACTTCCAACTGTGATTCTTTAGTTGTAGATTGATTGAGGCTGGTAGTTGTTTTAATAGGCTAAATTTCATGCACATCCTTGCAGGTAAAGTTGTAAAAATATCCTTGGCTGTGACAGACAGTTTTGGAGACTTGATAAGGGTAGTTTTGATTTATTTGAACACTGGAAGGAAAATAGAACACCACCCGAAGACCTAGGATACCAGTACCGAGGATGGAATATCCTCCGAAGGTTTAAGGCTATTGACCAATGAGTGATGAAGAGGCTTTCTTTCCTCGTCATCCTGGGACCTCCTAAAAAACTGTATCATTGTCTTTGGCTTTCCTATGTATTACAAGAAAATGACCTTTGCGCAACAATGCCACTGCTAAAGTTCAATGGCTTTCTAATTGGACATGATGCATTTTATGATTACCCATGCTGACATGCCTACAAATTAGCAGATTGGGGTTCCCCATTGCAATGATCGGACACAGTCTGTAACCAAATCTGGATTAATTAGTGGTTGTGGTCTTGGCCTTCTGTGGGACCCCATTAACCAAAGGATGACCTTTGTTGATGATCTTTCCTTTGTAGCACGAGGGAAAGGTTTCCTGGGAGTTTCATGGTGTAAACCACCATGAGTATCGAGAGAGAGCAAGATTAGCTAGGGGGAGGGTTGACGCCAACCAGATATTCACAAAGAAGCTGGGAGCAAAGGTGTTGAGAAGGAACAGCATACGGGGTTCAACATTGGAAATCCCTCAAACAGAGGCTTTTGGAGGAGATTTTTGAATTAAGAAAAGTGTAAGGATGACATTGGAAATGAAGGCTTATTATTGTTGCTTTTACTTATATGTATTCAGCAATTCTGATGTTGTTGAAATCTTCTACCATTGATGGTAATTCTGATATTGTTGATGCTACTCATGATGTTTTTGAAAGGACTTCTGACGTTGATGGTACTACTCTTGTTATTGATAATACATCTGGTAATGGCACTCATTGGTGGTTGATATTTCTGATTGTACTGATGATACCTCTCATGGTAATATGCCTTGGTTGTCTCTACTGGTACTGATGCATTTGAGAAGCATACGAAAGGCATTGGTACCAAGATACTTTGGCAAATGGACTATAAAGATAGTGGAATTGGTATGATGGATAGGGTATTGTTGTATCTGTGGGAGAAGAAGTTGGTTACCCTGAGGCTACTTTAACAATACTTGTTTGTTTGGAACCTACCAATGGATCATTTTGGAGGATCTTTGCAGCATCTGCATCCTCATATTGGAGAGAGGAGTCGTATTAGTTCACACCATAGAAGTTGAGTCCTATGGAAAGCCAAGACCAAATTTGGAATCAGTGGTTGTAGTCTTGGATTAATCAGTATCTCTATGAGTCAACACAAAAAGGCCAAATTGGGGTCTTGGTGAGATATTCACTTTCCATTAGCTTGGCTCCGCTAAACAAAAAACAAATAACAAATAACAAAAAAAAAATTGGCCTCCTACAGACCATGCCACAACATAGAAAGGTGGTGCTGAGCTCAAAACCTTAGCTTCCAAAACCCTCAGAAACCACCACACAGGAGGGTAAACAACAGGCCAAAGAGATACATGTTATCAATCAAATGGAGACTAAGAAGAATCACTCTAGCAAAGGGGTCTTGGAAGAAATGAGACACGCCAATGGTGAGAGGCTTGAGTGCTCCTGCAAAAAGCCTAGCAAGCCTAGTTGTACTGTGCTTTTTTCTCGATGTCCAAATTCAAATATAATAAATTATAGATGTTAGTGATCATCATCTCCCTATTAGCATGATCACTACAAATGGGAAGGAATAAACATATGAGAAGGAATTAGCTATGATTGAAACATGTTTCAGAATATAATGAGAGTGGTACTTCTAGTTGAGGGTGTGCAATCATAACTTATCCTTGGCACAATTATGTCGAGCACTATTGATTATTGATTGTACTTTTCATTTGATTGAAAGATTGATGTCTGAGAATTTTGGGGATGACAAACTATATTAATGACCTTCCTCCATGCTGTGAAGGTGGGGGCACAAATTTTGTCCTAGTCCTCGCTTTAACAATTGAGGTTCTTAGATTTCATTTGTATAGGGTGTATGGTGTGTATATTTGGGATTAATATTTTCCAATTTGTCAGAGTTGGCAAAGTTGCTCCATGTTTAACTCAGTTTATGTTAGATTATGTACTTAATTATAAAAGCCTAAAGCATATTGAATGCAACATATAAGGAAATTTCTTTATACGGAGTGTATGGTAAACATATAATTTTCTAAGGAAATTTCTTTAGTGAAACAAATCTTGCTTTACTAGAATTGTATGTTTCTTGATGTCTTATAGCATGTTCTCTTTTCATATTCACATTGGTAAGCCTATAGTGTGGGCAGAACACAGAGGCACTTGAGATGGCCTTGAATGATTGAGATTTATTTCGAATTTTTGTTGACATGCAGCATTTGTTCCTAACATTAAGTGTTGCATACTCTAAATTGACATGCTTTTCTTGTTTGGCTATGCCTGGGTCTTGGTATTATGAAATTCTATCATCGTTGCCTTTGGCTTTATTGGAAATATCAGCTTGCCTTATCAATATTTATTTTGTTTCTTTTGATCTCTTCCTCCTGTTTTAATGGGTTATTTATATAAGGAGTCCATGTTTGCAATCTTATCATTCATCATGATGTTGAACTATAAAGTGTGGTTCAATTATCCAACCAAATTTAACAATCAAGGCTCTTTGGACACAAAAACTAATTTAAGAGGACGATTACCAAAAAATTGTAGTTTCACCGTGTTCAATTAGAAATATCCTTGTCCTCAAAATCATCCAAAACGATGATTTCATCACTACAAACAGCCACAAAAAAAGAATCACCTACTAATTTATCCCTGGAACCCTTGTGCTTGACTTTGATGCCGCCCACCAAAGAAGCCACTCGGCTGCTGCCCAAACGACCCTGCATGGCCATCGTGACATTCCGATGGGGTGGTTTTGCCATCGATGAAGGAACAACACCTCCACCGCCTCTTCTTCCCCCCTCTCCCCCCCTCGAGTCATCAGTTTGGCCAAAAGTTTAAGTGCATCCACCCGAGATTTGTTATGTCGAGCCACCTTCCAATGAGCAATTTCCAAAATTGGGCTTTTGAGTTGAGTTAAAGGTGGCATGGTCAGAAATTGACCTTTAGTGGAATCATTGTCATAGACTTTTTGTTGAATTTCCTCCACAAAGCCTATCAAGACGATGAAACGCGTCTCCAGGGCCTTGAAAGTAGAAACTCACAAATAACTCGACCCATTATTATTGATGCCACCTTTACGATATTTTGGTTCTTTTCAAATGAAACATCATCACAATCCTTAAGACTCTTCCTAACTAAAATACTTTGAAAAAAGGTAACAAATTATAAATAGATAAAAATAATTAATAATTAAATATAAACTTAAAATAAGATCAAATTGAGAGAATATTTTGGCTCTATGTGATAACATAGCAGTGAAAACATAGCGAGAGAAAACGTAGTAGGAGAAAACATAGCATAGACATAACATTGCAAGAGAAAATGTAGCAAGTAAAAAACATAGCAAAATTTAAAATGTTAGCACAAATGTAGTGAGAATCATAATACATCAAATTTGCAAAAAATAAATAGATAAAAATTATTGGTGGAACCATAAAATGAAGTGACAACCATTGCATATATGTATCTACTATAGCGTGTATTTATTGTATAGTAAAATGTGTAGCCCAATCCCAACAAAATATTTTATAATATTATTGACTTTGGACATTAATCTTGTTATATATATATTATATATATATATATATAATTTTTACTATCTATTGACTGAAATTAAATGATATGACAATTTTTCTGAAATTTATTAATTAATTAAAATAAATATTTTTCATGCCGTAAACCTTTATAATGTTAAAAATGTTTGTAGTTGTGGAGAAGTTATACATAAAGTTGATAATAACAAAATCACTCCGTGAATTAAAAAACCCATAAAATCTGCTTTGCGTGGGCACTGATAATACCGACGATATGCTCAGAAATTGGTCTAACACGCATTAAAATCTACTTATTCTTTCATTAAAAATACTAGCTATCACATTTACTAATAAACATGTTATCATAGTCTGCCAAGCTATGTCATTATTTTGGCAAAATAGGAAGTAGAATAGTCTAGAAGGTGAAGAGAATTCGGGGCGATTTATCTTTCCTTGTAGAAAAATCTTGTCAAATCTTGTAGTGAAACTGTAGATGACTTCATCTTTTGAGTGGTTTTAAAGTATTCTATTATTAAGAGTTTACTGTACAAATTATTCGTCGCTATTATTAATTGTTAAATTTTTCAACAAGGAATGACTTACAAATTGCAGGAACTACCATGTTTGTTGATTTTTTAGGTTTAACAGAGATGATGAAGAGAACTTTAGCCGTTTGATGCCACTTTGTCATGAATAGTAAAGAGAACAGTCGCCATTGAAAATCATGTACTAAATTGTAATAGGCTTTTAGTTGAGCGAATAATAGATGCACTCCGACTTTATATCTAACATGATTTTTGAGTGGATTCTTGTGTGCATTACTGCTACCATAATCTTTGAAGAAAAAGAGATAGTCGATCGATAGTATAGGGCTAATATATACCATTTTATTTCTGTGCTTACTATTGGCGAATGGCGATTATATGAGAAACTATATTATTAGCAAATTACGTTATACACATGCTATGTTATCACCCGCTACCAAATATTCTTGATGATTTCACTTACGACGTTATCTATTACTACTATTTCGTCGAATTACTTTTTTCACCAAATTTACAATAAGAAAACCTGAACTGTCATAACCATATTTACTTGTGTAAATAATTGATTTAATAAATATTTAATTTCAAAATTAAATCTCTTTTCAAATTATATATACAATGTATGTATGTGTGTGTTTTAATAAAATTATATTTAATTTAATGCAATTAGATATTTATTATGAAAAAGATATAATTGTATAACAATGGAAAATTAAAATTGTATGTAGTTGGAATTTGAGTTAAGAATACTAGGAATCCCTTCAAAAGAAAGGGACAAGATAATTGCTAGTAATGTTCTAAATATATATGAACAAAAAATCATTAAACGATAATCTTGCATTTATAGGGGGCTTTGCTCATTCGTATAAACCATATATCATCATACTATAGACTCGATAAGTGGCATTCCCACATTACTAAATATTACTTTATAAATTAAATGATAGCTTGGTTTTCTAGTGTATCTTTCTTTTGTTGTGTTTATGCTATTCTTTTACTGTTAAACTACAATGTTGCTTCTTTATTTCTTGTCTTTTCTTTCTGCTGGTGCATTTATGTATTTTGAGTTTTTTTTTCAATGCGTGTTGTTTTGTTATAGTTTTTAATTTTTCTTTTTTGAGGTTTTAAATTTTAGATCTTATTTAGGGGATTGGGTTCTCTGTTTTGTATTTTAAATTTGATTTGTAGTTTCGGTTAAAAATGATTTTCGAAGTAAAGTTTTTTTTTAAAATTCTCTTTTTATCAGTATTAAACAAAAAATGATAGTAATTAAGTTGGTTTCGTTTGTGCAATTAGAGTAGAATATTATTATGTCAAGAGGTGTTTTACAATAATATTTGGGAGGTGGTGGTGTGTTATAATGTAATGAGTGTGTTCACTTTTAATTTTGATTTTAAAATTGATGTGGATATTTGACTGTCACTTTTTTTTTTCCTTATAGAATTCAATTGAAAAATCATAATATTTTGGCCATACGATGGAGTTTGAAGCCTGCACCCCACCCCTATTTTTTTTAGAAAGATTATTTTAAACTCGAGACATTAGTGTAATTAGATTGATACAATTTATCACTAGTCAATAAAAAATTTATAAAAAAAATAATAATTTTTTAAATAATTATGAAATACAAAAATCTAAAATAAAGACTTAAAAATTAATATCTCTCGACAATTTTTAAATAAATATATTTATATTAATAAACAATATTAAAAAAATATTTTTAAACTTTAAATTCGATGGATCATTACTATGTAAAAAACTTAAGTTCAAACCTCAATAAGCGTAAAACCCTTGTTTGTGCGAGTGTTGAATTTAAATTATAAGAAAATTAGGCTTAGAACCCTTGTTTATGTGGGTGTTGATATCAAGTTTGAAGAATGAATAAATACACATACATACATACAAGGTCTTAGATCTTCCTGGCAACTTTGTAGGCTAAATTTAAGGTCGTTCGGAGGAAACTTTGGGTGAAGCATTTGGTCAACTTAAAGGGTTAGTTTGGGGCATAAATGGCTTAGAATCCGCTCTATAGAAATATCACTCTTTGGAGTATCAATTTTTTTGGTTTATAGATAAAGCATTATTATGGCCCTAACAAGTTGACCATTTAAAACTACCTTCTAACATCTCGTAGTCATTTTTAATTCATCCACAACTACCTCAATTTAGAGGATCATCCATGGAAGAATCTTCATACAAGGAGTGCAAAACACTTCATTTTCTTCACAAGTTCCCATTTATCTTATATCAAAAATTATAACAAAGCATAGAGAGAAGTCCATAGTCATTCCCTGCGAATAGAGATATCATCATAGAACTTGGCATCATAATCAACCCATTCGCACGTTTATGAAATCCACTTATCTCACAAGGCAAAGAAAGATCAACACTAGTGTACCCACACAACACGTCTTTCCATTAATTTTGTCCTAATGCTTATTGTAAACATCATTATATCAAGTTATAATATATGTAATATTTTCTGTTGACATAGTTTACATTTACATATGAGCAATATGTATATTATTACAAATAGTAAAAAAATATCATGCTATTTATTAATTATATAATTAAATGATTTTATTTTGTTTATGTATTTGTCGATTATTAATTTATATTAAGTATTTTTGTTATATTTGTACGTTGTTATTGTGTCTCTCTCTTATTCTTTCTTTTCTCTTTTTCTCTTCTATTTTAAGTATTTCTAATTTTGTGTCATGAGTGTGAGTGATTCTTTTAGGTTTGTCTAAAGCATCACCCATGCTCTTGGGCCCTTTAGTAACCCTTTTGGTCAAGGAGCACCCATATTTATGGTCACAGATTTTTTCATTTACAGTGATTTTAAAATCGATTATTATAAAAATAAGGTATTAATTTGAATTCATTTGTGTATAAATACACATACATTGTAGTTCATTTACATCTCAAGATTACACAAAATATTGTTGGCATTCTATTGAACACTCATATGCATTTTAGATAGATCAAACAATCAATGGAAAATGAATACTTTTTTGAAGCTAGTATTTCCCATGGAGCGCTTTTGGCACACGATCTAGGCTATTTATGTTTCTTGGATTGTTTACATTTATACAATTTATTCTTTTTCAACATATTGTTTATTATTGAGGGGCCTCGTAAATGAATGGTGTTTAAAAACCTACCTAACTTGCAACACATGCCCCTAATGATTTATTATTTTCCTTAAGATCTTATATGGTTACTATTCTAGGGCAAGGTAGAGAATAAATATATTTTTTAGGTTACAATTGTCACATCATGAAGAAAAAAGTGATGAAACAAAACATATAGACTATGCAAACATAGTCATCAAATCATTTATGGCATATCTATCATACGCTAAAAATGTCAGTCATGCTATATACATACATCTCTATTCATTGTCAATTGTTTGGACAAGGTCATTATCACTATTGAGTGCATCTTTATATTTTGATCCTAATGACTGTCACCGAATTTTGTGATATTCAAAATACACTTCTAAACCATGTGTGTTTGCCCCACTTATGGATTTGGATCAAATAGTTAGGCTTTTTTTTGACATATATTTTTGACAATTGATAAATATATTGATCAAAACAGGGAAGGGAGAGCAAGCTCACCTCTCCAAGTACAACAAATAAGGATTACAAAATAGTCAAGGAGACTAAGAAAAGTTGGATCTAAGACTTTGACTATACAAACAAAGCAAAAAATTGTGCAAGAAGAACAAGGAAGAATCATCAGGAACAAGAAGGATTTTTCATCATTTTTACCTTCTCCTTCGTGCTAAGAGTTAATATTTTTTTTCACTTGCAATTCTAACGATTTTTTTTTTTTTTTTTTTGTGCATATATATTTTTAACCTAGTTAGTAGTAATTAGTTATTTGTGTTGTAATTTTGATGAAATCCATTTATTTATATTACATTTTGGTGAACCTCCATTATCTTACATTCTCTTTTAAGGTTTCATAAAACTTAAATTCTTTTGTGTTGTTGGGGTTGGATCCAGTTTCATATTCTCAAATTCGTTATATTATCTCAAATTCTTCGTAATTCTCAACCTGCTTCTATTCCCTCTCATATTCCTCAAAATCCTTCAATTTTAATGTGACTTTGACTTTTTTTTTTCACATTCCTCCATTTGCTTCACATGTTGCTAATCCTTTTATTTTGCAAAATTATTGTATTCCAACTAATGTTATTTCTCACATTTTACTTATTTTCCTAACCTCAAAATGATTACTATGATACATACACTACATGACTTGAAAAATTAAATCAAAATTCTTTCTCAAATTTATCAAAATCCAAACAATAGGGTGACTTCAATCCAGTGATATTATCTTAAATCCCTTGGCTTATGATGTGCTTGCATATCACTTTCCAATAGGCTTTGTAGCTCCAAAATTTGAATTTTTTAGTAGAAAGGACATCCTTCTTATCACAATAGAGCTTTTTATGCCTCTTGCTAAGACTTTTTTCGTGATGATAAATTATGGACTTTGCTTAAAGCCTTTTATGCCTCTTGCTTGATTGGTTCTATAATTTACCAGGTAGATTTGTGCATTATTTTGTAACTCTAGTTGATGACTTCTTAGCCATTTTTAAATCTATATTGGTATGAAATTCATATTTGGGAAACTGGATCAAATCAAACAAGGATAAAATGAAACCATTAGTGAATATGTGCTTAGATTTAAGACTATGGTTACATGATGATTGATCAATCAATAGATAATGAACTTCAATTTTTTTTCCAGTAGTTTGCTTTCCATCATTAAGGACAAATTCGTCCTCAACACTTATGGAAAACTTCATCATGTTGTTAGACTTAAATATGGGTCAAATTCTCTAACTTTCAATGTTTCAAAATTTCTAAATAATGCAAACTTTAAAGCTAGAAGTAAAAAAGAATGGTTTTCCACCTAAGAAGGATGTTAAGAATGTGGCCAATGCTATAGAAAAACCACCTAATAAATATCATCTTACCTCAACAAAGGGAGCACTAACAATTTACTAGGCTTAGTGAAATTCCACAAAATGTTTTGAAAAGATTGTTGGAGTGTAATATAATTACTTTGCCTCTAGTGAAAGAATTTGATCATTCAAGATCTTTGGCTGAGTACTTTGATGTGAATGCATTTTGTGATTATTATATAATTATAGGACATTCTTCAAATTGATGCACTACTTTGAAACATAAGATATAAGATCTCTATTGTGGTCTTAATTTGCACCCATGGGGGAGTTCTTCAAGCTCCCTCCAACTAAGCCATAAAATGGAAACAACCTCAAGATGTGGGTGTCCTATGGTGAGGTTGAGCCTCCAGAGAAGGTCGACTTCCTATTGGATCTATCACCTACACTAACCTCTAACTTGGAAAAGGGAGAGAAAAAGACACTAATTGCATGAGGTGATGCACCAATGTTTTGAACACTTATGCTTGCACAATACACACTATAGGACACTTTCAAGACTGATAAACATACTTCATTCACTCTTTGAAAAGCTTCCACATAAGTGCTTCACTAAAAGGTAAGAAATTGCTATTAATCTAGCATGGGAGGGTAGTTGTCCACTTCCAAACTAATCAAAAGACTATATATGCACTTAGAATGACCTGTGGGAGCTACCAAATACTTCATGAAGGTGAGAGAATTCAGACAGAGGTAAAGGAAAGTATGAATTCACTTAACCACATCAATGATCTCATAAGACACACTTCAATTCAACATACAAATGGAGGAATTCAGTTTAGATATAATGTCAAATAGGTGTTACATTACAAATTTGGCATAGCCAAAGCATAAGAGTCTCTACCTCTAAGAAAATATATGAGAGTCAACCCTTTTCAATGGGAAAGAAAATGGAATATATAGAAGGGGAGAGAGAGAGAGAGGGAACTGAACAAATAGCCCTTAATAAATGTAACCCAACCACGTTTGATCAATTATCATCGATCCGAGGATGCAATTTCATAATACATCAAATAGGAACAAGTCCCTAAGGACCTTGAAACACTAAATGCCCCACTATCTTCCTCAATCATGCTTGATGTTCTTCATGTTATTAGGCAACTACTTGAGCTTGCTCATTGATGTTCTTTTTGGCATTCCTTACACAGTCACCATTTTTCCACTGCTTCTAAATCCTAAATATAGATATATTATGGATGAAAACCAATCACCCTATTGGTTTTCATATAGTCGTGATTGCAAATGAAGATCCATAGGCTAGGGTTTATTGAATTTGAATGAGACGTAAAACTTATGTCTAGAAGATTTTGAAAAGTTTTATAGGTATTTAATGGAATTAGATGGCTTTACAGGTTCTACCCTTGGTAACTTATATCACGTTTGATCTTGCATTTATGTATTATACCTGCTCGGGGTGGCAAAATCCTTTGTCCAAAGTGTCTGCCTTTGTGGCATCCCCTTGAAATATTTGCTCTGGTTCGACCTTAGGTCGTATTTGCTCTTCATTGAAGTCCCTTAGCTTTCAAATTTTAATTTTAGATGTTGATCTTAATTTGGGCTCCCTGATCATGACATTTTTTAGCTCCTCCTTCATTCTGTGGGTCCTGCAGTCAGTTCTATCTTGTTCCTGCACTTGCACCACATGGCAGCCTTACATTCATCTTGAGCTCAGTTTACCCTTTGACCTTACGCACACCATCAATCTTCCTAGTAGTTACCATGGTCATGACACTTGATAACTACGCATTTATCCCTAGGATCTGCTAACTTTTTGACTGCGAGCTCACTGTTGATCTTCGATGCATGATTCAACGCACTTCATTCGATATTTTGGACCCACTGATATCATTGATCACCTGCACGCCATTAGATCTTGACTTAAGCTCCCATGATCTTGAGAGTTTTCAGATACATGTTCATCCTTAGAACATTTAAATTTAAATGGTTATTTCACGAGGCCCAAATTTGACGTCTGCATGCACGTCCCACTCTGTAAGTTCAACTTTGGAAGCTTATAACTTGAGATAGAGAACTCATCAAGATAAATTTTTTGTAGAGAATGTTTATGGGACCAAAATCATCATGTCATGCAATTCTTTGACTCTGTCAAACTCCTCAAGTGTAATTATTAAATGCATGGCTAGCTTGCTTTGCTCGTTCCTGCATGATGTGTCGTGATGGTCTAGTCCCTTGAGATTGCCATATTTACACTTTAAGCCTAATTAAAGTGTTTCAAAAGCTTTTCAAGTGACTTGATCTTCTCCTACAACTTGTTTTCTTCTTGTGCCATTAGATTACTCTTCAATTAGGAACATGCTCAGCTTCTTACCCCAAATCCATCAAAGTTTCGTATGTAGGCCAAATTTGGCCAACATCTTTGGTGACTTAGCTGGGAATTATGCTTGCCATGTTTGAGAACTCAAATTATTCATGGACTCTTGAACTCATGAATAAACACAATTCTGGTCTAGGACTGCAAGAAACCTATTTGACTGAAAGAAGATAATAATCCCACCAAGGCAAGGAAGGAAACACAGAAAACAGGGAAGCTAATCTAACAAAGCAATTGTGCAAACAAAGCACTTATTTGGGAAAAAACAAAGCAAACTAATGTGCTAAAACAACACTTGGAGGAAAATAAGAATAAAAATTTAATTTAACTAACCATGATAGGTCATGATCCACCTAGATCAAAAGGGAAATTCATGAACTCACTCATTCCAAAAGATGGTACAAGTTGCAAAGCAGAATGCTTATTTAACATGACCTTTGATGAAGAACTCTTCTTGCCTACTAACTCTCTTAGAATCTCCTCAAATGAGTCATCAACAACAAACTAGTCACCAACAAAGACAAACTCTTTCTCATATTGCTTGACAACTACAACCTTGTCAAGTGATACCTCATATATGCCTTGTCTTTGAGTCTTTTGGGCATCTTGAGAAACCTCATCCTTATTATCAATTGATACAAGTTCATCAAGCTCTTCAAAGAGATTTGAATAGTCAACCCAATATGTATCATAATCTTGAATGAGTGACTCTTGATCAAATTTGTCATAAACATGCTCTTCAATGGGAAACATATCCCTACAAAGCTCTTCAATCTCTTGTATAGATTCAACGTACAACTAACAATCATCCTCTTGTTCCTCATTTTGATCAACCTGAATAGGATCAGTTTGAAAGGTATCTTGATCCTTCTCAATAAGAGATGTCTCAAACTCATTCATGACTTAAGCTTGTACTAACTTCTTTTAGATTTCTTCCTCATCAAGACCATCCTTCTCAAGTAGACTTGAGATATCTTCTTCAAGATCAACTACAACCTTATTCTCAACCTTTTCTTCAAATGAAATATCAATGAGAAAATCTTCCTCATACACAATTGAGACATTTTTTTCACACCCTTCAAGAACTTGACTCGCAAATTCAATCTCTTTCTCATATCTCCATAGAACAATATTATATTGAAGAAGGGAGATGGTGGGAGGGTGATGAGATTCATTTTCTTGAGAGAGTGTATGAAGCATGGAAGGTTGATCATAATCAAATTTTGGGATCTTGAGGGCAATGGAATCATCTAGGGGGTCTTGAAGAGGAGGGAAAGAAAAACTCTTAGAGACCTCTACATTCTGTTCTTTCCACTTGGACATCACGTCATCAAAATTTGAAACCTCTTGGGAAGAAATGGAACTAAAATAAGGCTTTGTCTCTTGAATAAATTCTTGAATAGGCATATGAGTCTGCTCTTGACTCCAACTAGGCAGCTCCCTTGGCTCAATTTGAGTATGGTTAAACACTTCATGAGAGTAAGGAACACAAGAAGACTAGTAAAGAATACAAGAGGGTTCTTGTGACAACCGGTTTAACTCACTTTTCTGCCTCTCCTAAACCTCCATCTTCTCCAATACAAGATTACACAACTCATTCCTTTCCACTGGATCATTAGACACATTTTGAAATAGACCATTCACTTCCTCATACTAAGAGTTTGACCAAACTTTCCTTGCATATGCTAGTATTTTGAGCTCTATCTCATCCATTATTTATTGGAGACAAGGCTGCTCATATGCAACATCATAGCCATATGGGAAAGGTGAAATATGGTCTTGAGATTGATACGGTTCACAAGGAAGGTAAGAGTCATGCTCTTGGTAATAAGGATCATGGGAAACTTGATAAGGCTCATCATAGCTTTGATAAAACTTCTAGTAAGGTTAATTAGGCTCATAAAAAGGCTCATATGGATCATGACAAGATTGGTATGATCCATCATAAGGATAATAAGGAAGCATAGCATAGTTTTCCTCATAAGCAACCATGAAAATAACATCAAGATAGTGCAATAAAATTAGACTTACTTGGAAACTGTGCTTGGAGTGTTATAAGCAATTGTTTGAGCTTAGAATCACCAAATACTTCATGAAGAATGTTGCTACAACTACAATTTCATCAAGACCAGTTCCAATGAGCCCCATTGGGCATGCCAAAAATTGTTGTGGTCTTAATTTGCACCCATGGAGGGAGTTCTTCAGGCTCCTTCCAACTAAGCCACACAATGGGAACAACCTTAGGATGAGGGTGTCCTATGGTGAGGTTGAGCCTCTAGAGAAGGCCGACTTCCTATTGGATCTATCACTTACAGTAACCTCTAACTTGGAAAAGGGAGAGAAAAAGACACTAATTGCATGAAACCATGTAAAAAGGAGGTGATGCACCAATGTTTTGAACACTTATGCTTGCACAAGACACACTATAGGACACTTTCAAGACTTCTAAACATCACTTCATTCACTCTTTGAAAAGCTTCCACATAAGTGTGTCACTAAAAGGCAAGAACTGGCTATTAATCTAGCATGGGAGGGAAGTTATCCACTTCCAAACTAATCAACAGACTATTTATGCACTTAGAATGACCTGTGGGAGCTACCAAACACTTCATGAAGATGAAGAAATTCAAACAGAGGCAAAGGAACGCATGGATTCACTTAACCACATCAATGATATCATAAGACACACTTCAATTCAACTTGAAAATGGAGGAATTTAATCTCTATTATATCAAATAGGTGTTACAGTACAAATTGGGCATAGCCAAAGCATAATAATTTATGCCTCTAAGAAAATATTTGGGAGTTAGCCCTTTTCAATGGGAAATAAAATTGAATATATAGAAGAAATAAGAGAGAGAGGGAATTGAATAGATAACCCTTAATAAATGTGACCCAACCACCTTTGATCAATTAACATCGATATGGGGATGTTGAGTCATAATTCATCAAACAAGAACAAGTCCTTAAGGACCTTGAAACACTAAATGATCCACTGTCTTCCTCAATCATGCTTGATGTTCTTCACTTTATCAGGGAGTTACTTGAGCTTGCTCATTGATGTTCTTTCTGACATTCCTTGCACAGTCACCATCTTTCCATTGCTTCTAAATCCTGAATATATATCTATTATGGATGAAAACCAATCACCCTATTGGTTTTCATATAGTCATGATTGCAAATCAAGATCCGTAGGCTAGGGTTTCTTGAATCTGAATGAGACGTAAAACCTACATCTAGAATCTCTTGAAAAGTTTTATAGGGATTTAATGGCGTTAGATGGATTTATGGGGTCGTCGCCTAATAACTTAGATCACATTTGATCTTGCATTTATGTATTCTACCTGCTCGGGGTGGCAGAATCCTTTATCCAACGTGTTTGCCTTTGTGGCATCCCTTTGAAATGTTTGCTCTAGTTTGACCTTAGGTGACATTTACTCTCCATTCAAGTCCCTTAGCTTTTGAATTTTAATTTTAGTCACTGATCTTAATTTGGGGCCCCGGATCGTAACATTTTTCAGCTTCTCTTTCATTTTGTGGGTCCTACAGTCAGTTCCATCTTGTTCTTGTGCTTGTGCCACGTGGTAGCCTCGCATTCATCCTAAGATCAGTTGATCCTTTGACCTTACGTGCATTATCAATCTCCCTAACAGTTACCATGATTGTGACACTTGGAAACTCACATTTATTCCCTAGATTTGTTGACTTTTTGATTGCAAGCTCATAGTTGATCTTCGATGCATGATTCAATGTGCTCTGTTAGATCTTCCGGACCCACTGACATCGTTGATCACTCATGTGCCGTTAAATCTTGACTTAAGCTCCTGTGATCTTGACACTTGTCAACCGCACGTTCATCCTTGGAACATTTTAAATTTAAATGACTATTTCATGAGGTCCAAATTTGACATCTTTGTGCACGTCCCACTCTGCAAGTTCAACTTTGAAAGCTTATATATTGAGATAGAGAACTCATCAAGATACAAATTTTGTAGAGAATGTTTATAGGACCAAAATCATCATGTCATGCAATTCCTCGACTCTGACAGACTCCTCAAGTGTAATTATTAAATGAATGACCAACTTTTTTTGCTCATTCTTGCATGACGTGTCGTGATGGTCTAGTCCCTTGAGATTCCTAGATTTACACTTTAAGCCTACTTAAAATGTTTCAAAATATTGCAAGTGACCTGATCTTCTCTTGCAGCTTGTTTGCTCCTTGTGCAATTGGATTACTCTTCAATCAGGAACTTGTTCAACTTCTTAGCCCAAATCCATCAAAGTTTTGTATGTAGGCCAAATTTGGCCAATAATCTCTTTGACAAGAACCAAATTCAAATAGATGGAACAAAAAACAACTTGAATGCATCATTAACTTCACCAACTCATAATAATTAATTAAACAACAAAGAAAACGTCCATATGATAGACAAACTGAATTATAAAAATGTGTCAATGGGCTATGGAATTCATCCACTTGATGGTTTTATTGGGGTGGTTGATTCAATCAAGAGAAAGAAGGCATCTATTTAGATTGTGTTTGATGAGACTGATATTCCACATAATAGTTCATATGGTTGACCTTTATTTATAAGAGCTTTCACAAATGGTAGTGAAAAAGATGGAATAATGGTTGATAACATTTCAAGCTTGATTATATGCATTGAAGAATTTATCTATAGTCTTGGATTTAGTATTGATGATTTAGCATATGCTCCAACACTCATTGTGGGATAAGATGGTATTGATATAGAACTTATTGGTTGTATTGTCTTGCTTATTAGACAAGTTTCAAAGATAATTCAAATCCTATTTCATGTGGAACATGGTAATGGATCCTATAATTTTTTACTTGGTAGATCTTGGCCACAACAAATAAAAGAATTTTATTGTACTATTAATACATTTTTCAAATTTTGACATGAAGGTCAAGTAATTGAAAGTTTAAAAAACATCAACTTTCCAAGAGAAAAAATTCAAGAAGATATTGTACACAAATAAACATCAAGGGAAGAACCAAGATTTATACCTAAGGTAAGAGTGCATAAGGCGCAAACACATAAATCTACCCCAACAAAGGTGCACCCATCACATCCTATAGCTTCTAGACAACCATAAGAGCCTAAAAAAGATCCATGTATTTGATATATCAACCATAAGAATGATTACTTAGTGGACAATATTATATAAGAACATAATGGAGATAGTGATTTGTTGGAATAATGAATATTTAAGCTTACCTAGGCATAATAGGGTAAGTCATTTATTACCTAGGTTAATTTGTTTTATTGTTGAGAATCTCTCAACAATATATTTGTTCGTAGTATTTGAAAACAAATAGTTTGTTTTCTCTATTTTGTAATCACAACAAATAGTTTGTTGTCGTAAAACAAACTATTTGTATTATATATACTTTACAATTTATGAGAAAATAACGAGAGATTAATGAGAGAATATAGAGAATTTATAGGATTATCACCTATTTTTTAGGTGTGAGAGAAACATATTTTATTCTCTAGTATTATTTGCAGGGTATTTGTTGTGGGTTCTTTCTCCTGGATTGACCCTGTGGATCTTGTGTATCACCTGCTCATTCTTTCATGGTATCAGAGGTTGGAGTTCTAGTTGAAGATCCTCTTCCCTGCAATTTTTTTATCATTTTCATCTATTAACACAGTACCAAACATTATTTTATTGATGTGTTACAGATATTTGTTATTCTCTCACATTCTGGTTCTTGTTTACAAGTTTTTTTAAGAAATTTTTGTATTTTATGATCATTTATGACCGTACAGATTTCCAAAACCATAATTTTTTTGCATAGGGGTGTAGCAAACCAAGTCAGAAATCCATTTTAACTTGAATTTTTTCATTCCATGCTGGCCATATAGCTCTTTCATTCAAAAACCTACTGACTGGTTCTTTTTGGCAGACAACAGTCCTTGTATGGTTTTCTGATGTGGGAGATTATACAAACATTTTTTTGGAAATCTGACACCTGTTCATGAAAGCTGACTGTGCTAGCTTTCATTTCATATCAATTGGTATGGATTTGGATCAAGCCATACAATGTTTTTGAGGTTACAACAGGAACTTAAAAATATGTTTTTGGTCTACATCATAGCCGTACGATTTTCTCCATTTTGAATGCCTTATACTGCATAAAATCAAAATCAAAATTTTTTATGTGTTAGCAGACTTTTCAAGATTTCATTTTCAACTGAGAAGTATGAATTTGGATCAGGCCGTACAATCCTTTGGGTAGACCCTGTGCAGCCAATTCTGACTTTGCTTGGAGGTTTTTTCCTTGGCCAGTATTTATAAAATTCTCCTCAAAATTTTCCCTGATCACCACGCCTTGATGGAACAAGAGATTATTTATGATAAAGCCAAAGATTATTCAACATTTATCTCACACGTGTGAGTCATTTTGGATTTTCTTTTATTATTTTCTTAAATTTTAGTGGTTTAAATGCAAGTCTCTAGCTTTAAATGTACAAATTTGACTTTGTTAAAGTGGCTAGAGGTATTTTGTTAAAAATTGGTAGGGAGGAAGTCTTGGGGTCAAATCCCCCTACATTGTTTTTGCATAAAGCCATTTTTTAAACTTTTGTATAAGCTAATGCTATTTTTTTTTTCGTCGGGAGACGTTAAATTGTAACGGGAGGGGTGTTTTGAGGAAAAATGAATGTCTAGGTTGTTCTTGTCAACGTCATCATCTTCTTCGCGAATGAAATCCTGATTGTTTGAACCCCTAAACTCCACAAATTAGCATGTTTGGAAGCTAAAAATGCAACAACTCCTTCAATCAAAGGGCTTATGGATAAATTTTTCTGAAACAACACTTGCGACATTCACCACTAAAAAAGACAAATATGCATATGGTTGTAAGCAGGATGAGGCTCTTGGATTGATTTGCCTCAACGTCTCAGATAATCTTCAATTTCACATTGCAAATGCTACAACGCCAAAAGAGGTATGGGAAAAATTTAAAAACCTATTTGGTAAAGTTAATGAGTTTAAAATTTTGCAATTAGATGCAGAATTGAGTACTCTCTCTCCATCAGATTTTCCTTCAATAGATGAATTCTTGGCAAAATTCAAATTTATTAGGTCACAGTTGAAAGCTGGTGACAAGGATAAAAGTGATCAGGAGTGCATTTTCATGATTTTGTCAAAGTTGAAAGGACCATATAGTGTTTTTTCCTCTGCTTTTTATACTATGATGGATACATTAGGTGATGAATTCAAATGGCCTTCCTTTGAAGTTTTTTGTGAAAGATTGACTAGGGAGCAAACAAAATTAATGGCCTTAGATGCTCTACCTGGTCCTAGTCATGCTCTAGTTGCTAATTCTTCTAAAGGAAAACCTTCACCTAAGTCTAAACAAAAGCAAGCACCTTCAAATAACCCTCCAGAGTCCACCACCCAGACACCTCATCATTCTAAATCTACTAAGACCAAAAAGTCCTTTAAGCAAAAAAAGAAAACATTTGGTCCATGCGATTTTTGTGGTGGTCCTAATCATGATGAAAGTAGATGTTTTAAGAAGATGGAAGCATTAGAGGCAGCGGTCAGACAACATAAAATTTCCATTCCATCTCCATCTCTTTCTACTTCTCCTGCAGGAAAAGGGAAAGCACTTTCAGCCAAGGCTATATTTTCAAGTCATGATCAGTGGATTTTTGACTCAGGTGCTTCTCATCATCTCACACATTCTAAGGATCTATTGTCTTCTCTTACAGATTGCAGTACATCACATATTGTTATGGGTAACTCCTCAAAGATTGAAGTTTTGGGATCGGGTACTGTTGACAAACAGGATGGATGTTTTAACAATGTATTGCTTGTACCCCAAATCTCTTCTAATCTTCTTTTTGTATATCAAATATGTAATTTTGGTACTGGTAAAACTGTGGATTTTACTTCACATGATGTTGTAATAAGAGAATGTAACGATCCTAGTGAGATAGTTGCTACAAGTACAACAGACCATACTGCAAGACTCTATACTTTTGATAAGTTTGAGTCTTTTATGTCTTCTGGTTCTTCACTTATAACACATGGTAATAGTCTCAGCAAATTGTGGCATGAGAGATTAGGGCATTTGAGTTATGGATATATGCAACAAATGAGTACAAAACATCTTATAAAAGGCCTTCCTAAGGTCTCATGTATTGATGGGGTGTGTCCTGGTTGTCTAGTTGGTAAACAACACCAGGATCCATTTCCAGTTGGTAAGACCACACGTGCAAATGCACCCTTAGGGTTGGTTCATAGTGATTTGATGACTTTTCCAACTTGTTCTATTTCAGGGGCCAAATATGCACTCACATTCATTGATGGTTTCACTTGTAAAACTTGGGTATATTTTCTCAAATTGAAAAGTTGTTAGGTTGTGGAGCTAAAAGCTTCAACCCTTTGCAAACTGAAGGAACAATGGTTGCTGAGATCCAGGAGCACCGGCGTCGGCAGCAGGACCGACGTCAGTAGAGACCAGTGCAGAAGGCCACCGGCGACGGCAGGAAGTTGGCTGACGTCGGCAGAACCAGACAAGCAGAGACCGACGTCGGTCGCCTGTGTGTTCCAGAACTGCTCATTTCACGGACAGTTAGTTAAGTGAACGAAGAGTTTGCATGTTGAGACCAGTTAGAGTCTTGGGCTGCGAGGATAATTGTCTAAATTAAGAGTCTAAGTTATTGTTTGAGTTAGGGATCTATTTATAGACCCATTGGCATGTATTATTTAAGGTATGAGATAGAAAGGAAGAGTTCCTTCTAGTTGTAAGATCTGTGAGTTGCAGGTTGTTGCAAGCTCATTGGGGATCTACATATAAGTTTGATCTTTGAATTGCAGGTTACAGGTTCATGAGAGATCAACTTGAAGTGCTATAGAGTGCTTGGTGTACCGGCAGGGTTATTACTGACTGGTTGGTGAGGTGAACACCAATTCTGTGTGTGAGTTGGTTGTTGGGACCATTTTTTTGTGTAGGAGAGTGTGTGTCAGAAGAATTACTGTACACTTGAGGTGTGGCGAATCTCTGTAAGGTGAAAGAGTGTGGCGGCTCTTTGATGTATTCTTTTCTGTATAGTGTTAATACAAGATAGTGTATTGTCTCTCATATTCTGTGCTATTGGTGAATTCTAGTTACTTGTGTTTCTGGTTATTTCCGCATATTCAATTGCTTATATTTGGTAATCATACTGTGCTCTTTCTGAGGAGCAAGATCCTAACGGGTGGAATTAGAACAGGTGTGTTTGTTCTTGGATTTACCTCCACCCCCTCCCAACAAGTGGTATCAGAGCTTTTAGTTGGGATACTAACAGATTGGTGTAGATCTAGGTAGTGTGTTTTGATTACAGGTACTCACAGGGTTTCTGTTTGAGTGGGAGTTGAGCAATGGCAGAAAACAGTCAACTACGAATGGAAAAGTTTAATGGCAAGAACTACCAATTATGGAGGATGCAGATTGAGGACTATCTGTATCAGAAAGATTTGTACTTACCGTTGGGTGGGGTTGCTAGCAAACCCTTGGATATGAAAGATGAAGAATGGGAGGTTCTTGATTGGAAGACTCTGGGATCTGTTAGATTGAGTCTTGATTCATCTGTGATTTCTAGTTTATCACAGTGTAAGACAACGGTGGAGTTGATGAAATCTTTGGCAAATTTGTATGAAAAACCCTCGGCTTCTAATAAGGTATTTCTTATGAAGCGTTTATTTAATTTGCAAATGTTGGAAGGTGGATCTGTTCATAGCCATCTTAGTGATTTCCATGGTTTGGTAAACCAGTTAAGTTCAGTCAATATTGTATTTGATGATGAACTTAGAGCTCTCTTAATCTTGTGTTCATTACCTGAAAGTTGGGAAGGTTTGGTAATGGCAGTTTCTAATACTGTGTCTCCTTCAAAAGTCTTAAAAGTGGATGATGTTGTGAGTGTGATCTTGAATGAAGAGATACGTAGGAAAAGCACAGGTGAATCATCTGGAGATGCTTTGAGTGTTGAAGGAAGAGGAAGGCCAAGAGAGAAGATAGAGCGTGGGAGATCAAGGTCGAAAACAGGCAGGAGATCCAAGTCCAAGTATGGCAGAATAACCTGCTGAAAATGTGGAAAGCAAGGGCACTTAAAGAGAGATTGTAGATCGGGTGAAGATCAGCATGAAGGACATAGAGAAGAAGCAGATGTTGCGGGTTACGTTGCACAGGATGCTCTGGTATGTTCTTTGGATAAATTAGAATCTTGGGTATTAGATTCAGGTGCCTTTTTTCATGCATCCCCACATAGGGAATTTTTTCATGAGTATGTCCAGGGAGACTTTGGAGAAATTTGTGTAGGGGATGGTAAGCCTTGTCAAATTGTTGGCAAAGGCAAAGTGAAGCTGAAATTGCATACATGTGACACATGGGTGTTAAAAGAGGTCATGCATGTCCCAGTTCTGAAGCAGAATCTGATTTCTGTTAGAAGTTTGGGTGAAGAGGGTTGCACAGTAACTCTCACAGGGGACTCTTGGAAGGTTACCAAGGGTACACTTGTTGTAGCTAGAGGTAAGAAAGTAGGTACGCTTTATCTATCTACTTGTTTTATTGATTCTCTTTCTGGGTTATCTACTTCAGCTGTAGATTCGGAGATGTGGCTTAATAGGCTTGGTCACATAGATAAGAAGGAGATGCTGGTTCTTGAGTCAAAGAGTATGCTTTCAGATTTGGAAGACATGGATCGTGGTTTCTGTATGCAGAAGAAGAAGGTGAGGTTTCTTGAGGAATCTGATGTTAGTGACAAGAACAAAAAAGCCTTGGTTTTCAAGGAGAAAGTGACGGACAGAATTCAGCACAAGATGCAGAGGAATTCTGAGCAGAGCAAGGGTGATTTGGACAAGGGTTTGATCCAAAAGGAGCTCGCAGGAAAAAGTCAGGTCTCACAAGAAAAACACAGAAACCGACGTCGGCAGGAAAACCGTCATCGGTGTCCAAACAGGGACCGACGTCGGCTATGTGCAGCCCGACGTCGGTGACTCGGGGTAGACAGAGACCGGCGTCGGCCAGGGGAAACTGACGTCGGCAGAGAGGCAGTCGCAGGGAACCGACATCGGTCGGCTGTAGACTGAGATGTGACCGGCATCGGTCACTGAGACGAATTTTGGGTGGACAGCGAGTTGTCATGGAGTCTCAAGCGCCCATATGGAGGACTGAAGGTGTAAGTAAGTTCTTAAATTCGTCATTTCCCTTCTTTACACTACTTGTTGCTCACTTATGGCATAGAACTAGGAAGTTGTTAAAGAAGCAGAACAGGCAGATCCAGGAAACAGTGGGAGCTTGGCATGGATGAGGATGTGATTCCTTAGAGGAGAACCAAACAGGTGTTTTGGGTAGAGTTGCCAGCTGGAAGTAAGCACTGAGAGACGAATGGATGTTGAGGAAGAAGAAGAGCGGAAATAGATACGTGAGATGGAAGATCAGGGTATATGATCTTGTATTAGCTGCAGGGCAATGGAGGTTTGATCATTGTGTTTCTCTTTACCAGGTTGGATAATATTAGCTACATTATCCTATTTTCTATATAATGTGCTTGTTGCAGGGTTACATATACAGGTATTGCTGAACTAAAGGTAAAGCTAGTTCAGGGGTTTGTCATGTAGAATCTGGGAGCAGCAAGATTCTTTGGCATGAGTGTGTTCTAGAGACATGGAGGTCTTGTTGACTTTGTTTCAGGATGATTGTGTGAAGCCGGTTAGCACGTCGATGGTTAGACAGTTCATAGAACAGGTGTCTTGATTCACATAATGAGGTTGAGTGCATGGTATGTACTAAACCTGAGTTTTTCCAAGCAGTGGGAGTTATCACAAGTTTGGAGTCAATCCGAAAGAGTAATACTGAAGGGCAGTTCAGTGGGACCAGCAGCAGGTGCACATGCTATGCAGGGTCAAGTTCTTTATTTACATGGTTGTAGATGCGGATGTGGCAGGTAATTTGGATGACAGATTTTTGCACCACGGATTTTGTGGTGGTTGGTCTTCAAGAGTGATCTTGAGGAGGGATACAAAGCCAAGGGAACAAACTAGACGGTTTACAGGTACAGGTACAGGTTGCAGCTGTTTATCTCCAAGTGGGAGATTGTTAGGTTGTGGAGCTAAAAGCTTCAACCCTTTGCAAACTGAAGGAACAATGGTTGCTAAGATCCAGGAGCACCAGCGTCGGTAGCAGGACCGACGTCGGTAGAGACCAGTGCAAAAGGCCACCGGTGACGGCAGGAAGTTGGCCGACGTCGGCAGAACCAGACAAGCAGGGACCGACGTCGGTCGCCTGTGTGTTCCAGAACTGCTCGTTTCACGGATAGTTAGTTAAGTGAACGAAGAGTTTGCATGTTGAGACCAGTTAGAGTCTTGGGCTGCGAGGATAATTGTCTAAATTAAGAGTCTAAGTTATTGTTTGAGTTAGGGATCTATTTATAGACCCATTGGCATGTATTGTTTAAGGTATGAGATAGAAAGGAAGAGTTCCTTCTAGTTGTAAGATCTGTGAGTTACAGGTTGTTGCAAGCTCATTGGGGATCTACATGTAAGTTTGATCTTTGAATTGCAGGTTGCAGGTTCATGAGAGATCAACTTGAAGTGCTATAGAGTGCTTGGTGTACCGGCAGGGTTATTACTGACTGGTTGGTGAGGTGAACACCAATTCTGTCTGTGAGTTGGTTGTTGGGACCATTTTTTTGTGTAGGAGAGTGTGTGTCAGAAGAATTACTGTACACTTGAGGTGTGGCGAATCTCTGTAAGGTGAAAGAGTGTGGCGGCTCTTTGATGTATTCTTTTCTGTATAGTGTTAATACAAGATAGTGTATTGTCTCTCATATTCTATGCTATTGGTGAATTCTAGTTACTTGTGTTTCTGGTTATTTTCGCATATTCAATTGCTTATATTTGGTAATCATACTGTGCTCTTTCTGAGGAGCAAGATCCTAACGGGTGGAATTAGAACAGGTGTGTTTGTTCTTGGATTTACCTCCACCCCCTCCCAACAAAAGTGAATTTTTTGAGACTTTTAAGGCTTTCAAAACCTTTGTTGAAAAACAATCATCTCTTCCTCTTAAAAAGATACGCACTAACAATGGGGGGAAATATGACAGTAATGCTTTCCATGATTTTTGTATTGAGCATGGGATACAACACCAGTTCACTGTACCACACACTCCTCAACAAAATGGTGTAGCAGAGAGGAAAAATCAAACATTGAAAGAGATGGCTAATTGTATGATTCACTCTAAAAATTTGGGTCGACAATATTGGGCTGAAGCTATAAATTGTGCAAACTACATTCAAAACTGTATGCCTCACAAAGCTGTAAAAAATATGACACCTAAAGAAGCTTGGTTTGGGATCAAGCCCGATATTTCAAATTTTCGCATCTTTGGGAGTCAAGCATGGGCGTTTGTTCCTGATGACAAACGCAAAGCATTGCAGAAGAAAAGCCAAACACTCATTTTTGTTGGCTATTGTGAGATGTAAAAGCCTATCGTCTTTTTGATCCTATCACACATGATGTGTTGTTTCGACGGGATGTTCAGGTTGATGAGCTACCCACTCCACAGGAGTGTACATCTAGTTCTTCTTCTCCCCCTCCTTCTACCGAGGATAGTGAGGATTTGCTTTCTATTATTGATGATGATGATGTTGCACTTGTTCAGCCACCACAGCCATCTTCTTCACCACCTTTGCCCAAGTGGGCAAAGATCACTCTACAGGCAACTGGTTCTTTTGTTGGTGATCCATCTGATTCTTGTTGCACTTGCTCACAGACATCTGGTGTTGCTCTTTTGGGACAAGCTTGTACATATGATCCAGTGTTATTTTTTGAGGCCATTGGTATACCCGTGTGGGATGTTGCAATGTATGATGAGTATTCTTCATTGATGAAGAATGATACTTGGGATCTTGTCCCTCTTCCTAAGGCAAGAAAACTTGTAAAATGTAAATGGGTCTATAGGACCAAATATGCTACAGATGGATCAGTAGATAAGTACAAAGCTAGATTAGTAGCTAAGGGGTTTTCACAGGTTGAAGGGGTTGATTACTCTAAGACCTTTGCCCCTGTAGCTAAGATGGATTCTATTCGGCTTGTACTCTCTCTTGCTGCTTCACGTTCTTGGTCAGTTTTTCAGATGGATGTAAAGAGTGCTTTCTTGCATGGTGATCTCCATGAGGAGATCTATATGGAGCAGCCTCCAGGATTTGTGCTGGACTCATCATTGGTTTGTAGACTCCGTCATTATCTTTATGGCCTCAAACAAGCTCCTAGAGCTTGGTACGAGAAGATGGATAGTTTTCTTTTGAGTTCTGGTTTTATTCGTTGTGAGTCAGATCACAATGTATACATCCTGAAGCAAGGTGAGGAGCTTGTCATTTTGGTTTTGCATGTTGATGATCTCATCCTCACTGGCAGTTCAGATTCTTTGATACATGACATCAAGGACAAGTTGGCAGATAGGTTTGATATGACAGATCTGGGACTTCTACATTATTTTCTTGGTCTTCAAGTTTTTCAGTCTTCTGACGGCATCTCTATTGGACAATAGAAGTATGCGACAGATCTTCTTCATCGATTTGGCATGGCTGATTGTAAGCCTGCCCCAACTGCATATCAGTCAGGTATTGTGCTGTCTGCCACTTTTACGACTCCTCTTGTTGATCCAACTTTGTATAGGCAACTTGTAGGTAGTCTTTTGTACCTGACTCATACCCGTCCTGACATCACATTTGCTGTGAACCTTGTCTCTCGATTCTCACATGAGCCTCATGAGAGTCATTGGCAAGCAGCCAAGCGTATTTTGCGCTACATTCGGGGCACCACTCACTTTGGTATACATTACACACCACAGAGTTCTACACAGCTTGTTGGATACACTGACTCTGATTGGGCTGGTGATGTTGACACTCACAAGTCCACTTGCAGATTTGCTTTCACACTTGGTTCTGGTCTAATTGCTTGGGCATACAAAAAGCAGACTGCTATTGCATTGTCCTCTACTGAGGCTGAGTATCGAGGTGCTGTCAAAGCTAGTCAGGAGACACTTTGGCTTCGACAATTGCTTGGAAAGTTTGGCTTCACACAACAAGGTCCTACTACTCTTTGGTGTGACAATCAAAGTGCGATTGCTATTTCACGCAATCCTATTGAGCATCAGCGGACAAAACACATTGAGATTCACATGCACTTCATTTGACATCTTATTCAGGATGGAGTTCTTTCTTTAGAGTTTGTGCCTATAGCTGAGCAGATTTTAGACATCTTCACTAAACCTTTGGCTTCTCCTTGTTATCTTCAGTTGCAAGCGATGCTTGGGGTGAAGGAAGTTGTCCTTGTGGGGGATTTCCCATGAAGTCCTTCCTTTTTTTTGTCATATATTTTGATTAGTTTGTACATGGGTACCTTATCAGGCCTAGTACCTTATCAGGCCTAGTAGCCGGGACCCATATTTGTTTGTCATTCTCCTTATGTTTCGCTTAAGGGAGGGTGTTGGAATAATGAATATTTAAGCTTACCTAGGGATAATAGGGTAAGTTATTTATTACCTAGGTTAATTTGTTTTATTGTTGAGAATCTCTCAACAATATATTTGTTCGTAGTATTTGAAAACAAATAGTTTGTTTTCTCTATTTTGTAATCACAACAAATAGTTTGTTGTCGTAAAACAAACTATTTGTATTATATATAATTTACAATCTATGAGAAAATAACGAGAGATTAATGAGAGAATACAGAGAATTTATAGGATTATCACCTATTTTTTAGGTGTGAGAGAAACATATTTTATTCTCTGGTATTATTTGCAGGTTATTTGTTGTGGGTTCTTTCTCCTAGATTGATTATGTGGATCCTGTGTATCTCCTGCTCATTCTTTCATGATTTACTATCCCATTATTCATGAGTGCCTCAAAATCTACCTTTGATAATCGTAATGCTTCATCTTATATATCTTCTGATGATTATTATAACTCATTTTGTTATGGCATGATTATTGGTTGGCTTTTTATGTTTGCAAATGAATGCTCTCTGTTTTTCTAATTTATTGTGTTTCCTCTAATTTCATGACTTTTTATGTGACTTTATCTAGGATTATTTCCATCAATTGTAATAAGTATTTATTGTGTTATATTCATGTGATGACTTATTGTTGTATTATGTTATGATGTTTCCATTTTAATATACTATCATACAATTGCAAAAAGATTGTATAATTTGTGACTGTATTGGAGCACACAAATTCAACACATTAGTTCACATGCATGCACATAAAACTCATATAATTGAAAGATAAATTGTATTAGCTAACCATATGTTAAAAAATCACATAGGGAACACATGGCCCATAAAAGTCATGTATTAGATATAGGGGAATGATCCCCTCACCTCTCCTCTTTAGTCTATGGTGAAATGAGTATTGTGGACATAAGTGTCCTACCCTGTGTCATGACCTTCGGCCTTGACCTAATGGTATCACACTTCCATAGTTTCACAACCTCAATTATAAGACCCTGGTACTCTTGTTGTAGTTGTACATACTAGATAAAAATGGTTCGAGTGAGTCCATCACTAGTGGAAGGGGACAAGACCAATTTGTGTCTTTTTATATCTCTCTTCGCAGTGAATGTTGCTAGTGATGCCTCGAGTTGAGAGTTATGTGCCTATATATGTGTGATTTCCTCTTGGTCTTGGGTGAGCTCTTTGGTCACACCCTTTATTATGTCAGTTGTCTGTAGAATGCTACCATATCTCTATTGACTGGATCAAACAAGTAAACATGTATTCTTACTTCGAAGTCAATCCACTTGATCATGCCTAAAATATATCCTAATATGTCTCGAATCAATCTAATAGATAATGGCATCAATGGTGGTGGTCTAGGCATCAAATATCACTTCTTCATATTAGATAATTACAAACATTAGCCAAAGATTAAAAAACAAGTTTCATTTGACTTGTTCACCTGGGTCTACTCATCGCTAGCTTAAGTCCCCTTATTTCTCAGATTTTAGAAACCCTCAATGGTTTCTCCTTTACTCTCTTTGCTCTAGATCACAAAGATCCTTGATTTCATGTCATGTCATAGGGAAAATTTTAGTGGCCTAAAAAAAAAACCTTGGAGGTTTCCAGGTCAATTGGTTTTGAAATAGTGGCGAACCAGTTTGGAAGGTGATTAATTATGAAGTGAAATCAAGTGATGGAATAAACAAATCGAGGTTTTCTGCATTAAAAAAACTTTCCTAAACATAAATATGATTGCATATTTAGATTCCTCTAAAAAATTTATGTAATTTCAAAAAACAAATCACCGCAATTTGAGTATATATGCAAAAGTTACGACCTCGGGAAGCTAACGAGTTGATAATGCACTTGCAGATGGCCGTCTGTAAGTACACTATCAACTCCTAGCTTCCCGATGACATAAATTTTGCATACACACTTGGACTGTGATGATTTTTTTTGAAATTGCAAAACTTTTTGTTAGGAATCCAAATATGCAATAACATTGAGGTTTTGGGCTTTTAAAATGTCTTTTAGGTTACAAATCACTGGCATCAAAATGCACACAATTGTCTACATATGCTGACGATCGTCTGCATATGAAGACAACCGTTTGCATATGCTGGCGACCATCAATGTATGCTGACGACCATTTGCATATGTTGATGGTCATCAACATATGCAGATGGTCATCAACATATGTAGACGGTTGTCAACATATGCAAATGATGACCAACATATGCAGATGACCATCTGCATGTGCAATGTCAACTCACTAGTTGCAGACGGTTGAAAGGAAATGTAGATGTTTGACACCAAATGTAGGTTCTAGAATAGCATGTGAGGCGAATGTACTCAGATTGCCTTTCAAGGTATTGACAAAAAATATTTATATGAATGCAATTTATTTTAAACAATAGACGAGCCAACCCTAAAAATTAACTTGCATCTTGAAAATTGAAGCGATTATGTGCTATTTAATACCCAAAAAATCACAAAATACAAATTTCTAAAACTGTAATATTTATGAATTAACGAAAAATTACCACTAAAATTTTCCGTCATGTCCTCCCTCTACATGAAATTCCTCGTCATAATATTACCCCTCATAATGGTATCTCTCTCCCTTTTAATGGAAAGAGTGGTGTTGGATGAATCTATAGCTCTTGCATCATTGACCCTAGGGTTAGCATGCCTCTCATCCTCCTCCTCATTTTCTTTGGGTCCTTCTGCCTCAAACTGAGGTAGTTCCTTCTCTCTGTCCCTTTGGGGGAATATTTGTTTTCTAATCCAAATAGCAATGGATGGAGGTACACCTTGCGTCAAATTGTATTATCTCAGTGCCTTTTCATACTAAAGCCTCTCAATGGCACCTCCAAATCGATATAGGTGCCATATAATCTAACTGATCTGCCGCATCCACCACGGGAATATCTTACTCCGGAAGGATTTTGTGCAGTCCCATGCACTCTCCTTTGCGTAGTTCCAAGGCTTCATGGTTGGGCTTGACACTTGCATTCCTACCGTGCAAATCATCATTCAACGTCAAGTACAAGCCGTCATTTTTTTCTTTTTAAGTCGGTTTGTAACTTGGTATATGAAGTATTTTTTAAAAAAAGACGAGCTTTCACATATATTGTATCGTTTGGTATTTTGTTACAATTGAGGGGAAATCTTCTAGAGTTCACGCCTAGGGTCAATTCGTAGTTATATTCTTATCGTATTTCTAAATATTCATTGAGTTTAATATTTGTTAAAAATTGTTTTTTTAATCCATTATTTTATAGTTTGGAGTTACAATAAATAACATATGTTTTGTCATATCATTGTAGTCGGATGGTATAAAGTTTGTCTAAATGTGTCATTTTATCATCAAGGTCTATTTTTTTTTTGGTATAAAATAAATTCAAAAATCTCAAAATCATTAATTGTGTCTTGTTAATTGTCAAAAGTCATAATATGTTTTTAGTGATTAAAGAGTCAAGATTTAAAGTTGACATTTCTTGTAAAGGACACACTATTGCTTGTATGTGACATCCCGAGTTAAATGTCAAATGTGTCATCCTTGTAGTTGGACCCTATTTCCTTCAAAATAACATGCATTTGAGCTTCAAATCTTCATCGGTTAAATAGTAGCTTTCTATGAAGGAGGTCGGAGGCAACGGAGGACAGAGGTTCCCAGAGCCTCTCATCAGTCACCAACGATGGGGCCCATATGCTTTGATGGCGCATTTGATTTTCAGTGGTGTGTGAAGAAGAATATATATTATATTCCTGTTCACATTTGTAACAAGTGAGCTGAAAATTCTTTTATATTTTCCTCGAGTGTGAGATAATGAAGATAGCTGATAGTAGTATTGCAAAATCATGATATTCATGGTTGTCTGTTAACTATTTGGAAAACCATCATGTTGTGGTTGTTGGTTAGCCACTTGTAAAAGCATCTTGTTGTGGTTATTGGTAATCCACATAAAAAACCATTCCAAAAGTTGTTGGTTTTCTTGAAAAAGAAAACCATCCAGATTATGAGCACACAGAGGCGACAGTTGCAATATGGATTTGTGTTCTCTCCATGTTCACATTAAGGGGGTGTATACCAAAAATTAATAACGTTCATTCTAAGGGGGTGAATGATATGAAATTACTATTGTGAGCCTTATATGGTTAGATAATACTTATGTAGTGGTAAATATTATTATGTGTGTAAGTTAGGTTGTTTACAACAACCTACGTAAATAGCCTAAATGTATTACGAGTTGTTAAAATAACTTGTGTATTGTTGGTGAGTTATTTCCTAGATTATAGGAAAAAATTCACCTATATATTTGTAAAGAATGCAATATAATAATATAGTGTAAAATATATAATTTTTTGTGCTTTAATCTTTGTGTGTGTGATTGGTTCTCTACATAAAGATTTTCCATTTTGTATCACATACTTCAGTGTGAGACATAATGGTCTCTCTGTATCTTGGGCCCCCGTTACGACCCATCTCCTTGCATATGGTATCTCTCTATCCTCTATGATAGCGGATATGATGATAGGATTGTCATTGCTAGGTGCTTGGATGCCTAACATTAAAAAAGTGTTCTTGTTGCAACCCCCCCAACATGTGACTCATACACGAATCTATATAGGTCTCTATATAAGTGGGTGAGCATGTAGTGCCCCTTAGAGTATATCATTCTCCTCTCCTCCATGCCTTACACAATGTGTTAGAGGCCATATGAGAAAAATATGTGTCCTATGTTGACCACCATGAAGGAGTTCAATTGTATAGGCATATATTTGTGCAAGTGTGGTGTGTATCCGTGCATAATCATGCTCAATAGAATTCTCCCTCTACTATTAGGCATCGTAGTAGCTCTTTCTATATCATATCCAAGAACTAATCTCAGCTCAACTACTCTAGGTTCATTTTTTGAGACTTGCCTATCTTTGATAGTTTATCTAAGTATTCTCAATAAATCCTCTAGAGTAATCATCATATCCCTTGGCAGAAACTAGAAGGTTCAAGTGTCACTATGTCATTGCTCTACCAAAATGGTGAGCAAATCAAGATAAAAAATGCATCGTTGGAAGGCACAAAACATGACCTAAGCTAATCATGTCTATATGTGCCCACCAAATCTAATCAACCTCATTGTACCATGATCAAACTCCTTGTATGCCACTTTGCATCATATTAAACAAATATAAAAATAAGCAATTTATAACAAAATATGTATGCAATATCAATATTTTGTTGTTGCAAGTATCATAAATTATAAATTTGTAAAAATACTAGGACTCTTATGTTTTTTTCTAGAATCATACACATCCCTTCTAGAATAATTAAAAAATTTCCAAGACTGTACAAATATTGTTAAGACCATACAGTGCATGGAAAGACCATATAATTCATAAATTAGGGGGAAAGTTCTCCCCTCTTTTCACTAAGGATATTTGATAATTTCATAAATGAGTCATAAAAAGATAAATTGGGCTCAAAATAACTCATCATGCTTGCATCCTTAGCTGACATGGTAGCATCTCACACACGATCCAACCTGTATGCTATAAACTCTCATCAATCACCCATGGTATATTTGTCTTCCAACTTTGTTTTCAAATGTAAAAGGTAAGAACGAAGCGAGTTTCTATTTTCAATTTCACTTGGTATTACGTTGGGCCAAAAACCCTCATTTCGTTTTCATTTTCATTTCATACTACTTTATATATTTTTATCAAATTATAAATGATATGATACCTTTGCGATGGTATTTTGCTAATTTTTCCATTGGGTGATATGTAGCACATTGTTCAATCTATTTTGAATTGAATTGACTCAAACAAATTGATCTAAACTATTGAAATTAAAATATAGTGAATATATAGATATGAATGTAAAATACCTAATTTACATAATTAGAAATGAGATAAAAAAAGTAAAACACCATGAAATGCACAAACCTAGCTTGGATCTGATTAAATGTTAATTGTGTAGGTTATTTGTGACTAAAAACTAGTCGAGAAGACCTGTGAAATATGTTGTATCTGAAAGTAGGAATTTAAAATGTGCTAGGACAAGGACATACTACGAATACATGGCCATACTTGAGGTTGTCTATTGATTGCGGTCACATCCTAGTTGAGTGTACGACTAACTTTCTAATTTCGGTGTGTACGTATACATGCGAGGGTTTATTATTTAATTGTGTGTGCTAATTCAATGCATGAAATACTTATAAAACACAAAACCTATCTCTTGCATAATAAACCAAATAGAGATCAAATGCCAAAAGGGGGAATAGGGTTAGGGGAATAGCCAAACTACCCTAAAAAAACCTCGTGTAATCTCAGTGGTGCCTACATAGCTCAAAAGGGCCTTAGGATAATGTAGTTTCCCTTCCTAGAGTGAGTGTTTGAATTTGGACTTTGTTATATGAATGCAACTTGATAAATTATTTTAAATGTTTGAAAATGAGTGCCCTTGGACTTCAAACTTAGCCTATGATGACCTATGATGTGCTTATATAGAAAAATATTTTGAATATTTACACTAGATGATCTTGCTAAAAGTTTGGGAGGGGTAAAATGCAATGTTTCAAATTTAAACAGTTACCATTAGGGCTTGAGGGACAACGCTATAGTGCGACCTTGTTCAACCTAGCACAATTGTGTCCTAGAAGGACAAAGACTGTTGGAATTGGTCTGATAGGTATATGTAAGCAAAATAGGGATGTATAATGATGATTTGAATAGTTGCAAGATCATGGAATATTGAATGCTCTTGTAAAGATTTCAAGTTAACGAAATTGTGAATAGATCAAATAGGGTAAGGATATCAAGATTAAACATTGTCAAGCACTTCATGGTTAAATTTATATGTCTATATTTCCACTCACTTTGTTCTAGTGATGTAATGAAGTGAAATTATTAGAATAAAGTAGATACAAACCTAAGTGTGTATACACATTTTATATTTTGATGTGAATCCTAATCGTGCAAGATGCCTTAATGTAAAACCTAAAATAATGCCACTGAAAGTAGTCACTCATATTTAAAAATTGAAAATATGAAATCTTCAATTTTAAATTTAAAAAGAGAGCAAGGGAAGTGTATATCTGAAAGAGTATGAAATCTATTTTCCTTATAACTTGAAAACAGATAAGTATGACCTTTTGTTAGAAATTTTTTAGAAATACTAATATTATGGTGAATTGAGAGTGATCAAGTCTCAATTTTAAAAACAATGATAGCCCTTGAGTTGAAAAGTTTATGTGCTCCAACTGTCATTTGAATTTGTAGATTACTTTGTAATATAATTGAAGGGTGGAACCAAAAAATGTGGCTTGCTACTTTACAATTGAAGAAGGGGTGGGAACCACCAAATATGGCTTGCTACATAGAAAAAGTACAACCATAGACATTGAGTGTCACTATGACTAGATTCTAAAGTGGTTCACTTGTAACATGAAGATTTATCGCACCATTGTAGACAAATCTATATTCTATTTGAAAATTTGTAACTTTGTAAATTGAGAAATTTGAAGTTTTCATGTAGTAATTTGAACATGAATGAATATCATGCCCCTTATACTGTACTGAATTAATATTGAATGCTAATTGAACTTGTAACTTTTGAAACTTACAACTTGTAATCGTTCAAAACCTGTACTATGTAACTGTAGGAATGAGTGCATATGCTTGGCATTTCCCCTCATAATCTAAAAATTATGAATCATATTTGAAATAAAAAAACTATATTCTATCACAAATTTGAAATTTGTTACTCATAAGGCTTGAATTCTCAAGACAATCCTATTATGATTCCCCCTTTTGAGATGATGGACGTATCCTACAAGTAACTTATATCAAAAGATAATTGTAAAATATATGAAAGATATAATAAGATAATATTATTTTGAACATTTAAATTTTATTACATCATACTATTGAATATGGCATTGAATTGCATATAAAAATATGTGTTAGATAAATATAACATTGAAACACATAAATAACATGTGCATGATATGTATCATGACACAATAGAATACATATAAATAATGCATGATATGAATCACAACACCATATTAAAAATTGATGAACATATAATAAATGTCATATAGTATCACATAATTTGCATATAATGTCACACATAAGGCCCAAGGCTCACATATAAAGGATATGTAAATGTCACATAAACACACAAGGTCAAGGGACTTACATAAATGGAATGTTGATGCCATAAAAACAAGAGTATGTATATGTTGCATGCATAAGGCTAAGGGCTACACATAATAAGCAAACAGATATTAATTTATCATGTAATAAAATAAGAACGAAACATAGCGTATTAGTATACATCTACCATATGTATTCATGTCATTGTTAGCAGATAACATTTTCATGTAAGACAATGTAAAATATGAGTGATTAGCAAAACATTTGTATGATATGTAGCTTAAAATAATAGAAAGATTTTGGATAGGTGCAACCTATTGAATTATTCATGGAGAATGTAGAGAGGCTCCTAACTTAGCAAAGTTGTTGGGTAAAAAGGGAAGCCAAACATAAAAGAACCATGTGATAGTATGTTTTGTATCACACTCAAATACCTCATGAAAATCATTGTGTAGTGAAAATTAAAATATCCTATCTATCAAACATAAAATAATAACATATGTAAATAAATAAGCTAGAAACTTAAGCAAAATGCTTAGGGGTCCTAATTTTGAAGTTTTGCAAATATTTAGATCTTTTTAAATTTTGGATATATAAGAATTTTTATTCCTGAGATATTATCATTGACATAGAGATTGGCAATTACCAAATTCATTCCCCGCAATCGAATATAGAGAGTATCATCAGATTCACTACACACAAATCCAATTTTTTGCAAGTGGAAATCTATTTTTTCATTCCAAGCCCAGGGTGCCTGTTTGAGCCCATATAGTGCTTTGATCAATTTGTACACCTTGTGTTCTGCACCCAATTTATTAAAACTTTGTGGTTGCATCATATAAAATTATTCCTATAAATCACCATTCAAAAAATCACTTTTGACATCCATTTGGTGTACTTGACAACCATTCTGTGCTTCTAAGGCAAGAACCATATGAATAGTGTGCCATTTGGCAGTTGGTGCAAATGTTTCTTCATAATTGATTCCTTCTTGTTGCACATAACTATAGAAACCCCTGTTTCCCCTGAATTCTGGAACTGCATGTTTTTTTGAGTGTTTTGTGTATTTTGATTTTTTTGGTGTTTTTGCATGAAATAAAGAAGAATGCGATTTGCCAAGATAAATTCAAAAAAATAAATAAATAGCAGTATAATTTCTTAACTGGATAATCTATGATCTTATTATTCATTCCAGATGATTACAATAGAAGATACCTATCATGCATATGAAATAATATAAAAATATTGTTTCAAAACCTGATTTTGCTGCAAGACTGAAAAAACCCTAGATCTGGTATGACTGGTACGACTATAATTAATAACCCTTTCTCTTTGCTTCTGATGATCCAGAAAGATGCTAGATGTATAGGCGCTCTAAAGGGTATCGGCAGACTGGACAAAAAGAAGGCGTTTTGCCCTAGAAGAGAATCACGCCCTGTTGGAGATGTACGGCCTGGTAGAGAACCGTACGGATTCTATACAACAACAATAAATACTATATGTTCTAGTTTTTGAGTGCTAGATCTTGATAAAAATAAGTGCCAATATTGATGAACTCCTTTTGGATAATTTTTGGAACAAAACCCTGATGATATAAACCTCTGTGAAGCTCTATGATAACCTCTGTATGAAATTATCTCTCTGCCTGGCAATAAATCAGCTGATATTTCACAACCTCTGAACTGCACACACTGAAGATTGCACATTATCCAATGCAAATCGAATATTGGAACCCTTGGCTCTATCTTCAAGAAAAATACTTAGCAAAAATTGGCTTCAAACATGAATGGCTCAATTCCCAAGAAGAAACCCTTATATTCTTTAAAAATGTGCGATTTCCCTAATTAGGGTTTCATAATTAAAAATTCAAACTTTTTTTCTTTTAATTCTTTTTTCCATAGTCTAAGGACACATTTTTAATTATAAAATATAATTAAAACGGCCCCCTTCATAATGAGCGCCCCCTTGAGTCAAAACGCCTAAGTCATAATATTACGCCAAATAATTAATATTTAATTAAATAAATTAAATATTAATATCTCCCTCAAAAAGTATCCAATTCTCGAACCGTCTGAAGCTAGTGAACAAGGGAGTAATTCCGCACATGACCAGACCATAACAGCGGTGCTCCGCTAAGTGCCAAAAATCCCTAAAAAATAGCAACTCAGGCAAACGGTGTTCGAAAGAGCCTAAACGAAAGCCAACTGAAATTTTTTTGATAGTCGAAGCCAAGCCAAGCTCCATCAAGATCCTCTACCCATCCTATCAGCCTATGAGGGTCGCATAATATGCTAATCAACTCTAAGAGATGTCAACTGGAAGGGGACATGACAATCCGCCCCTCCTGAAATTGCTTGTCCTCAAGTAATCTCAACTCTGGATGCTACAAAATATCCTCGCTCTCCCATGTAGCATCCTCCACTGGAAAATCTCTCCATTTTACCAAATATTCCCTGATAGTCCTCCTATGTAACTGTCTCTCTCTGTACTCCAGGATAGACTCAGGTACTAAAATCAACTTTCCCTCATCATCTAAGGGAGGTAAAACTGTAGAAGGTACCACACGGTGTCCCAACACCTTCTTGAGGCGTGATACATGAAAAAAATTGTGTACCCTGCTCTCTCCCAGAAGATCTAGCTCATAAGCCACCTCTCCAACACGCCTCAGGATCCTGAAAGGACCGTAATAACGTGGCTTAAGCTTTTTTGCCCCACTCTTCCTAAGAGTAGACTGACGGTAAGGCTACAACATAAGATAAACCATGTCACCCACATCAAAAGATCTCTCTATCCTCTTCTGATCTGCGTACTGCTTTTGCTGATTCTGTGCCTTGGCAATATTCTCCTTGAGAGCCCTCATAGTATCTTGACTCTCATGCAACAAGTCTCCAGCACTCGGCACTCCACTGTCACTCAGTAGCAAATCCAGAAAACTCGGCACCTCATACCTGTACAATGCCATAAAAGGGGACATCTGAATGGTCATATGGAAGGTCATGTTGCAGCAATACTTGCACAAATGAATCCACTTGACCCATGCCTTTTGCTGCCCTGCAATATAGTTCCTGAGGTAACCTTCCACCCATTTATTCACTATCTCTGTCTGTCCATCGGTCTGCGGGTGGTAACTGGTGCTCAGTGTAAGCTCGGTCCCATAGAGTCTGAACACCTCCTGCCAGAAGTGACTCAAGAACCGACTATCCCTGTCGCTCACTATGCTCTGCGGCAACCCATGCAGTCTGAATACCTCTTAGAAGAAGACCTCTGATACTTGTGTAGCTGTATAAGTAGTGGTAATCGAAAAGAAGTGGGCATACTTCGTTAACCAATCCATGACTACATATATGCAATCTCATCCTTGGGATTTAAGCAAGCCCATAATGAAATCCATCGACAGGCATTCCCACTTCCTGTTAGGAATCAAAAGTGGCTGCAATAATCCTATCGGGTACGTGTTCTCCTGCTTGTTCTGCTGACAAATAGGGCACTCACGCACATACTGAAGAACATCTACCTTAAGTCCTTTCCATGTGAATCTCTCTCGAATCTGTCTATAGGTCTTGAAATACTTAGGATGTCCTGCAATAGGTACATCATGAAAGGCTCGCATGATAATGTTCTTCACCACTGATCCTGGGATCAAATAAACCCTATTCTTGTAAATGATCAAGTCATTCACAAGCATATATTTTGTATCAATATTTGATCCCTCAACAATGCTGGATGCCCATGAATCTTTGGCATACTCTGCCACAATCATATGTCTCCAATCCTATGTAATGTGAACCATAGAACTCAAATAAGGCCTTCGTGAAAGAGCATCAACCACTACATTCTGGGTGCCCTTGATGAAAGAGATGTCAAAGTCATATGCCTACAATTTGGTCACCCACTTTTGTAGATGATCATTGAGATCTCGCTGCCCCAAGAAATGCCTCAAGCTGTTGTGGTCAGTTTTGATGCAAAATTTGCTGCCCACAAGATATTGCCTAAATTTTTTCAAGGCATGCATTATAGCGAGCATCTCCTTATCATAAATGCTGTAAAGCCTCTCTGGCCCTCTGAGTTTATGACTCTCATACACAATAGGGTGCTTATCCTACATAAGCACCACTCCAATTCCCTCACCTGAACCATCGCACTGAAGCTCAAAAGGCTTCGAAAAACTAGGTAGTGCTAATACGGGGCATGTAGTCATCAACTCCTTAAACCTCATGAAACACTCTTGTGCCTCAGGAGTCCAACAAAATGCTCCTTTTTTCAACAAATTTGTCATAGGGGTTGGATGACGTGAATAACCATTCACGAATCTACGATAAAATCCACACAAACCTAGAAATCCCTGCAGCTGTGTAAGATTCACCGAAATAGGCCAGTCTATAATAGCACAGATCTTCTCAGGATCGATCTGCACTCCCTCTGCACTGATAATATGACCCAAGTATAACAATTTAGTCATCCCCAAATCACATTTGGACTCCTTGGTGTATAAGGACTCCCTCTCCAAAATACTAAGCACGGTCTCTAGATGAGCCAAATGCTCCTGCTAAGTCCTGGTGTATATAAGAATGTCACCGAAGAGAACAAGTACAAATCTCCTCAGCAGTGAATGGAAGACTCTATTCATGGTGGACTGAAATGTCACTGGCACATTAGTGAGCCCAAATGGCATCACCACAAACTCATAGTGTCCACAATGACAACGGAAAGCAGTCTTCTCAATGTCCTACTCACAAACCCTGATCTGATGATAGCCTGACCTTAAATCTATCTTCGTGAAGTAGCATGCACCATGGAGCTCATCAATAAGCTCATCGATACGAGGTATTGGATATCTGTTCTTAATAGTCCTCTTATTTAGGACTTTGTAGTCAATGCACATGTGTAGGGTGCCATCCTTCTTCTTCGCTAAAATAACTGAAGAAGCGAATGGTGATTTACTAGGTCAAATGTGTCCCATAACAAGTAACTCCTTGATTGTTTTCTCGATCTCATCTTTTAACCACTTAGGATGTCGATAAGGAGTAATCATAATGGGCTTAGCACCCTCTGCAAGCTCAATAATGTGCTTAATGCCCTTGTCTGGAGGTCTCCCTAGTGGAATATCACTGAATACCTTATCATGCTTGAATCTCAACTGCTAAATGTCAGGATGATAATCAATCTTCTACTATCCCTCCTATATTGGTGCCAATGTGCACTCGACAACCCACTCTACCATGTCGTGTCGCATGAGCCTCTCCATCCGATGAAAAGAAATAGTTTTGATGTTGCTATCCCGTATTGCCTTTAGAATATGTGTCTTCCCATCAACATCAAAATGAATCTCCATGTCCTTGAGATGAAGAGTGACTTCCTCAAGGGAATGAAGCCACTTCATGCCCAGGACTAAATCTATATCCCCCATGTTCACCACATAATAATTAGCCTTGAACTCATAGTTGTTCAAGCGCAGTGGGAGATCTCTAATCATCCGCTCACACCTAAGAGTGTAACTGTCAACCACCTTAACTCTAATGCCGTCAAACTCCTCGATAATTAGTCCACACTTCTCCACAAATCTAGCATTGATAAAATTATGTGTGGCTCCTGTGTCAAGAAGGGTTATGACCCTCTGTCCTGCCAAAACTCCATGGAGTCTGAATGAACCCTCCTGCTAGATACTAGATAGGCATGCCTCTTGAATCTGAAGCTTTGACTCTGCCTCTGCCTTAGGCTCTGAAGCCTCTGACTCTGACTCCTCAGAACTCTCCTGCTGTTCAGAATTTTTTGATTCTGAATCCTCATAATAAGCCCACATCACTCAATTTGCCTTGCCCTTAGGCCTCAAAGGACAATTGTGATTGGCATCATAGGGACCTTTGCAGTAGAAGTAAAGCTTCTTCCTGCGTAGATCGTTAAGAGCCTCTCGATCCAAAGGTGGTGCTGTTGGTTTTCCCTTTGAATCATTCTTAAAATCTGATTTGTCTTTGTTAAAATCTGATCTCTCTATATTTCTGTTGAAGCCCTTATTGTCCCTGAATGAAGAAGTACCTCTGGAGCTGAATTTACTGGATGGGGCTACCATCTCCATACTATGCACCTTCTTCATAGCTTCCTATAACGAAGGAGGATCAAAGGCTTTAATCCAACCTCTCAATGGTTTAGATAGGCCCTCGATGCAAAGAACTATCAATCTATGCTCTGAAATGTTTGGCACCATGACTGCCAATCACTGAAACTCCCCAATGAAGGACTCCAAGTTACCTATTTGTTTCAACTGTGCCAAATCTCGAAAGTAAACCTCTGGATCTTTCTTGTCAAACCTCTCAACCAACCTATCCATGAAGTCCTGGTACTCTGTCACCTGATTGTGCTGAAGTGTTACCATACCATGGTACCACCAATCATGTGCTACTCCCTCCAAGTGCAAATCGGCGTATTTGATAGCTTCTATCTATGTCATTGGCCTTAATGCCAAAAATGTGTCAAGCTTATGAATCCAAGCTTGAGCTGTCATCTTACCACTACCGTCAAAAGTAGTCAAAGAAAGCTTGCCCGTAGCCTTCTTCAGCTCACTAAGCTGACCTCTAGGCCTCCTATCCTGTCTAAGTGACCTGTAATGCTCTCTCCTCTGATTTACAAAATGATCAAAGGACATCCTCTCCCAAACTTGAGGAGCTAATGATTACCACTCCTCATTTGCAGCCATGAGGATATCTGCAAATAGGGGGTCTCCTGCCGCCTCCTCTGCTGGAGCTTCTTCTGGTTCTTCCTGAACAAATGTAGGACATGTAGGCCTATCAGCTATTCTAGACTGGGTCAACTATGGTCTCTGATTAACTGTAGCACTCCTGTTATCTCCTTGTTCCCCATTCTGTCTAACAGGTGGGTTCATCCTTTCTACCATAATAGTAAGTGCCTGTAATGCATGTGCCATCTGCTACTGTCCTGTAACCATAACACAGAAGAAGTCTCTGGTGTCCTGATCCTCATTATTTCTGTGGCCCCTGGGTGGGCTACCCTCATGCCTGTCACTCATGATGGTCAGCTGATGTTCTAAACCCTGGTCGCCTTCAAGCAAGGCTCTCCTGCGTGTGTAGTACCAGTGTGGTCCTAACTCTTGTGGCTGCATAAGATTGCTAAACCCTCAGGATGGCATAAATTTAGCTTTGATACCACTGTAGAAACCCTTGTTTCCCCTGAATTTTGGAACTGTATGTTTTTTTTGACTGTTTTGTGTATTTTGATTTTTTGGTGTTTTTACATGAAATAAAGAAGAATGCGATTTTGCAAGATAAATTCAAATAAATAAATAAATAGCAGTATAATCTCTTAACTGGCTAATCTATGATCTTATTATTCATTCCAGATGATTACAATAGAAGATCTCTGTCATGCATACAAAATAATATAAAAATATTGTTTCAAAACCTAATTTTGCTACAAGACTAAAAAACCCTAGATCTGGTACAGCTGGTATGGCTATAATTAATAACCCTTTTCCCTTGCTTTTGATGATCCAAAAAGATGCTAGATGTATAGCCACCCTAAAGGGTATCAGCAGACTGGACAAAAAGAAGGCGTTTTGCCCTAGAAAAGAAACACACCCTGCTGGAGATGTACGGCCTGGTACAGAATCGTACACATTTTGTACAGCAGTAATAAATACTATACAGCTTGGTTTTTGAGTGCCAAATCTTGATAAAAATAAGTGCCAATATTAATGAATTCCTAGATAATTTTTGGAACAAAACCTTGATGATATAAACCTCTGTGAAGCTCTGTGATAACCTCTGTATGAAATTATCTCTCTGCTTGGCAATAAATCAGCTGATATTTCACAACCTATGAATTGCACACATTGAACATTGCACATTCTCCAATGCAAATTGAATACTGGAACCCTTGGCTCTGTCTTCAATAAAAATACTTAGCAAAAATTGGCTTCAAACATGAATGGCTCGATTCCCAAGAAGAAACCCTTATATTCTTCAAAAAGGTGTGATTTCCCTAATTAGGGTTTCATAATTAAAAATTCAAACTTTTTTAATTTTAATTCTTTTTTCCATAGTATAAAGACAGTTTTAATTATAAAATATAATTAAAACGACCCCCTTCATAATGAGCGCCCCCTTGAGTCAAAACGCCTAAGTCATAATATTACACCAAATAATTAATATTTAATTAAATCAATTAAATATTAATATCTCCCTCAAAAAGTATCTGATTCTTGAACCATCTGAAGTTGGTGAACAAGGGAGTAATTTTGCACATGACCAGACCATAACAGGGGTGCTCTGCTGCGTGCCAAAAATCCCTAAAAAATAACAACTCAGGCAAACGGTGTCTGAAAGAGCCCAAACGAAAGCCAACTGGAAAAATTCTGATAGTCGAAGCCAAGCCAAGCTCCATCAAGATCCTTTACCCATCCTATCAGCCTACGAGGGTCGCATAATAGGCTAATCATCAACTCTGAGAGATGTCAACTGGAAGGGGACATGACACCCCTGTTTCCCCTGAATTCTGGAACTGTATGTTTTTTTGACTGTTTTTGTGTATTTTGATTTTTTTTTTGGTGTTTTTGCATGAAATAGAAAAGAATGCTATTTTGCAAGATAAATTCAAATAAATAAATAAATAGCCGTATAATCTCTTAACTGGCTAATCTATGATCTTATTATTCATTCCAAATGATTACAATAGAAGATCTCTGTCATGCATACGAAATAATATAAAAATATTTTTTCAAAACCTGATTTTGCTGCAAGACTGAAAAAACCCTTTTTATCTTCTTTGCAATCTGGTATATCTTCACCCAAAACTTCTAAAATTTCTTGAAGATCGGATACTACCATCTTCAATTCATCATTCAACACAAGTTGATTTTCAAGGCATTTCTGAACTTCTTGTTTTTCTTGAAGGGCCTTCTCCAACTATTGCTTCAAGATTTCAATTTCTTCCTGGTATACTTCAACATTGCCATGAACTTGAAAAGCTGAATGCTGGTCACTAACTACTGAAAATTCATTGTAGAGGTTTCTAGATACTTCACCTGTAAAGACCTTTTGTTCCTCCTTTTTTGTTTTGTGATGTAGACCTCTTAAAAATGGATGCCATATACCGAGCTATTTTGTCTATGTTTGCAGGGTGTGAAAACAATTCATTCATCCTCTTTTGGTTTTCATCCAACTTATTCAAACTTTGTTTAAGCTTCTCCATATTCTTGTCCCAATGCTTCTGAGTACTTGAAGTAACCATGATTAACTAGTTGATTCAATGTCCAATCTACCCAACAAGATGGCAGGACAAAAGCTCTGATACCACTATAGAAACCCCTGTTTCCCCTGAATTCTTGAACTATATGTTTTTTTGACTGTTTTTGTGTATTTTGATTTTTTTTGGGTGCTTTTGCATGAAATAGAAAAGAATGCGATTTTGCAAGATAAATTCAAATAAATAAATAAATAGCTGTATAATCTCTTAACTGGCTAATCTATAATCTTATTATTCATTCCAGATGATTACAATAGAAGATCTCTATCATGCATATGAAATAATATAAAAATATTATTTCAAAACCTGATTTTGCTGTAAGACTGAAAAAACCCTAGATCTGGTATGGCTGGTATGGCTGCAATTAATAACCCTTTCTCCTTGCTTCTAATGATCCAAAAAGATGCTAGATGTATAGGCACCCTAAAGGGTATCAGCAGACTGGACAAAAAGAAGGCATTTTGCCCTAGAAGAGAAACACGCCTTGCTGGAGATGTACGGCCTAGTACAGAACCATAGGGATTCCGTACAATAGCAATAAATACTGTACGGCCTAGTTTTTGAGTGCCAAATCTTGATAAAAATAAGTGCCAATATTGATGAACTCTTTTTGGATAATTTTTGAAATAAAACCCTGATGATATAAACCTCTGTGAAGCTCTGTGATAACCTCTGTATGAAATTATCTCTCTGCCTGACAATAGATCAGTTGATATTTCACAACCTCTAAATTACACACACTAAAGATTGCACGTTCTCCAATGCAAATCAAATATTGGAACCCTTGGATCTGTCTTCAAGAAAAATACTTAGCAAAAATTGGCTTCAATCATGAATGGCTCGATTCCCAAGAAGAAACCCTTATATTCTTCAAAAAGGTGTGATTTCCCTAATTAGGGTTTCATGATTAAAAATTCAAACTTTTTTCTTTTAATTCTTTTTTCCATAGTCTAAGGACACATTTTTAATTATAAAATATAATTAAAACAACCCCCTTCATAATGAGCGCCCCTTGAGTCAAAACGCCTAAGTCATAATATTACGCCAAATAATTAATATTTAATTAAATCAATTAAATATTAATATCTCCCTCAAAAATTATTTGATTCTCAAACTGTCTGAAGTTGGTGAACAAGGGAGTAATTTCACACATGACCAGACCATAATAGGGGTGCTCTGCTGAGTGCCAAAAATCCCTAAAAAATAGCAACTCAAGCAAACGGTGTTCGAAAGAGCCCGAACAAAAGCCAATTGAAAAAATTCTGATAGTCAAAGCCAAGCCAAGCTCCATCAAGACCCTATACCCATCCTATCAGCCTACGAGGGTCGCATAATAGGCTAATCATCAACTCTGAGAGATGTCAACTGGAAGGGGACATGACAGTCCGCCCCTCCTAAAATTGCTTGTCCTCAAGCAATCTCAACTCCAGATGCTAAAAAATATCCTCGTTCTCCCATGTAGCATCCTCCACTAGCAAATCTCTCCATTTTACCAAATATTCCTTGATAGTCCTCCTACGTAACTGTCTCTCTCTGTACTCCAGGATAGACTTAGGTACTAAAATCAACTTTCCCTCACCATCTAAGGGAGGTAAAACTGTAGAAGGTACCAACGGTGTCCCAACACCTTCTTGAGGCATGATACATGAAAAAAATTGAGTACCCTACTCTCTATCGGAAGCTCTAGCTCATAAGCCACCTCTCCAACATGCCTCAGGATCCTGAAAGGACCGTAATAACGTGGCTTAAGCTTCTCTGCCCCACTCTTCTTAAGAGTAGACTGACGGTAAGGCTGCAACATAAGATAAACCATGTCACCCACATCAAAATATCGCTCTATACTCTTCTAATCTGCGTACTACTTTTACTGATTCTGTGCCTTGGCAATATTCTCCTTGAGAGCCCTCATAGTATCCTGACTCTTCTGCAACAAGTCTCTAGCACTCGGCACTCTACTGTCACTCTGTAGCAAATCTAGAAAACTCGACGCCTCATACCCGTACAACACCATAAAAGGGGACATCTGAATGGTCATATGGAAGGTCATGTTGTAGCAATACTCTCACAAATGAATCCACTTGACCCATGCCTTTTGTTGCCCTACAATATAGTTCCTGAGGTAACCTTCCACCCATTTATTCACTATCTCTGTCTATCCATCAGTCTACAGGTGGTAATTGGTGCTCGATGTAAGCTTAGTCCCACAGAGTCTGAACACCTCCTGCCAGAAGTGACTCAAGAAGTAACTATCTCTATCGCTCACTATGCTCCGAGGTAACCCATGCAATCTGAATACCTCTCAGAAGAAGACCTCTGCTACCTGTGTAAGTAGTGGTAATCAAAAAGAAGTGGGCATACTTCATTAACCGATCCACGACTACATATATGCAATCTCATCCTTGGGCTTTAGGCAAGCCCGTAATGAAATCCATTGACAGGCATTCCCACTTCCTATCAGGAATCGGAAGTGGCTACAATAATCCTACCGGGTACGTGTTCTCCTGCTTATTTTGCTAACAAATAGGGCACTCACGCACATACTGAAGAACATCTACCTTAAGTCCTTTCCATGTGAATCTCTCCCAAATCTGTCTATAGGTCTTGAAATACCTCGGATGTCCTGCAGTAGGTACATCATGAAAGGCTCGCATGATAATGTTCTTCACCACTGATCCTGGGATCAAATAAACCCTATTCTTGTAAATGATCAAGTCATTCACAAGCGTATATCTGGTATCAATCGTCAATCCCTCAACAATGCTAGATGCCCTTGAATCCTTGGCATACTCTGCCACAATCATATGTCTCCAATCCTCTGTAATGTGAACCATAGTACTCAAATAAGGCCTACATGAAAGAGCATCAGCTACTACATTCTGGGTGCCCTTGATGAAAGAGATGTCAAAGTCATATGCCTGCAATTTGCTCACCCACACACAAATCCAATTTTTTGCAAGTGGGAATCCATTTTTTCATTCTAAGCCCAGGGTGCCTGTTTGATCCCATATAGTGCTTTGATCAATTTGTACACCTTGTGTTCTGCACCCAATTTATTAAAACCTTGTGGTTGCATCATATAAAATTATTCCTATAAATCACCATTCAAAAAATCACTTTTGACATCCATTTGGTGTACTTGACAACCATTATGTGCTTCTAAGGCAAGAACCATATGAATAGTGTGCCATTTGGCAGTTGGTACAAATGTTTCTTCATAATTGATTCCTTCTTGTTGCACATAACCTTCACAACAATCCTTGAATTATGTTTTTCAATAAATCCATCTTATTTATACTTTACCTTATAAACCCATTTACATCCTATGTGTTTAAAATTTTGAGGAGGATAAACCAAAACCCAAGTGTTAATGCTTATAATGGTATCATACTCACTATGCATTATAGTTTCCCAAACCTATTTGGTAGAAGCTTCCTCAAAAGTGGATGGATCTATGGAATTAGTAGTAGCAATCATTGCATAATGTACCTATTTAAGAGAATTTTGGTGACATATTTTACCAACTTCATCTGCTTTCAAGTTAGAAAAAATACTTTGAGGAGCTCATTTAGGATATTTGTGTAAATTTTCAAGATCAAGAGTACCAAAATTCTCTACATGTGCATGAGTTTTAAGAAGACTTAGAGAATTTTCAGTATTTTCTACATTAACATTTCCTAAAGAACTTGAAGAAGTAGAAGAAACTGAAGGGATACATGTCTCTTACCACAATATATGAGAGTTGGCTTTATTTCTCAATCCCTCAGTATGTTTTTAAATCTTCCTCTCTCACTTGTCAAATTGTGAATCTATTTTTGCAATGTTCATATTAATTTTTTTTATTAAATATCAAATCCCTTTTTACTATGAATTTTCATGTATCATGTGCGATCAAACAATACCCCTTTTTATTTTTAGAATACCCAATAAAAATACATTTTCTACTTCGAGGTTCCAACCTAGTTAGATGTTCAACAAGAACTAAAATAAAGCAAGTACATCCAAAAATATTCAAGTGTTTAACTTTTGGGCTTGAATCCATTCTAAGCCTTATATGGAGTTTTTCCTAAAAGTACAATTATAGGGGACTTATTTCACAAATATACTATAGTACTAATGGATTTTTCCCAAAATATATCATCAAGCTATTTGTAGTGCGACATAGCTCAAGTTGTTTCTTCTAAAGTTATGTTCATTCATTCTAAATCTCAATTCTGATGTGTAGTGTAAGCTGCTCATAATTAATAATAGAAAAAAGAAACATTGAATATAATTTATATATTTATTATAATTTTTTAGAGTTTTTGAGGATCTGTTCAAAGTTTCACTATCATATAATCTACCAAAAACTTGATTATATTTTATGATTGAAAAACACATATATGGTCATATGATGATCAAATTTAATCCATGTAGGTCCTTGCCCTGCTCATGAGTATATCTATTAATAATCTTAAAATTCATTTGAATTATATTCACCACCATTATCTAGATGAAGAACATCTAGTTTCAAACCTATTTCCTTTTCACCTAAGTTTACCCACTTAACAATCTTAGTGAAAAACTATGATTTTTTCTTCATGAAAATTACCCAAATTATCCTAGAAAATTCATCAATGAACAACACAAAATACCTGCACCCTCCAATGAATGAATTTTTCATATCACTTTAGACACCCATATTTGGTATAGGTACAATTCATAGTATGTTTTTCCTAGCTTTTTCCATGTATAGGTCTCTTAACAAAAAAAGAGATATCCAGTGTGGCACGGTCTCATTTGGACCTCTTTGGTTCCATCTTATTTCTCTTGATTTATCTTCCCTTCTGAGCCTATATGTTGTTAGATTATCTTTTTATCAATATATGCTAGGGATCCATGCATATGTTTTTGTTATTTCTATGTTTTTACTCTTTGGACACATGCATCTGGGTCAGACACCTACATCAATGTAGGTGTCAAACCAAAACGTAAGTGTATAGACTTATCTTTTGAATATTTTACATACTTTTCAAATTATGACCATTTTTTTTATCCCCATATGTTAATTCAAAATCAAGAGATCCATTTATATACAAAGTTATAGTTTAGTTCATATCATTAAGTATTACCAAGTAGGTTTCAAAAATTAGAAAACACTTTACATTCCAAGCTATCAAATTGAATCATATTATTGGAACATAAAGTTTGAATCATTCAAAAGGTTAATTTGGACTTGCATTACTTGTACCCAGGGTTTTGAAAATAGGAGAAAGATCATATAGTTACAAGATCGCCATTCCATACATATATGTAGTAAGGAAAACTACATGTGAGTCTAAGTCTTGCTTTGAAGTATATGGTTATGTAGGCAACACTTAGCAACAATTGGGGTTGCTAGGGTTAGCTCGACTCATGTGGTAACCTAGTTTTACCAAAGTCGTAGGAGGTCTAGGGTAAGAGATATAGGGTTTTACTTATTGGCCAGACCTAGAGCACATTATGTCACACTCTAAAGGACTAAATAAATATACATGTGATGGTACAACTTTAGTAAGGTTTTGGATTCATTAATGTACGTATTCTAGACTGAACACTTGTGGTAAACCTAGACATCTACGTCAACACTAGTGTTGAAAATCTGATGCAAGCATCCAAAAGGTAAAAATAATCAAAGCAAAGAGCGAATAGATCTCAGAACCTATTCAATGTCATGATATGATTCCATATCACTATCATAGTCCAAGACAAAACAGGAAATAAGATATGTTCCCTTTATCCATTTATCGCTTACTGTTTTACTATATTTATTGCACATGTGTAAATAGGAAGATTCCCATAATCTAACATATATTACTAAATTTTAAATATTTTCATATTGTATTCAAACAATTTTATTTGCTTAGTGTGTTTGTGTATAAAACTAAAATAACATAAAATAATCACAAACATCACAATGAACTAACTGCAAACATTTGTTAGCTCGCTAATAAAAATCCTTATGAGCATTTTACCTATTTTGTTTACCTAAAACATATTATTCACAAAGAATGCCATCTCTATGAAAATTCGTCAAACCAATCACCATGTTAAGTTTCTATAAGTCCACCAAAGAGTGAACATTAAAATGTACATAACACAAATTCCATAAATGTTGCATAGACATTGTACCTATTTCAACCACTATTGTGAGTTCAACTATAGGAGGAATAAATTCATAATGTAAATGAACCGAATTCCCATCCTCATAACTTGTATACATTGTTTTATACCCTTCTTTAAAAGAGTTCATGCAAATGAGCCCATTTTACAACACAATTTGATAACCTTTCTTGCAAATTGTGACCAAAGAAAGATGTTTTTGCAAATTGGGAACATACCAAACATTCTGCAAATACTTGATAGAACCATTAGGAAGAAGAATCTAAATAGATCCAATTCCATGTAGAATATGAATAGACTTATCTACCAAAGAGACTAGAGTGAGAGATGATTATTTGAAATTTCAAAAGAAGTCTCGCTTGAATGTCATATGCTTTATTGCACTTGTATCTAATACACAAACATATGTAAATTCATCTTTAGCCTTATACTCTATATACACAATGTTACCTAAAGCTGTGAATGTAGATTCATGAGAAAAAAATCTTGATTCATAATAATCATATTCTACATATTGAGCAGAGTTAGATTTATTCATTTTTTTGTGGTCTATGAGTTTTATCAAAAGGAATCCTGCTCTAAGATGCAATGTATCCATATTTACCACATCTATGACACTGAATGCTTGATCAGACTCTGCCTCTACCTCTATATGAATTGTGAGTCATCATCTGTCACTCATTTTATTAGAATGAGAATGGATATTATATTGTTGATTAGGATAACTGCTTTGATGTTTATTCTAAAATTTCTCTTTTAATTCAAAAATTATTTCCGAACTTGAATATTATTATTTAAGAAGTTCATAGTGAATTAACCAAATGTTAGCATGAATTTTAGATCTTGTGTCATCACTCTTTTTCTACTAACTATGGAGATATTCAAGAGCATCTTCCAAGACATGATTTTTCAAGTCGATGCTTTGGGACCATAGGCAAGAAGTGCTATCTTCAACTTGACTAAAAATGACGTTTGACAAGAATATTCTCCTTAGTGAGGGCCATTTATTTTAAATTTCTAATTAAGCCTCTTGACATTGCTAGCTCTTGATTCACAGTCTTGATTTATTTGATGATTTTAGTGTATTCAACCACTATTAATTCTTAATATTTTTTGCTCTCATCAATAAACTTTAATTTGCTCATCAATAATTGTTCCACCCATGTTTCCATAACCTTTCCACGGTTATTGAATTTACTGATATTATTTGTGGATCCTTTGTCAATAATTTCAATAGGAACAAAATTTGGGAGAGAATCTAATGGAGTGTCACTTAGGTTCAAAAGGATTTGATACATGTGACAAGTGTGCAAACCTTTTCTTCAAGTTTCTCCTATTTCAACTTTACTACTTCTATTATATCCAAAAATTTGATAGTGGACTCTTTAATGTTTTGAATATCACTCTTATGGCATTGTTCTCCCATGTCGATTCTTTTCAAGATATAATCTTCCAAGGTCATGTCCTCTTCATTCTTATCAATGCGTGGTTACACAATATCTATAAATTGTGAACTAAAGGAATTTGAGATAAATATTGAGGTGACCTTCACCTTTTTAGGAGGTTTAATTTGTAATATATTCTATATTTAATTAAAATCATGTGAAAAAAGAAATATTTTTGTTTTATTCATATTTAACAATTGACAGATCTAGGAAAATCATAGGAACCTACAATTTGGACATAAAAATCAGGAGTCCCACATAGGGAGTGTATTAATTTCGGGTGGAAAAAAAAGTGGAGGAGGCACATGGGGTGAAAGTGAATAATTATTACCACATGGGGGAGGAATATAAATCACTTGATTAATCCCTTGATTTGATGCTATAAATTATAGGGTTGTATTGTCAATCAAAATATATGACTCAAGAACCTAGAAAGAAAGGGTTTCATCTGGACGAGCAAGAGGAACAATAGGCCACTTGATTGTAAATTTGATCCTGAATGAGGAATATCTTCCAAAATTATTTTTAGGTATGCTCCCTTGATCGAGGTCTTCTTCACCACCTCTGCTTTCTATTGTTGCAATTAATTGTGAAATATGTAGAGGGCAAACACTGATGCAGTGTGATTTTATTGCTTGTGCAATTATCTACTTTTTGCCCTTTAAAGATCTGGCACTGTTAGAACTACATGATCCAATAAGATCCACCACTTTCATCTCAAACCATTTCTTCAACTTGAATAAGACCAATTGAGTATGAGCATCCAAGTATGTCACCTCCTTATCAAACCCATTTAGGTTATGTAGTGGCATGAAATTGAACTTGTTTATGTAAAATTGGTCTTCTAAATCACTTCCATCATCAATTATAACTTTGGCAACCTATTCCATTTTGAAATCCTTCAACTAATCCAAGCTCATTCTTGTGTTGTATCTCCACCTCACCTCAAAGTCATTAGTATAGTCAGCCCAATAATCTTCAATGGTAGATTCATGAATGTAGCTAGAGCCCAAATTGAGGTGTCTTGTAAAAATACTTGCTATTGAATAAGAACATTTTGGTGTGAAATTACATAGGGAAATAAATCATAATTATTTCAATGTTTTACATATTTGATGTTGTTCTACATACTTAGTGGACTAACTCAATGGGAAATTGTATCCTAGTAATGTGCTTCTCTCTGCAACTTTTATGAACTTCCCCCAACTATCTAAAATTTTAAGTGAGGATAAATTTATCATTTATATATACAAGAGTCCATATGGGGTTCCCTTTGAGCCACCTAATCTGATATAGGTGAATTTAGGAAATTTAATGAATTATCTCCCTTATCGGTTGGCCAATTTGGCACCTTCTTAAGATACTCTAATTATTCCAATTATCTCACCATGAGCATGATTAACATGCATGCTAAGTGCTTATTGCATTTTTTAAAGATGAATTGAGGGTAATACTCATATCTCATCTTGCCTAGGATAAATTGTCCCTCTATATTAAGATGAGGCCACACCTCAAGACTGCAACTGAATAGAATAAATGAGGAAACACAGAAGCTTCTTTTTTTGTTTGGAGTGTTGTAATTTTTCCATTCGATATGTTTTTGATAACATGAACGAATTCTATGAACTGTTTTCCTTTGTAGTTGATGTTCATCAATATACACATACACTTAGGGAACTAGTCAGACTCCCCATTACTCTATTGAGTAGAGTGATCATATTAGATAGATCTTCTTGAAAGTTTGATCTATAGAGGTATTTCAATATATTCGAGGGACCTTTTATTTTCTTCTTTATCTATGTTTGATTGACTATGTTGAGATGTTCATTATCTAATTCATATATTCTTAAGCAATATCATTACTCATCAACACAAATCATTCTCAACAAGAGATTACAAGGGAGATATTTATAGAATGACCATTAATTTTGGCCATCAATACATCTTCAATAATATGAATTTATCTATTATCTAAGATGTATCACTTCTCACATGCAAAGAATAGTTCACTAGTGCTGAGGTTGGGAAACTAGCAACTCATGGGAGACAATACTCATAAATGTGTTGCATAATGGCTAAATGTTTACCTTCGTTCATTTTTTCCTAAAAATATTTTAGATCGACATGACCAACCCCTGATCCCATAACTAATAGAATATTATTATTCAAAATAGAGATGGGTTCATAGTCTATATGCATGTATTTTATATTTGAAGACTTTGGAGCATGATAGGTAACCTTTACGAACACTATGATGTTCTGGTACATATAGTCTAAAGATATATAATGTTTTGGAAGTGTAAATGAGAGGTTACAGTAGTCATAAAACTCTAAAATTTATCCCTTCAAATCTTCTCAAGAGGTTGTATGACCATGTCAGATATTTATGATGCCCATAATACCTTAAAACCCTTAAACGCAAAGGAGAGCCCAAAATTTGATTTAAATTCATGAGGATGCCAAAAAAACACTTTGCACTAGATTGGGTTCAAATGTCAAGGGTGTTAAATGAATAAGATGTGTGAAAACAAGGATAAAAATTGAGTGAGGGTATCCAAACATTTGCAAGGTTTGATAATTTGAGAATAGGTGAAAATGTGATGTAAATAGTCAAGGGCACAAAACAATGATGAGGGTGATGCCAAAATCAATTTTTTCTAGGGTGAAATTATAAAAGGAGAGAGATTAGAGAGGGAGAAGGCATGAAAAATTATGTTCACAGTTTTGCACTTGTAAGGAGGGAAGACCTTCATAGATTTTGTGATGAATGGGAATCCCTTTGTCAAATTTTATAGACAATAAACATGACCATAGAACTTATTACCTTCACTACAATTTAAAATGACTTAATTCATTTCTTCATGTCCCTTAAAAACCTTTCTGCACTTTGTTTTCTTCTTACAGATGTGATAAATTTTTTGATGTGCCTTTTAATAGTCTTTTTTTTTTTGACTTCATGTTTTTTTGGCATCTTATGCACCCCATGCATGACCCACACTTCACAATGGACACAAAAGTTTTATCAATCAACATCACTACCACTAATCTCTGTCCAATCACAAGCTTCATGATCTCATGCACTCCACATATTTCATGGATTTTGTGTGCAAGCGACACCTCACGAATTTCACATAGTTTGAGTACTTCACTAGTTTTATACATTTTGGAAACTTTTGGAAGTTCTTAAGGTGTTCCAGAGGAGAAATATCTCAAATGAATATAAATCTAAAAACATAAGGTTTGGGGTTAAATTTTTATAGTTGAAATTTATTTTTGAGATGAGATTCGGTCAGTGGAATAAAAATTGGGATATTTCGGAAAAGTTAATTTTTGGATATAATAGTTGGTTTTTATTAGGGACTTGGACTGAAACGTGAACTCCACAATATTTTGGGTTAGAAATTAACTCTTTACCTGTTGGATTATAGATTCAAATAATTTATTTGAGACATTAAAAAGACATCACAAAGGGCCAATAAGATGTGGGTGAGTTGGTAAAATGGCTTGGTTGTTTCAAGTCCCACCCAGGGTTAAATACCAGTAAAGGTATATAAGGCAAATTGTGGCCATTGGTAATTTTGAAGCCCAATCTCAACCATTTTTGGTACTTCTCAGGATGATTGTGGTTATTGGCAGTATTTCTCGAGGCCAGTTGTATCCATTAGTGATATTTCTCAGGGCTTGTTGTGGCCGTTAGTAGTATTCATAACCTTATTGGTTATCATACATGGTAATATATGGTATACATGTGGTATATAGGTGGATAATAAATAATTTGGGGATATAGGCCCATGATTGTGTCCCAGACTGATTCATGCTCCAGTCAAACGCTGTTACCCAACCAAAAAAAAGATATCATAAAAGGGAAATTCAAAAGACAAATGGAAAACACACCAAAATAGAAGAGAAACACACCAAAACTCTAAATCACCTTGTACATGTAGGGGATAATCTAATTTTATTGAAATTAATGCTTCAAATATTTCCCATTGTATGGAAATGGCATATGAGATTTCATCTTTGTATGTTAGGTAGTAAGTATTTTCACCATAAAATTGATGAATCTTGAAGGGCCCCATCCATAATAGCCAAACTATCCATGACTACTTCTTAGCTCTATTCTCTTGTCCCAAACAAGAATTTAGTCATTGATTTTAAGTCCCTCTGTCTCTCTTTCTTGTCAAAGAGCTTCTTTACTTTTATTTGATGTTCAGTGATTCGGTCAATGACCATGATTCTTTATTTTTCCAACTTGCTCAAGTACATGATTCTTTTATTTAAATAATTTATGAATTTTTCATCTTCTATCACTCTCACCAATCATAGAGATTTGGTCAGTGGAATAAAAATTGGGATATTTTGGAAAAGTTAATTTTTGGATATAATAGTTGGTTTTTATTAGGGACTTGGACTGAAATGTGAACTCCACAATATTTTGGGTTATAAATTAACTCTTTACCTATTGGATTATAGATTCAAATAATTTATTTGAGACATTAAAAAGACATCACAAAGGGCCAATAAGATGTGGGTGAGTTGGTAAAATGGCTTGGTTGTTTCAAGTCCCACCCAGGGTTAAATACCAGTAAAGGTATATAAGGCCAATTTTGGCCATTGGTAATTTTGAAGCCCAATCTCAACCATTTTTGGTACTTCTCAGGATGATTGTGGTTATTGGTAGTATTTCTCGAGGCTAGTTGTATCCATTAGTGATATTTCTCAGGGCCTGTTGTGGCCGTTAGTAGTATTCATAACCTTGTTGGTTATCATACGTGGTAATATATGGTATACATGTGGTATATAGGTGGATAATAAATAATTTGGGGATATATGCCCATGATTGTGTCCCAGACTGATTCATGCTCCAGTCAAATGCTGTTACCCAACCAAAAAAAAGATATCAGAAAAGGGAAATTCAAAAGACAAATGGAAAACACACCAAAATAGAAGAGAAACACACCAAAACCCTAAATCACCTTGTACATGTAGGGGATAATCTAATTTTATTGAATTAATGCTTCAAATATTTCCCATTGTAGGGAAATGGCAGATGAGGTTTCATCTTTGTATGTTAGGTAGTAAGTATTTTCACCATAAAATTGATGAATCTTGAAGGGCCCCATCCATAATAGCCAAATTGTCCATGACTACTTCTTAGCTCTATTCTCTTGTCCCAAATGAGAATTCAGTCATTGATTTTAAAGTCCCTTTGTCTATCTTTCTTGTCAAAGAGCTTCTTTACTTTTCTTTGATGTTCAGTGATTCGATCAATGACCATGATTATTTATTCTTCCAACTTGCTCAAGTACATGATTCTTTTATTTAAATAATTTATGAATTTTTCATCTTCTATCACTCTCACCAATCATAGAGCTAGAAACTATAAAGAAATGGGGATTTAAGCATTTATACGATAAAACAAATGAAACAATGATAGGCCAATGGATCTCTTAGGAGTGATGTGATATTCCTACAATACCATATATCTTATTATGCCAGTTCTTCTAATTATCATCCACTAGTTTGCAGATGATGGTAACAACATTTTTGTTACTTGATTCTTCTTTACTATTCCCTTGGGTGCATTATGTTAGGAATTTAAATATGTAAAAATAGATACATTAATATTGATTTATGAAGATATTATATCAAATGCATATGTTCTATTACATTATTCTATTACAAGAAAGCTTTGATAATCTTTTCTAATATATTGAAGTTAACCACTTATGGGCTCAACTACTTGAACCAATCGATTAACATTAACTAATACTAACATAAATTTAATCCATTCACTAAAAGGGGTGTCTTACTAGGAAATGAATGCCTTGTACTTAATACTAACAACTAATAAACATAAATATAAACCCTGGATCACTAGACCCAACAAATCACCCCTGAACTAAAAGGGATCAAAAGATGATTTGGAGTAAATGAGTATGAGTCTATCTAATAATATTTTACACAACATAAAAAAATGGCCCTCTATATATCCAGTGTTGATCAATGTATGTCTAAAAGTATTATTTTCCATATGCCTACTACTTCTCTGAAACCTAAACTAATACATAAATGAGCATCATACTTGGCATACTCATCCTCTCTCACCATCCACACTTATACTACAATATGAGAATCATCATGGGAGTACTCAACCACATCAATCTATGTCTTAATGATAATTATGTGCCTCTATATGGCACATCTCACTTGATGCCTAAAAACTTTGACCACTTTACAAACACTACTAGTGATAGGATCTTCTTTTAGCTATACAATCGCCAATGATCGATTTAAAACCAAAATAGTATCTTCCCACACTATTAGACGAGAGGTGAGAAGTTTATGAAAAAAAATCACTAGATTATTAGTCTACTCCTCATCAATGATATCAAATAAATCAAAAACCAAAATTTAGACACAAAAACATCAAAATTCTATCATCTATCTAAAAATGCTATTATAATAAAACTTGATCTTAGAGCTAGCAATGAACTTAAAATGGGTGGATCTTTGGCTCTGTGAGACTGATTGATATTGATGGACCTGTAATCCAAAATATACTATGTTGTGAACTTTGATAATACCAATAACATAAATGTATGGGATTACATCCTTTTTCTACCTAATCACAAGCTTCACGATTCTCATGCACTCCATGTATTTCATGGATTTTGTGTGTAATTGACACCTCACGAATCACATAGTTTGAGTACTTCACTAATTTTGTACATTTCTAATTTTTTATGAAGTTCTTAATGTGTGACATAGAAGAGAAATATCTAGAATGAATTTAAATCTAAAAACACAAGGCTTAGGGCTAAATTTTTATAGTTGAACCTTTATTTTTGAGATGAGATCTAGTCATTGGAACAAAAATTGGGACACTTTGGAAAAGTTAATTTTTGGATACAATAGTTGGTTCTTATTGGGCACTTGGACTGAAAATGACATAAGTGAAATCCATAATCTCTTGGTTTAGAAATGAATTATTTATCCATTGGATTATAAATTCAAATAATTTATTTGAGACATTAAAAATACATCATAAGGGGCCAATGAGATGTGGGTGAGTTGGTAAAGTGGCTTGGTTGTTTCAAGCCCTAGTTAGGGCCAAATATCAGTAAAGGCATATGAGGCCAGTTGTGGACGTTGGTAATTTTCAAGCCCAATTTTGACCATTGTTGGTACTTCTTAGGATAATTGTGGCTATTGGCAATATTTCTTGAGGCTAGTTGTATCCATTAGTGATATTTCTTGGGACCTGTTGTGGCCTTTGGTAGTATTCACAACCTTGTTGCCTATCATACATGGTAATATATTGTATACATGTGGTATATAGGTGGATAACAAATCATTTGGGGACATAGGCCCAAGATTGTGTCTTAGACTAGTTTGCACTCTAGTCAAAAGTTGTTACCAAGCCAAAAAAAAGATGTCATAAAAGGGAAATTCAAAAGACAAAGGAAAACACACCAAAATAGCAGAGAAACACACCAAAACCTTAAATCACCTTGTACATGTAGGGGATAATCTAATTTTATTGAAATTAATGCTTTGAATATTTTCCATTGTAGGGAAATGGAAGATGAGGTTTCATCTTTGTATGTTAGGTAGTATGTATTTTCACCATAAAATTGATGAATCTTGAAGGACCCCATCCATAATAGGCAAACTGTCCATGACTACTTCTTAGCTATATTCTCTTGTCCCAAAGGAGAATTCAGTCATTGATTTTAAAGTCCCTTTATCTATCTTTCTTGTCAAAGATCTTCTTTACTTTTCTTTGATGTTTAGTGATTCTGTGAATGACCATGATTCTTTATTCTTCCAAATTGATCAAGTACGTGATTCTTTTATTTAGATAAATTATGAAGTTTTATCTTTTATCACTCTCACCAATCATAGAGCTGGAAACTATAAAGAAATGGGGATTCAAGCATTTATATGGTAAAATAAATGAAACAATGACATGCCAGTGGATCTCTTAGGAGTGATGCAATCTTCCCACAATACATGATATAGCTTATTATGTGAGTTCCTCTAAATATCATCGACTAGTTTGTAGTGATGGTAACAACATTTTTGTTACTTGATTCTTCTTCATTGTTCCCTTGGGGGTATTATGTTAGGAATTTAAATATGGAAAAATAGATACATTAATATTTATTCACGAAGATATTATATCAAATGCATATGTTCTATTACATTATTCTATTACAAGAAAGTTTGAATAATCTTTTCTAATATATTGAATTCAACCACTTATGGGCTCAACTACCTAAACCAATAAATTAAAATTAATTAATACTAATATAAATTTAATCAATTCACTAAAAGGGGTGTCTCACTAGGACATGGATGCCTTGTACTTATTAATAACAACCAATAAACATAAATATAAACCCTGGATCACTAGACCCAACAAATCACCCCTAATCTAAAAGGGATCAAAAGATGATTTTGAGCAAATGAGTATGAATCTATCTAATAATATTTTACACAATAGAAAACTTGGCCCTCTATATATCCAATATTGATCAATGTATGTCTAAAAGTATTATGTTCCATATGCCTACTACTTCTTTGAAACCTAAACTAACACATAAATGAACATCACCCTCATCATACTCATCCTCTCTCATCATCATCCACAGTTATACTACAATATGAGAATCATCATGGGAATACTCAACCACATCACTCCATGTCTTAATGATTATTATGTATCAATATAAGGCACATCTCACTTGATGCCCAAAAAATTTGACCACTTTACAAACACTACTAGTGATATGAACTTATTTTAGTTGTACAATCGCCAATGATTGATTTAAAACCAAAATAGTATCTTCCCACACTATTAAACAAGAGGTGAGAAGGCTATGAAAAAAATCACTGGATTGCTAGTCTACTCATCAATGATATCAAATACATCAAAATCCAAAATTTGAACATGAAAATATCAAAATTTTATCATCTATCTATAAATACTACTACAATAAAAATCGATCTTAAAGCTAACAATGAACTTAAAATGGGTGGATCTTTGGCTCTGTGAGACTGATTGATATTGATAGGCTTGTAACCCACAAGATACTATGTTGTGAAATTTGATAGTACTAATAACATAAAGGTATGGGATTACATCCTTTTTCATCACATAAAAAATTTTCATTTTCAAATGCAACATACAAACATAGTGTTGAATACAATAAAAAATGCACTCATTTTACATAAAACTACTTTATTTCTCTACTTTTAATACATTTTTACAAGAAATTTTGAAAGGAGACTTCAAAACAATAATTTGAATATTATGGTAGACTAAAAAATGGTAAAAACCTATAAATCAAGTGGTTATATGCATACCTTCACTCAAGAAAGTAAAATGGTAGGAAAATGATAATCATAGGCTATAATTTTAGGTTAGGAATGATGGAATGATGATAAATGAAAATTCGGTGAAAACTAAATCAAATGAAGAGAGATTACAATATTTATAGCCATAATATGGCTATTCATTTCACCTTCTATGAAGACTATTTAACTTCCCTATGTACACTATTCATCTATCACTATGAGACAAAAGCTATCTACAAATAATACATATAATTAACAAATATTATGTACAATAATATTACATCCCCCTTAATATATAAGGGTTATTTTGAGACCAATCATGCCTATGAAAATTTTAAAATTTTGTCTTTCAAACACTTTTGTTAAGATGCATGTTGGTTGCTTTGTAGTAGGACAATGCAATAATTTTACACTGCCATCTTTCACATAATGCCAAATCAAATGAAATTTTGTGTTGATGTGCTTGGTTTAGTCGTGAAAGAATGGATTCCTTACCATTTGAATTGTAGATGAATTGTTAACCATGAGTGGTGTTGATGAAGCCTGTTACCCCTACAAATGTAAAGAATCCTTTCGAGCCACAAAATTTATTTGGTTGCTTTTGAAGCTATCATGTATTTTACCTCTACAAAATAAATTGATGGTATTGATTGCTTCTTTGACTTCTAATTGACAACCATTATTCCTGAATTCATTATAAAACATGATTTAGATTTCCCATCTTCAAAACCACCACCATAGTCAGAATCTAAATATCAAACTAGTTTGAAGTCTTCTACCCTGAAAAATTTAAGCCCAAAATTTTGTGTTCCATTTAAATATAAAAGAACTCTTTTTTATCCTACCCAGTGACTTTATATAAGTTGTTGCATGAATATAGAAAGAACACCAACAATGAAATAAATATATAGTCTAGTTGTGGTGACATATATCAAACTTTCAATGAGCTATCTATATTTAGTGGCATCTACCAAATTGGCATCTTGTTATGTCAATTTTAGATTTTGTTTGATGTGCATACTAAGAGGGTTACAATATGTCATTATGAAATTGCTCAAAATTTCACCAATATATTTTTTTTGAGTGATGAAGATATACTTTGATTTTTTAATCACTTCAATACCCAATTAGTAATGAAGATGACCTAGATCTATCATTTCAAATCCTTTCATCAACTTTGATTTTATTTTTACAGTGTGTCTCTCATTATTTCTTGTGACGAGTAGATCATCCATATATACCACTATACATATATATTTTTATCAATTATTTTGATAAAAAAAGTTACATCTTCAAATTCAAAACATTTTAAATTCATGTCTAGGAGGTGCTTAATGATTTTTTCATTCCTTGCTCTTGGGGCTTGTTTCAAACCGTACAATGATTTTTATATCTTTCACACTTAGTGCTCTTGGTCATCTAATGAAAAAACTTTTGGTTGAGTCATGCCAAATATTTATTTAAGGTCACCATTAAAAAATGTAGTTTTTACATCCATTTGGTGAACTTTTCATCCATTTTGAGTTTTCAAAGCCAACAAAGTTGAATGGTAGTCTATTTTGATATTAGAGCAAAGGTTTCATTATAGTCTAGTCCTTATTTTTGAGCAAATCCCTTCATGACAAGCCTTGATTTTTTTTCAAATGAACCATCCACTTTTTACTTGTTTCTAAAGACCCACTTGAAACCAATGGGTTTACAACCGATTGAAGGATAAACTAATTCCCAATTTCTATTTTTAATTAATGCATCATACTCACTCTTCATTTCTTTTCTCCATGCATCAATATTTTTAGCTTGTTTGAAGGAAGTAGGTTAAAATTCAAAAGCAATGTTGGCTTCTTCTTCTAGAGGGTATTTCAAGGTAATATTTTCTATCTTAGCTTGAATTTCATTTAGGAGCTTGTCTGATTATTGTGCGGTTGCATGTGCACTTCGAGTGCCTATTTTTACAACCTCATAAGGTTTGACATATTTCAATGTCTATTTGGATAATTTTAGCATCTTTTTATTAGTAGCTCATAGAAACACTAGTGCCTAATTTTATTGATTTAAAGATACTTAATTTTCTGGCATCAAACCACCTTCTGATGATTTTCCACTTTCTTCCACATGGGAGTGTCATTTTCAATTATAAGAGTCAACAAAGATTAAATTACAGGTTACCCCTCCAATGTTTGGAACCTCCATATCAATATCCTTTAAAACACCAAATTTAGCATATTTTTTAAGTCAAATCAATTGTTGATTGATTCTTGTTGTGTCCTTTATAGTTTCACAAAAGACAACATCTCTTGCGATGATAAATTTCTTATTATTCTCATCAAATAGTTTGTATACCTTTGATGATTATGAATAGTTTGTTCCTTTTATTCTTGGGAATCAATGCATACCAAGTGGATCCAACAATTAAAAGATGCCACACTGAAGGGATATGACCACACTAAAATTTATATGGAGTATTCATTTCAAGGACTGTTGATGGTGACTTGTTTTAGAGACACACTATTGATTGAACTACTTATGCTCAAAATTAAAGATTTAACCCTTTGAAATATAATATTGCTCAAACCATATTCATCAGAACTTTGTTCATTTTATCAATTAATCCATTTTATTTAGGAGTATAAGGGACTATAATATTATGCTTGATCCCATTTTTCTTGAGATAGGATTCAAACACCTTTGACGTGAATTCACCACCATTTTTAGTCTTGAGTTAACAACTAGTTTTTTTTTTTTTTTTGAATAGTGTCGAATTCTTCTAATTTTTTCTTCAAAATTTATAAAAAAGTCATTCTACTATAGCGATCAATGAACAAAATGAAGTAATTATTACTACCAGTGGAAATAATTAGAATAAAATAAAAATCAAAGTGAACCAACTACAAATTGTTATCATATTTCCATTCTAATCTTTGAAATGGTTCATTTTCATGTTTGGAAAAGATGCATGCTTCACACTTTTCAATAGTTTTGGGTAGTGTTGGTAAGCCTAAAACATCATTCTTCTACATTGTGCAAATGTTGTCATAGTGAGTATGCCCAAATTTGGATTGCCAAAGAAAACTTGTTGGCATTTCTTCTTAAATGAGATGAGTGAAATTTCTTAGAAACGAGTGCTGACCCCTTAGTTTTAGAAATTTGCCTTCTTTATATCTAGTAAGAACAACCATATTATCACATTTTATTGTGACCTTCACCTCTCCATCATCCAATATAATGGATTCACCTTGTTTTCAAATGAGCACTAGAGGCAACAAGTTTATTTTTAATTGTGGAATGCATAAAATAACTCAAAGAATGAAGTCTAGAAGCCCTATTCACTTGAGTTGAATTGAACCTTGCCTTGAGGTTGCAAACTTGTTTTATCTACCAAATACACTAGACCATAAATTTATTTATGAAAATTCTCAAATAAGTCTATTTACAAATTCATATGTTGTGTGGCACCACTGTTTAGAACCAAAACATTACCCCAAGTGAACTCATTGAGGCATTGTTTGCTTTGACTGAAATAAAAAACACACATTCACTTAGAAATATGCGTTGAATCTAGTTATAAGTTTTTCTTCTTTTCCTTTTTTCTTTTTTTTAGGTTTAAATTTTATCCCTTGATGTTTTACATTTATGGGTCTCGTAACTTCCTTTTCTTTCACAACATTTTAAAAATAAATGTTGTCTATCATTTTATTTTTCCTAATGTTGAATATTATTATTTTTTTTTAGATTTCCCATCTCACCCTTTGTTTTTTCCTTTGCCTCTATCATTTATTGCATTCTTAGAAAAATATTCCTTGATTACATAAAAAAAATATTTCTTCTATGGACTAAATATTTATTCCTACGATTTTTTCTCTTTATGCCATCTTCTCAACTAGTTTATTGAAAGTGAAAGTCTTCAACAAATGTCTTGCTTGCAAAGACTCCAAGTAGGTTGAGTTTGTAAGTAGGTTGAGTTTGTAGGTAAAATAAATTTTACGAAGGTGGTCATGTATACGTTAATTTTTACATCAGAAACATCAAAATCATGTTTGATAACATGGATTTATGAAGCCAAACTCATGACATCACCATTATTTAACTTTAATTGAAAATTTTCAATTGTAATTGTATGAAATCCAATTATGAGTGAGAATCATATAAGTCATGCAATTTGTGAAGTGATTACTAAGGAGTGTTTCACCACTATATGTGACGAAAAACCTTGCCATCAACTCAGGTCCACATCAAGGCCAATGATTATTAATTCTTGTGCTCCCAAGATGGTATCTCCTTTTATCCTTTAGGTTTATTAGGTTGTGCATTCATGTCCTAGATCTCAAATCACAAGTAATTGAAGATGAATGTAGTATCCACTAGTCTTGACCATTTTAATTGGGTGTCCTTTTCGATTAGTATTGTGCCAATAATAGTTTTGATTGAATGCATTTTTATTGTTTAGGGAGATGGAATGGTTCTTTGTCACTCCAAAAAGGTTCCATCTTCTATATACCACTTGGTTGATATACCAAAATATTTATATGCTCACCCTTCTTATATATCCATCAGTATGTAAAATAATTTCATCCTTTCTATATACTCGACATTACATGAAAGAGACGTTAAAACACATGAGAACAAAATGATACATGGTACTTAGGTAGTACATGAAAAATATTTATTCTATCTACAACACCCACTTAGTGATAAGTCCTTGTATGTGGGAATAATAACCCTATATACTTAGAGTATTCTTGATTTTGGGATTATATTATGGTGATAGTGGTGAATGGGAAACAAAAGGAATGGAAAAATTATTTTTTTTTCTTATTTTTCCCTGGTGATTTATATGGATGATGCCACAAAATCATTTGTTTCAATTATATTAAGCTATATGTGTAGTTCAATCATGATGAAATTACTTGTAAACATGAACTAGATGTGTCATTAATATTGAACATTATGATTTGTTTATGTTTGCACAATTTGATTGTTTTCCATAAATTTGCTTGATTTTGAAAAATGTTTTTTTTGGTTTGAAATAATGATTTTTTAAAAATAAGTTAAAATTAATAAGAAAATCTCCTATTTTGAAAATTCATCCAATAATTATGTTTTTAATTGAAATAAAAAAAAACATATAAGTTTAAAACATATTAAACTTATCTATTGGATTTTACTCCTTCCACCCAGCTTTTACTTAAACATGACATCATAATCATACTAAGCTTGGTTGATTTTAGCTTAACATGCCATGAATATGTGAAAAAAAGCATAGTCAATAAACAAATAGTTGACTGAACCAATGAAACACAATTTAAAGTAGTCAAAATGCAACCAAAATTAGATAATGAATAGTCATATACAACCAACAAAGTGTCAATGAGTGTTTCACAGGTTTGAACTAACAAATAAACAACCAAAATGCCTCTTCATTTTTTGAAATGTGCCACTCAAAAAATGAAGTGCCACTTCAAATAATACACAACTTTGACCTAAGCATAGACAATTCAATATAAGATGCCAAAATAAGAATAAACTTTAGTTTTGGACATCACCACACAGTCATAAAACTAGTGAAATGACACACATGTATGAAATTTTTTAAAGGAAAATAATTATACAACCAAAATGCCTTTTTAAGACCGAGACATAGTCTGAAACAACCTGAAATAATCAAAACTTTGATTTGAAAATAATTTTGATTGGTTGGATATGAAATTTTCAGCAATAGAAGATGAATGGAGGAAAAAAAGATTCATTGCAAATCTTGTGTTTTGATACCAATGTCAAGCCAAGAATAATGGAATGATAAGAAATGAGAATTTGGTGTAAACCAAAATTATATTCACATTAATAAAATGAAGAGAGATTATAATATATATAGCCATAATATGGTTATTCATTTCAATTCCATGAAGACTATTCAACTTCACTATGTAGACTGTTCATCTACCACTACGAGACAAAATCTCTCTAGGAATAATACTTAGGATTAACTAATATTATGTACAATAATATTATATATAACACTAAAAATGATGGAATTTTATAAATTTTATTTACAAGTAATGAGATTGGACCCCATGACCTCCAAAAATATAATTATCTTATTGAAATATTATGTAACTAACTCTATTAGAAGACAAATTGAAAAATAATGACTTAGACTTGGATATAACTCATATTTGTCTACATGTCACTTGAAATTAGAGATCTAAGAAAAATTATAAATGAATTAAGGTTTAAACTTGTGATTTTAGAATGTTCAATGCGTTCACATAATAACAAATCCAAATTATCTATGGAAATTTGTAGGACTTAAAGCCAATGACTTTTATATTACCCAATTTTCAAATAACCTAAAATTGAAAAAATAAAAGACTTCAATCTTTTATTTAACCAAAAATGCAAAATCAATGATAAGACACTTTTACCCTAGAATAAGAGTGTGTTTGGGCCCACACACGTCAATATTTTGTTGTAGAAAACAAAAACGTACCACCATATCAAATAAATTGGAAGTCTTCTTTTGGTCACACCTCCTTTCACAAAAAAACTTTACTGAACAAAAACTTAATCAAATTCCTCATTGTTCCATTCATCCATACGTCATTAACTTGACCAAAAAGTTAAAGTGTCCTTTTATCATATTATTTTCTAGAAAATCAGTTACCAACAAGAAAAGACAAAAAGGTATATTAAAAGTTATTTTAGATTAGAACCCACACTACACTAAAAATAAGATAAATATATTTATTCTTATGCCACATAGATATTTATGTTGTTTCAACACCATAGTAGCCATACCATTCACACCATATGAACTATATCATGCCCTTTTGAAATATATTTCACCCTTTCACTCTTTTTTGCTGGAAATAAGAAATTTCAAAGATGCACCTAGTCCAAAAAAGCACAAAAATGTCCATCAACAAAAAAAATATTACAACAAAGATTTAAAGTATAAAATCATTCCCAACAAGAATATGAATTGATTTGATTCACATTTATACTCTTTTTTATATCTTTACACATGTATTCCCTCTCTTGCCAAATGAAAAGTTTGTAAATTTAATATTACAAATTATTCTCTCTCTTTCAAAAAAATCATTTAAACTTCATCCTCCTTAATAAGAAAAGAAAAATTATTCACAATAATATGAGAATAATGAAATCTTATCCCAAAATAAAAACTTGTTTTTACCAAACTCTCCACATGCTCCTTCACCCATAAGATTCTTCATCCGACCCATTTTTGTAGAAGATATGATACCACTCCTTAGAAGTTAGACATAAAAAAATAGCTACATTAACATTGATTTAAGAAGTTATAACATCAAATGAAAATATTTTGTTACATTTTTCTATTACATACAATATTTAACAAGTTTTTATAATATACTAAACTCAACCACTTAAGGGTCCATCTACCTGAACCAACCTAATAATATTAATTACTACTAGCATAACTTTAATCTATTCATTAAAGGAAGTGTTTTACTAGGTGAAGCATGCCATATACATAATACTAATAAATATTAAATATAAATCCAAACCTACAATCACTAAACCCAACATAGTAATAAAAAGAGTGAAACAATGATATCCTATATCTATACCCCAAACCCATAAGATTAAATGAAGATAAATTTAAATCATTATTTATCACAATTTTCTATAGTACACAAAATTTGACTAGAATATACTCTTTAATGAAATTGCACACTACTTTGAAATTAGTTTACTTTACATCCATGGCGTTGACGCACTTTGTGAAAGAGTATATTGCAGTGAGGATGTGAGTGTGACTTACACTTGAATGTGGATTTTGTGTATTGGTTAAATCTAAACCCAATTATTGATAAGGATCTTTTATCACCATAAGTTTGATGGGAAGTGTTGAAAGTTTTATCCTTTTGATAAACTATTGGCATGCTTTGCAACCCGAGTCCCATTATTGAGAATCTTTGAAGAGTGTATTCTAGTTATACTGAGATCTTAATATCTTGAATGTCACGACAGGTGAAAAAAAGTGACCATCGCATGCTTGATTATGGAATTTTTTTAACAATATATTCTATTATTCTTTATTAGCACATCATAAAAAGAAGCTATGTAAAACTTTATTAAAATTACTATTATCCTAGATTTATTACTTGTTGGCTTTTAGTTTAACCATTATTTTTTCCTTAGTGCTTAGATGTATTGGGAATTATTCATAAGTTATAAATTAATTAATATTTGAGTACCATTCATCAACATAGATAATGAACAAAACCAATGGTAGATCCTCATATTATTCCTTGTTAAGCTCTTATGTTGCAATTTTCCTTTGATTATTTTCTCTCTATGCAGTAAATTAACACAAACCTATACCTTTAATTAGCTTGGCGGGATTTATTTTTAAGTCGTACTCATGTAACTTGGAAATCTATCCACCCATTTTCAAGCCAAGTTCTTTGTGTATCAAGATGGGCTTGACAACTATGTTGGTAACCATCACCATGGAGTGAGAATTCAAGATTTAGAATCTAAAATGCTTCATAAATTTAACCATGACATATGCATGTTTATCAAATGGAAAATATTTGAGTTCATGATATTTAAGAGGATACTTCATAAAACCAATCATGGAATCTATACCCTCTTCATTATTTAACACCAAAATGGTTGACAATGTATGTTTAGAAGAGTAACTATACACAATGAATTCTTTCTTAAAGTTTAAACACACTAGCACATGATCATTAGTGATAACATTTTTAATTTCATAAAAATATTTATTTCCATTTTTTACTCATTTGAAAGACACTTTACCTCACATCATCCGATCGACAAGGTTAGTAATTTCTAAAAGACAAAGTACAAATCTTTGTAATAAATTTAATTTATCGAAGTGTTTAAACATAAATTTTAGAAGTGGGGTATCTAAAGTTAAGAATATAGATATATTTATAACATAAGGGTGATAAACTAATCTATAGCAGGCCAATTTATAAAAAACTAAGATAAATACTATTCTAAATTTATACAACTGAGATAAAAATAGTAAAGTATAACTATTGAATTATATTTTAATAAATAAAGAAAAATGGTACTTAGCTAGTTCACTATGTATAGGAAGATCTAGACTGGAAAAATATGTAAAGTATGCAATATCAGTTGTCATATTTTAAAAATTATACTTCTGTGGCTACGAACACTACCATTGATTCTGGACACTACCATCAACACTAGTGTCTGACTATGGCATAGGTGTCCAATATGAAATAATGACTGGATTAAGATGTGACCAAATTCATTGCTCTAGGTTTTTTGTCACCTTTCTACTAATGTATTCAGATCTTGGATATAGGTTGTCACTCTTTGCTGATTGATCAAACCCTATCTCTTCACCCTTCTTCACCCTTGGAATTAGGTTGCTAAAAAATGGGTTAGTGAGATCATGGTGATGATCTACCCCAAATAACCCTATATTAATGAGAACTACCTACATAGACTATACTCTAAGGAGGGCCTTAGACTTATGTAGTTCTCCCCTATGTGTGGAAAATTTTGTCCACAAGGGTGGAATATAGTATACGAAAATGCATGCAATGATCTAGATTATAATTTGACAAATATCACTCATGGAATGCTCTTTGAATACTTTAGACCTGTGGTATGACTTCTCCTATACTTGATATGAAAATAAAGATGAATAAGACAAAATAGAATTCTTATGCAAATCAATTGATTTAGCTTTAGTAGGTGTTTACTTGGTATTTTATAGATGAATAATGAGAAGGCTTAGATTTGCATTTATACCACACATTTTAAATATATATGATGGTAAGGTTCAATAAGATAATTAAGCCAACTCATAGGTTTCAATAATTTTGTAATTTACATGAATTTTAACTACTAGATAATAGATAAGGATCTAGACACTATTGTTGGTGGTACTATCCCTTTGTGGATGGTAGTGTCTAGAAGGCTAGAAAATAGGTATGGATCTGAAACTGATAGTAAAGGATGTTTATTAGGTTTTAAGATTTTTATGTTGTATAAGAGACCTAGGTCATCATAATGATATGGATTGGACTAAGATATAATCATTTAGACATAATGAGATGGTGAATGCGAGTCTTTTAACTACAGGGAGGTATATAACTGAAGGGTAGAGATTTGATTGATATTTATCAAATTTATAAGACTTATATGATATAAATATTTAGTTTTAGTATCTACATTTTTTCCTATTTTAATATAGTAATGCACAAGGATGAAATTTCTAGGTTAAATGAAAGAAATGTGTACATAGGTTTGTATAACACACCTTAAGTTTACTTGAGCCTACTTTGAGTGCTTTGCTATTGTATGAACTATAACCAAGAGCATGTTACAGTATAAAAAAATTCATATAATCTAATATTTTAAATAATTAAAATACTTGAAAAGAAAGAGAGCACGGAAAGAGTACACCCGCATGCCAATGCAACTATGTTTCCTCTTGATGCTTTAACTTGATAAAGATGCTTCATTTTGAATAATTGGAGATAGAGGAGGTTCATACCTGAAACTTAAATATTTGAAGAAGGGGATTATAAGGTATTATTACCCCATTCCAGTGTAAAGATAATTTGTGACACGACCATTAAGATCATTATATATCAATCATACAATTGAAGTGTGCATATATATAATTTGGTGAGGGTGAGTGATTTAATCAACTCATCCTATAAAACTAATGATAATGGGTGATTTAATAATATATAAATATGGTGAGGTTGAATGATTTAATCACTTAAACATATAAAATGAACCAATCATTTTAGTAGAAAAGGCTCGATAATAGTCCATCCTAGTATAATCAGTGTGTCCTGGTGAGTAGTATATCTAGTATTTTTTTGATGTAATAACATTGAATATGCACCTTTGATATATATAATCTATATTATATGTGTCATAAATTGATTTTTTTTAAAAATATATTCAAAATTGATACAATGTATAAGATTCTAACCCCTAAATTAAATATGAATCATGAAACTGAACTTGAGATTGTGTAAGTGTGGAGGTCATGTTCTTATGACATGCCCCCACTAAAATTTGGATATACTGAGTAAATATATAAATGTAAAGGTCATTGCTTTATGATGTGCTCTAATATAATTTATAAACTATGAAAAATGTGGAGGCAATACTTCTATGACATGCTTCCATTGATATGCCCCCCCTTTTGAGGTGAAATAAATAGAATACAATAGCTACATTACCTCAAAAATATAAGGTAACTTATAATTTTTGTATGAATTATGTATCATATAGGGATAAAATTTAAAATTAGATATATCAATTAAGCTCACAATATGTGATCGCATTAAGTCCTAAAATGCATGTTACAGATCATGACAATATCTAGAGGGTAATAAAACAAGATTAGTAAAAAATCAAGCACACATATAAGATTACTAAATGTAATACAAAGGAATGGTCGAAGGAGACCTCATACAAGAGGCATGTTCAAATGTCATAAAATGACAATGAATAAAAAATTTAAATGTATAAATAACATAGAATGACATATTCAAATGTCCAATCAACATATAATGGCATAGGGGTCAATAAAAAAGGAACATATTCAAATGTTTCACAAGCAAGGGTGATGGGTGACGTCAATATTTTCATTTAATCAACTAATTTTAGTTTATCTAATATAAAATTAGGGTTGGTATCCAACAACAACCTACAATAAGGTATAAAGGATAAGGTATAATAATTGTGTTTTGGAAGTTTTCTTATGGATCAACTAATCCTAAGGTTGTAATCTATTTGCTTGAATTGAAATCTGATCTATAACTTGTAAAAATAAAAAATATTGATTTAATGAAATGCTTTAAAACACACACACTTGATAAAATTTAAATAGCATTAAAGTAGAAATGCATTTAATCTATTTACATAACTTTAATTTATAGAAAATGTAAACATGTTTCCTATCTAAGTTGTTGAAGTGTAAATTATTTGAAATAAAAATGCTAAAAATAAATTTTGATTGAAACACACAAATAATTGTAGGTTTAATTAATTCACTCACACTCAACATAAATACTAAAATAATCAAACAAAAACACACAATATAAAATAATACCGTACAAGATCCTTCTTCCTTGGTTGAGTGGGCCCGTGATCTTTCTTGGAATAGGATGTGGATCAACACTATGCTTGTATAAAATTCATGAAATTAGTTCTTCATTAGTTTTAAAAATGATTACAATCTAAAAATACTTAATTCATGCTCTACTTTATTTTTTGTTAACTCTCACAATGAATAAGAAGGTTGTATTTATAATACAATTTTTTTAACAAATTATTGTTGGAGAGTAACAACTTGATATTATAATAATAACAACTTAAAAACTCAGATTCTTTATTCTAACAAAATAACAAATTAGTTTGAAACTCATTTAATAACCTTAACAAAATAATAAATTAGTTTTGCAACCAATTATTCTAAGCTAACAATCAAATAACACATTTTATTCTTGCAACAAATTTGATATGAAAGATATTCATAGTATTTGAAGTAATATAAATGTCTTGCCTTCTTAAAAATATATATTTTTAAAAACACTATAAATAAATGTCTAAAAATAGGTAGCAATCATCTTTTGCTTGCATACTTTCATAGTTATAGGCCTTTATAGACTTGATGTCTATTTTTATAAGTTTTATTTTCTATATTCTATATATAGAAAGTCTGTAAAATAAGTTCTAACACATTTTTTCATGCCTCCTTTACCCTTCCAAACCTAAAAATTAGTTATGTGCAACTTCATACTTAATTTTGGAAAAATTTAAATCTCAATTGATGTACTTCAGAGATTTGTTAATGAACTCCAGAGCTTCGTTGATGAACTCTGGAGCTTCATTGATGAACTCTGAATCTTCACTAATGGACTTTCGAGCTTCATTAAAACACTCATAGCTTTTGTATACGAACTTAGATCAAGACTTTTTTTTTGAACTTGTCTATTTTTTCAAAAAGAATCTAAATATAAAGTTATTTTAATAATCATAGATGTTATTGATGACCATTTTTACTATTTACATATATTTTTAAATTTATGTTTACATATGCATAGCCAAAACATCAAACAAAACAACACAAAAATACAAAACATGTTTTTGGTTCATACAAAGGTGTTCACAAGTCTTATATAATCATACATAAATAGTAAATCTATATAAATATCAACTGAAAAACATTGAATATGATTTACATTAGACTCTAAAGTTTAGTGAGGATTTCCAGATCTACATGAAGAGTTTTTCTGATTTTGTGTTTGAGAAGTTCAGAGTTTGTTATCTTCCTTGATGACTCATTTTAACCTGTACGTAGAGTACTTGACATCTTTTTTTTCAACAATTTGTTAGAATAAAACAAAAATATAGATTACAATGACTTCTAAAGAATAAACTAGAATATATCTTATATATCATTCTAAAATAAGCATAAGTTCTTAAACTACATCTAATCCACTTTAAAAACATAATTTATGCAATAGAAGATGGTGTCATTTGCTGATATAATAAGTTATTTTATGAAATCATCATTCTCCCACACATAAAATCACACATATACTCATGCATGTTACTATTTTCCATGTAAATGCAGCTTGTTTAATTCATTCAATTCAGTAGAAATCAATGCATGTATTCTATCTTCCTTAATATTCATAAGTTTGTTCTATTTTGATAGCCTAAGATGGAGAAGTAGTGTAGATTTTTATTTTCTTTTGATCCACTCTTTTTGTGATCATTTTGATAATGATATTTCTTTTATTGATGGATATTTGTCTTTGAGAAGATTTGATTCTCTTTTTCAAAGATTTAACTATATCATATCATCTCTTATTGAAACCATATAAACTGAACTAAAGTATACTAATGAACATTCTTTAAAATCAATGCATTCTTTATGTATTTGTAAATAGATTTTAGAAATCAACAATGTATTCATTTAGAAAGAGCTTCCATTTACTATTTTTTAGGTCTATCCTTTTCTTCTCTCTCATACTTAATTTGATGTATGTCCTCAAGCATGAAGAGATTTTTTTGTATTTTGAAACCATTTATATTTGTTGATAAAACATTTATCAAGTGGACCTATTTGTAACAAAAATAATTATAACTATATTTAGAAATAAAATAATATAATAAATACCTCAACCATACTCCAAGTTGTCAGTTGATTCCTCCATGTTGATGTGGTCAAAGTTATGTGATGTTGAAAGAGAGTATAAAGACCATGTGAATCAAGTACAACTTTATTTATAATTGAAAAAATCAACTATTTTTTAGTTTTCAACTCCCTCGCCCCGCCGCCCCCGCCCCCTCCCCCCCTTTTTTTTGGTTTTTTGTTTTTACCCTTGATCAATCATTTACTAGTTTTCTGATCAAGAATCTTTTATATAATACATGGCTAGCTAACAAATTAGTTTTCTAACCATGAATGTCAACAATGCTCATAAATTTTCATTGTTGATTTATATATATATATTTTTTCATTTTTCATTTTTCATTTTCAATTTTAAAGAAATGATAACATGATGAAATGATGATAAATTGAGAAGTGGTTGTTCCATTTTCTCTACAACACTGAAATCAATTATAAAGTTAATTTTACTCATAAACTTTTTTTTATGAGCCAACTACATCAAAATAAATTTGTGTAAAAACATGAAGAAAAGTATCACATTAGTCTTCAAATAATTTTTCATGATTTTTGCAATGATGAATAGGTTTCAAAATGTCTTTTTTCAAGCTTCTAAATTGGTTTGTGTAACTCTAGAGCTAAACTGATGAACTCCAGAGAAAGACTGATGGACTCTAGAGCTAGAACTGTGTTGGTCTATGATAACTTGATATAATCTTATGAAGTCTCTTTGCTTGTCAAAACATATGTATCCTATTGCAACCAATATTATTTAAAAAAGTAAAAATAATGATTATTGATACTTGTAGTCTATACTCAAACACCATATGTTAGATCCAAAAGATTATAACAAAAAATATAAACTATCAAAAAACATGAGTTATTTTAAAACCTTTTATTTGATATCTCAGTCTCCTAATATCACATATTTACTAAAGTTAATTGATTAAATATGCATAACAAGAGAAATTGAAAAATATTGAACAACATTTATTATGAATGGATGGAAGTCAAGAGGTGGAAATAGTTATCACTTTGTGATTATACATTGAAACAACATTTATTATGAATGGATAGAAGTCAAGAGATGGAAATAGTTATCACTTTGTTATTATACAATAGTTATTTTGTAAATGATCATATCTAACATATTATTAATTGTGGGGTGGAGGCCACCATGAATGAACTTAATATTGCAACAATTGGGTGAATGGTTGATGGAAATGATTTGACAAATTTTGATATGGGAGAGGTCGATTGGTCTAAGTATGAAATGCATGTTTATTTAAAACATGTTTACATGAAAATCAAAAATACCTACGAGAAATTTCATTATTTGGTATGAAATAAAGTATCACTTCCATGCTCCCTTTTTCATCCATTGACTCTTTGTGTACATTCACTTTGTTTGTACAATCAACCTGGAATTTATACGTAAAATATCTAAAACAATATTTAGTCAAATCATTTATCCATTTAAATATGATTTATAATAAATTTTAAATTATAATTTCTTATTCATCAATCAAGCAGCTATTTATGTTCAATATTTTTCTTGGTTAGGCTGTAATTTATTTTATATATAGATGGATTGAATTTACTTCTCCAAATTTAGGCATGAAAGATTTAAATGAGCCAGGATGAGGTGTGTGATTACAAGTTTTATTAGAAGTGGATTTTGAGTTAGTTGGTTGTTCTTCAGAGGAAAGTGTAGCACATTCTAGAGCTAAACTGATAGATTCTAGAACTAGTCTAACAGGTTCTAGATCCAAACTATTAAGTTTTAGAGCTAGCTTGTTAGACTCTAGAGCTGGACTATAAAACTCTAGAGCTAATATAGGATATTATAAATAAATTGTCAATTCATCTTGTAATTATTGAATGTCTTCTTCTATTTTCTCATTAAGAGGGTTCAAACTTTCATTTTACTTAAATTTTTTTGTGATGGTGAGTGGTGATCTAGTCAATGTCTTTCCTGAACATAATTGAATATTACGAAAATTTATACCATTGAATCTCATAGTTATTTCTTGTTTAGTTTATGAAGGTTGGCTAGTGGAAGTAGGAATCAATACTGATTGAGTTGAAAACCTTCTTTATTGATTGAATACATCATTTTTTACTTTTATTGTTCTCAAATTTCTAATAATTATTCGTAAATAATTCCTTCATAGTTCAATAATTACATTGAAAGTTAGTTTATTTACATCACATTTTCTCATTAGGTTTAATGAATCTTGAGTATAATCATCTAATATTTTTAAGAAAACTATTTTATTGAGATCTTCATCAAAATCATATCCACATCTTCTATAGATAAAGAATATTTTATTGAGATAATATTCTATAACTTCATCTTCTTTTTGTTTCATATAGAATAATTCCTCCTTTACTTTAAAAGAGTCTTGATATTTGTCAAAAAATATATTTTCCATTTCATCCCAGAATGAATGAAACGTGGCTAAAAACTAATAAACCATCTCATAGATGATTTTTTAGGTGTAAAAGAAAATAATTTTAGCTTTTGATTATTTTTTTGGTAGTCATATGCTTGACATGATATCTTAAAATCAAATAAAAATTGGTCAAGATGTTCTATTGGTATCTTCATAAAATTAGTTAATATGGATGGGGATATGTTCTTCTTTGAAGCACTCTCATCTTGGTCTAGGATAATAAGGTAGGCAAATATTCTTCTTGTTGGCTACGCTATATATTACCTAAGCCTATTTTATGGATTCATCAAAATTATCAAATTTTATCTCATGTTTAACTTTTGTTTTGGGGTTTTTCCAAATATCTCTTCCCTATGGATCTCTTACTCTATTCATAAAGTTTTTTTATCTATAGGGAGTTGTTGTAATCAACTGTCATCTTATGATTTATAATTTAATAACACTTTAAATTTACTACCAATGCTAAAAATGATGGGTGTTATCAACACCTTTATTTAACTAACTGATTTCAATCAATGTCATATCAAACCAAGATCGATGTCCAATGATAGTCTTTAATAAGGTATAAATGATAAATAATAACAATTATGTTTTGGGGGTCTTCTTGTGGATCAACTAATCTTAAGGTTATAATCTATTTGATTGAATCTATCTAAGTTACTAAAATTTAAATAATCTGAAATCAAAATGCTGAAAGTAAATTTTGACTGAAACACACATGAAGCACACAAAGACCTACAATTTTAATTAACTCACTCACACTCAACATAAATATTGAAATAATCAAACAAAAACACACAACAAAAAATAATACCATACAAGATCCTTCTTCTTTGTTTGAATGGGCCCTTGATCTTCCTTAGAATAGGATGTGGATCAACACTATGCTTGTATAAACTTCATGAAATCAAATCTTTATTAATTTTAAAAATAGTTACAACATGAAAATGCCTAATCCATGCAATACTTTGTTTTTTATTAACTCTCACAATGAATAAGAAGGTTGTATTTATAATACTTCTTTAAAAAATTATTGTTAGAGAGGAACAATTTGATATTCTAATCCTAACAACTTAATAATAAATATTCTTTATTCTAATAAATTAACAAATCAGTTTGAAACCTATTTAATAATCTTAACAAACTAACAAATCAATTTTACAACCAATTATTTTAGGCTAACAACCAAATAAAAAACTTGATTCTTACAACAACTTTGATATAAAATATATTCATAGTAGTTTAAATATAATAAATATCTTGCCTTCTTATAAATGTGTATTTTTAAAAACACTGTAAATAAATATCTAAAGATACGTAGCAATCTTCTTTGGCTTGCATACTTACACAATTGTAGGCCTTTGTAGTCTTGATGTCTATTTTTACAAGTTTTATTTTTGACATTCTATATATATAAAGTCTGTAAAACAAGTTCAAACACATTCTTTCATGCCTCCTTTAACCTCCCAAATATCAAAAGTAATTTTGTGCAGCTTTGAACTCAATTATGGTAAAATTTAGATCTCAGCGAATGTACTCTTGAGCTTCATTGATGAACTCCAGATCTTTGCTAATGAACTCTGAAGCTTCGCTGATGGACTTTGGAGCTTCGTTGATATACTCATAACTTTTACATACGAGCTCAGATCAAGATGATTATTTTTTTGAACTTGTCCATTTTTTTGAGAAGAATATAAATAGAAATTATATTCATGATTATAGATCTTTTTGATGATCATTTTTATTGTTTTAAAGAGTCTGTCAAGTATGTCTTTACATATGCATAGCCAAAACATCAAATAAAACAACACAAAAACTCAATATGTGTTTTAGGTTGATACAAAAGTGTTTGAATATCTTATATGATCATGTATAAATAATAAATCCATATAAATAACAAATTAATAACCTTGAAAATTATTTACCTTTGACTCTGAAGGTTAGTGAGTATCTTTAGAGCTACATGAAGAGTTTTCTTGATTTTATGTTTGAGATGTTCAGACTTTGTTATCTTCCTTGATGACTCATTTAAGCTTGTATGTATAGTATTTGACATATTTTATCCAATAATTTATTATAAAAAAATAAAAAATTTGATTGAAATTAATTCTAAAGAATATACTAGACGCATATTCTATATTTCATTTTAAAACAAGCATGTGTTCTTAAACTACATCTAATTCCACTTTAAAAACATGATTTATGCAATAGATAATGGTGTCATTTGATGATATAATGAGTTATTTTATGGACTCATCAAATACAATTGTAAGCAATGTAAGACACTCAATAAAGTGACAATATTATTGATATCTAAGAATGACAATAATAGATCCAACTAACTAAGGTTGAGCCATAAGACGGTTGATAAAAAGGATGTTTTTTTATTGGGGAAGGTGTCCTAGATAGGTGTACCTTAAGGATGGTCGGTATTATCCTGGGCCTCTTACAATTTTACAAAGGTGATACCAAGGTTGATCCATAGGATAGTTGATAAGCATGACAATTTTAAATGACTTAGTATTTGATAGTATCTACACTAATTACTCAACTTTTTGAGATGTCATAGAGAGCATAGACCCATTTGAATGTGAAGAAGATGTCTCTTAAGAGGAAAGAGAAGTTATAGATGACCTACTAACTTTTAAACTCTAAGTACTTCATTATGCAGCTACCAAACTAGAGGTTATGCCATGCATTAACCTATTACAAGATTTGTTCTTCAAAAAAAGGATTGCAGATAATGGGTTCCTCTACCATGTCAAAAACACTATTGTCACTTACATATCTAGGGAGGCATTCCAAAGGTATTTATACCTATCCATCTTAGATGCTACTTTATATTTACATAGTGTATCGATTTGGAAGAGGACCAACACCATAGAATAAACAATGAGCAAATAACTTCTCCCCAGAGAGTCATTTTAGCTCAAAGAGGTCACTAAGAATCCTATGCCCATTACCAGATTATAGATGGGAATCCACATTGATATGACACTATTGAACATCTATATGTCTACTCAAGCATCCACTTACTTCATTTGGAACTGGTACTATTGCTCAACCTATTGATCACCTTGGAATGCACTTTCACGTTGGAGAGATTATCAATGCTTGCTTATAAGAATTGATGTTACACAAGGAAAGGAGGCCCCAATTTTCATATGATGTCTTACCTTATAGATGAAATCATAAGAACTAGCTACAGACACAATGAGGATCTATGGGATCCAAGTCCTGAATACATCAATAATAGAATTTGTGATATATACTCATTTATCCATATCTATGATTATATGAGGAACATATCAAGAATTGCAGAAGATTTGTACCCTCAATTTTGTATGGTAATTCATGGTGAATCTATGGCTAGAATATCCATGAATATATCTAATACACTCATGTCTTTATGTGATTATTGGTTATATCTTGACCACACTATTATAATGGTCATTAGACACAAGGTTGATCCTCTTTGCCTCCCTAATTATGTCCCAAACAAGGTAGCTAAGAAAAAAATTGCCTATCAGTTATGAAATGGGATTGATGAAGACCTCACTAAGATCAAGAAAGGCAAATTTCATGGCTCCCATCTCATAATTAAGAAGACATACTACACCTACCATAGACACTCTGAAGAGGTTAGTGGTGCCAGAAAAGCCTATGCCCTAGCTACCTTTCCTCACAGGGATTGGGACCCCCATGGGAAAGTGAAAAAATGTGTTCAAAATCTAGGAATTCATTACAAGCATGGGCCCTTTGACCACGAATTCTTATTTCTTAATGAAAAAGATGATGTAGAGGTTAAGGAAAGGGATATGATTGCTAGTATTAGCGAGGACCTGCTTAGGGTAATCCAAACAGATCCTTCCTTCACACTTGGCAAACAAATTTTAAAATCCCACCACTAGGAGGATGGACCTCATCAAATTTTTGGAGTATCAGACCCTTAAAATAAGCATAAGATCAAAGACAGGACCCCCAAAATCCACCCACTATGATGACATTTATAGAGCAAGAGCAAGGTAGAGGGGAAACATCAGTTGCTATAGTTCAAATGGAAGAGGAAATTCCTCAATTTTAGGTTGAATTGAGTAAAATAAATCAAGAACAAGTAAAAGAATCAATTTAGGTGAGGGAAAACACTATGGGAAAATAAGAGGAGATCATTTGTCTAGAGTCCTCTGATGAAGAAGACCTTGCACTTACTATGGTAGGTCCAACAACCACAACATCTAGCATGACTCTCCCTCTTCCTACCCAAAAAGTGACTACTCTTCAAGCAGAAAAGACATTAATTTGTTACAAAATAAAATTCAAGGCAAGAAAACCTCAAGTGTAGTCCATAGAAGGACCAAGTGAGGAGACACAACCTTTAATTGAAGGCCAACCAATGGATGGAGTGGATAAAGAAGAATTACAACAAGATAAGGTTCTAAACTTGCAAGGAATAAAAGGAAATACACCCCTTATGGGTGATCAATCAGGTAAGGGAGTTCCATATACTAATCCTTTAGACCACTTTTCTATTATTTTAGTTCCAATTATCTCTTCTTTTTCTTTGTCAATTGTCTTTTCTTTTCTTGCCATGTCATCACCTTTTTTTGGGCCTATTTCCACAATTATTAATACAATTGCTCATTTAGTTTCTACTTATAATTTTACTACTAGTTATCACACCACCAAATTGACAACATATTCTACATAATTGAGCTCACCAATGCCCTCTTTAGGATTAGTACAAACCACAATAGTGGTGGCCACCAAAAGAGATCCAAAGAAGAAACTAGTCTACATTCTCCATCCAATGCCACATCTAGAAAATGTAGACTGGTCTAAAATAATATGGATAACCATGCCTAATCCACCTCCTAAGAATAAGCTTGTAAAAGACACCCAAATAGAAGCACAACCACTAGATCCATCAAAGTTGACCCTTCAAGATTGGGCCAAGGAATTAAGATCATCAGCTTCTAAGAGGCCAAACTTGAAGATAACCAAACTACCCACTATGAGCTCATTATTTGATAAGTCAATTGGATCTATGTAATGGGTGAGAAAGATGAAGATATAAGACAACATTGGGTAGAGCTTAATTTGAAGGAAAAAGAAGAGATATACTCTCTTTCAAAGAGTCAAGATATAAAGAAGGGTTAGTCCCTTTTTATTGAGGACTTTAAGTCCTATATGGAGGCTCATAATGGATAAATTATATCCATTCATGATGGCACCAAAAAATTAATGAAGGAGTTGTAAAAATAATTGGATACCCTCATGAAACAAAAATAGGTAATCCACTTTCCCTTAGAAATAGAACATGCTGAGTATTATCATTGATGTCAAATGTGCATGTTGTGAAGGTTCATGTCAAAGGAGACTAGGTTGATGTAGATTTTTTTAATGGAATTATGTTGTCATGAGATATTATTTGAAATCAAGAGATAATTTTAAGGTAACTAATGTATTATGGTTGCATGAAGGTACATGTTATTAGTGTCAAAGTGAATAAGAAGCCTAGTCATGAGTCTAGTCATAACATGAAGAGGTATGTGCATGAAAATTAATGAAAATAGGAATATTAAGGTTTTATGGCACTATTTTAGCATGTATGTGAGGAATTGAAGCATTCATGAGAGTTTTACGGTGAGCTTATAGGGGTAGGACCTTCAGTCTAAATCTACACCTAAACCTCTCTTAGACCCTGCCTGGTCTAATGAGGTATGAAGATCATATTTCAAGGAAATTATGAACATGTGAGAATATAAAAAGGTGAGATAATTTTTTTTAGGCATGATCACATATATTAAGGTCTTGGTTTAAAATAAATTGCATGAATCAATGTTTTAGGCCTTCTTGATTTCATAGAATGAGGTTTCAAGACCCAAGAAGTAGTTTTAGATGTTCGTTGGCATGTGTAACATATTCATGGGAATATAATTTATTAAGGATAGATGGGTAACGGTCATAAATAAGATCTCCAGGCATTAGTTTTTGATTTAAGGGGTAGTCCTTTATAAATAATCGTTAACACCAAAACCTGTGTTAAACCTCCTTAAAACCCTAATAAGGACTCGATATGAAAGATCTTATTTGAATAAGCTCAAGATGGATTAAAATTTATATAAAAACTATTTTATCATGTATTAAAGTCCTCTAGGTACCTCTAGGTTGTGGTGGTTAGCTAGATGAGAGAGAAAATGCACAAATATAAGCTTATTTATCAAAAAGTTGTTATAGCTCTCAAAAGTTGTATTGGTCAAGAATATAAAATGGATGGTGGAAGAAGCTAGATAATAATTTTTCATGTCCATGATTATTTATAGATAGTTTATATCCTTCAAATTTTCTAATTTTTTCATCCAAGTTAGCCAGTCGCAGACAAACCTAATGGTGTGATTAGTGAAAAACTGAGGCATAAATGAATAGATAGATATGAAGGTTTATGCATGATAGATTGATGCAAAAAAGTTAATTAAGAGGTTATTTATGAATTTTAAGTCATGATAATTGTTTAATAATATTTTAAGGTCAGTGTATATGGTGAGAAAGTTTCTCACAAAATGACTTGTCTGGTTCAGATAAGACTGTGTGATATAAGGTTAAGAAACTGATCTACAAGACCAATAATTTTCATTAGAATATATGAATTTTATATTTAATAATGGTTTTGAGATATCATATAACAATTTAAATTCTTCAATATTTATGAAAACTATCTACATAGGTGTTGGAGGTCTAACTCATCATGACTAGTTTTTGAGGTGAATTGGCAGTTTTGAGTAAGCAAGTTGTAAAGATGTTCTTAAGACTTTATCTCTTGAGTCAAAGTGTTACAAGAATTTTGTGATGACCATAGGTCATGGATAACCTATCTACATCTTTATTTTTTCATATTTAAATATCTGAAATGTATTTAATATTTGAAATGTGTTTAAACTTCATTTTTAGAAGATAAACTTTTGAGGTACACATGCCTAATAGGGTAGTTTGTCCTAAAGGAGCTTTCATGGTATGAATGAAGGATACAGGTATAATAAATCATGGAATAGGTTATTAGAGTTAATTTTATAATTTATTGAATGGTTTTTTATTATTTAATAATTCCATCTATGCCCAAGAGGATCAAGTTTTGGCATTAAGAGGATAGACCTAATGCAATTAGGTCTCCATGAGACCTAAAAAGAGAAATGATGCCTAATTGAGCTGTTGCAGACCAAAATGGGTTCAAAGTACATTTGAATAATTTGAATAATATTTTATAATATATATTTTATGGATTACCTAATATTTTTATTGTGTGTGTCCAACCAAGTGGTGTGTGACCATGTGTCTAGTATATATACAAGGTAGTTTAGGCCTATTTGAATGAATGCAACATAAGCAATTAAAATATTACATGGTTGGGAAAAATAAGGTCTTAAAATGAGAACATAATAAAATAAAAAATGTGTGGTTATCAAAATTCATGAAGTGGCTGAGTTGATGTTGAGTCACTTAGGGAGTTGGTGCTTCTTTGCAAGTAGGTGCTTGCTAAAGACTAGTCAAGTGGGTACTTGAATTTATTAGGGTTGGTACTCCAAGTTGAGTTGATGATAATTTTTTTTTTGTATATGAATTTAGTCCATTTGTATATATCATAGTGGGTTTTATTTCCCTTGAGGGTTTCCCACTCATATATGTATTTTCTTATGTTATGTTCATGTGGATAGTTCTTTAGGCATTGTCATATAACTGTATTGCTTTCATGGTTCAAGGAATGATTAAGTATAATTGATTAAAAGTTTTAAACATTGATTCAACCCCCCCTCTTAGTTATTTTTCTTTGAAAAATTATTATCAGACCCTAGTCCTTTGAAGCAGGCCTAACAACTTAAATATGATCTTAGAAGCACAAACATGTCTAGTCATCACATACAAGGAGGTTTCTCAACCAATAAGGCTCCTATATTTAGTAAGAATAACTATGAATTTTTGAGCATTAAAATGAATACCTATCTAATTTACTTGGGCTATGACATATGGTAATCTATTGTTGATGGATCCACTCCACCTTCTATACCACCAATTGATGCAACAAGCAAGAAGGCAAGTGAGAACAACTCTAAGGTAATGAATGCCATCCTATGTGATATTTCATGTGAATAATTTGTAAAGGTCATGCATTATGATACAACCAAAGGGATTTTTAAAAATTTACAAACCATTTATGAAGGAGACACCAAAGTGAAGTTGAAGTTGGCAAAGTTACAGATGCATCGAAGGTAATTTAAAAGCCTGAGAATGAAGGATGATGAAAACATTGCATCTTATCTATTAAGAGTAGATGAAGTGGTAAATGTCATCAAAGGTCTAGGAGATAAGTTGAAGAATAAAAAATAGTATAAAAGTTACTAAGATCCATGATATCTAAGTTTGATTCAAAAATGTCTACTCTGGAGGAGATCAAAGATCTTAACATACTATAGGTGGATGAGCTTCATGGCATCTTAACTGACTATGAAATGAGAACAAGTGATGGAAGACCTTTCAAAAAGTAATTTTCATTCAAATTTGAAAAAAATTCACAAGGTAAAGAGGTCAAGGATGAAGTTGATATAGACATTGATGATGACAAGATAGAAGCCACATTTGTCAGAAAACTAAGGAAAAGATCATGTAAGTATAAGGGCAAGTTGCCATTCAAGTGATTTAATTGTGGTAAGATTGGTAATTTTTCATCTAAATGTCCTAACAAGGATAATAATGAGCATGATGAACATCATTGCGATGATAAGAAGTTTTATAATCGTGACAAGAATAAAAAGAGTTTTAGGATGTATGAAGACAAGAAAGGGTCATTCAAGAATAAGAGAAGTTTCTATATCAAAGAAGATAGTAGCTTCTTTGATGTAAGTGACAAAAGTACATCTAATAGTGATGATGACTATAATGATCATTATAGTAATGCAACCTTATTCATGGCTATAGAAATAGACAATGAGGGTTGTTCAAAAGGAAAAAAGTTTTATGGATGATGAAGAATCAGATGAAGAAGAGGCTGAAGTGAACCTTGAGGCAGAATTGGTGAGTGCTTTAGAGGAGTTAAAGTTTCAAATAAGGAAGAACTAGAAACTAAGATAATAGGTTAAGATTTATGAGGAACACATCAATCTCTTTGAAAAGAGACTAAGGAACAACGCCAATGAATATGAGGAGATCATCAAACAGTTGGAAACTCAGATTGAGATTATCACTATAAGTATTAAGACCAAGGAGGAATAATTCATCAAGTTTGGAATAGAAATGGAGTCCTTGAAGGTAGAATTGGATCAGGAAATTGTCAAATTAAAGACACAATAAAAATTTGAAAAGAGCACTAAAATCCTTGGTGATATTTTGAATATTCAGAGGTCTCCACATGACAAGATAGGTCTTGGATTCAAAGAAGACCAAAAGGAAAATAAGGAGAGCCAAACCTCAAAGGAAAATGTACCATCAAGAAGTGATGGTACTGATAGATTAAAGACCTATGTAAAAAATTTCAAATGTAAGATTAAAATTGTTCATCAACAAGTCAAGAAGAATGTGATTCCTTCAAGAGGCAACATAGGTAAAGATGAAGCATTCAAAATTAGAAAAATAAGGTATATGAATCCTTTTAATGGCTACTGTTTCTCATGTAATCAATATGGGCATAAAGCTATGAATTGTAGACATCATGTTAGAATCAATTGAACATGAAAGAATAGGGTGAATGTCCATTTCAATAGTAGAAGCAAAATTCTATGTTATGATTATGATTAGAGAGGATATATTGCAAGGGATTTTAAGATAAGGCATATGATGAATATCAATCAAGACAAAAGGGTATGCAATCATACCACTAAGAAGTGGATCAGAAAGTTAGAACCTATGGATAAGGTGAAGTAGGAATAAAAGACTAAAGGAGAAGAATCTATGCTAGCTTAGATTACCTTTCACATCCAAGATGAAGGCATGAAATGGTATATAGATAGTGGTTTCTCAAGCTACATGATATGGGAAAAGATCAAGTTCATGTCATTAAATAATAATGTTTTAGAAATAATGATATTTGGAAATAACATAATTGCCAATATGGTTGTCAAGGGTATCTTGAGTTTGGATAATGGAAAGACCAAGATAGAGAATGTGTTGTATATGGAAGGTTTGAAACATAACCTTCTTAGTGTAAGAAAAATGTGTAACTAAGGACACACACTAACTTTTCATGATAGAGGGTGTGATATAATGGGAGCTAAATTAGGAAGGATAATTGCTAATGCTAAGAGGACCGAGAACAATCTTCATGTCTTGATTAAGATCAAGAAGGAGAGATGATTTATGAGAAAGATGGATGAAATTTGGATATGGAACAGAGTGTTATGACACATAAACTTTGATAATCTAATCAATATAAGCTCTAAGAAGTCTGTGCCTAAAATCATCAAACTTACACACTTTTCAAGGCATGTCAACATGGTAAGAAAACTAGAAGAAGGTTCAAGTCTACAGATATTCTAATACAAGTCCTTTAGAGTTAATACACACTGATCTTTTTGGACCTATAAGAATTCAAAGAATTCAAGGAGATAGATACTTCATGTTACTCATAGATGAGTGCACAAGAATGACTTGGGTAGCATTTTGGAAAGAAAAATCAAAAGCTCTTGAGAAGTTCAAGGCATTCAAGGCTCTTGTTGAGAATGAAAAGAATTGGAAGATCAAGTGCCTAAGATATGATAAAGAATGAGAGTTTTGGTCCAATGAGTTTGATGACTTCTATGAGATTCATGGAATAAGGAGATAGTTCTCAACATCTAGGACACCTCAGTAAAATGGGCTAATTGAAAGAAATAATAGGATAGTTCAATAAATGGCAAGAACCATGCTAAATGAGTCTATATTATCTGATGGATACTAGAGAGAGGTATTGGGCATTTTAGTCTACATTTTTAATAAATGGTAGATAAGGACTAATGGTAATAAGACCCCTTATGAACTGTGGAAAGGCATACCTGCTAATGTGGAACACTTTAGAGTGTTTGGAAGCAAATGCTTCATCAAAATAGATGAGGAATACTTAGGTAAGTATAATTCTAGGTCTAATGAAGGTATATTATTGGGATACTCATTATAAAACTCAACCTATAGATGCTATAATAAGAGGTTGCATAAGATAGTAGAAATCACCAATGTGAATATTGATGAGACAAGTTCTAAGAAGTCACACTCATAGTCAAAGGGCACATCAGAGAATTTGGATTTCAAGAATGAAGAATAAACAATAGATATAGATGAAGAAGAATAAGAAGTTGAAGAAAGACAAGATTTAAAAGGTCCTTCAAGATAAATTAGAGACACCATCCTGAATCTAGATCATTGGCAACAAGTATGCAGGTATGCAAACAAAGAGAAGGGTGGTAAGTTACCTGGATCAAGAGAATATTGCTCTATTGTCTAAGACTGAACCTAAAACCCTTGTAGATTCAAGCAAAGACAAGTTTTGGATAGGTTATATGAATGAGGATCTAGACCAAATAGAAAAGAATGAGACTTGGGAACTAGTTCCTAGGCCCAAAGCCAAAAATGTCATTAACACTAAATGGGTATTTAGGAACAAGTTGAATGAAGATGGATAAGTCACTATGAACAAGGATATATTGGTATTCAAGGGGTATGTACAATTTTAATGGGTAGATTTTGAGGAGACATTTTCTCTAATAACAAGATTAGAGGCTATCAGACTATTTCTAGTATATACAAGGTTCAAAGAATTTAAGGTGTATCAGATGGATGTCAAATCTGATTTTCTAAATGGGAACTTGAAAGAGGAGGTGTACATAGATCAATTTGAGAATTTCTCATTATCAGGTAACAAAGACTATGTTTTTATATTGAAAATAGCTCTTTATGGTTTAGAGCAAGCTCCTAGAGCTTGGTATGCCAGATTGGACATGTATCTATTGTACCAAAGATTCAAGAGATGAGTTGTAGATAGTAATATGTACATAAATATAGAAGATGACCATTAGTTGATATTAGTTGTCTATGTAGATGATATCATATTTGTTACAAATAGTGAGAATATGACTAAGGCCTTTACAAATGTGATGGAGTTTCAAATATCTATACTGGGAGAACCATCATTCTTCCTTGGGTTTCAAATCATTCAATCAGAAAAAGTTATATTAATTTCACAAGCTAAGTACATTAGAGAGATGTTGAATAAAATTGAGATGGAATATTGTGTTGTATCCAACATCCCTCTTTTCTCTAAAGGAGAAATGGGAACCTACTTTTTTTTTGAAAATTTAGGCCTTGATTGTTGAGTCTCTCTTTTATATGTTTGTGCAAATTTTAGGATTGATTATTAATCTTCATACTTTGATAAATGGACATGGCATTCATGTGTTATTTTATAGACTAACTTCACTAATGGCTTTCAAGAGTTTTGAATATTCATATTTTTGGGACTTAGGTAGTTCAGAGGAATTTATCCAGAGATTTTACTCATTGAGATTTTTGTTCAGGCATTTGGTTTGGACATTTTGTTCGATAGGTTTGGTTTTTGGGTTCTATGTTTTAGTATTTTATCCCGTAAATTTTTGGGATTTGTATTTTTAACCCTTATTTTCAATTAGACTTTAGATATTCAAAACTTTTGTTCCACATAAAAATGGTCTTTGGGGTTTTTGCATTAGACATTTTATTTGAAACAATTTCCCCAAAAAAATTCATTATTATCAGAGTTTTTACGTCAGACATTTTGTCCAAAACAATTTCCCTAAATCAGCTTGTCTTTATCAAAACTTTTTCCAAGGACATTTTTTTGATGAATTTTAAGAGCTTTATATACATGTTACAGGATTTGTGTCATAGGCATTTTGTTCAATGAAAATAGATCTTCGAGATTTTTGTTACGGGTCATTTATAAAGATCAATCCCCAACATAAAACCCAAATACTTGATTGTTAAGAACAATACAGGGACTTGATGCACTTAGCTAAATAAAAATGTTTCTTAATAGTATATGCTAAAGTCCCCTGCCAATACTAACTAGCAATATTTGAATTATACAGGAATATAAAAGAAGTAAATGTTGGGAATTTGTACCACATGAACTAGTATTCAATGGAAAATATTATATATGTGATAGGAAGCCATTGAATCCATCAATACTTTCAAATAAACTTGCCTTTGAAGTATACTAATTTTCTACATCATGAAAGAGCACTAGCTATTATCTTGAGAGTACTATGTAAAGAATCATCAACTAGATTGGGAGTATGAGTTGATCATACAACATATAACATGGAGAAAGATATTATAAGAAACAATGATGGAATCTTCATCTAAGACATTTCAAGGATAAAATCCACCATCCCCTTACGCAATCAAGGATTCCATAGAATTTATTGATATAGTCTTCGACATTACCTTTTTTGGAAATCAGTACACAAATTATTCAAAAGTATGGGATGTTATCAATTTTGTAGATATATTCTCACTAGATGTAGACAATATCATGTTCTCTAAGTGAGTGTTTATCAAGTACTTACTTTCCATACAAAGACCAAGGCTTCACTTTACAACTGCCAAGTTAGAGGTGATGCCATGCATCGACCTCCTACATGATCTACTCTTCTTAGGTAAGTTAACACAGGATTCCTTCCTCTATCATTCTAGAAATAAAATAGTCATTGTATGCATTTTGGGAGTTGAATTCAAAATATACTTATCCTTGAACATACCTGATGCATACTTAGACAAACATAGGGTTGTGTCATGGAATGAAGAAAACATAATTGAGAAGGTGCTATATTTATGGTTGCCCCCCGAACAGACCATCCATTTAAAAGGAAAGAATTCAAAGGAGAATGTTCCCATAAAAAAATTAAGGATGGGGGTATGCATTAACATGTATCTATTAAACTCTATGTTATGTCCATCGTTCATTTTGTCAATTTATATTGGGTGCCATTACTACACATGTTACTAACTAGTGATGCTCAGTTCACACTAGGAGAAATAATTAATTTCCATTTGAGGGAATAAATAATCCATAAGGAAAAACACCCCACACCTACAAGCCATTTTTATATGATGTCCTACTTATTAGATGCTATCATGGGAACTTGCTACAAAGTCTTTGATGAATTATGGAGTCTAGCCATGGATTACATCAAGAATATAATTTGTGATCACTTCTAATTTATGCATGTGTATGCCTATACGAAGAACATGGTAAAGATTGCAAGGATGTATATCCTTAGGTTTGACAAGCCATCCATGGCTTGCTTATGCCTAGAACTGGATAATTTTTTTTGAAAACACTTGTTGAGAGGGGGGATTACTTCCTCTATCCAAACTTCACAATCATAATGATTTGGGGAAACAAGGTTGATAGTATGTGTCTCCTAAAATACATTCCAGACAAGTTGATGAAGCAAGAACTCACCTTTAAATTATGGTGAAGTATAAAAGAGGATTTGTCCAAAAGAGCAAAGAAAGGTTCTTATTTTGGCCACCATGTAGTCATAGGAAGAATGGTATATACCATGAGGAAGCATTTTTGAGAAGTGGGAGGCAAGAGAAAGAGATATCATTTCCCCACGTTTCCACACCAAAACTGGGACCCACATGATTTTATTTAGAATCACCTATAGGGACTTAATATCCCCTACAACCATGAGCTCTATGCATATGATTTTTTATTTTTAAATGCAAAAGATGATGATGAAGTGTTGGAAAGGGAAATTATTTTGGGATCGAAAGAAGATCATTTGAGGATGATCTAGGATGACCCTTCAATTTATACAAGGGAAATAAATAGCAAGAAGGCCCTTTACAAAGGATGAGATCATTCAAACTTTTGGATAGGACAATCCATGGAGCAATCCAAGGACCAAGTAGGTTCCTCATCTCAAGGACTTCCTTTAAAGTTGAATCTAAAAGTTGTAAAGAAAGAGTCTGGGGTAGTTGAACCCAAACCCAAAGGTTCATAGGTAGGAGAACCCATTAGTTTAGATTTTGATGAGGAGGAATAAGCACAAGAAAATCCAGCTTCAAGTACAATTCAAGGAGCTACAACTATTCCCCATGATCAAATTACAACATATGTAGGGATAAAAACACAAGAGGCATTTGCATCAACCCGACAAGTCTCCCCTACATAGTTGAAGACTTGTCTTGTATATACAAGAAATCCTAGGATCCCTATAGGGAGTCCTATAGTAGAGTTATCTCAAGGTTTGCTTCTTATACCACAACACTCAGAATAGGTAGAAGGAGAGTCTATTGAAATTGAGGATGTAGGAGATGAAGATGATTTAGACGAAGATATAGAGATGGGCATGGCTAAGGCCTTGAGCATTGAATCAGAAAAGGATAAAGAGCTAACCGAGCAAGGTCCCCCAAGTACCTAGTCTTTTGTGACTATTCCTTTATCTACTATTCTAATATTTGGAAATGTTCCTATTTATTTTGTGTTGAGACCCCCAAAGGTGGAATTTTCTACTTCTACCTCCATTGACCCCTTTTCCCCAACCACATTCATCCAATTCCCAATTATCACCCCAAATTTTGAGAAGGATGTTTCCACCACCTCCATTGGCCCATTGTCCACTTCCATTCCATTCACCATGGCTACCTCCTCCATCCTTATTGGCACAACCATCATTAGATCCATGAAGAAGAAGAGGATATCTAGAAAGGTGCACACGACCATGGCCACTCCATAGTTCCATATCTAGTCTACCGAGATCACCCTTCCCATGCATTACACCACCTACATAGAAGAAACTATTGTGGTAAACTCTACCAGAGGAAGGAATGCCAAGCCCCAATTAGTCATAGTTCTACCAGTCCCTTAGTTTGGAGGAGTGGATTGGTCTAAGATCGTTTGGCCTTCCCTACCTAATGTCCTTATCAAGGCACAAAAGAAACAACTAATAATTGAGGATGCTCAAGAAGAGGTTTTAGTTACAACCTCAGATCCATCATAGTTGGACATTCCTCCCTAGGCTATGGATTTTAGGAGGAAGGCCTCCCAGTTTCCCAGCTTCAAGATCACTGACCTCCCTTTTATCACCACTTTATTTGACCCACCATCATGTAACATATATAGAGTGAAGAAGAGGAAGTTGAAAGATAACAAAGGAAGGGAGATAATATTTGAGGAAAGATATGAAGTATTCTCCCTCACTAAGAGGTAGAATAGGTAGTCGAGATAGTCTCCATATGTTGAAAATTTTACAAACTTGGCTCAAGCACACAAGGATGCTATGGTTGCCATACATGAAGGCATCGAGATGGCTTAGCAAGAGTTAGAAGCTAAGGTAGAACAATTTAGGGAGCAAAAAAATACCATACATATCCCTACAGGCATAGAGGTAGAGGTTTAAGAAGTAGCCTCTAAATATTACAACTCATTAGAAGCATTGGATTTCATGAGGGTTGAATTGACTCCTCATATCAATAGGACTAACCAATTGTTTAATTCTTTGAGAGATGATAGTTTTAAGCTAAAGATGCTAATTGCATACATAGATAACAAAATATATAGTCATCTAGACATTATGACACCACTTGAGGCATCTAATACTCTCAATTTATTTATCATAAGGTAGGAAGAAGCTCAGGAGTGGTTATAATCAATTGGGGATTTAATCCCCAAATATCAAGCACATGAGGCCTAAATTCTCTAGATTTTGAATGATTTAAAGTTATCAAAGGTGAAAGATACTATAGGTAAATTGATTAGTAGGATCGATTTTAACAAGCTCATACAGGAGGTAATAAATAAATTCAAGTAAAGTCTGCAAGGCTTGACATTAGAAGAAATAGAAGCTGAGTTAAGTTTAGATAGAAAGGTCACAAAGGTGGAGATTTTCAAGAATAATTTCCAAACAATTAAGGATTAACATGCAAAAATCCTTGGCCAAGTCAATAAGATCCACCGATCACCTTTGCTTAATTTGAACATCATACAACAACAACATGATGTAGTAGATAAGTGTTACAAGGAAAATGTGACAAAGAAGAAGTAATCTCAAATTGCTACTTCAAGTACCACATCAACATCTATAGTTCTAGATTCTATCACTCGAGCCACTACACAAACCAAAGTACATGTAGCTATCTAGATAACGTAACCTTAAAGGGGCTAAAATTTTGTGCATGTATAATTTTTAATGGTTTATATATTTATAATTTACTTGTAGTTTAATAATTTTCTTGTAAATTTATCTTTGCCTTTTGTACACATGCACATGTTTCATGGTTTTATAAAGGTTAACTTAGTTAATTAACAACTATAAGAAAATTCCTATATGATTTTGACTATAGTTAAAACTCATGTTCTAAATATTACATGTAAAATGCTTTGCATGAACTTGGAGGATGAGGCAACCCCTTCCTCAAGTCTATTTAAACAATTGTAAACCACCTTATGGATTTATTAGAGAAAATTTTTAATATAAAGGAGAAAATGAATTTTTTGATTATCAACTTCATCCGTTTGATTATTTTCTTTTCATTATTTATGTAATTAGATATTGTTTATTTAGTTGTATGTTTCAATAATCCTTAGTGTGTAAAAGATGCGAAAGGGTTCTTGATTATCTTGATTGATGTACTAATCCTAGATGAGCAATAGTTATTGAAAGATTAGTAAATCAGATTGAGTAGGATGTTTAAGTTGATTTATTTATAATTCTAAATGTGTAAGAGTGAAAAAATTTGATGCAATTGATGTATGTATACAAATCTATCTCAGATACCTCATTAGCCTGAGTCATAATCTCTTGAGTAAGGGTATGCAAGAGCTACTCTAAAAGGAGCAACCTTTGACTGAGACTCATGAGTTACTTGCATCAGTATCTCCTTAGACTTCTTATCTGTGTCTGATTGTGTGTGTACAATTACTGCTAGCAGCAGACATAGGTTTTGAAAGCACTTGTCCATTTAGAAACTAGCCAAGGAAGTGATTTTTGAAAACCATAGAGTCTTCTTTTATACCTTACCCTTTCCTTCTTTTTGAGTTTATTTTGAGACTTACCCACTTTATATTAACAACCAACCATTCACCCAACTCACATAAAAATTCACTACCATTTTACAGACCACACCTTTGTCTAAAAACCTTATCAACAGCCTGCATACTCCACCAATTATTCTATCAATAGGTTGTCAAAGATTTCATACCTATAACTCATGCCCTAGAGTGGGTTTCACCTCCATAAAGATCCTAAAATGTTAGAGGTTACTTTATTGTCTATGGTGTGCATAAAAACAACATCAACAGTTCACTAGCACTAAAAGGGGGCTTGAACCTCTAATAAAAGAGGTTAGTTTCTACATAGAGCTACACTAGAGTCACCTAAGAGAGTGACCAAATCTAATTCCCAAGTTGGCCTTCTAATCTCACCTTTGTCACAACATAAGAGACTTAGAACTATACCAATTATTTTTAACAGACTTGGGACTACTTCTTTGGTAAGTAACCCCTTACCTATTAATCCTTCAATGGATTAGCCACTTGGTTAGTTGGATCTGATATTTCCATCCTAGGGGATGTGCATGATTTTCATAGGAATTATAAGAGGTATCTACCATCATTTTCTCATTCAAGAGCCAAGATGGTAAAAGAACATATTAAGTAATTTAAGGTTGTTCTAAGGTTGATGAATGTTGTCCATGAAGATGTTTCATGTAGGCTTTTCCCTTTTATGTTAATGGATCCTGCTTATGACTGGTATTTAAATCTAACAAAAAATTCCATCACTTCTTAAAATGCATGGTGATCAAATTTTCTTGCACAATTTGGACAGGTCACCAGTCCCAACATAATATACTATCTCTTTACTAGTATGAAGAAAGACTCTAATGAGCCTATCTATACTTTCAATACAAGATTTCAAAATATATACAATTGGTTAACTATAGAATATAAGTCAGATGAAGCATTATCATTGGAGATGTACAACAATGCACTAGATCCAATTAATGCATTGTTCTTGAGGAGAGCTACTACCACTAATAATTTGGCATGGGCATTCAAAGAAGCCATTAATATCAATAAATAGCTCAATCCTTAGGTTCCTATTGTGTCCAATATTCATAATGGCTTTCCCATATTGAATCTAATTTCACATGCAAATTAGAATATCCTGACGTTCTATCAAAACCAAATCTACATATTTCCTCCCATGACACAAATAACATAGCCAAAATATGTATTCTTGAATAATGACATGCCATGTAATAGTTACCAACAAAATTAATAATCAGATACGTCTCCTACTGTTATTTTACAAGGCACTAAATTGATAAAAGCATAAATTGAGGCTATTCAGAAGATGGTTCAAAATCTAAGCAATGACTTCTTGGGCATGCAAAGGAAGATAAGTAATGCTAATGCCCCAAATGGAAATTAGAATCCTACATTTCAGAGGTATAATAGGCCATTCAATAGAACCATGACTAATATGGAGGAACTTGGCAAACTCCCAAAGATCAATATAGTAGATACAACTCTGCCTAATTAGTATAAGGTTTATAATACTTCTTAGGATGGTGAGCTCGACTATGTAAAATTTTACACATCATTTGAAATATTCTAGTGAGAGGTGGTAAGGCAAGACAATATGCATAATCCACTCGAACCTCATCTTGATCCTGGATCTTCCAACACTGCCATGTTCTTCGAGACTCATGAGTTTCCCTTTCTGAGTGAAGATGAAAATTTTCTAGAGGAAAACATAGATGAAGTTCATTCTTTCCAAAAATTCCATAAAGGTGGCTACAATCTAAGGGATAATCAACCCTTCACCATGTCAACTCCCCCAAACACCATGGCAATTTCACCTAATCCTAAAGCTGACAATAATTCACCTACTTCAAGGGGTAATGATCAGCCTTAGACCAAGGAGGAACCTACCAAAGGAGGATACAACATTGTCAAAGACATGAAGAAAATCAAATCAAATATAACTCTTCATGAGTTAGCTCAAATTACTGAACAAAAAACACTGTTAATGAGATATATTACGAGAAAGACACCTATGGAGATAATAAAAACACCTATGAATAAATCAAAAGTTGCTAATGACAATGATGTTTATAAGAGTAATCCAAAATTTCCACCATTATTACTCATTTCTAGAGCATTCGATAAGAACATTCATAATTTTTAGTTGATTTTAGAGCTTCTGCAATTGTCATGCCCACTTCCATATGTCAGAAGCTTGGTTTGACTCCAAGCCCTTCAAAGAGGATAATTTCAGAATTAGACAAGATAGTGGTGCCCATGGTTAGTGAATTAAAGGATGTGCATATCCAAGTAGCATTTGAACTGCATGTTCAAATGACCATTGATATTATGGTGGTGGACATACCTGAAAGCTACAGACTACTGTTGAGTAGAGACTAGTCCAAAACACTCAACAAATATCTCTCCACAACTTCTCTCACATTTGACTACCATGGAGGGGCATGTAAATCAAATCAGAATTGATAAAGAACCAAGGATGAAATATCCCATTATTGAGTATAATTTCAAGAATGAAGAGGTAACATATGAGTCTCTAAGCCTTGGTATTTATAATTTCAATATGCATAATAAAGAACAAGAACCATAGTCTGAAGTTTTTAATCAACTCTGGACTTTACACTTTGATGGAACTAAATCCAAAATAGGATCATGTGTTGGAGTCAAGTTGATTGATCCATAGGGAAAGAAGATTTTGGTAGCATATATATTGTAATTCACTTGCACCAATAACAAAGCTGAGTATGAAGCACTAATTTTAGGATTACAGTTTGCACTAAAACATAACATGAAATAAGTGTTAGTACTAGGTGATTCTAAAATAGTGATTAACTAGGTCAAGAACAAATATCAATGCAAGATCTCTTACCTAAATAAGTACAAACAATGAGCATGGGATCTAATTGAAAGCTTTGATGCTTTCAATATAAAGGCAATTCCTAGAGAGCAAAATCAAGCTACAAATTGACTAGCTACTATGGCAGCTAACTTGGAGCCTCTCCAAGAATCTGAGGTAAGAAAATTTTATATTAAACTAGTTACTTGACCTTTAGTGCTTGATAATGTGGAAAATTTTCAAGTCTTTAATGATGATTAGTAGATCATTCAGTTTTTGACTAATTCAGAGGAGTTCAAGTCCCAAATTATTGATGATAAAGAAGTAAGTCATCTCTACAAATAAGAATCAAACAAGGAAAGTATTCTCTAGCTTAAAGAGAATCACATTTTAGTTGGTTAGTCTTTTTAGAAAGGCCATTTGACATAGATACACAAGCTCAACAACTTAGGATGCCTAAGGTCAATGAATCAGACTTCAAAAAGAAAAATCTTGGGGATGAATGTAACCTACACTACATCAATATAAGCCTCATCTGTACCCCAAAAGAAAGACAATGAGTAAAGGATTTAATCGCCTGATATAGAGATATTATTACTTGTAATTATGAAGATTTAAAAGTGTATAATCCTTGGGTCATTACTCGCATGATCCCTCTAAAACTAGATCATAAACCATTTAGATAAAGGCAATGACCAATCTATCATATTTTGGAACCACTCATTTAAAAGGAAGTGGAGAAGTTATTAAGTGCAAATATTATCTTCCTAATCTAACATTCTACTTGGGTGGCCAATTTAGTCCCCATTAGGAAAAAGAATGGTGAGATCAGATTATTTGTGGATTTCAAAAACTTGAATAAAGCTTCTGAAAAGGACAATTATCCCTTGCCTTTTTTGGATGAAGTAATACATATAGTAAGCAGTTTGGAGATGATGTCCTTTTTGGATGGATTTTTAGGCTATAATCAAGTACTAATACAATCTGAGGACATGATGAAGACTATAATTACTATGAAGTGGAGCACTTATGAATACAAAAGGATGTCATTTGGCTTGATAATTTTTATCATGCCATGGATCATGCATTCAAAGGACTAATAGAAAAATGCATAATCATCTACATGGATGATCTTATAGTGTTCTTAAAGATTAGGAATGATCATATAAAACACCTCCAATCCATATTAAAGAGATGAAAAAGGTTTGGTATTTCACTAAATCCAAAGAAGAGCATATTTGGAGTGATTGAAGGCAAGCTTTTGGGACACATCATCTCCAAGGAAGGGATTACCATGGATCCAAATAGAGTTCAAGCTATCTCAAAAATTGCACCACCAAATAGTAAGAAGGAGATCAAATTATTTTTTGGAAAAATTAAATTTGTAAGAAAGTTTATCTTAGGTTTTGCATAAATTGTTAAACCTCTAAATGCCATGCTCAAATAAGATGCCAAAATAGAATGGACAGATGAAACCTGAAAGTTTTTTAAAGATAATAAATATGCAATAACACAAGATAGTACTAATCAATATAGATTTCATGAAGGATTTATACTTTTAATCATTCACTTTAGAACATATAATTACTACAATTATAACACAAAATAAGGATGAGACCGAGCACCCAATCACATTTATGAGCATAAATTTAAAAGATGCAAAAATCAGATACTCCATGATTGATAAATAGATTTTTGATATTGTTAAAGTAGTAAAGAAGTTTTGGCATTATATTTAAGGAATAAAATCATTTCTATTGTGTATGATCCCACTGTCATGCTGATCCATAATCAAGTAGATTTCCTACTCTAAAAATTTCACTTATTGGATTCTTATAGATGAATTAGTTTTAATGCCAAAATTCAACTCTAAAAATATAGTCAACTAAAAATAATGCAATACAAGTAATAATGAACACTATAAATAATTTGATAATAGAGTTTAGTAGATGCCTAAATCTCTAGGTTCTCTAAACAATTGACCGATTCATTATACAAATCCATTTGCAAGTACAAATTTAAAACTTACAAAACTATAATGAATCTATCATGAACTCAAGTACCAATCTGTCATGTAGAGACCTAGACTTGTCTTGGAAGGCTTGAAATTTTTTTCAGCATAGCCTCCTTGCTTCACACCTTCCTTTTGACTTGTCCTTTGCTACATGGCCTCCAAGAGCCTCTACATAGAGCAAAGTTAGAGTAGGCATCAATTGTTGGCTTTATAAAATGATCCTTCTCTATGGCCTCCAAGTAGTGATAATTCATCCAATAGATCTATTATTACAATAATTAGATTAATAACAATCTAAAAATAATAGAGAATCATAGCTTATAGAGACCTGTACAATGCTCCTCTAGTGCTCCGAAAAAAACCCCTCTACTCTTTTCCTGAGCTTCGAGTAATGAACACTAGAATTAGGATTTATAAGCCTTTAAAAAGAAATAATAATAGTATGAAAAATTCAATGGTATTGTAATACACTTGGAATGCCTTCACAATCTCACTTAAGGCTTGAAAATTTGAATTAAGATTTAATGCCTTTGCATGAATTAAGCTTGAGTGTGAATTCCTATAATTTCAATCAAGTTTTTGCTTCCTCAAATGAACCTCCACCCCCTTTATATACTTATGGAGGGTCCACTTTTTGAGGTTTGGATAATAATCCCTTTACAATATTTATGTGATTTTACATTATCCCCCCACTTATCCTATATATATGGGATTCACCATTATCTATGCCTTTAAATAAGGCTCATCTGTGGCATGGAGGGAAATAATAATTTATTTATTTATTTTAATGCTTCACATTTTGACTAGTCTATATGATGTGTTACCTAAAAATTTGTCCACATATCCCATGCTAATTTGTCTACGTGCCAACATTTAATTGGTCCATGTTGCCACATCATTAATTTTACTAGGTTTGACCACAACTTTGACTAGCCATAACTTTCGTATACGAACTTGGAATTGGTTCATTCAAAATGCATCAAAAATATCATGACAAGTTTTACATCATGGAACTAGTTCAGAAACATTCTAAGACCATCAATTTTTTTAGTTTGATTAGCTTTGAATACCTATTAACTAAACTTTGACCAATGACAATTAGAGATATGATGTCCCTTTTTTACGTTCTAATAGTTGATGGAAATATCTTGATGATCTCTACATAATGGACCATGTTTAAAAAAAACTAGAGAACATCTAAAAATATCTTTCAGATCATGCCTCCCCATTAAAAAGGCTTTTATTCCACCAAAATTTGACACATTTATTTTAATGGTAATGGATTTGGTTCTTTGCAATGCCTCATCAAGATCTCTACAGTGGACTCTGTGGACTCTAAAACTATTATTCTGATATGGGTAGGCTACACCATTCCTTTCTTATAGAAAATTAACAAGTCATTATAAGGACAACATCACACAAAATGATCATTTTGAAAAACACATCTCAATGTCAAAGAGATAAGTGCTCAATTAATTCGGTGATCTACCAGTGAATAAGCTATCCTATATAGCATGGGAATAGCCAAAATTTTCTATTCACTGGTTTCATTCCCAAAATGGTAAACTATCTTAACTATAAAATATCACTTGGTATAAATGCAAACAAAATGCTGTCCATTTATGGGTCTTGAACTGCATCCTACACATTCTATCATCAAATGTAATTTCATAACAATAGCAACTTCAATTACAAGTATCAAGTAGGTACATTGATCATGTCCCAAATAACCTACGTATACTGATGTCAACTTCACAATGGAGTTCATTAAAATATGAGAAAAGCCAAGCATGATAAAATTGTTACAAGATTCTCCTTATTGGTTACTCCAAAAATATTCAAAGCTGAAACATTGTCTAATTTTCCTTTCATCAATCATCAAAAATCTCAAAGATGCTTTGAAAAATTTGTATGCTAATTTACAATTACAATTATGTAAACATAAAACTAAGAAACTTAGTACAAACCTATTTTATCAGATTATCCCATTTAGGTGGTTTTATTTCCTCAATAAATACCTGGGTTGACTCATCAATTGGTGGTGGATTAAAAACTTCATTTACCTTTTCAATAGGTCTCTATGCCATCTTTGTCTTATTGTTTTGAGATGGATTAAGTCTCCAACACTACTCAACCCAATGCCCATTCACATGACAATGAGCACAAAAGTTCCTCTTGGCCTCCTTCTTGGATGAGGAATCACATTTGCCATTTTTCACCTCTAAACGATGAGATTATTCTTTAACATCTACCTTGTTTCTGATAAAAGGCATCAACTTCTTCAGCAATGACCTTCTCTTCCAACAAATAGAAATAAAATGGTTACTTAATCCAAAAAAAGTACACGGGAAAGCATTCCACATTTTTTGTATATCACAACCATCTTTTTTATTCTAAAAGATAGGATTAGAAGTTTTAGAATTTACACAATTTCATCTAGTGATAGGCTAGGTGTAAGAATGAGGAGGTGGAATTCATTACCTCTTTTGGTCATTCATTTACACCTTTCAGCATTTTATTGTGAGACTTGTTCCTCTACATGGAGGAATTCTACTGTACCAGTGGTGTAAGCACTTGCTTGTTAAAATCTTGTCTTCCTTCAGTGGATTTGGAACTCTCTCTAATTTCCATTTGATCACTAGCATAACCCAAACCTATAAAATGAGGATGATCCTCGACCTATATTGGGTTAGTACTACCTTGGCTATTCTTGCTTAGACCTCTTCCATCAAAACCCATTTTAAACAATAGGTTCTAGCCAATACCTCTGGTGTATTTCTCAAAATCACTAAAAACTACACCAAAAACTGACTGGGAGGAAGTGATACATGGTGAACTTATAGTGCAATCATCTATTATGGTCTCTACATCTATGGTGGAGGGTAACTCCTTCTATTCACTACTCTATAACTGTGCTAAGAGCTCATCCTTGGTTTGAAAATCAACTTTCAAGTGTTTGACCTCCTCTTTTAAGGAGTGAAACTTGGATCTCAGGAAAGTATTCTCATCCTGGATCTGTTGATTAAACTCGTCGAGCTCTTCAAGCCTTTCACGCTTCATGGCTTTACCCATGGTTTCCTGCTCTTGCAAACAACCTGTATCTCCTATGAGTGCACATTGAAATAGAAGATTAAACAAGTCTAAAATGTATACAAGTAATTAAAATTAATATTAATAGGATATGTAATTAGAAGAAAATCTTGCATTCGAAATACTTTGATACCAAAATGATTTGTAATTAGGTATATTTCTTACTCTAAAATTTTACTTATTGAATCCTTATAAATGAATTAGTTTTAATGCCAAAATTCAACTCCAAAAATATAATCAATGAAATAAATGCAATGAAAGTAATAATGAACACTGAACACAAGCTGATAACAGATTTTGGTAGATGCCTATGTCTCTAGGTTCTCTAAATGATGAATCGATTCATTATAAAAATATATTTGCAAGTACAAATTTAAAACTTAAAAAACTATAATGAATCCATCATGAACTCAAGTGCCAATATATCCTACATAGATCTAGACTAGTCTTGGAAGGCTTGCACAATGTCCCAACATGGCCTCCATACTTCACACCTTCCTGTTGGCTTCTCCTCTATTGCATGACCTCCAAGAGCTTCTACACAGAGCTAAGTTAGAATAAGCATCAATCATCAGCTCTATAAAATGATCCTTCTCTATGGAATCCAAGTAGTTCTAAATCATCTAATAGAGATATTAATATAATACTCAAATTAATAACATCCTACAAATAATATGGAATTAGAGCTTTTGTAGACTTGTACAATGCTCCTCTAGTGCTAAAAAAAACCCTCTACTCTTTTCCCAAGCTTCAAGTAATAAACACAAGATATAAGCTTTATAAGCCTTTACAAAGTAATAATAATAATACAAAAAATTCAAATGTATTTTAATACACTTGGAATGCCTTCAAAATCTCTCCTAAGGCTTGTAAATTTGAATTAAGCTCGAATGCCTTTGCATGAATTAGGCTTGAGTGTGAATTCTTAGAATTCTAGTCAAGTTTTTGCTTCCTCAAATGATTCTCCACCCCCTTTATATACTTATAGAGGGTCCACTTTTTGAGGTTTGGATAGTAATCCCTTTATAATATTTGTGGGATTTAACATTATCCCCCCTCTTATCCATATTTATGGGATTCACCATTATCTATGCCTTTAAATAAGGCTCATATGTGGGATGGAGGGAAATAATAATTTATTTATTTATTTTAATGCTCCATATTTTGAATAGTCTATGTCATGTGTCACCTATAATTTTTTTCACATATACAATGCTAATTTTTCCATATGCCAGCATTTAATTGGTCCATGTTGCCATGTCATTATTTTTACCTTTGATTGGCCATAAATTTCACATATGAACTTAGAATTGGTTCATTCAAAATACAATGAAAATCTTCTGATGCATTTTATGCCATGGAACTGGTTTAGAAATGTTCCAAGACCATCAATTTTTTTAGTTTCACCAGCTTTGACCACTTGTTGACCAAACTTTGACCAATGATAACTAGAGCATACAAAGTCCATTTTTCACATTCTAATAGTTGCTAGAAAGCTCTTGATGATATATACACAATGGATCAAATTTAAAGAAAAACAAGGAACATATAAAAATATCCTCCAGATCAGGAGCTCACTCTATCACAAAACAAACTAGGGGAACATCGAAGCAAGTGGATGATGAAATTGTAATAATTTGACATAAAAATCAAACCTATAAAGATAATTTGATGTCAAGGCATCATTCAGGTCATGACTAAACCTGATCCATGTATCATCATTGAAGAGATATGTGAGGCTCAAGTATCCAAAGGAGAATGGTATATTAATATCATACAGTACTTGTTCATAGGCACTTGCCCCCTAGAGCTTAAAAAAGAGCAAAGGAGAGCTTTGAGGCTCAGAGCTACCCATTTCATGATAAAAAATGGGATATTCTATAGAATAAACAATGAAGGAATTTATCTCAGGTGTGTATCTGTAGGGGAAACTAAAGAGATTCTAGGGAATTTTCATCAAAAGATAGGTAGTGGTCATACTTCTAGGAATACCACAACCCATAAAATCTTAAGAATGTGATACTATTGGCCAATAATTTTTAAGGATGCTCATGCTCATGTGAAGACATGCCATGAATGCCAATATTTGGCCAAAAGGGAAGTACATGTAGTAATACCTTTATAGTCAGTTATTGAAGGAAGATCATTTGCCTAATAGGGTTTAGACTTCATTGACATCATCAACCCAAATTCCTTAGTAAGCCATAAGTTTGTGCTCACTGCTACAAACTACTGTATTAGATGGGATGAAGCCATAGCCATGAAGAATTGTAGAGCACAAGATGTGATTCACTGCTTGGAAGAACACATCATCACTAGGTTTGGTACTCCTATTGCATTAGTTTGTGACAATGGACCAACATTCATATCTATAATATCCCCTTCAATCAGGGAATATAGAAACACAAAAGCTCTGAACTAAGATACAATCTTGCAGAATAAATTTAGAAGATAAACAATAATATAGTCTCTCAATAGTAAATCACAGATCTTATCACTTGTTCTTTTAGGCGACTACAATTACAGTCTTCTCTCATACATATAAAAGAATATTAAAATATGGTCTTAAAACCCTGGGCTTTTGCAAATCTATAAATTGAGCTTGAATCTGGATGTCTCGGCCTACTGTGTCAAACACACAATCGCCGGTGTCAGTCTATATACTGCCGATGTCGGTCCTTCTCTGCCGACATCAGTCTTCAATCGGCCGATGTCGGTCACTGGGGATCTCTGTCTGCCGATGTCAGTGTCTGCATGGATCTGTACAGACTTCGTACGGCCACCAATTAAGCACAACCTGTCTATTTTCAACCCATGATCTGAAAATATATGGCTCTAATATAGAAGATCTCTATCTGTATAATTTATTGAATAAAAACTAATTAAAGAAATACCTTGAAAGCTCTGTGACAACTTTTGTATGAAGTTACCTCTCAAATATATAAACCTTTGTGATAACTTCTGTATGAAGCTATCTCTCAATTTGGCAATAAATCAACTGATATCTCACAGCCTCTGAATCGCACACAATGAAGAGTTGACGTTCTCCACTACAATGGAATCCTGGAACCCTTGGCTCAGTCTTCACAGAAGAATTCTTCAATATCAAAAATCAATAATCAATGAATAATCAATAATGGCCTCCATGAGAAACCCTTATACCCTAAAAAAGATGTGCTTGCCCTAATTAGGGTTTTATTAAATTAGAATTAGGTTTTTTAATTAAAAATAGACCAAATAATTAATATTTGATTAAATCAATCAAATATTAATATCTCCCTCAATATATGTCCGATCGAGCCCAAACGAAAGCCAACTAGAAAAATTCTACTAAACGAAGCCAAGCCAATCTCCATCAAGACCTTCTATCCATCCTATTAGCCTACGAAGGTTGCATAATAGGCTAACCATCCATTCTGAAGATGTCAACTGAAAAGGGGACATGACAATCTGCCCCTCCTAAAATTGCTTGCCCTCAAGCAATTGCTGAATGATAAACCAATCACTCCCCCTGGATCCCAAATGTAGTCATGATCTCCACCGCTGTCAATCAACATGAACTCCATGCCATGTCCATCACAACTCTCATCTAATGGCATCACATCATCTCTAGTACTAAGATAAGCACCCCAACATCCAATCCATAAATGAAAATCAACTGGCAACTCAAGTAAACTCCTTAACTAAATAATAGCTGAATCTGGAATATGAATGCTAGACATACTCATATCATCATCAACCTGTGACCTGGCTGTAGCAGAAAGCTGAGTCCCTGTCACATGTGCTAACTCCAAAATTGAACTCACCTCGAGACAAAGCTCGTCCACCTGTCTCTCCTGTGTTGGTGCCAATGTGCACTCGGTAGTGCACTCTATCATGTCATCTCGTATGAGCCTCTCCATCCGATGAAAAAACATATATCTAAAGTTGTTGCCCCATATTGCCTTAAGAATATGTGTCTTCCCATAAACATCAAAGCAAACCTCCATGTCCTTGAGATGAAGAGTAACTTCCTCAAATGAATGAAGCCACTTCATACCCAAGACTAAGTCTATATCCCCCATGTTTACCACATAATAATCAGCCTTGAACTCATAGTTGTTCAAGCGCAATGGGAGGTCTCTAATCATATGCTCACACCTAAGAGTGTGACCATCAACTACCTTAACTCTAATGCCCTCAAAATCTTTAGTAGTGAGCCCACGCTTCTTCACAAATCTAGCATATATAAAATTATGTGTGGCTCCTGTATCAAGAAGGGTGATGACCTTCTGTCCTGCCAAAACTCCACAGAGTCTAAATGACTCATCTAACTAAATGCTAGATAGACGTGCCTCCTGTATATGAAGCTCTAAATCTACCTCTACCTTAGGCTCTGAAGCCTCTGCCTCCTCAAAACCATCCTGCTGTTTAGAATCCTCAGAATTTGAATCCTCATAATACGCCCACATCACACAATTTGCCTTGCCCTTAGGCCTCAAAGGACAATCGTGATTGGCATCATAGGGATCTTTGCAATAGAAGCAAAGCTTCTTCCTGCGTAGATCATTAAGAGCCTCTCGATCCACAGGTGGTGCTGAAGGATTTACCTTAGAATCATTCTTAACACCTGATTTATCTATGTTAAAATCTAGTCTCTCTCTATTACCGTTGGAGCACTTATGGTCATTGGATGAAGAAATACCTCCCGAGTTAGATTTACTAGATGGGGCTGCCATCTCCATGCTACATGCCTTCTTCATAGCTACCTATAATGAAGGAGGATCAAAGCCTTTAATCCAACCTCTCAATGATTCTATCAATCCCTCCATGAAGAGTACTACAAGCCGCCTCTCTAAAATGTCAGGAACCATAATTGATAACTTCTGGAAGTCACCAATGTAAGACTCTAGACTGCCACTTTGGCACAACTGTGCCAACTCTCAGAAATAGGACTCTGAATCCCTCCTATCAAAAAACTCTACCAGCCTATCCACAAACTCCTGATAAGATGTGATCCAATCATGATGGAGTGTCACCATCCCGTGGTGCCACCAATCATGAGCTACTCCCTCAAGATGTAGTGTCGCATATCTGATAGCATCTTCCTCAGCCATCGGTCACAATGTGAGAAATGTATCAAGCTTACTAACCCAGGCCTATGCTATCACCTTACCACTACCATAAAACGTTGCTAGTGTGAGCCTGGTTGTAGCATGCTTCAAATCATTATTCTGGGGCCTTGGTCTACCATTCTGTCGACCTCGATAATGTTCTTTCCTTTGTGTGAGGAATCGGTCAAAAGTAATCATCTCCCTGACCACAGGTGGTAATGACTCCCACTCGTTAGTCGCTACCATAAGTGTGTCTGTAAATGCCTCCTCATGCTCCTCACCTGCTATCACCTCCTCAGCCTCCTGTCTCACAAAGGTAGGCCTAGTGGGCTTGTTAGCTATATGAGAAGCAGTCCTAAGGGCTCTCTATGATCTTGCATCACTCCTGACATCATCATGATGTGGTGAATGTCTCCTTGGAGTACCCAATCCTAGTAGTGCTGCTGCCAACTACCGTAATACTTCATTATTCTACCTTTGCCCTTCTCATAGCTCTCTAAGAGTAAGTAAAACCTCTGCATCGTCTTGATCTCTAGGATAGTGAGGAATACAGGACCTGTCAATATCGTCACCCATGTCTTTTGGCTACTATTCTAAAACTTGGGTACCTTCAAACAAGGCTCTACTATGTGTGTTATACCTGTGTGGTCCCAACTCTTGTGGCTGCATAAGATCTATAAACCCTCAAGATGGTAGGATTTAGCTCTGATACCACTGTAATATCCCCTTCAATCAGGGAATATAGAAACACAAAATCTTTGAACTAAGATACAATCTTGCAGAATAAATTCAGAAGATAAACAATAATATAGTCTCTCAATAGCAAATCACAAATCTTATCACTTGTTCTTCTAGGTGATTACAATTACAATCTTCTCTCATACATATAAAAGAATATTAAAATATGGTCTTAAAACCCTGGGCTTTTGCAAATCTGGAAATTGAGCTTGAATCTAGACGTCTCAGCCTGCTGTTTCAAACACACAGTCGCTGGCGTCAGTCTATATACTGCCGACATCGGTCACTGTCAGTCCTTCTCTGCCGATGTCGGTCTTTAGTCGGCCAATGTCAGTCATTGGGGATCTTTGTCTATCGAGGTCGGTGTCTGCGTGGATCTGTACGGACCTGTATGGACTTTGTACGGCTGCCAATCAAGCACAACCTGCCTGTTTTCAACCCCTGATCTGAAAATATATGGCTCTAATATAGAAGATCTCTATCTGTATAATTTATTGAATAAAAACTAATTAAATAAATACCTGGAAAGCTCTGTGACAACTTTTGTATGAAGTTACCTCTCAAATATATAAACCTTTGTGATAACTTCTGTATGAAGCTATCTCTCAATTTGGCAATAAATCAACTGATATCTCACAGCCTCTGAATCGCACACAATGAAGAGTTGACGTTCTCCACTGCAATGGAATCCTGGAACCCTTGGCTCAGTCTTCACAGAAGAATTCTTCAATATCAAAAATCAATAATCAATGCATAATCAATAATGGCCTCCATGAGAAACCCTTATACCCTAAAAAAGATGTGCTTGCCCTAATTAGGGTTTTCTTAAATTAGAATTAGGTTTTTTAATTAAAAATAGACCAAATAATTAATATTTGATTAAATCAATCAAATATTAATATCTCCCTCAATATATGTCCGATCGAGCCCAAACGAAAGCCAACTAGAAAAATTCTACTAAACGAAGCCAAGCCAATCTCCATCAAGACCTTCTATCCATCCTATTAGCCTACGAAGGTTGCATAATAGGCTAACCATCCATTCTGAAGATGTCAACTGAAAAGGGGACATGACAATATCAGAAGAATTCATGGAATGGGCACATGACAATTAGGTTACTATCAAGTCATCCTCTAACCATTACCCCTAGAGAAATGGGATGATAGAGTCAATGAATAAGAACTTGATAGATGCAATTAATAAATTAGTAGGTGACAAGCCTAGAGACTGGCATAATCTATTAAAGTATGCTCTTTGGGCAGACCGGACAAGATACAAGCAAGCCCTTAAAGCTTCACCCTACTTGTTAGTGTATGGATGCTGGCCAATTTTCCCAATTATGCTAAAGCTACCAACTTATCAGTTTATGCAAGATTACATGGAGCCAAATAACCAAATGGAGATTTGATTACTAGACATAATAGAAATGGAAGATTCAAGGAGTGAAGCCTTAAAAACATTCAACAAACACCAAGATGTGGTCAAGAGATAGTTTGATAAGAGAGCAAAGGTCAAAAAATTCAAGATTTTGGATTTAGTGCTACTTTGGGATAAAGCCCCTGAGAAGAAATGAAAACACGATAAGTTTTCCCTGCTATGGATTGGACCATATCATATTTTATAGATCATGTGAAATAATGTGTTTCATCTAAAGGACTTGCAGGGCAATGAACTTACCTATCCAGTCAATGGGAAGTTTTTAAAATATTAGTTCATGATTGTACCATCTGAAGGTACCCCAGACTAACAAAGAAGAGTGGTAAAGGTAGAATTATGAGTAGATTAGATTTCCTACTTTCTTAGGTTAGTTTCTTGCTTTCTTAGACTAGAGTTCAATGCTTTCTATATTAGCTATTTTTGTTACTTTCTTTGATAATTTGAATTGTGTTTGCTCTAATTGTAACCAAGATAAAATCAAAACCAATTGAACTTATGCTCAAATAGACTTGTAGAAAAGGGGATAATTAAATTTGAATAAGCAATTTGGGACTTGTCCATGAACTGGGCATATTTTTGTGTTTTTGAGTCCTCAAGATGAAGGTAGGTAATCATGGATTATTCTGGATGGTGTCACAATTGAATACTTTCACCAAGTATGTGCAATTTTCTCTCAAAGTACTTCATACACATTTATAAATTTTTATTATTGTATTGGAGCAAGTACACTTATCATATTAAATACTTTATTAGAAGTGACAATTCTGGGTATAGGTGTTGTTGGCAGGGATGTTCTGGTAATAATTTATTTTATAGTTATACCAACTCATTGGGGTTCCAGATCTTCTCTTTTCATTCAAGAATAAAAGAAAAACAAAAGAAGAAAAAAATCAATGAGTTCAAAAGAGCAAAAAAAAATCTTAAAAAAATCAAAAGGCTCACATGATGAAATAAGGTCAATGTATCATGCATCATGGTTAAACAGTAAATAATGGAAAGAGAAGAGAAGGAGCCTAAAGTATCTTTATCAGGGATATAGATGCTTGGGTGACCATAGAGCAATGGTTGAGCTTCCCTCAATTTTTAAAGCTTAAATAGATACTAGAACAAAACCTATAGTTTCATCAAGCCTTTGAAAAACTCATTACAGTAAGGGTTAAATGAATTACACATTTGACACACATAGATGCAAAGAATTGGAAGGAAATTATGTTATGTGAATCAACTTAGGAGTCTCTTTCATGTTTTTAACTTAATTATTCTTTTGTGACACACTTCGTAATTGATCTAATGATTACTAACCAAAGTTTTGGGTCCTTGAATACTCAAGAGTATTCCTCATGTGAGTCACTATTTGTTGTATCCAACACCCCCCTTTTATCTAAAGGAGAAATGGGAACCCAATTTTTTTCAAGATTCGAGCCTTGATTATTGAATCTCTCTTTTATATGTTTGTGCAAATTCTAGGAATGATTGATTATTAATATTCACACTTTAGGAAATGGACATGGTATTCATGTGTTATTTTATAGACTAACTTCACTAATGCCTTTCAAAAGTTTTGAATATGAATATTTTTAGGACTTAGTTAGTTTGAAGTAAATTATCTAGATATTTTACTCATCGTGTTTTTTGTTCAAACATTTCATTCAGACATTTTGTCTGATAGGTTTGGTTTTTGGGTTTTATGTGTTAGTATTTTAACCTGTAACTTTTTAGGATTTACATTTTCAACACTTATTTTCATTTGGAATTTATATCTTCAAAAAATTTATTTCACATAAATGTGGTCTTTAGGTTTTTTACATCGAATATTTTTTCCAAAATAATTCATTCTTATTAGAGTTTTTGCATCAGATATTTTGTTCAAAATAATTTCCCTGAGTCAGCTTGTTTTTATTAGAACTTTTACTAAGGACATTTTATCCAATGGATTTTAAGAGATTTATATACATGTTGTGAGCTTTGTGTCATGGGCATTTATCTTATGAAAATAGGTCTTTGGGATTTTTGTTGTGGGTATTTTATAAAGATTGATACCCAACAAAAAATTTGAATACCCAACTGTTAAGAACAATACAAGGACTTGATATACTTAGCCAAATAAAAATGTTTATTAATAATATATGCTAAAGTCTCCTACCAATACTAACTATCAATATTTGAATTATATAAGAATATAAAATAAATTAATGTTAGGCATTTATACCACATGAATTGGTATTCAATGGAAAATCTTATATATGCAATACATAGCCATTGAAGCCATAATAGATTTCAAAAAAACTTGCATTCAAAGTATACTACTTTTCTACATCATGAAAGAGCCCTAGCTATTATCTATAGAGAACTATGTAAAGAATCGCTGACTAGATTGGGAGCATGGATTGATCATATAACACATAACATGAAGAAGGATATTGCAAGCAAAAATGATGGTGTCCTAGATGACAAAATCCACCATCCCCTACTCAATCAAGGATTTTATATAATTTATTGATACAGTCTTCGACATTGCCATGTTTGATAATCAATATGCAAATTATTCATAGGTATGGGATGTTATCAAATTTTTAGATATATTCTCACTGGACATAGATAATATCATGTTCTCTAAGTGAGTGTTTATCAAGGACTTACTTTCCCTAAAAATACAAAGACTACACTTTATAGCTTCTAAGATGGAGGTGATGCCAGGGATCAACCTCCTACATGATTTATTATTCTCATGTAAGATAACACATGATGACTTCCTCCATCATTATAGACATAAAAAAATCATCACATGTATTTTGGGAGCTGAATTCTAAAGATATGTATCCTTGAACACACCTGATGCATACTTCGATAAGCATAGGGTGGTGTCATGGAATGAATAAAAAATAATTGAGAAGGTGTTATCTTCATGGTTTCTCCCTAAACAAACCACCCCTTTCAAAGGAAAGAAGCTAAAGGAGAATGTTCCCATAGATAAATTTAGGATGGGGGTATGCATTGGCATGGCTCTATTAAACAGACTCTATGGTATGTTGAGCATTAATTTTGTCAATTTAGATTGGCTACCATAATTACACATGTTACCAATCAGTGATGCTTAGTTTGCACTTGGAGAAATAATTTTTTTTCACTTGAAGGAACAAATAATTCATAAGGATAAGTTCTCCATGCTTGCAGGCCATTTTTATATGATGTCCTACTTATTAGATGCTATCATGGGAACCTATTACAAGGTCCTCAATGAATTGTGGATTCCAACCATAAATTGTATCAAAAAATAAAATTTGTGATCACTTCCAATTTATGCATGTGTATGCCTATACAAAGAACATGGTGAAAAATGTAGAGGATGCATATCTTCAGGTTTGGCGAGCCATTGATGGCTTGCCTATGCCTAGAATTGGAGAAAACATTATGAAAATACTTGATGAGAGGGGGATTATTTACTTTATCCAAAATTCACAGTCATAATGATTTGGGGAAACAAGGCTGATCCTTTTTGTCTCCTAAAATGCATTCTAGACAAGTTGGTAGAGCAAGAAATCACCTTTCAATTATGATGGAGTATAGAAGAGGATTTATCCAAAAAAACAAAGAAAGGCTTGTATTTTAGCCACCATGTAGTCATAGGCAGAATGATATACACCATGAAGAACTATTTTGGAGAATTGGGTGGAAAATGAAAGAGATATCAATTCCCCATGCTTCCACACTGAGACTGAGACCAACATAGTTTTATTTAGAAGTACCTACAGGGACATAATATACCCTACAACTATGATCATCATGAAGTGTTGGAAAGGGCTAGGATTATGAGATTGAAAGAAGATCATTTGAGGATGATCTAGGATGACCTTTCTATTTATACAAGGGAGCTAGATAGCAATAAGGCCATTTAAAAAGGATGGGAACATTCAGACTTTTAGAGAGGATAGTCCATGGAACAATCCAAGGACCTAGTAGGTTCCTCATCTCAAAGACTCCCTTTGAAATTAAAGCTCAAAGTTGTGAAGAGATTATAGAGTATTTTAACCCAACCCAAAAGGAACATAGGTGGGAAACCCCATTAGTTTATATTTTTATGAGGAGGAACAAGTGCAAGAAAAGCCAACTTCAAGTATAATTCAAGGGGTTACAACTATTCCCTAGGCATAAATTACCACATTGGTAGGGATAGAAACACAAGAGGTAGTTGCATGAACCCAAAAAGGATCCCCTTCATAGTTGAAGACTCCTATTGTATATAAAAGAAAGCCTAGGACCCTATAGGGAGTCCCATGGTAGAGTTATCTCAAGGCTTGCCTCCTGTACCACAACACTTAGAACAGGCAGAGAAAGAGGCTATTGAAATTGAGGATGTAGGAGATGAATATGATTTTGAGGAAGATATAGAGATGGACATGGCTAAGGCCTTGAGCCTTGAATCATACAAGGATAAAGATCTAACTGAGCAAGGTCCCCTAGGTACCCAGCCTTTTGTGACTATTCCTTTATTAACTATTCCAATATTTGGCAATGTTCCTATTTCTTCTATGTTGAGACCCCCAAAGGTGGAATTTTATACTTCTACCTCCATTAACCCATTTGCCCCAACCACATTCATCCAATTTTTGCTTCTCACCCCAAATGTTGAGAAGGATGTTGCCACTACCTTCATTTGCCCATTGTCCACTTTCATTCCATTCACCATGGATACCTCCTCTATCCCTACTGACACCACCACCTTTAGAGCCATGAAGCAAAAGATATCTAGAAAGGTGCACATAATCATGGCCACTCCATATTTCCATATCCTATCTACCTAGATCACCCTTCCCATGTATCTCACCACCTCCATATAAGAAACTATTATGGCAAGCTCTAGCAGAGGAAGGAAGGCCAAACCCCAATTAGTCACAGTCCATCCACTCCCTTAGTTTGGAGGAGTAGACTAGTCAAGGAATAAAGGAAACAACCAAAAATTGAGGAGGCTTAGGAGGAGGTTTTAGTTACAACCTTAAATGCATCATAGTTGGACATTCCTGCCTAGCCTATGGAGTTGAGGAGCAAGGCCTCCCAATTGCCCAGCTTCAAGATCACTGAACTCCCTTCTATCACCACTTTATTTACTCACCATCTAATAGCATATAGAGAGAGAAGAAGAGGAAGTTGGAAGATAAAAAAGGAAGGGAGATAATCTTTAAGGAAATATAGGAAGTATTCTCACTCACTAAGAGGCAAAATAGGTAGTCGAGACAGTTTGTATATGTTGAAAATTTTACAAACTTGGCTCAAGCTCATAAGGATGCTATGGTTGCCATCCATGAAGGCATTGAGATGGCTCGATAAGAGTTAGAATCTAAGGTAGAAAAATTGATGGAGAAATAAAAAACCATACATATCCCTATAGGCACAGAGGCAGAGGTTTAGGAAGTAGCCTCTAAATATTATAACTCATTGAAAGCATTGGATTTTATGAGGGTCAAATTGACTCCTCATATTAATAGGGCTAACTAATTGTTTAATTCTTTGAGATATGATAATGGGAAGTTAAAGATGCTAGTTTCATACACAAATAACAAAATATATAGTCATATAGACCTTGTGACACCACTTGAGGCATCCAATACTCTCAATTTGGTTGTCATAAGGTAGGAAGAAGCTTAAGAGTGGTTACAATTAGTTGGGGCTTTAATCCCTAAATATCAGGCACATGAGGCCCAAAATCTCCAAATTTTGAATGATTTGAAGTTATCAAAAGTGAAAGATACTATAGGTAAATTGATTAGCAAGATTAATTTTGATAAGCTCATACAAGAGGCAACAAATAACTTCAAGCAAAGTCTACAAGGCTTGACATTGGAATAAATAGAAATTGAGTTAAGTTTAGCTAGAAAAGTCACAAAGGTGGATATTTTCAAGAATAATTTCCAAACAACTAAGGGAAAACATGCAAAAATACTTGGCTAAGTCAATAGGATCCACCAATCACCTTTGCTAAATTTGAGCATCATATGACAACATCATGATGCAACAGATAAGTGTTACAAGGAGAACAAGACAAAGAAGAATCAATCTCAAATTACTACTTCAACTAACACATTGACATCTACAGTTCTATATTCTATCACCCCAGCCACTACACCAACCAAAGTACATGTAGCTATCCAAAATATGCAACCTTAAAGGGGCTAAAATTTTGTGCATGTACAATTTTTTAATAGTTTTTATATTTATAATTTTCTTGTAGTTCAAGATTTTTATTCTAAAGTTACCTTTGTCTTTTATACACATGCATACATTTCATGGTTTTATAAAGGCTAACTTAGTTAATTAACAACTATAAGAAAATTCCTATATGATTTTGACTACAGTTAGAACTCATGTTCTAACTATTACATGTAAAAGGATTTGCATGAACTTAGAGGATGAGGAAACCCCTTCCCCAAGTCTATTTAAATTGTAAACCACCCTATGGATTTATTAGAGAAAATTTTGAATATAAAAGAGAAAAGAATTTTTTTGATTATCAACTTCATGCATTTGATTATTTTCTTTCAATTATCTGTGTAATTAGATATTTTTTCTTTGGTTGTATGTTTCAATAATCCTTAGTGTGCAAAATCTGTGAAGGGATTCTTAATTATCTTGATTGATGTACTAATCCTAGATGTGCAATAACTATTGAAATATTGGTAAATCACATTGATTAGGATGATTAAGTTGACTGATTTATAATTCTAAATGTGTAGGAGTGATTTATTTAATGTAATTTTCTATGTGTATATAAAGCTGTCTTAGAAACCTCATTAGCCCAAGTCATAATATCCTGAGTAAGGGTATGCAATAGCTGCTCTAAAAGGAGAAACCTTTGCTTGAGACTTATGATTCACTTGCATTAGTAACTCCTTAGACTTCTTAGCCATGTTTGATTGTGTGTGTATAATTACTGCTAGCAGCAGGTATAGGTTTTGAGAGCACTTGTTTATTTAGAAATTAGCCAAAGAAGTGATTTTTGAAAACCACAATCTTCTTTTATGCCTTACCCTTTCATCATTTTTGAGTTCATTTTGAGACTTACCCACTTTAGATTAACAACCAACCATCTACCCAACTCATATAAAAATCTACTATAATTTTATAGACCACACCTCTATCTAAAAACCTTGTCAGAAACCTACATACCCCACCATCTATTCCATCAATTGATTCTCAAAGATTGCATACCTATAACTCATGCCTTGGAGTGGAGTTCACCTCCATAGAGATCCTAAAATGTTATAGGTTACCTCATTGTCTATGGTGTGCATAAAACCTACATAAAAAATTCACTAGTGCTATAAGGGGGCTTGAACCTATAATAAAAGAGGTTAGTTTATACATAGAGTTGCACTAGAGTCACCCAAGAGAGTGACCATATCTAATTCCCAAGTTGGCCTTTTAGTCTCATCTTTGTCACAACATAAGAGACCTAAAATTGTACCAATTATTTCTAAAAAACTTGGGACTGCTTCTCTAGTAAGTGGCCCTATACTATTAATCCTTCAATGGATTAACTACATTGGTTAGTTGGATCTGATATTGCCATCTCATGGGATGTACATGATTTTCCTAGGAATCCTGAGAGGTATCTACCATCCTTTTCTCCTTTAGGAGTCAAGATGGTAAAATAACATATTAAGTACTTTAAGGTTATTATAAGGTTTATGAATGTCGTACATGAAGATTTTTCATGTAATATTTTCCCTTTTATGTTAATAGATTTTGCTTATGACTAGTATTTAAATCTTAAAAAAAATTACATCACTTTTTGGAATGCATGTCAATCAAATTTTATTGCACAATTTGGATAGGTCACCAGTCTCAACATAATACACCAGCTCTTTACTAGTATGAAGAGATAACCTAATGAGCCTATCCATACTTTCAATGCAAGATTTCAAAATAGGTATGTTTGGTTAACTCTAGACTAAAAGTTAGATGAAGCATTATCATTGGAGATGTATAATAATGCATTGGATCTGATTAATACAATGTTCTTAAGGAGAGCTACTACCACTAATAATTTGGCATAGGCATTCAAAGAAGCCATTAATATTGATAGATAGCTCAATCCTTATGTGCCTACTATGTCGAAAGTCCACAATGGATTTCTCTTTTTGAATCTAATTTCACATACAAAGCAGAATATCCTAGATTTCCATCAGAATCAAATCTACACAATGCCTCCCATGAAACAAATAATGTAGCCAAACTATGGCTTCTTGAACAATCACACACTAGGTAATAGTTACCAACATAATCAATAATTAGATATGTCTCCTACTACTATTCTAAAAGGCACTAAATCTATGAAATCATAACTCAAGGCTATTCAAAATATAGTTCAAAAGCTAAGCAATGACTTCTTAGGAATTTAAAGGAAGATAGGTAATGATAAAGCCCTAAATGGAAATCAAAACCTTGCATTCTAGAGGTATAATAGGCCATTCAATAGACCCATGTACAATATAGAGTAACTTGGCAAACTTCCAAAGATCAATATAGAAAATATAGCTATGCCTAATTGGTATAGGGTTTATAATACTTCTTAGCATTGTAAGCTCGATTGCATCAAATTTTTCATAGCATTTGAAATCTTCTAGGGAGAGGTGGTACGGTAGGACCATATGCATAATCCACCCAAACCCCATCTTGATCCTGACTCTTCTAGCACTGTCATGTTCTTTAAGACTCATGAGTTTCCCTTTTCGAGTAAAGATGGAAATTTTATAGAGGATAACACATATGAAGTTCATGCTTTCTAGTAATTCTAGAAAGGTGGCTACAATCTAAGGAATAATCAATCCTTCATCATGTTAACTCCCCCAAAAACTATGGTAATTCCACCTAATCCCAAAGCTAATAAAAATTCACCTACTCCAAGGGGGAATGATCAGCCTTAGATCAAGGAGGAACCTACCAAAGGAAGATACAACATCATCAAAGACATGATGAAAATCAAATAAAATATAACTCTTCATGAGTTAGCTCAGATTACTAAATAAAAAGAGCTTTTATTAAGATCTATTACTGGAAAGACACATATGGAGATAACAAAAGCACTTATGAATAAAGTAAAAGCTACTGATGCCAATGTTATTTATAAGAGTAATCTAGAAGTTACACCATTATTACTCACCATTAGAGCATTCATAATTTTTTAGTTGATTCTAGAGCTTTTTTAACTGTCATGTCCACTTCCATTTATCAAAAACTTGGTTTGACTCTAATCCCTTAAAAGAGGATAGTTTCATAGTTAGACAAGACAGTGGTGCCTGTGGTAAGTGAATTGAAGGATGTGCATATCCAAGTATCATTTGAACCACATGTTCAAATGACCATTGATATTCTTGTGGTGGACATACCTAAAAGCTATAGACTACTACTAAGTAGAGACTGGTCCAAAACACTCAATAGATATCTCTCCATAGACTTCTCTCACATTTGACTACCATGGAGGGACATTGCAAATAAAATTAGAATCGATAAAGAACCAAGGATGAAGTATCCCATTACTAAGTATAATGTCAAGAATGAAGAGGTACATATGAGTCTCTAAGCCTTGGTATTTATACTTTCAATATGCATAATAAATAACAAGAACCACAATGTGAAAGTTTCAATCAACTCTAGACTTTACATTGTGATGGTGATAAATCCAAAATAAGATCAGGTGTTGGAGTCAAGTTGATTTTTCCATAGGGAAAGAAGATTTTGATAGCATATAGATTACAATTCCCTTGCACCAATAACAAAGCTGAGTATGAAGCACTAATTCTAGGATTATATTTTGCACTAAAAAATAATGTGAAATAAGTGTTAGTACTAGGTGATTCTAAATTGGTGATTAACTAGGTTAAGAAAAAATATCAGTGCAAGCTTTCTTACCTAAAGAAGTACAAACACCAAGCATGGGAGCTAATTGAAAGCTTTGATGCTTTTAATATAAAGCTAATTCCAATAGAGTAGAATCAAGCTACAAATTCACTAACTACTATTGTAACTAACTTGGATCCTCTCCAAGAATCTAAGGTAAGAAAAGTTTCTATTGAACTAGTGCATTGCCCTTTGGTGCTTGATAATATGGAAAATTTTCAAGTCTTTAATGACGATTAGTAAATCATTCAATTTTTAACTAATTCAGGGGAGTTTGAGTCCCAAATTATTGATGATAAGGAAGTAAGTCATCTCTATGAATAAGAATCAAATAAGGAAGGGACAAAATAAACAAATAAAATAAACCAAAATAAAATAAGGAAGGGATAAAACAAAAAAAACAAAAAAAACCAACTCTAGCCTATAGATGTTACAACTCATTGAAAGCATTGGATTTCATGAGGGCCAAGTTGGCTCCTCATGTATATAAGACTAACCAATTGTTTAATTATTTGAGAGATGATAGTGGTAAGCATAAAATGCTAGTTGCATATATAGGCAACAAAATATACAGTCATCTAGACCTTATGACACCACTTGAGGCATCCAATGCTCTCAATTTGGTTATCATAATTCAAGAAGAAGCTCAGGAGTGGTTACAATCAGTTGGGGCTTTAATCCCCAAATATCAGGTACATGAGGCCCAAATTCTCTAGATTTTGAATGATTTGAAGTTATCAAAGGTGAAAGATACTATAGATTGTCAGGATCAATTTTGACAAGATCATACAAGAGACAATGGATAACTTCAAGTAGAGTCTTCAAGGCTTGACATTGGAAGAAATAGAAACTGCATTAAGTGTAGCTAGAAATAAGGTCATAGATGTAGATATTTTCAAGAATAATTTCCAAATGAGTAAGGCCAAACATGCAACTCTTTGGCCAAGTCAATAGGATCCACCAACTACCTTTACTTAATTTGAACATCATACAACAATAACATGACATAGTAGATAAGTGTTTCAAAGAGAATGAGGAAAATAAGAAGCAATATCAAATTTTTACTTCAAGTACCACGTCGACATATACAGTTCTAGCTTCTATCACCCCGCCACTACACCAACCAAAGTGCATGAAACTATCCAAATGATGTAGTCGTAAAGGGGTTAAAATTTTATTCTTGTAAAATTTTATAATGGTGTATATATTTATAATTTTCTTGTAGTTCAAGATTTTTATTTTAAAGTTGCCTTTGTCTTTTGTACAAATGCACATGTTGCATGGTTTTGTAAAGGCTAACTTAGTTAATTAACAACTATAAGAAAATTCATATACGGTTTTGACTACAGTTAGAACTCATGTTATAACCATTACATGTAAAAGGCTTTGCATGAACTTAAAGGATGAGGCGACCCCTTCCCCAAGTCTGTTTAAACAATTATGGATTTATCAAAGAAATTTTGAATATAAAGGAGAAAAACAATTTTTAATTGTCAACTTCATGCATTTTAGTATTTTATTTTTATTATTTGTGTAATTAGATATTATTTCTTTGGTTGTATGTTTCAATAATATTTAATGTACAAAAGCTGCGAAGGGGTTCTTGATTATCTTGATTGATGTACTAATCCTAGATGTACAAAAACTATTGAAAGATTGGTAAATCACATTGATTAGGATTATTAAGTTGATTGAGTCATAATTTTGAATGTTGAGTGATTTATTAGATACAATTTTTTGTGTGTATACAAAACTACCTTAGATACCTCACTACCCTAAGTCATAATCTCCTGAGTAATTGTGTGCAATAACTGCTCTAAAAGGAAAAAAATTGATTGAGGCTTTTGAGTAACCTACATCAGTATCTCTTTAGACTTATTAGACATGTCTGATTGTGTGTGTGAAATTGTTGATAACAATAGGCATAGGTTTTTAAAGTACTTATCTATTTAGAAACCATCTAGGGGAGTGATTTCTAAAAACCATAGTCTTTTTTTCTGCCTTACCCTTTCATCCTTTTTGAGTTTATTTTGAGACTTACCCACTTTAGATTAATAACCAACCATCCACCCAACTCACATAGAAATTCAACACCATTTTAGAGACCACACCTCCATCCAAAAACCTTATCAATAGCCTACATACCCCACCAAATATTCCATCAATAGGTTATCAAAAGACCGCATACTTACAACTCGTACTCTGGAGTGGAGTTCACCTATATAGAGATACTAAAATGTTAGAGGTTACCTCATCATATACACTATTACCTCTAGACCTAACATCATGCAAGAAGTAGGTATTATGTGAAGGTTTCAAGTAGACCCAAAGGAAAATAATTTCTAAGTAGTCAAAAGGATACTTAGGTATCTCAAAGAAACTATTAAGTTTGGATTGTGGTATCCAAAGAGAAAGGACTTTAACTTGACAACCTATACAGATGTAGACTAGTCATGAAGTCTAGATGATAGGAAGAATACCAATGGAGGAGATTTCTTCTTAGGAGAGTGCCTAGTATCATGGATATGCAAGAAGCTACCATCAATGGCATTATCTACTTGTGAGGTTGAATACATTGTAACAACTTCATGCTGCACTCAATTCCTATGGATGAGACAAACCTTAAAATACTACAAGGTGGAGTATGATAGTCATAATGCTATTTATTATGAAAATAAAAGTGTCATAATAATATCAAATAATCTTGTCATGCACCCAAGAACTAATCACATTCCCAACAAGTATCATTTCCTAGGAGAGAAGGTAAGTGAACAAAGTATTAAAATTGAATATGTTTATACAAAGGATCATATTGTAGACATTTTGACCAAGCCACTTCCAAAATAAACATTTGAACATCTAAGATAGGAATTAGGTGTAGTTCCTACCCCTAATAGTGATTAAGTCAAGTAATTATGGGGAGCTAATCAGGTAGTTCATTAGCTCCAAGATCATGTGAGTAGTGCTGAGAAAGTATGCATAGATATAGGGGACATGTTTGTATATTGATTCATAAACTCATAATACTATATGTTGAGTGTTTTGATTGTAAGAGGTGTGATCCAAGAAGTTACAAGAATCTCATTGTCATTTATGTCAAAGGGGGAGAAAGTTTAGAATAAGTATGAAATTTCCTATTGAGAGAAGTTTTTGAGAGTGGTTGACATCAATGACAAAGAGGGCAAATTTTGAGTATTGTCATTAATGTCAAAGGTGTATCTTGTGAAGGTTGATGTCAAAGGATACTAGGATGATGTAGAGTGTTATCATGAGAAAATTTTAAGGAAAGAGATAATTTGAAGGCAACTCATGTATTATGGTTACATGAAGGTATATGTCATTGATGTCAAAGTGCATAAGAAGCCTAACCATGAGCCTAGTCATGACAAGAAAAGGTATGTGAATGAAAATGAATGAAAATAGGTATATGAAGGTTATATGGCACTATTTAATCATGTATGTGAAGCATTGAAGCATTCATGAGAGTTTCAGGGTGAGCCTATAGGGGTAAGACCTTCAGTCTAAGTCTACACCTAAACCTCTCTTAGACCATGCTTGCACTAATGAGGTATGAATATCAGATTTCAAAGAAAATATGAACATGTGATAATGGAAAGAAGTGAGATAATATTTTTTAGGCATGATCACAAATTTTGAGGTCATGGTTTGAAGGAAATTGCATGAATAAGTGTTTTAAGCCTTCTCGAGTTCACAAAATGAGGTTTCAAGAATCGAGAAACACTTTCAAACATTCATTGGTATGTGTAACCTTTGCATGGGAATTTTATTTATTAAGTAGATATGGGTAAAGGTATTAGATAATATCTCCAAGCATTAGTTTTGGATTCAAGGGGCAGTCTTTGATGAACAATCATTAATACCAAAACATATGTTAAACCTCCCTAAAACCCCAATAAGGACCCAATGTGAAATATATTGTTAAAATTTAGCTTAGGATGGATTAAAATGTCATATAAAATACTGTATCATGTATTAAACTCTCTTAGATAGCTCCAGGTGGTGGTGGTTAGTCAGATGAGAGAGAAAATGCACAGGTACAGGCTTATTTATCAAGAAGTTATAGCTCTCAAAAGTTATATTGGTCAAGAAAATAAAATGGATGGTGGAAGGAGAAAAAGACTAATTTTTCATGTCCATTATTATTTATAGATAATTTATATCCTTCAAATTTTATAATTTGGTCATCCAAGTTAGCCAGTTATAGACAAACCTAATCGTGTGATTAGTGAAAAACCCAAGCAAAGATAAATAGATGGATATGAAGGTTTGTACATGATATATTGATGAAAAAATGTGAATTAAAAGTTTTTTTTATTAATTTTGATTCATGATAATGCTTTTATAAGCTTTTGAGGTCAGTGTATGGTGAAAATGTTTCTCACAAAATGCCCTGTTTGGTTCATATAAGGCTGTGTGATATAAGGTCAAGAAATTGGTTTGTAAGACCAATAATTTCCATTAGGCAATATGAATTTTATATCTAAGGATGGTCTAGATATATAATAGGAAAATTTACATGTATTATTATTTATGACAAGTGTCTACACAGGTGTTGGAGGTCTAACTCATCATGACTGGTTTTTGAGGTAAATTGGTAGTTCTGAGTAAGCAAATTACAAAGATGTTATTGAGACTTTATCCTTTGAGTGAAAGTCTTCCAAGAATTTTGTGATGATATGAGGTCATATAGAACCTATCTACATGTTTATTTTGTTATATTTTAGTATCTTAAAGGTGTTTACACCATTTTTACAAGACAAACTACTGAGGCACACATGTCTAATAGGGTAGTTTATCCTAAAGGAGCTTTCATGGTATGAATGAAGGATATAAGTATAATAAATCATGAAGGAGGTAAATAGAGTTTATTTTATAAGTGTTTAAATGGTTTTTTATTTTTTAATAAGTACATCTAGGCCCAATAGCATCAATTTTGGGTGCTAAGAAGATATATCTAATGCAATTAGGTTTCCATGAGACCTAAAAAGAGAAATGAGGCCTAATTGAGTTGTTTCAGACCAAAAGGGGTTCAAAGTAAATTTGAATCATTTTTTTAATATATTATAATATCTATTATATGTCTAACCTAAGAGTTTGAAGGTGTGTGTGATCATGTGTCTAGTCTATATACAAGGCAGTTTTTGCCTATTTGAATGATTGCAACATAAGTGAATAAAATCTTACATGGTTGAGTAGAAGGAGGTCTTGAAATGAGACCATAATAGAAGATCAAAGGTGTGGTGATAAAAATTCATGAAGTGGCTAAGTTGGTGTTGATTCACTTATAGAATTGGTTCTTCCTTGCAATTAGGTGCTTGCTAAAGACTAGTCAAGTGAGTGCTTGACTTTATTAGGGTTAGTTCTACAAGTTGAATTGATGCTCAATATAATTTGGTATTTTATTTTATAGGATTTTATTCCATTTGTAGAGATCATATCAGGTTTTTTCCCTTGAGGGTTTCCCACTCATATATGTGTTTTATTGTGTTATGCTCATGTGAATAGTTCTTTATGCAATGATATATTAGTGTATTACTTTCATGGTTCAAGGAATGATTAAGTATAATTGATTGAAAGTTTTAAACACTGATTAACCCCCCCTTTTAATGATTATGCTTCTAATAGAACAAGATGTACAGAATGTAGCTCTGAGGTTATATGAAATACTAGACACTATTGATTCTTTGAGGGCATAATTGGTCCTCCACATAACTTCATTAGCTAAAGTGTTTAAGGTTCTCAAGGAAGATGAGACCAAACTAATTTTTTAGTTATGTATACCCCTAATAAGGCATTCATCCATCTAAGTTTTATATCCCCCTAGAGGCAATAAATGCATTGAATCTAGTGGTCATCAGGACCCAAGAAGTCCAAGACTAGATTACATCCTTTAATGCTTTAGTCATGAAGATCATTGAGCAGTAAAAGTAGGTCATGTATATTTTGAATGATTTGGAGTTAACACATGCATAAGATGGCACAGGGAAGCTAGTAGTCAAGTCTATTTTTGACCAAATATTACAACAAGCCTTAGTTAATTTCAAACAAGGTTTGTAAGGACTAATTTTAGAATACATTGAGGCTAAGCTGAGTTCAATGAGGAAGAAGGCCATAAAGTAAAAATATTTTGAGTACGCTTTAGAAATACTAAAGCTGAGCATGCAAGGTTGATTACATAAGTGAATAGGGTAGATAGACTATCTCTTATTGACATGAGCTTAATAAGGGTGAAACATGTTGTGGGACACAAACACTATCAAGAGCTAGAGGCCAAGAATAAGTCTAGTTCATCACCACCTACCATCTCAGCAAGTGTATCAACTACCAATTCCAATTCAACCCTAGCTACCACTTCTAGTTCAGCTACAAATATAACTTTAGTGCATTCCATAACAATGAGTAGTGACATTAAGCCACTGATCAAGCCTTAGTTAAAGGCTAATTTTATATAATTTTACATGTAATGTTTGTTTAGGCTAACCATAACTAGTTTTGTTTCATTCATGTTATAATTAACTAAATTGTTTTTCCAACATGCACACATTGCATGACTTCTATGAGTTATAACATATAGTTTTATATTTAAGTATAACTTAGGTTCTAGTTGTTTTGATGTAAACTAAAGTTTCACTACACTTGGAGCATGAGGAAACCCTTTCCCCAAGTCTTTTAAATACATGTAAAACCCTCTTTCAAAGGGTTGGATTTTTTGATAAATACAAGAAGGAAATAAAGTCATGGATTGTAATTGTGTTTTTTCTTTTTTCTTTTTTTTGTGGTATTGAAATTTCAGCTTCCTTGTCTATATCAGCTTAGTAATTTTGAAGTATGCACAAGCTATAGATGAATCTAGTTATTATAATTTATGTATGATGATTTAAGATGTGCAAAAATTATTGAAGATTAATAAATTTCATTAATTTGAGTAATTCGTTTAGAATTTGTTGATATTTAGAGGTGTGTAGGAGTATTTATTTTTAATATAGTCTTCTAGGCATGTGCTATAGCTACTCTAGATATCTTCCTGGTTCGAGCTATAATATCTCTACTAAGGGTGTGCAACAACAAATCTAAAGAGAGAAACCTTCAGTTGAGACCACTAAGTTTCCCATACTTATTTCCCTAGACTTCTTAATCATGCTTGTTTGTTAGTGTGCAATAGATAAAAATGATAAACATTGGTCTTGGAGATACTCATCCACCAAATAAATAGCCTTAAAAGTGACTTTTTAGGAATACAAAGCCTTCTTTTCTGCCTTACCTTTTCCTCTCTTTTGAGTTTATTTGATATCTACCCACCATAGTGTATTTTTACACCCAACCGACTCAATTAGTGTTTGATTTATTTTATATTTCATACACCCATTTATAAACCTAGGTAAACAACCTGCAAGCTCAACTTGCTATTCTACTAATTGGTTATTTTAACCACATACCTACAACTCATGCCCTAAAATAGAACTTCCTTTCCATAGATATCCTAACAAATTAAAGTTTACCTTATTCAAGGTTTGTGGTGTGCATAAAACCTACATCAAAAAATGTGAATAAATAAAGTATAAACAACCAACATAAGCATATTATATTATTACCTACATATATGTGTAAGCAAAAAATATTATGTAACATATAATATCAAGTACACTGTGAAGGATATGAGTATGGATATAGACATGTGTAAGAAATATAAGTTTAAACATGATAATATATAAATGATCATAAAGGATATGTAACATGTATCAATCATGATCAAAGAAGCAGATGCCCCCAACATACTATATGATGTGAGTACAAGAAAGGTCCAACCTCTATAAATGCATAACTCATGTGTGTGGATATGTCTATATCACACTCAAAGATCCATGAAACATGTGTATATATGAATTAAATGATATGATATATACTAACATAAATAAAAAAAACATAGATGCCAATAAGCTATTAAAATATGGGAATGCTAAATATTTTTATATTTATAAATTTATTCAAATGTTTTTATATTTTTTGAATATGTGATAGGAAAAGGTTATCCTATGATCCCATCCAAGGTATGACCATAGGTATATCCAAGCTCAAAATATGGCATGTGAAATTAGTGCTACTATTAAGCATCATGCATAAGTGATATATTGAGATCCATAGAATTTTCAGTATCTTGTGTATGTGTAATAGGAATCTATGGTTATAAAGAAAAAATAAGAGTAAGGGTTCTTGGAACTCATCATTGAGTGATATGTGGTTTATTTTGAGTAGCATTAATCTAAACATATTTAGTTTCTCTAGGTAAATGAATATGCTGTATAGGAGTAGATGGAAATTCTATGGAAATCACTGTGTATATTTGGTGTAAAGGCCTCTCAAGTATAGGCCACATAAGAAAGGGGATTTCTTGTTTCTTAACACTTTTTGAATGATTAAACTTAGTAGGTATGATAAGTAGTTGTCGTAGAATAAACTTATCTTGTTCAAGCAGATTTTAATATGGAACTCTAGGAATTATGACTACCCTATTGGTATGAATATATTTAATACACCCATGCACTTTGGAAAATATTGGGTAGAGTTTATTTACCCAGGGTCATCCAAAAAACATATCAAAGACTCATTTAGATGGTATAAATGAAAATATGGTAACCACATGTGCTGGAACAACTTATAAAGGTAAATCAATCTCACCGATAACATGTTGTGATGTGACATCAAATGTTCTAATAATTTTGGTTAAAGGGTGTAAATCATCATGTGTTTATTCTAAATGTTTTAGTTTCATGGTACATAGATTATCACTAGCACCATTGTTAATCATGACACTATATATAGGCTGATGGTTAAGGTATGCTTGAATACATTATGAATGAAGATCTAAGTCATCATCCACTATTTCACTATCATTAAATGTAATATAAGGTATTTGAACCATAAGAGGTAATTTGAATGTATAAGTACCTATAATATAATTTAATGGGTGCCCATAATGTGATGGAGGAGGATGTGTATTGTATGTCATTTACACTTCTGGATATTTTTTAGAATGATCTTGCAAAGAATTGTTTAATATATTCTAATTTTGGTGATCACTAGGTTGTAAAACTAAATTCTTTAGAGGATCATCGAAGGTAATATTTTGGTCATTGATAAGCTATTTAATTTTATGATTCAATGCATAACATATATTTGTATAATGTTCAAGGCCTTGATGATAGTCACAATATACATTAGCATCATATCCTTTAGGTAGAGGTTGACTCGAATCAACCTCTATGTGAGGAAGGAGAGATATGAGATTACACTTCATAAGCTTCCAAAGTAAAAAATTTAAGACTTAGTTAATCATTTAAATTATATCTTAGGTGCATTAAATAAGATGATTTGATTAGGTTACTATGACACTATGTTAACTATTGTGGTTGTGTCTTTTTTAGGTTCTATAGGTTTCACCTTGTAGCTTGGTTTGATATGAAACTTGATATCATATGTATTTAGTGTGTTTGCTAAATACTTGATTTTTTTCAAGGAATATGTTTCCTTTCATGGTCTCGAATAGTATGACATAAGTCATAAAATATTTTAACTTTTTGAAAATAATGAACTCATGTAATGGGGACAGAAATCTTTGCTTGAAAATGTCTTTAAGTTCTTTTTATACCATTAGATTTATCATTTTGGCCAATATTATTATATATCTCAAAACATATTCATTAATAGGTTCATTGGTTTTTTGTTTGATCTTTGATATTTGAGCATATGACATCTTTTCAGTGATGTTGATAGAGAAATGTGATAGGAACTGACCAGCTAGAGGTTTGAATAATTTCGTAGATTGAAGTGATAAATCGTAGAACCATCATCAATCATAGTCTTTTAGTCTCCTTAGAAATAATTTGGTCAAAATTTTACCATTGGAGGCATAATCAAGATATGTCACATAGAAATAATAGAGATGTTATTCAGGATCACACTTGTCATCATAAAATGTGAACTTGGGTGCAAAAAGTCTAGTTAGAAAAGGGTGCAAAGATATTTCAAGTGCAAGAGGATTATATAAATTTCTTGTGAATCAATAGGATAAGATGACTTCATATAAATTTTCTCAATATTATTAACCTTAGCTTACAAAAGTTAATAGTTTGTACAAGATCTTGCACATTTTGATCACTAAGGTTTGAAGTTGTAGAAGTCACCAAAGGTGGTATACCCATGATTTGAGTTGATATAGGCCTATAAACTAGTAATTAGGTTGAATTTATAATAGTTCCCATGGATGATGTAGCAATAGTAGGATTTGGTTCAGGGAATAATGGTGTAAACACATAACCCATACCCCCATTGGATGTAGTAAGCAATGATGTGCTCAAGGGGAGGGATATTGGTATAGGATTAATTGTGGTAGCACCTAAGGATTCACCATCACTCAGTGAAGATGCCTTAGCCTTAGCATGTTTACTGATCTCATCTTTTTTAACATATAAGAATGCATCCGTTAAGTCCTTGTTATTATCAACATGATTGACTAATGCTTCCTTATAGTCCATTTGAAAACAATGTTTGTGATTAACATTTCCATTACTTATAAATGAAAAATTTAGAATATGAAATAATAGTTTAAAACAATAAAAAATAAAAAATAATAGGTTAATCTAGGGTTTTGAGACCATTGGTTAGGTTCAAATGTTTAACCCTAAATTTTAGAAGTGGGGTATCTAGAGTTAAGAATATATAAATAGTTCTAACACAAGGGTGATAAATTAATCTATAGTAGGGAAATTAATAGAAAAATCAGATAAACAATATTATGAATTTATAGAATAGAGATTGATAAAAATATTAAAATGAAACTATTAAAAGATATTACAGTAAATAAAGAACAATGGTACTTATCTCATTTACCATGTGTAGACAGATATAGACTAGAAACATGTGTAAAGTATGCATGATCAGTGTTTTGTATCAGTCATCAAATTATGGAAATTATAATTTTGTGGCCTCAGATACCACCATCAAATTTGGACACTACCATTGATGCTAGTGTTTGACTATGACATATGTGTCTAGTAAAGAATAATGATTGGATCAAAATGTGATGAAATTCAATGTTCTAGGTTTTCTATCACCTTTTTGTTGATGTATATAGATCTAGGATATAGACTGTCACTCTTCATTGATTGATCAAACCCTAGATGTTCATCATTCTTCACCCTTTGAATTGAGTTTACTAAAAAGTGGGTTAGTGGGCTCATGGTGTCAAGTTTCCCCAAAGACCCCTTTGTCAATGGGTGCTACCTACATAAAAAACAATCTAAAGAGGGCCTCATACTTATGTAGTTCTCCCCTATTTGTAAGAAAGTGTGTACACAAGGGTGAAATATACTATATGAAGATGCATGTAGTGGGAAAGTGTGTGCTTATGAGATGATCTTTGAATTATTTAGAACTATATTATGATTTGTCCTATGCTTGATATGAAAATATGTATGAATAGGGAAGAATAGGGTGCTTGTGTAATTGATTAATTTAGCTTTAGAAGGTGTTTGCTTGGTATTTTATAGATCAAGAATGAGAAGGCTTAGAATTGTATTATGCCTTTTGAAAATATTTGATGGTAAGGTTAAATAAGATAATTAGTTTGACCCATAAGTTTTGATAATTTTTTAATTTGGATGAATTTTTACTATTGGACACTAGATAAGGATATGGACACTACCATCAATGGTAGTGTTCTTCTATGATCGATAATGTCTAGAAGACTAGAAAATAGGTATGGATATGAAATTTATAATGAAAGATGTTTATCAAGTTTTAAGCTTTCTACACAATATAGGAGACTTAGATAGTTAGAATGATATAGGTCAGACTAATAGATAAAAATTTACGCATAATGTGATGGCAAATGCAAGACTTTCAACTGCAGGGAGTCCTAGAACTAAAGGGTAGAGCCTTGATTGATATTTTTCAAATATACAAGATTGAAATGTTATAAATATTTAGTTTTAGTATATACACAACGGAGTGTGTTCCCCTCTTACTAGTAATAAGAGATATCCATTGGATTACCCTCAGCCTTTCAAGATAAATTTTAATTCCTTCCTTTAAAACTATATCACATAAAATCTTCCATGTAATGACTGCAAAGATAGACTTATTAATATTTAGTGAGATGTCATGAGCTTGAAACCTTTCAAAAACCATATTAAGGTGTTCATAATGATATTATTTCCTTTTGGAATAAACTATGATATTTTAAAGATAAACCACTATGATCTCATTCTTCATATCATTGAAAGCTAGATCCATAGCCCTCTAAAATTTTGTATTAGAATTAATGAATCCAAACATCATCTAATTTTATGAGAATTTACCCTATGGAGTTGTGAAGGTAGTCTTGTATTGATATTCAGGTGCCACTTATACTTGGTTGTATTAAAATAAATAATCAAGCATGGACACCATTTTAGACACAATTACTACAATAAAAATCTGATCTATTATAGGTAAAAAAAAATTATCTTTGAGATCTACCTAATTTAGATAGCCAAAATCAACACAAATTATGATTTTTCTAATATTTTTTTAGATAAGGGTAAAGGTTAGTTTTTTTCTAGGGGTCTATACCCTGTTACAAGAGGGTCAAAACCCAGATAAGCATAGAAAACTAGTCTGAGACAACTTAAATATCAAAACCAATAGAGATACTACAAAAGAAGCCAAAAAGTAGCAAAAAAATACCGAAAGTAACTCAAAAACCAGAACACCTTAGTAGTTGTGAACTTTATTGAGGGTGTCTTTTATATTTTTAATGTTGTTATGCATGTTCTGGAGCTTGCTAGTCATGGTATTATTATTGACCTTCCCAATATGTTTCTGAATGCTGCCTCTACCTCCCTTATATAAAATAGTACCAATATCACTAATAATAGTAGCCTAGGTACTAATGATCTCAACCATACCATTAGTGATATTATCCAAATTGGTGAAATTACTATACATGATATTAAATTTCTCACTCAAATTGTGAATTTGAATTTGAGAAGTTTTAATAGTATCCTCATTGTAATCCATCTGCTTCATCTTATTATATAATTGTGATTGAGAATATTCATCTCCTTTCTCACATCATTGACCAAGATTTTGAGATTGTCCAACTCCTTATGGAAAAAATTATGGTTGGCTTGATCATAAGTGGTACTCAAGGAAAGAAGGCTTTAGACTACATGATTTTTCCAATATTATTTACATAATACACAATATATTGCACCCAATTTGATTGATGGATCAAAAACATTATGATAGCATCTAACATCTTCTTCACTTCTTCATAGATTGTACCAATAGTTTTTAGAATATAATGCGTTTGATTTTGATTAAAATGGTTAATACAAAGTTATAATGAGATATTATGCCTCATATATTTATTTATAGAATTTTTCAAGATAACATAACACCAATCAAAGATATCCTTGTATAACTTAAAAGGATTCATGAAACTTTGTCTTTCTTCGTTGGAACAATATTTTCCAATGTTTACATATCTCTGTTCTTATTTAGTACTGATATTTAATTTTTCATATTTAGGAGATCCTCATGTTTACTCCTATATTTTATTCTTGATGTACCTTTCATGTTTATTGACCAATTAAAGTTAAACTATACATTTTTGAATCTTATTTCAATTAAGTTGGATAAATCCATCATCTTCTTTTACATCTTTGATTTCTCATTTAGTTTTGATTTCAATATCAACTTCAAAATAATTTCAACATTTTATTCATTGGTTTGAGAATGAGATTCTCTATATGTTAAATATATTCCTTATATGTACATATTTATAAATTTATCATCATTTTCAATGAAATTTATGATCCGTTCTTTATTATGAAAACTTGTTGATGTTATGAACTATCAAGTACACTTGGTTGATATACACATTATATGGTGTATTTGTTCTTATCGATACCCAAGTGGGGAATAAAAAAAAGTTAAAAGGAATAATCTCTATAATTATCTTCCCTAGTTAATACGACTAAATATAAGGTTTGTAAAGATTTAATGTAGTCCCACACTTTATTCTGATAGTGTCTCAAGTAGTCACTTTTCATTTGATACTATTTTTTTACTTTTTTAATGATCACTTCAACATAACACTAAGTCATTATATTTATTTTACCCATATAATTTTCATCTTGAAACTATAAAATCAAGGATTTGTATTTTGTTGTGTTATTTTTGCACTCAAACTATAGCTTATAGGGAAAAAGATAGAATTCATTAATAGGGGAGACCAAAGCAACTCCAACACTCACGTCGGTAAAGGAACACATTATTTAAAATTATAACATTAATATATGATTTGTATCACCTTTAATGATATTAATGATAGTTGGGTATAATCATATTTTGACATCATCATGTAGTTTCTCAAGATTGTGTCTTCATATAGGATGTCAACATGAGGATTGTTTGATTTATATACTATGTACTTTATTTGAGCTCAGTTTCCAATATTTTATTAAATCCTTTCACTAAAATAATATCATGAGACTAGTCAATTTTTATTTCAACTCCTAATTATTTTCAAAAACCCTTGATCAATAATAATCCATAAGTTGTACGAATATTTGCAATTAGGATTATCATTTTGAATCTATTTTGAGTGTAAGTAGCTAGGTCTACTTAAGTAGATTTAATTTATTCAATCAAAGGTACATGTTTGGTCCTCATAGGGAAACATAAACCAAAAGTATTTGTACATGTAAGTTCCAATGCACGAGAAAATTTAGAAAGCATCATATTATTAGAGGCTTTATAGTCTATGATAAAATTATTGAGCTTGTATCCTCTAATAAAAAGGGAGACACATAAGGGTTCTAATTTTTATAGTATTTGAAGTAAAGGTAACCATTAGATTATGGGGATTTGAGGTATTTGATGTTGTTGTTGAACATTTTCATTGATGTTAGGTTATCATTGATGTCAAAGAGAACATGATTCATAGTGTATTAATGACAAAGTGATCAGATTGATAGCTTGAAGAATATATGGCATATGTGCAAATCAATAAGGAAAAAGAAGGGGTTATGAGGCATCCATATATGTATTGATGAATTTATGGTCTATCATGTGATATTTTTGAATGATAAATAAGTATATTCTAGCTTAAGAAAATCCATACTATCACTGCACATCATGTAGATATGAATGAACCATTAAGTTTGTGAATTTAATGCAGGTACTTAGAAAGTTAACTAAGGTCAAATGTTTTCATGGAGATGTTGTATATAGTGCTAAGAAGGTATCCTAAAGATTTGGGCTCTTGAAGTGTTTTCTATCTCAAATTATCAACCTTAAAAATTGTTCTTGTAGATTGTGATGGGCCAGAGAATGTCAAGTTTAACTACATTGAAGTTTGAGGTCAACTAGTTAGTAGATCTAATGATGTCATTAAATCATAGATTGTGATCCAAGAACATATGTAAAAGTCAATATATTAAAGAATGAATGCACTAGTGACATGTGTCATATTCATGGATCTTGGATAGAAGATTAATGGTTTACAAGTGTTCATATAGATAGAGATTAATGGTGCGGATTGAGTCAACGAGTCAATGTGTGCAAAAGGCATGTAGATTTGCCAAGTAGCACAATTGTGAGAGATTGAATTGAAGATCAATGGTGAGCATTGTAAGGTAAAGACTAGGTTAATCTAAGGAGATCAATGGAGTGTATTTGTCCAAAGTTTCTAGGGAGCATGATTTGAGGTTAAAGTGCTCGATGTTTAACATCTGCTTAGTGATCATTGGAATAAGAATATTCAAATTAATGAGAGAAAAATAATGCTCAGGTTTTATGATATATATTTTTATCAAGTATGAATCTCATGGTGGTGTAAAAATAAAATTTAAGGAGGACTTCAAGGTGCATCCAAATAATCTAGTTAGAAGGTCTGAATATTTGTATAATTAAAGTTATGGAGCTTCAAAGTTTACTATTTGTTCATTCATGGTGCTACTGTGTACAAAATATTATTTGAGTAAATTGTGCTATAATAGAAGAGTGTTTTGGTAGGAGAAATAATTTGAATATGTCTTATAGGTCATATAGAGTGGACTATGTATTTGAAAGTGATCTTGTGTTCTTATTTTTACTTGATGAAGTGATAAAGTGGTAATAGGTCTCTATGAGACCTATAAGTTAGTAAGACCTAATTGAAAGGCGTAGCTGCATAAGTGTGACCCATAGATGCTATGGCCAACTTGTGACAATGTATTTGAGCTATGTGTTAGCATGATATATCTATTAAGGGTTAAAACAAGTATTATAATTGACCTATATGTTGATATTCATGAAGACTCTATAAAAGGTGGAAACTAAAGAAATGGTTTCTAGACTTATATGTGAATGTGTTGAGAGATTAGAAGATAGAGATGAAGGAAAGAAATTAGAGAGAGTGTGTCAGTGGATGGACTAAGTACAAAGTAGATTGAGGATGAGTAAAGAATCTTAGAGTGATCCAAAGGGGTGTTTGAATGCATTGCTTGTATGAGCAAGTGTGTGTGATGGGTTGAAAGAGAGGTGCTAAACAATGTTTCTCCAATCAAATTAATTTTTAATCAAAGTTCTAGTGTTGTAGATTTCATAAGGTGTTGTGTGGGTGCTTAACATATGTAACAAATGGGTGCTTGTTCATACTTAAGGGTGAGTGTTCCTTGTGAAGTGAGTGCTTCACTAAAAGGTCTCATGTTTGTGATAATCTTATTGGACAAGTAGTCCATGTGTTTACAAGATTGAGAGTGGGTTTTATTCCCTAAGAGGGTTTCCCATGTAGATCTTGTGTTATGTGTGTGATATTTCATCATCTTGCTTATTAATTTTTATGAACATCTTGTATGCTTTATGAATGCTTGTGGTCATTGATTAAGAGTTTAAAATAATTACATTTGAAGTTTTAAATATCTTGCATCACTGATTCACCCCCTCTCAGTGATTGTAACTCTAATAATTGGTATCAGAGCAGGACATTCATTATAAGTTTAACCACTTGAAGGTGATCTAAGGTACAATATGGAAAGTCAATATATTCAAGGTTTCTCTACAAAGTAAGCACCATTGTTTAATGGGTCAAATTATGCTTTATGGAGTACAAGGATGAGGACATACATCATGTCTTTAGGGTTTGATATTTATAAATCTATCATGGATGGCTACACTACACCAACTACTCCAACTAGTGCTACTGATAAGAATTTGAGTGAGAATAATTCTAAAGTTATAAATGATATCATTTATGGTCTATCTGAGGCTGAGTTCACCAATGTGATCCATTACAAGTCTACCAAGGAAATTTGGGTCAAATTATAGAATATCTATAAAGGAGACTCAAAGGTAAAATTGGCTAAGATTCAGACCTACCGAAGGTAATTTAAAGGCCTCAAAATGAAGGAAGAAGACACTATGGCATCCTATCTTCTAAGGGTTGATGAGGTAGTAAACATGATCAGAGGTCTTAGAGAGATGATTGATGAAATTAATATAATAAAAAAGGTATTGAAGACTCTTACACTCAAGATTGATTCAAAAGTCTCTACTGTAGAAGAAAGTCATGATCTCACTCAGTTGAAGATGGATGAATTACATGGCATCCTTACTACCTAAGAGATGAGAATTGATGAGGACAAACCTCAAATGTAATTATTTTAAACTCTTAATCAATGACCAAGGAAGAAGGAAGTAGCCTTTAAGGTGATCAAGGAAGCTAAGAATAATAAGTTAAGCCTTGAATATTTTGATCTTAATAAAGATCAACTTGAAGCCATGATTTTAATAATATTGAATGTAGGTTTAGGTAAGTATGAAGGGAAACTTCCTTTTAAATTCTTTTCATGTGGTAAAGTTGGTCATTTTGCACCTAAATGTCCAGACAATTTTAAACTCAAAGAAGCTCATAAGGAATCTCATGAGGATGAACACAAGAAATTTGAGGGTCTTAGCAAGTACAAAAAGTTATTTAGTAAGGAAAATGAAAAAAGAAATCAAACAAAGGCATTGAGAGCCTTTACCATGAAGAAGATAGTAACTCATTTGCAGAAGAAGAGGTAAACACATCTGATAATGATGATTCTTTTCATAATGAGGACATGGAGACATTGTTCCTAGATTTTAGTAATGATGAAGGTGAATGTTATTTATGCCAAGATTTCTTTGGCAGAGATAACTTAGAGGAAGAAGATGATAAATTCACTCTTGAAAATAAATATCTAGATACTATGGAAAAAATGAAGATACTATAAGGAAAGAAAAAAAACAAGATTCCATGATCAAATCCTATGAGGAAGAAATTGGAATTTTTGAAGGAAGGTTGAGTAACGAAGTTAAGGAGTATGATGAGATCACACAATAGCTTGAAACTCAAGTTTGAACTCTTAATGAAGAAGTAAAGAGTAAGGATGAAGAGTGTATCTTGTATCAATCAGAGATTGAGTCTTTGTAGAAAAAACTAGATCAAGCTATGAACAAAGATACAACTGATGATTTAGATAATAAGGATAGATTGATAAATACTATTGAATATCTAAATATTGAGAAGAAAAATAACAAGAAGATGTTGTCACAAATCATAGAACATGAAGATCAATTCATTGTGTTTTAAGCAAGAATGAATGATGACACTAGGGAACATGAAGATACTAGTCAATGGGTTCACAAGGAAAGAATGACATCTTTTTCTACAAGTGTCAAGGATTTGGTCATATTAAAAAGTTTTGTAATATTTTCATCAGGAGACTAAATGATCAGGTATATGAATGAATTTATAAAACTTAAAGAAATCATCATATATCTCAATCACAAGTCATGTAAAATATGAGAAACCTCATTTGTTTCAAGTGTCATGAGAGAGGTCACATAACAAGGTTCTATAAGAATGATCAGTATTCTACTTCTCCTATCATGAAGAGAAGGAGTCATAGTGAATGGAGGCCTAAGTAGGTAAAATGAAAATAGGATAAAAGTGGATTATTTTCCATGATATTATAGGGAACAAGTTTAAGTATCAAGGAACAATCCTTATTTTCCCAAATGGACAAGGAAATAAAGCAAGATCCTAAGATAAAAGAAAAGAATAAGGTTAAAAACTCATTCACAATCAATCTAGAGATGAGGAATGACTGAAAGTCAATTAAGAGCATGGAGATATGGGATTCTCTTGAGTTTTTATATCTTTTGTCCCTATATGATAATTGGGTGTCTCTACCTATGCTTCTTAGGAGACATTTGTCATGTGTGTAAGCAAGTTTATGTGTTCTAGGTAATGATCAAAATGCCATTGGATACAAAGGTATGTTATTTTCAATTTGATAATATAAAAGGCATGCATTGACTAAGGGGGATCATGTGTGAGATTCTTGAAGATATGGAGCATAATGTTAGGGGGATATTTCTAAGATCTATAAGGAGTTTTTTAGGTCCAAATATTAGAGAAGTTTAAGTTCAGATTGGTGTATGTTAAAGGGGGAGCAATTGACTCAGTTTCTTGAGAGTAAGTAAGTATCCTAAGCATCTTAAATAGTTTTTGAATGTATACATGATGTTTAGGAATGATTATTGGCATGTTGAGGAAGAGACCCTTTGTCATTAATGTCAAAGGGGGAGAAAGATTACAATGAAGGAGTTCAAATGAAGTCATTCTAAGAGTGTTTTGCCATCAGTGACAAAGGGGGAGAATTTTGAGAATTGTCATTAATGTTAGGTTTTCATTGATGTCAAAGAGAGAATGATTCATAGTGCATTAATGAACAAGTTATAGATTTATAGATTGAATAATATATGGCATATGTACATATCATTAAGGACAAAGAAGAGGCTGTGAGGCATCGATAGATGTCTTGATGAAGTTTTGTTGTGTCATGTGATCTTTTAGAATGAGAAACATGCATCTTCTCACTTAAGAGAAGCTATACCATCACTACACATCATGAAGATATGAATAAACTAACAAGTTTGTGCATTTGATGCAAGTACTCATAAAGTCAACTAAGATCAAAGTTTTTCATGGAGATGTTGTCTATATTGCCAAGAAGGTACTTTGAAGATTTGGACTCTTAAAGTGTTTTCTATCTCAAGTTATAAACTTTCAGATTTGATCTTATAGACTATGACGGGCCATAGACTATCAAGTTTAACTATGTTGAATTTTGAGGTCAACTAGTTAGTAGATCGAATGGTGCACGTTACATCATAAATTGTGATCTAATGACACATGTAAAAGTCAATATGTCAAAGAATGAATGTGCTAATGACATGTGTCACATCACATAGCTTGGATAGAAGATCAATGGTTCATGGGTGTTCATATAGATAGAGATCGATGATGTGGGTGGAGTCAAGGAGTCAATGTGTGTAGGTGGCACACAGAGCTGCCAAGTGGCACAGTTACAAGAGCTCAAATTGAAGATCAATGATAAGCATTGCAAGGTAAAGACTGGGCTAATATGAGGATATCAATGAAGTGTGTTTGTCTAAAGTTGCCAAGGAGCACAAGATGAGGTTAAAGTGATTGATGTTTAACATCTACTCAGTGATTGTTGGAATTTGAATATTCAAATTAATGAGGTAAAACCAATGCTAAATTTTTATGCTATACCTTTTGATCCAAGATAAATTTCATGGTGGTGTATAAATCAAAGTTAAATAGGACTTCAAGTCACATCTAGAGAATCTAGTTAGAATGTCTAAATGTTTATAAAATAAAAGTTATGGAGTTTCAAAGTTGACTATTTGTCCATTTATGGTGCTACTGTGTATAAAATATTGTTTGAGTAAATTGTGCTTTAGCAGAAGAGTGTTTTGGTGGGAGAAATAATTTGAAGATGTCTTAGAGGTCATATAGAGCAGAACCATGTATTTGAAAGTGATCTTGTGTTCATTTTTATGCTTGATGAAGTGATAAAGGGGTAATGGGTCTCCATGGCACCTATAAGGGATACTAAGGCCTAATTGAAAGGCGTAGCTACTTAAATGTGACCCATAGATGATATGGTCAACCTATGACAATGTATTTGAGCTATGTGTTATCATGTTAGATGTCTTAAGGGTTAAGTCAAGTATTATGTCTGATCTATTTGTTGATATTCATGAAGACTCTATAAAAGGTGGAAACCAAGGCAATGGTTTCTAGACTTGTATGTGAATGTGTTAAGAGAGAAAAAGATAGAGATGAAAGAAAGAAATCAAAAAGAGTGTGCTAAGTGGATGGACTAAAGTACATAATAGATTGAGGATGAGTGAATAATATTAGACTAATATAAAGGGGTGTTTGAATGCATTACTTGTATGATAAAATTTGTGTGATGAGTTGAAAGAGAGGGACTAAACATTATTTCTCCACTCGGATTGATTTGCAGTCAGAGTTATGGTGTTGTGGATTTCATAAGGTGTTATGTGGGTGGTTAACATCTAGATCAAGTGGGTGCTTGTTAATACTTAGGGGTAGGTGATCCTTGTAAAGTGGGTTCTTTACTAAAATGTCTCATGTTTATGATCATCATATAGGACAAGTAGTCCATGTGTTTGTAGGCTTGAGAGTGGGTTTTATTCCCCAGGAGGGTTTCCCACATAGATCTTGTGTTATGTGTGCCATCTTGCATCATCTTGCTTATTCACTATTATGAAAATATTTTATGCTTTATGAATGCTTATGGTTATTGATTAAGAGTTTGAAAGAATTACATTTGAAGTTTGAAATATCTTGCATCACTGATTCATGCCCCCTCTTAGTGATTATACCTCTAACAATTGTAAATATAGTTTTAGATGTAAATATAGAAGAACTGGGATTCTCTCTAAGGAATTTGATTAACCTATCAAACTGATATAAATTAGGTTTTAGGTATTCAATTTGAGACATCTAGATTTTATTTTTGTTTACATAATTAATTATGGCAAATGTGGGAAAATTGGTAGAGGTTAAGGCCTCATAATTTGTATTAGCTTGAGATATATTTTAATCATCCCTAGGTAATGAAATAGGATCTTGATAATTTATAGTATGAGATGGAGATGAGGCACTTACCTTACCTTTAAATTGATTTTCCTTAGATAGATTAGGCAAAAAATAACCTATGGCAATAATATTATTTGTGGGAGGCATTTTTAGGACTTCCTTACTCTTTGCCTTTTCTTTATCATTAAGATTCTCAACATATTTCCATTTTTCATTTATTCTTTCCAATTATATGATCTTATGAAGATAGAAAAGGAATGATTGTTCATATCTTCAACTACATCATCATATTCATCATAATTTAACACATATTAAAGATACCCAATTTAAGAGGCACCATCATGTTCTTTGGCTTCAAGTTCATAAAAATATGAACCTTCTAAGTTTTCTATAGCATAATCATGTTTTTTTTATGTCATGAGACTCAAATGTTGCATTAACAGGTGCACCTACAATTGAAGAAGCTTCAATTTATAATTTGTGTTAGGTTACCATTATATAGAGCATAGTCTCTCCTTAGCACAACTTCATGTAAAGGAGTAGGTCAATGTCAAGGCATTTATTTCTTTAAATCTAATATATCACTAGCCAACATATAAATTAGTGAATTAGGGGAATTATGGATTAAAATTTGACCTTTGACTCATGTAGAGTCTTTTTTTAATTTTCCTGCCATGATCAAGTCATATTCTAATTTTATGGATAGTGTTTGAGCAACATTCATATTTTTGGCTTGGTTCTCATCAACAAGAAACCCACATCAAGAAATTACGCATTGATGAAGAAACATTTTTGGTTATATTTTTTAGGCTTAACTCTAACAAGAATTTTTTAGAAGCTTATTAAATTTGGCCATGAATTCACTCATGAGTTCATGAGATTCCTTTTTCATCTGTGATAAGTTAGTAAGGATGGCATGTGCATCTTCAACTGACTTGAATCAATTTTCAAAATTTGATTTCATGGTATTCCATTCAATGAAATAACATGCATAAAGATGATATAAATATTTAGTGTCTCCTTCTTCAAAAGTCTCAATAAATAACCTAAATGCCACATATTCATGTTGAACACCAAAAATATTGCATTAAATTAATGAATGCAAAAATGTGTCCATTAGGATGTTGTTTCCCATCTCCATTGAATTTAGGGAAGTTGTTTTTATAACCTTTTGGTATCTCATGCAATTTTATTCATAGAGTTAGTGGTCCTAGAACTTAACCCCAAGGTACTACATTCATGTTTCTGAAATTTATGATTTTTGGAAAAATAACCCCTAAAAGAACCAATGTTCTACTAGCCACGGTTCCATAATCTTGTTTCTCTTATTTTGGACTAGAAGGTGCACTTTCATCTTCTTATTTAATTTTGGACTTAATTTTAAGATAAATTTTTGTTGGAGATCAAATAATCTAATGTTCCTTTTTCTTTGCTTGCTATGGTAAATTTTCTTTCACCATGGGTGAAAAATATCTATTATCTTTGAATAATTAGGAATGGAATGGCTCTTTTAAATTATCTTTAATCTATTATAATAAGTTATCCAGGGTTTC